>CM022883.1:14959157-15023931 GCA_012654025.1 Pachypsylla venusta
GCTAGACCCTAGGAAATCTATTCTGAACCAGAACTTTGTCCTTCCTGACATCCCACACAGACAAATGTCTTTTGACAGTGTTTACACACACTTATTTCTTGCAGGTGATACATAATTAGACAATTTAGACACTTTAGACAATTTATGATAGCTTTCAATGGTAGCTTTAGAGAATCAATGTATTGGTACATACATTGCCAAGGGGGGGGGGCATAAAGTACCCGCGCCCAAAGTTTGGCTTCAATATGATCCCTTAGAAGGCTTAGAACATACATATTTTTATATACTATGGTGGAAAATATTGTTTATGACAACTATTAAAGGTCTCATTAAAATAAGTATCTTAATTTGATTACTACAAGCTTTTTGCTAAAACGCGGGTACTTTGTACCCCCCCTTGGCAATCCTAGGGGTAAATCGACAACTATTTTATGTATTTATCATAAGGCTTTTAGGTACATCAAAGAGAGTTGAAAATATGAACTAAAGATCATACATACTGGTCCTGGAGATCAAGAGGCGATTCTTTTTTGTCATCATACGGACCAAACCAGATTGGTTTGCTCTGTTGGAAAGGGCAAACCCGTGACAGAACAGAATAAGTAAACTAATCAAACCCTCCGTTGATCGAGGTTTGGTTTGCTACGATTACTTGGCTGGTTTTTCCTTTAAAAGTGTATTTGATCTTTCCTTACATCTGATTTTTTTGGGGTAGGTAAAAATAATCTCCTTATGATTAACTGGTCGCCAGATGTATCAATTATTTAGCAATACCTAGGGTATCACGGGGAGGCAAATCAACACCACGTGGAAGCAATTGAACACTACCTACAGCCCAATTTGCATATTACAATATACCTAATATTCTAAAAAACACAGTAAATTTGAAATTTTATTTGAAGTCGCTGTTCCAAATATCCTTCAACTCGACTTTTCAAAAGGCTCCTATTTAACACTCAATCTATTACTTACGCCTTGGTTGCATCAATTTTATCTATCAAAGTTTCTAATCTTTTATCAAATCATTTCTTGTTCTTTCTACATTATGTATATTGACTTCCTGCATGTCTGTGTTGCAAATATTCTTCAGTTCGACTTTTCCAAAGGCTCCTATTTAACATTCAATCTATGACTTACGCTCCTATTTAACATTCAATCTATTACTTACGCCTTGTTTGCATCAATTTTATCTATCAAAGTCTCTAATCTTTTATCAAATCATTTCTTGTTCTTTCTACATTATGCATATTGACTTCCTGCATGTCTGTGTTGCAAATATTCTTCAGTTCGACTTTTCCAAAAGCCCCTCTCGATCTATCACTTAGAACTTGTCCGTATCAAGCTTATCTACAAATGTGTCTAATCTTTTATCAATTCGTTTCTTGTTCAGATTGTGTGTTTTTCTACATTTGTATATTTGCTTCCTGTCTGACAAGGTGTTGATTGGCTATCTCATCAATCTCTATAATTCGAATAAAAATGTTTTTAAATTTATTTTTCTCCATTGCCTCTATTTGGATAATCAGAAAGGTGTTTAATATTATGACAAGTGCCTTGGTGTTAGGTGTTTGAATTACAAACATAATCTTGAACATCTTATCTAAACTTATTTTTAATAGACATTTAAAAATATATAGAGTGAAAATAAAATGTTGTATCAGGTACGGAGAGAGTGATTTTATATTTTGTTCAATGTAAGAGCCTTAATTGCTAGGTCTTTGAGCAGGATGGACAATGTTTTGGATTAGGAATTAGTTGCATAGTTGAATGTATTTATCACTAAATATTAACAGTCTAATTAGCCAGCGTCTATGGCACGTTGAATACTCCAGTTCCCGTTAGATCACTGAAGTTAAGCAACGACCAGCGAGGGTGTACCATGTGGTTGTCCACGTGGTTTCGCGCCCTCTTTATGCTGCTATTTTTCCGGCCCAACCCAGGCTGGTTGAGGTCAATTCGATAGCTGATTTGCAAAGTTTCCAACGATTGGAGGGTGAGTGAAGATGTTAAAGAGACTTAAGCCAAATTAAAAAAAAAAAAAAAAAAAAAAAAAAAAAAAAAAAAAACTAGTAGAAAGAAAGTTTGAACACCAGTTTTATTTACACATTTTTTATTTCCATGCTGGAAACTTGCAAACCAGCTACCAGTACATGAATAATACAAGTGTAAAATTTTTCAGCGTTAAAAATTTTCCAATAATTCTTTGAAAAATATTTTGTTAGCAGCACAAGAGGTGCTATATTTTTCAATGGAAAGCCTAATATAAACGTGTGATTTCTTTTATATGTAGGAAATGGGTTGTAACTGCAAATTACTATTTTTTATGCGGTAGAATAAGAAATTTTCCATCGTAATTTTCTCCTTTTTTGGTTCATAAAAATGCTCTAAATTTTAGATAATACATTTGCTTCATTCTTTATTCCTTCGAATCCATTTATTATTTGTCAATTATTTTCCATCAGGAAAAGTAAATATTACTTGAGATTGTAATAAATTATTTGAGGGTGACAAAGTTACGGACCGAGTCCACCCAACCTGATGATGCAAAATAACACAGAAAGAAACTCTGTAATGTAATTATGTTTGTAACACATTTTCTTTGTTACTAACGTAGTTATTTTTCAGTGAGTGACGGTTCTGGGGTTCAAATAGCAGTGATTACAAATTATCTGGACGTACGTCTCATATATCGGGCTACCATCGAACACGATGATGGCATTATTAAATTAATGAAATACGTTCTCTTACTTGATAATATTAAAAAACTCACAACATTGGAGAAGACAATCCCTGTTCATTATATTTTTTCTGGAAAGTTAAGCAGAGTACCATTTGAAATTCAAACATCTTGTTAATATTAGACACAATGACTATTCCATTAAATGTTTCATTGCTAATTTTTCATTCCATCCCTGTTCATTATATTTTTTCTGGAAAGTTAAGCAGAGTACCATTTGAAATTCAAACATCTTGTTAATATTAGACACAATGACTATTCCGTTAAATGTTTCATTGCTAATGTTTCATTCCATTCCTGTTTATTATATTTTTTCTGGAAAGTTAAGCAGAGTACCATTTGAAATTCAAACATCTTGTTAATATTAGACACAATGACTATTCCATTAAATGTTTCATTGCTAATGTTTCATTCCATCCCTGTTTATTATATTTTTTTCTGGAAAGTTAAGCAGAGTACCATTTGAAATTCAAACATCTTGTTAATATTAGACACAATGACTATTTACATTCTCCTCTTATTGTGCAAAGCCTTCACTTAAATGTTCAATATAGTTTTGGTTAGGTTTTATCTGGCTTGAGCTATCTTCATTCTCTACCAGGTGTTAACTTCTGCTTCATTTTTGCGTTATTATATATTTTTTTAACAAGACTTTGTTTGTTGTTTTAGAGATCTTCGCGGTTGCTTTTAGTCTTGTCAATAGAATATCGCAGACTTCCCTTTCCATTGATTTCCGTTGTTGATAGTTACTTATTTAATCTCGTAAATATTTTTTTGCAATCTCTATATGACCTTTGATCCAAAAGCAACGACTTATTTGACTCCGTCCTCACTTTCCCCTCGATGCGATTACCGGTTTTACGTACCGGGTCCACCTGAAACTCATACCATCATAGTTCCTCATATCAACCTGTATAGTGTATAGGTACATCATTTTTTAAAAAATTTGAATCTAGAAATAGAATTTGAGAGAATCAGAACTACTACAACAACTCATTTGACCACGATTGACTCCCTCAATGAAGGATGATACCTAAGAAAGTAATTCAGGGAGTTCCGCAAGTGCCAATGTGCTAGTAAGATCAGAAGAAATACAAAGGTGATTGTCATTTTAAAATTTGAGATGCGTAAACTTCTCAATTATGAGTACCTCCTTCTCCCGCAGGAATTCTCCATAAAAAATATTGATTCTTAAATAGTTGAGTTCACCAAGATTAAAATAATATCGTATATTAATCCATGACACTTTTTTTCACCTTATCCATAAAAAGAATCAGCAGATGAAGCCATTCCTGAATATCTAAATGGTAGCTATTTTTGTAGATCATTTATTATTACTGTCAGACGGAAACTTCCTGAATAGTCCAAGATCCCGGTACTTGGTATGGGATACTCTGAGGGTGATACCCTTAGGACTTGGTCCGGTCCTCCTAAGTCCTAAGCATTATGCTCTATAATCACCATTATGTTTTATAACAACAAAAAAATGTATTACGAGTTAACATAACACTAAATTTTTTTTTTGTATGATGATGCCACCCTGTCGACCGTTACTTCTATGTTCATAGCTACAAATATTATTCTAATATAGATCACTATTATTTCTATAGCAGGATGGGCGTGTACTGAATTAGGTAAAAAAATTAGCTATTTTTTCCCCGAGCAAATATTTTCCCAGGAAATGACCTCACAACTAATCATGCAAGTAGGTAAATAATATAAACCTACTTATTAAGGTACTTTATCTAGCTACATATTATACTTGTAAAACACAAAGCCCATCAGTTGGTATACTGACTCATAATCAAGGTAACTGAACGACGACTAAAAATAAAATGAGAAATTTGAGACACAATTTACTTCAATTCAACTGAATCGCTAAGAGCACTGTTTCAATGGTACAATTTTTCAGCCCCAAACGATAAAAATTATCAAAAAAATAACCACACTACTAACACCATTCCAAAAATCTCTCCGACAAATTTATGATTTCAAAATAAAATCATTATTTTAAAAAGGTCATTTTTTTCTCTTTGGGAACGTAGTGATATCTATGATTGCGGCCAAAGTATATTTGGCTGTAGTGTTGATTCTCGTTTATCCTCTATTGATTTGTAAAGGAAAATCGACTCAATGATTTTAGCAGAAATGATGAATTTTACAGCAACAGGAAAACACGCAAACAATGTTACGGTCATGATTCGCAATCTCATCATTTGGTATGGTATATACATGTTGTTAAGCCGCCCATCCAATTTCTAGGATTTCATCGATCAATTTTTTTCTAGATTTTCCCTGCGGTTCTATTATATTTGGCAAATATTTCAATCAAATTATTTGTAATCATAGGTCTAAATTGCAATCTCTTTAAGCGCTCTTTCGTCTAAACACATTGTTAATTCTGTTTAAAAAAATAAAAAATCAAATATAGAAACTAATAATTGATCAATTATAATAAAGTCTCCATCGATCTTTGTAAAACATCAAATCCCTAATTACAGAGTACCAATAACCAATAGAGTTAAATTAAAAACCTCAATTTTTATTTTTGACAATAATTTATTGCTTCATGTTCTTCATTTGATAACGAACTATACCTGTAGACTTCATATGAGACACGTGTATTGGATTATGTTACAGCCTGGAACATAATAATTGATCCAATTTTATGATCGAAAAATATCAAATACTGATCTCACTGATCTGTTCCTTAAAAAAAAAAAAAAAAAAAAAAAAGAGATACGATTGTATAAATTTGGTGCAAAATAAGTCACATCATATTCCTTGATATTACCTTGAAAATAAAATAAAGAATGCACCCTTAATCTATCAAATTACTTCTAAAAACAGGCAACAATATACAAAAAACAAAAGAATGATTAGGAATGATATGCATCCCAATCTATACAACAACAATACAAATCAAATCAATGACACAACTGATATGGAACAATAAAAGACGCACACAAAATGTATAAAGACAATCAATTTACAGTTAGAGAAGATAAAACAACAGAGTGGCTGCACATTCATTTTGTATCTTTATCTTAAAAGATTATAAGGTCAAATATCCAGACACATTCCGGGGGAAATATTTTGCTTGGGTGTCCATTATAAATTATATGTTTAAGGGTGACGTCAAAGAATTTTGTGTCTGAATTTATAATCGTAGTTTAACTAGTTGATGCTACCAACATTGTATGCCAAATTTCCATGGTTGTAGATTTCTTATTACAAAAAATATTACGTTCTTTATTCTTCAGAAATATCGGAAAATCTGCTAATATGTCTGAATACGAATAACTGCAATTTTTGAGTGTCCATTCCTCGCCCCTTTTTGATATCTCTTAGGTGCTGTTCTCTATAATCATTATGATCATTCATCTCCACTGTTGGATAAGAGTCTTCTTCATTAGTTTCCACACACTCCGATCGATTGCCATGGATTTCCACTTAAGTCTTGCCGTCTTCTGAATTTTGTGTCGCCATCTATTTTTCATCTTCCGCTTGGAGTTACTTCGGCTCAAGGACACCATTGTAAAATTCTGTAGATCCATCTATCGTCCATTCTTCTAGCTATATGACCAGTACATCTTATTTTATTCGTTTTATTCTTATTATTATAACTATTGTCTATAATAAGGCAGATAAAATACTAAGTATATCTTCACTTGATCATAGAAAATATAAAGATCTTAATCAGATCTCACTAGTTTCATACTCTCCTGAGTAAATCATCAGAGCCAGAAGATATACTTGTAGATATAGTATTTCATTACCGTAATTATGGTTTTAGATGACACAGTATATCCCAATGTCAGTGTAATTGTGTTTCCTGGAGTAGATGTTGTTTAATTACACCGAAATGTCAGTCAACCTTTTTTAATATATTTGTAAAAATAGAATAATTATCAAAACGGCTTCCAAAAGTTCATTGCAAGCATCCACCGTGTATTCAATTGTCCTAACATTGATGTCCTGGAAGACACTTCTTTCTTATCTATAAACAAACCTATTAGCTATTAGTCACGGTATCTAACCTAATAGACAAAAGGGATTATGTAGAATTGTTCTGTTAGGTCAATTTGATCATGTGTGGATATAACGGGATCTCTCCAATACTATATCAAATCTTTCAATGATGCTTATACGGTTTAATTAGGGCACACATATTATTGTCCAGAGTGTATTGAACCTAGTACACCCCTGGTGCAAAGACAGTGTTATGTACAATTGATGGTAACGGAGATAGCTGTGCACTGTGCAAACATCAGAAAAAATTCTGTCATCATCATCACCGAGATATAAAGACAGAGCCTTATCGTTGAAGTCATTCTTCTCTATTTTGAACGTTATTTTGCATTGCGATATCTTCAAAGTATCTTCTTCTGGGTCCTCCTCTCGTTTTTTTTTTTTTTTTNTTTTTTTTTTTTTTTTTTTTTTTTTTTTTTTTTTTTTTTTTTTTTTTCGATTATTATTTCAATAAGAATCTTTGGAATCGTCACGAAAAAAAATATCCTGCTCAAAATTTGATATTTTATACGTTTCAAAGTATGTAGAATCCAAAAATCGAATTAAAAAAAAAATTCTCTGTCCGACTTGCCACTTAGCTTTGACCGATTTTTGTAAAATTAAAAATAATATATGTGACTGACAATAACGAAAAGTGTCAAGGCACAATTAGACCCCAAATAGGACCTAAATCCCAAATTTCATCAAAATCGATCAACGCTAAGTTGCAAAAGAACACGACACGGTTGATTGTGTATAGAAGGTACGGAGGGGAGCGAACGAACGAATTTCTTTATTCAATTTTTGTTTTCAGCGTACCTTGAAATGTAAAATATATTTTTTTTAGGGGGGGTTAAACCCAATACCAAAATACCTGGGTACCTAATAGTAACATTTTTTAATGTTCTTTTTTAATGAACAAATTGTGCTCCCCCTCACTACTTAATATAAAAAATTGATTAATTTTTACAAAAAATATATTTTGAATCAAACTAAAAGACCACCCGTGATAATTTTTTTATTAAAATGAAACAAAAAAGGAATCAGGAAACTTCAGTCAAAAAAATAAAAGATAAAGTTTTTTTTTTTTTAATAAAAGCTCTGACGCTGTACAGTCAGAGAAGTGGAATTCATTTCTCTGTGGGAACCTAGTGAAAAAAGAGAGTAAGGAAAGAGTGAACCCATGGCGTTACTATTGTCAGGGTTGCATCTGATTTTGAACGTCGGCTACTTTCTTTTTCAATGTTCTGTTTAAAGTTGATTTCCAATTTTTTATTTTAGGGGAACAGTCTTGTCATCAACCGGATGCCAATGATTGCAAAAGGTCATGGACGTTTTTTTTTCAATTCTTTTATTATTTTAGCCGTAAATACATTGTCGGAGGCTAATAATTGTCTTGATGCTTTGAGAACATTCCATACAATTTAGTTGTACAACAAAATGAGCTAAAAACTGAAATAATGTTACTTTGACATAAAAAAAATACAGGAATATTTATCAATATTTTACATTCAAGGGGTCAAATATTTCGTGCTCAATTCCAAAGGCTCACTATTAAAAATAACAAACTAGAGCCTTGGGTGGAAATTTACTTCCTGTAATGCGAATGACACTTTTAAGCATCCAACCCTTAAAGCTCTATTGTTATAAGGGAAAATAATCAAGTTAATAATTAAAAAATAGCCTTGACTTGGTGGTTGAAACCCCAACCCTCTATGAACCAGACGAGCGTTTGACTAGTGACCACTATTCTATTGAATGAAAACCCTACCTTGTAATAATAGGAATAAGACGTACATCTAAAGAAAATCTGCTAAAAAAATCCCAAACTGAAAGTTTCTCATTGGAAGCCCCACCCACTGTTAATTATAGACTACCTATTTATATTTTAATAAAAACTAACACACCAAAAAAGTTTTAACAAACTATTAACTAAACTGCTGAACCTTAGGATAGAAGATCCACTGGATCACACGATATGAATGTAAAACTAGCGAATACAATCTTTAATATTGCTACACGTATAGAATATTCGTATTATACGCATGAGAGAATACAAGGTCGTGGTGTAGACGGCCAAGAAAATTTAGAGAGTTGTAAGATAAGGTTTTATTCTATATTTGGTAGAAGAATTCAATACATTAATTATTAGGAAGGAAATATTCCAAGATGAGAAAATAATGGCTTCTCAAATGTTTATATTTGTGTCCCAATTCAGTGTCGCTTTGGAACTAATTTGTTTTCATTTATTTATTAACATCCCTAAGTTTATCCGAGACAGGGTTTTTACCCTCCATTTGCTGGAAACTTACAAACTCACATTGACCTCACCAAGAATGGATTTTGGGCTGTAAAAATAGCAAGGATCACAAGGTTCTGACCCTACGTGGATACACCGTTCATGAAACCTCGATGGACATTTTTTAACTTCAGTGATCTAACGGGAAATTGGGTTTGTATTCAACGTGCCATAGACGCTGGCCACTTCAAAGGCTTTACAGGAGGAAGAAATCTCTTCATAAATTTTGATTGCACACAAATCTCAATGAATGAAAGCCAAAAATGAAACTACACTCCAAATCTTTCGCTATTTTTTTATCTTGCATTGATTTTAATTACTTGACTTTTGATATGAGGTCCACATATAATAATTATAATATTACGATTGAAGTAGATGTCTTTTTTATCCAAGAAATTCTATATTTAATTGAAGAGCACACGAACATAATTAATAAGATTTATTGTGAGATAACGAAATAATTTGTTTTAACTAATTGTATTTTCAAACTGCTTTGCCAGGTAATTAATAGGCATGGCCGTCTATCAAGGATAAAAAGGAAGTTCTAAACAAAAACCGAATCAATGACAAAAAGGAGGCAAATTCCACTAGAAACAAATTTTATTTGTCTTAAGGATTCCACAATGATAGAAATAATTTTAAATTAAAATTCTGTGCGAACCTCTGTAATTTCTACATTGATTGACGGCATGAGATCACTAGAAACATACATGAAAAGATTTGTTTTCCTCTATGACGAAGAGGGAAATTATTTTTTTAGAGGCATTGTGAAAGAATCTTTGATAGCGTGATTTTTAATCATAAATAAAATTTTCGGTGGGATTTTCCTAGGGAGCGAGGGAAGGATATTAAATTTTACGTACACGCAACTTTTGCCTCCATCATTTTGTCTTTCTAATTTCATTTCTTGTATAATACCATTTATAATTAAAGTTATAAATAATTATTTTTTGGTTTTTCTTTTTTTTCTTTCTTTATGCAAGAGTTCGAATTACATATTTCTAAAATAAAAAATAATAAATATACAAGATGTAAAAGAAAATGTGGCTTCCACTTAACCAAATATTCTGTGTTTTATTAATTCTATTAAGGGGTATATTACATTCTGTAAAAAACGCTAACATTCCGAAGGATGTGGCAATTGCATTTTTACAATTTTCTTGCAATCAAAGATTTATTTATATACATAGGAATAACATAAGAAATATACAAACCTTTACACATTGAATATGTATACCTATATCTTTGTAATCGACGCAAAAAAAAAAAAAGAAATGCCTTCCACCTCAAAATGTAGTACTTTAAGTTTTAGGTACGTAGTATAGCCAGCGTCTATGGCACGTTGAATATACAAGTTCCCGATAGATCACTGAAGTTAAGTAACGTCCAGCGAGGTTGTGCCATGTGGGTTTCCAGGTGGGTTCGCGCCCTTGTGATACTGGCTATTTTCTGGCCCAACCCAGGCTGGGTGAGGTCAACCACTTTTCAATGACATACATTTGAATGATATACCGGGTCATTCTTTGGAACGGACTACACGGTACAAGCTCCTGGAGTTTGATTTCTCGATTATATTTGTGTGCATAACCGCCCTTAAATTTATGTACAATTTATGCATTACAAGAGATAAGACAGTACAGTTTTCAAATCATTTTTCGATGACGTTCGTTCATACACAGAGACAAGAGGTGCAACGTTACCCCTCCGTTTGTCCATAGTAGTAAACAAAAAAAAAAAAAAAAAGATTTTCTCTTCTGTCGTAATTCATTTGGAGTCAAAGTTAGTCCTCTAATTCTGGCGTTACTATTTGATATAATCAAGGGATTTATTAATAATTTTATAATATTAATGCATCGTATTAGATTTTGGGCAAAAGATTTATTAATTATTGCCAGAATTCCTCTAATTTTGGCAACAATCAAGGGATTTATTAATAATTAAATAATATTAATGCATCGTAATAGATTTTGGGCAAAAGATTTATTAATTATTGCCAGAATTCCTCTAATTTTGGCAATAATCAAGGGATTTATTAATAATTTAATAATATTAATGCATCGTAATAGATTTTGGGCAAAGGATTTTTTTTTTATCAAACAATAATCATGTATTTATTTTATTTTTAGCTGAGCGCTTCAAAATAATGAAAATTAGAAAATGTTTTAATATTGTATTTTGTTGGCGACATTTCCGGGTGAATTCAATTGGAAATGAATAATATCTTTTTGAAAGTTGAAAATTAAAAAAAATATAAAAAGATGAAGAAAGCTTTGTCAGCAATCAGAAGAATAGCACAATCCTCTCAGAATTAGGTTTGGGGTTGGACTTTCAAGAAGAATGTACTTTGGACTTGAAATACTGCCTCGGTAGTACAGTGGGTTAAATCTCTAGAAAAGCAGCATTTTTTCCTCAACAATTTGATTATTTGAGCACATAAAAATATAGCTCTAAAATGGTAGAAAATGACTGAGGCATTAACCAGGTCTAGTGGTCACCTTCCACTGAAGGTGTAACGAAAACGGCGTGACGGATGAACGGATTAAATAATGAAACAGAATCAAGTCTACCCATCCTGAAGTACAACAACCAATGAACTTTGGTGTATTAAATGCAAAGAAAAAATGTGGATCATCACATTCTGGATGAAGTGTCCTGCTGTTCATTCTTTAATTTTATATTAGGGTACACAAATCAAACACATATTTCTCTCAATAAGTACTGTTAGAGGGAAGCTTGGCTCCCTCTGTCAAACCTAGTATAAGCCTAATCAAAACTTGATCCTAAGTATTATTAACGCAGAGACAAGCCAGCGTCTATGGCACGTTGAATACACCAGTTCCCGTTAGATCACTGAATTTAAGCAACGTCCAGCGAGCTTGTACCATGTGGGTGTTCACGTGGGTTCGCGCCCTCGTAATGCTGACTATTTTTCCGGCCCAAACCAAGCTGGGTAGGTCAATTTGGGTAGCTGGTTTGCAAGTTTGCAGCGAATGGATGGTTAAACCCCCGTTTTGAATGACCAATAGGTGTTAAAGAGATGTTAAGCCAAATTAAGAAGAAAGCAGAGACTTCCAGTTTCTGCCGTGATAAGATTTGGAAATAGTTGTATGACGTCATCTCAAAAGTGTCCAGAAATCATACTACCAAAGATGTATGTTATATAGCATCATGCGAACATCAGAGATGGGTGTTGAGAGCGATATAAAGGCCTATGCTATTCGCTAATAGGGCATCATATCAGATTTAAGCTTTTAAGAAGACAGGAAAATCCATCACCCTCGCCTGCTTTATCATCATTGTTAGATTCGAATATCTGATCGTGTTGTTACATCAAACTTCCCAAAGGAGAATCCAGCGACCAAAAGTCCTACCATAACTTTAATAAGAATTTTTTTTAAAGCTACGGTCTCAAAAATTTATATGGATCTATGGCAACCATTCCCTATATCGAAAGTACGAATAATATTCTGTCATGAATTTTCGCCCTATTTTTTTTATCAACATTTTTTTTTTTTTTTTTCAACATATTTTCTTTATATTTATGTTTATGGTTTAATTAAATAGACAATAAAAAAAACAAATACAATCTTGTGTTAAGTGGGGTTCGAGCCCTTATAGAGCAGTAGTAAAACAATTCACCCCAGAACACCCTACCCGGAAGATCAGTCAGTCAAAAGAGGAATCCCCCCGTGAGACTAGACCCTGCATTAATGCAAGAACCAGCCACACGAGAAAAATCTACTGCGACCGTACCGACGAAACGAATGCTCCAACGGTAAACAATTTCAACACTGCTCTATAAGGGTCCATATATTTTTATGGTATCATTGTATATATGTATAAGGTATAACAAATTGTATGTACGAGTATAAGGTATAACACAAGGTAGCATTGGCTTTCTACCTTGTGTCTTATAATTGATGCCATAAGGTCTCTTAACAACTATAAAAAAGTGACTAACAGCCAGCCTCTATGGTGCGTTTAATAGACCAGTTTCCGTTAGACACTGAAGTTTAGCAACGACCAGCGAATTTTTACTAATTGGGTGTCCATATAAGTTCACTCTATTGTGATGCTGGCTTTTTCCGGCCCAACCCAGGCAGAGTGAATACAATATGGGTAGCCGGTTTGAAGTTTCCAGCGAATTGAGAGTGAAACTCTCGGTTTTGAATAACTAATAGATGTTAAAGATACGTAAAGCCAAGAAAAGAAAAAGATTTACATTATCAAATGTACCTAATTGTAAATCTCAGAACTTTTTGGTAACTCTATTGTTTGACCCCTGAGCAAGAAAGAAATATTTTTCTTTTAAACAAAAGATTTTTTTTCCCTCAAAAGGGTCTACTTCGCATTATTAAAATAAACATTCACAATGAAGAGTCCTTACATCTAAGAGAGGAAGCCATGCTTTATTTTATCCACCCTTCCTCTGTTAACCTTTCACGTCTTCGACCCCATTTTTTATTTCGTATCATTCATTATTTCACGTACGGGAAATACGCAAAACGATGAATCATGTTTGCTTTATGGAAAGAAATTTTCAAAATTCAATCTTTGAATTATATATTTGTCATCATACATCTAATCTTGAACGCTAATAATTGACATGTGCCCTCAGAACCATTTCAATCACTGGAATATAATTAGTAATTACGTCAGTAACGTAATAATATTGCACAGATCCAATCTTTTCTGTGTTATTTTGCACCATCAGCTCAGGTGGACTCGATCCGCAAGGATGTGACCCTCAAGTAACATCTCACAGTCTGAAGTATGATTTATTTTCACTAAGTAAATTAGATTGGGTTTGAAAGAAATTACGCATTCGGGAAATTACCGACACTGAATAGAAAGCCTAAGCAGTTAGAAACCCTCGAAAATATTGTTTTAGTCCTCCCGGATCACAATTTTTATCCAGTTCTGAACTCCTTTCTTTAAGTTATTGCACTTGGAAAAGTTTTTGCTGTACGAATGTTCTTTGAGACCCGTTTCTTTTTTTGATTGTTGCTTGGTGTTTTATCCGGGTTGTGTGATAAATTATTAAAAACGTACCGTGCAAAAGAATCCGACAGCACTGAAAGAACCCGACTCTGTTCATCATGAACGGACGTTCTTTCTTTCCATTATTCTACTCAAAAGCATTTGATTAATCCTGACCTTGTTATTTAACTCGCCAGTTCCTGTTCCATGCACGTTGACAGATTTCAAGCCGATTGCTGAAACAGAGAGATCATCAAGTTGCAAAAACAGAATTATACCACGAATTTCAAAATCCTAAAACGGTCAAGTTGAGATAAAAGTCAAGTGAATTTGAGAATCTTATTGTTTCGAAACAAGTTCATTACTATTTGAAACGTCAAAATGTTTCAGGCCTTATTTTGATCACAAGCATTCGCTTAATAGGAAGAGTTGTCAAATTTTGAATTTTCGTCGGTGACCTATAAACAACCCTTGATTAAATTCGAGTGGTCAGGGGATATATTTGTTGGACTTATCCATCATGGTGCTACAGGCTGATAGAACATTTATCAAAAGAAACTTGAACATATTTATTAGATCCCTTTTCTGTTGTACAATCCTAGGATCTGAATCATGGATCAGATTGATTGTGACAAACATTATATAATTTTTGGAAGAATTTTCTCTAATTTTCTTCATTGTTTTCCCTTCTTGACAATCCCGAAGTTTCGGGACTGGAACGATCACAATCCCGCGATCCGGGGACTGATCCCGGGATTAAAAAAAATTGTTAAGCTTCCAAAAATCAAGTAGGTAGTTACCATAATAAGTAGATAAAATAAAAAATCAAGTTTTTAACTTGAGAGATGTGTGTAGATTCCTTTTGTTGAACCACCAAGCGCTTTCAAAATAGCATAACATTTTTTACACTTTGCATTTTTACCGTCTTTGGACACTAAACAATGACTCCGAACGGATTAAGGATCTGAATATATTTGGTGCGATATAAAACCGTCCATTTAAAAGTCAAACCGAACACAAGTTGTTTGTTACGTTCAAAAAAGTTATTAGAATATATTAGAACATTAAGAATTAAGCCTTTGCACACTTTTACTCGTACAAGTCAGAAGATAAAAAGAAACTGAAACAAGTGAAATACCGACTGCTTTGTTTTCACCAAAAGGCATGAATCATACAAACAACACATCGGTTCATTCTGTCTACATAAAAAAGAAAAGGATTTAAAAAGGCCTTTCATTTTTTATTGCATGGCAAATAGCAGCACATCGACACTCATGTAACGTTCGAAGTTGATGTATTGGGAGTTTTGGGGCCTCATTTTAAAATTCAATAAAAAAGTATGCTTTTTGTTTGTCAATCCCAAAAATCCCGGGATTGGATGGCGAATCCCGGGATCAAAATTTCAGCAATTTTCGGACGGGATCCCGCGATCGTAATCTCTAGTCGAGTGGAATGACTGGAAATAATTCGTATTCAATAAACCTAAGAAATAAGATTAAAAAAATGTATCTGATCCCTTTTCGTAAGCACCTAAAGTGCAAAAGACGCCCGCGCGCTATCTGTGGTCGAATCATAATGGACACTATGTTTGTAGTCACCATTCTTCACCAGCTACCTTATCTTGCTATACTACCCTATATATTTCATACCCCCTTTGAATTCTAAAATGTTTCTCTCTCTCTTTCTTCCATCTCACTTTTAGTTTTGTTTGATATTTTTATTTTCTTTCAATGAATATTTGGAAGCCATCTTGATTTATATTAATACAAAATTTCAGTCACGAAGATTGAAATGGGGTGATATATTTCTAGTTCAGACTGAGAGTGATGATTGAATCATTTCCTTTGCCATTGCTAAGGGTGTCGGAGCGTTTGAATTTTTACCATTCTCATTTCTAGATTCATAGTTTCTTTTGTAGGGTTTCATTCTCGGAAATCTATTTTTAAACTTACGCTGTCTGATGAATGTGTAAAGAAAGGGGAGATTAAAGAAAGATTGCAATTATTTTTTCTTTTTAAACTTTCAAAAATACACCACAGTCAGATTTATACTGTTTAACGGTAAATTTTGCAAGACAGAGAGTCTCATTTCTACTATTAAATTATGGGCTCCTTCTTTTCAGGCATCTCTATGATACATGGTCGTTCTTCTTCTTCTTCTTCTTTCACTCACCCTTTCCCAATTTTATTTGGGGTCGGCGTTCTCTTCTCCAATTCTGCCCCGCCATAACTTCCTATCTAACGCTTCCTCCCGTCTCCAACCTTTTTCTCTCATATCTTCCTCGACCTTATCCTTCCATCTCAGCTTTGGTCTCCCTCTCTTTCTCTTCCCCTCTATACCCATTTTCTCTACCTTTTTGGCCACGTAACTCTCATCTCTCCTCTCAACATGCCCAAACCATCTCATTCTACTCTCTTGTATTTTCTTTCCCAATGGCCCCACTTTCACTGTTTCTCTGATTTTCTCATTTCTCACTCTGTCTCTCCTTGTTAATCCACACATCCATCTCAACATCCTCATCTCAGCTACCTCCAACTTTCTCTCTTGTGCTTTGGTTATAGCCCACGTCTCCGCACTATACATCAAAGCTGGTCTCACTACTGTTTTATAAAGTTTACCCTTCATTCTCCCACTAATTTTTCTATCACACAATACTCCACTCAATTTTCTCCAATTCATCCATCCACAATTTACTCTATGATTCACTTCACATCCTATATTCCCATTCTTTTCCAAAACTGATCCTAGGTATTTGAACTTGTCCACTGCAGGTAGTTGCTGGTCTTGAAGTTTGAGATGTAATCCGTCCACCTGTTGGGTTGTAAAATACTCGGTCTTTGTTCTGCTTATTCTTAATCCTCTTCGTTCTAGGGCTTTCCTCCAACTTTCTAACTTCAATTCCAGCTCCTCCTGAGTGAACTCGCAGAGGACAATGTCATCAGCAAATAACATGCTCCACGGGGCTTCTCCTCTTATTTCCTCTGTCATCACATCCATTACCATGTCAAAAAGGTACGGGCTTAAAACCGATCCCTGATGCAATCCTACTCTCACTTCAAATCCCGTAGTCACTCCCACACTACTTCTTATTTTTGTCTCTACTCTCTCATACATCTCTCTCACTAATCGGACATACTTAGCAGGCACTCCTTTCACATTCATACATTTCCACACTTCCTCTCTCGGTATTCTATCATACGCTTTTTCCAAGTCAATGAAAGCAGCATGAACATCACGCTGCATTTCACGACACCTTTCTATCATTCTAATATGTGAATATTTTTTTGTTTCTTTGGGGTTGCTCATACAATCTTCACACAAAAATTTTGATATAATCTGAGGAGTGGCATAAGAACTCAAATTTCCATTGGGCGATACAACCACTGTAACAAAACAAGTCGGTCTTTTTTTTTAATTTTTATTTTAACTTGGATTAACGTCTCTTTAACATCTATTGATCATTCAAGACGGGGGTGTTTCACCCTCCATTCGCTGGAAACTTGCAAACCAGCTACCCACGTTCACTTCACCCAGCCTGGGTTGGGCCGGAAAAATAGCCAGCATCACGAGAACGCGAACCCACGTGGAAACCCAAATGGAACAACCTCGCTGAACGTTGCTTAACTTCAGTGATTGAACGGGAACTTGTGTATTCAACGTGCCATAGACGCTGGCTATTTTCATTCTTTAACTTACATAAAGTTAAAAAAAAATTGGCGAATCTCTCATCATTGTCCGACAAACTCAAAGGACAGGAAAGGGAAGAAAGAATCGCAGCGATACCCATCACGTGGCACAAGTTACCATGAGTGTCGTTTCTCCAAAACCAGAAGCAGAGTACCAGGGTTCATCACGTATGTTCCAGCATGGCCTTGACATTAATTATAGTCGTCCTTTGGAAAACTACACCCTACTACGAGTGATTACACTTTACAACTACACGAATGACTTCAGACGACAAACTCAATTTGAAGACTTTTGGCGTGTGGTCGCTATATGGTGCTCATAGAGTGGTGAGCTTATCGCTTCCAAGGGACAACCACCCTAACATCCAGGCTTGTTCACCTTATTTCTGATAAAAACCTTTATGAATGAACAGCATAACATTGGAATGAATGAACGAAGCATAGTAGTACAACTACACACGAGAGAGACTGTGTAGTAACAAACATTAAACTCGTAAAATAAAATTTATTATCATAACAAACCATAAACTGTTAGAGAGAAATGGAGAAACAAAGTTCTTTCTCAGCCGTTTGTATTTACCAGCTCAAAATCTATTATATTATGCTTGCTGGAGATATCTTTTTCTTTTTCTGTGATTCTTGTTCTATCAAAATTCTTATTCCAGCGTTTTAAGGGATGTCCTTTGCAAGTTACAGGCTATTAGGCACGATTACTAGGTCACTCGTTTGTAGCTTAGCCACGGTCGTCTTTAGGAAGCTAATACAAGCTCATGCTACTACGAGCAACTTCAAGGGAATACACTCTGCAAGGAGTTAAATAAAGTTTGTTGTATGACAGGCCCACCGAAGCGGGGTGGAAATGGGGGGAATTCCCCCGGGCCCGGGTTTTTTGGAGAGGCCCGGAAATTCAAGGTGCTAAAAAAAAAATTTAAAGCTTTTATCACCTCGATTGCTTAGTTTATACAGTTAAAATTATACAGGTTCTGACGGAAAAATAGCCAGCATCACGAGTGCGCTAACCCACGTGAATACCCACATAGCACAACCTCTCTGGACGTTGCTTAACTTCAGTGATCTATCGGGAACTGGTGTATTCAACATGCCATATACGCTGGCTAATGATTATCTTTGTCTTGCTATAATTTCATTTATCAGCTATACCGCTATCTTGTCTACATACATAGTCTCACAGAACATCTGCATTTTATCTACATCAGACTATCTTACGAGGATACTACTAAAGACAGAACCTATCCAAGCGATATGTGTGATAAAGAAGATTGTAAGGTGGTCTCATGGTGTTTAGCTATTATTTTATGTGCATAATTAATTAAATAATTGGCAGCGTAAGTTCTTTCTTGGTTTTGGTCAGTTACTTATTTTTTTGATGGTCAGACCTTATTCTTATTATTTTTGTTTTAAATTAAATGGTCAGTGACCTTGATAGCAGTATACTTATAATATAGCAGCTGCCTATGGGAATTGGGAATTTATAATATTAGAATAATAATATACCTTCCTATGTACCTATTCAGTTCCCTATACATATTGTTATATACAGGAAAAAAATACATTTATTTTACTGTTTTTCCGCGTCCTGCTAAACAAATTTATATTTCATTTAAGTTATTGTACTTGGAGAAGTTTTTGCTGTACGAATGTTCTTTAAGACCTTTTTTTTTCTTTTACTTCATGCTTTATCCGGGTTGTGTGATAAATGATTGAAAACATACCGTGCAAATCAGTCCGACAGCATTGAAAGAACACTGATTCTGTTCATCATGAACGGACGTTCTTTCTTTCCGTTATTCTACTCAAAAACATTTGACTTCTTCTTTAACTCGCCAGTCCCTGTTCCATGCACGTTGTCAGATTTCAAGCCGATTGTTGAAACAGAGAGATCATCAAGTTACAAAACAGAATTATACTTGTACCACGAATTTCAAAATCCTAAAACGGTTAAGTAAAAAATGGGACCTGTACAGTCTCCACTGCTTTTCCCTGTAATCGAGAAGATCTACTCAGTTGTCCTTAGAAAACAAGGTGATTACGGAGACAGGCAGCAACACGCCCCAAGTATTTTATACTGTTCTCATTGAAAGATTTAGATCACCGGAGTATCTTAAACTGTATGTCATATTATTGTTTGTACTAGTAGTCTCAGAAGTTTTTTCTACCAAATCCATTGTCATAGGTTTGACTACACCGATCTCTTAACTAGTGATGTGCTAAATTTAAACATAAACCCCCATACCACCACACAGAAATATAACCAACAAAAAAAATGCACATTAATAAGAAAAAATAATATCATCAAATTTTTTTTAAAAAACAAGCCGCGATTCATACTCAAAAACAATACAGAACACACTAGAACCAGTGAAACTCAACAGACCTTATCAATGATGCTAATCGGATTCCGCACAGAAGGAAATTATTCATAGATAAATAAATCTAGTAAATATTCATTACACTAATTAGGGCATTCATTACACTAATTAGAAAAGAAATATAGTTACAATTAGGGAGACATGTACAACGACGAAAAAGTAATCATCATTATTATGAACAACAACACACATCAAAATTAAATATAACATTATAAATAAACAAAACAACAGCAACTAAAACACCAACGAAAATAACATTTTCAACAAAAACAATAACAACTCACAAACACCTATTAAACTCGACTGACCTTATAAATAAAATTATCCTAATCTGAATCCAGAAGGAAAGAAATAAAACGAAGATAGACACATCTGATATATTCAAAGAAGAAGCAAAGATACAAATGTTATGTTGGAGTAGGTCAGTAACTTCCTCGTTAATTTAATAGGGCCATTAAATTTTATGGCTCGGCTGCAGAGTTTAATACACTTTCATTTATTATTATTTTTCTTATCATCAAGTAGGTAGTGTTATTGTTTTATTAGTTCTCGAATACGCTTGTCTGTAGCAATAGTTTTCTATTGCTTTTTAATACAGCCTGTTCCTGAAATATCCGCAACAACCTCAGGTGGCAGAGCTTCTGTGTCGTAAGGTTCAACGACGCATTAATATTTCTTTTTCAGATTAAAATTTATGTTCTACTAATAAATTTTTTTTTTACTTTAGTAATGCTGCGAGTTCTAACATTTAATTTGCTACCCAATCATGCTGGCGAGGATGGATGCATCCGTACATCACAGGCACTAAGTACAAAAATTTCCGACCCTCTCATGTACAAATATTCTTCTGTATCGATATCAAATTACAGGGCCGTACCCAAGACTTTTTTCGGGGGGGGGTCCGANTTTTGGGGGGGGGGCGAAGCATTGATAGCCAAGCCAGGACTAACACTTGATAATGATTATCATGGAAGGTGATGTTGTTTTTGTTGTTGATATTGTTGTTGCTGTTGTTTTTGTTGTTTATTTTGTCATTGTTGTTGTTATTTTTGTTGTTATTGATGTTGTTGTGTTTTTGTTGTCGTTGTTTTTGTTGTCGATTGAAATTTCGGGTGGGTCTGGACCCCCTGAACCCCCCCTTGGTACGTCCTTGTAAAATTATTCTTACCACAATGAGTCATTATTTTCAACTTCATTCTGTCCGAACTCGCTGTTGTGTATCTTGGTGTGTATACCAACTATGGCAGATTTCCATATCAAGCAAAACCAACGAGTCAATCACCACATTGATTCCAACTGTTACATGACTGATGTTTAATAAAGGTGGTACTGAGAAGAACAAATTTAATTTGGCAGCATTATTAAACCGTCAACAAGTGATGGAAATAGTGAATGTGCCAAATCAAAAGATTATTTTTATGGATTCCCCAAAATAACTACAAAATACAGGGTGTTTCAAAAGGTTATGCAAAAAAAAACACGTAAAGGCCACTTTGCTTAATAAACCCCTATACGGAATTGGACCCCAAGGTAGCTAGGGCCACCCAAATTTGGGACTTAAAAATCGAAAAATAATTATTAAAAATCGAGTTATTTTGTGATTGATTTCATTTTTTGCATGACGTCTCCGATTGTTATCATGCTTCTTTGTTGAGTATTTGGCACTTTTTCCCCGGTCAGAGGCGGAGTAAAGGGGGGGGGGTCATGAAATTATNTTTTTTTTTTTTTTTTTTTTTTTTTTTTTTTTTTTTTTTTTTTTTTTTTTTTTTTTTTTTTTTTTTGCATAACCTTTTGAAACACCCTGTATATTCTCAAAAACACAGCCTCAGTAGCCTCGCACTACTGCAGCAGGATTTGAAGCTTTTAGTGTGTATTTTTGTGACCTTGTAGTCGCTTCCATAGGACAACCGATATACATCCCACTGATAGCATCATTTTACCTAATCAAAGGGCGAGCTATTAAAATTTAATTGCGAAACAAAATTATCCGCTCTGTGGGATCGTTGCCTAAAGGACGAGAGCACAACTAGTTTTAATTATAAACATTAATTAATTGTATAATTTAATTTTATTCCGTGTGTCAATCACATGGTCACATATGCATGACGGCGATAATATCATTGTTCACCTCATGAGTAAAACTATCTCATTGTTTATTGTTTTGTGTTAACAACAATATTAACATTGGTTTTCTTTGGTCTTGTTTTCAGGTGAGTGTTGCTAGCACTTTGCATATTATCTCTATGTTCATCAGTATATTATACAAGTGGAAAATACAAGTAAATTCTTGTCTATGTTAACTTTGAGGTAAAGCATTTTATAATAGTTCTCAGTTAATCTATTGATCTTTTGTACGTCATCATCATCATTATAATCAAATGGAATCGAACTCCCTCTATAAGAGTTTCTCCTAATGGACTCCATCCAGTCCTATCTTGAGCGTTGTCCAGAGTGGTCCTCTAGCCCCTTGAGCTACCTTGTCGTCGCTTTGTTCGGTTTCTGTCTCTAGTATATACTCCTGGATTCTCCTGATCCATTTCTCAAGCCCATAGCAATATCCTTCCCAATTCCATTTTTATTCCAAATTTGTTTCCTAACGTTCTGAATGAAAAACTAGTCTCTATATTAATTACACGAGTTTTCTTTCAAAACGTTCGTTCCACGATAACTCTTGAACCTCCTGTCTTATTTTGATGAACTTTTGTGCGGATTAACTGTTTGGAGCACTTTTATGTCACCCGGGCAGCCATGGTTGCCTTTTAAACTGAATGTAGTTACTAGTTCAAAAAAATAACTAGTCAAGATCCTCAGTTTCATACTTCTGGTTACCATGGAATCTACAGTTTCATATTTCTGGTCTAGATCTGCAGTTTCATACTTCTGGTTACCATCAAATCTGTAGTTTCATATTTCTGGTCTATATCTGCAGTTTCATACTTCTGGTTACCATCGAATCTGCAGCTTCATAATTCTGGTCTAGATCTGCAGTTTCATACTTCTGGTCTAGATTTTTCAGTTTCATACCTCTGGTTACCACCGAATCTGCAGTTTCGTACTTCTGGTTACATCGAATCTGCAGTTTCATATTTCTGGTCTATATCTGCAGTTTCATACGTCTGGTTACCATCGAATCTGCAGTTTCATAATTCTGGTTTAGATCTGCAGTTTCATACTTCTGGTCTAGATTTTCAGTTTCATACTTCTGGTTACCACCGAATTTGCAGTTTCATAATTCTGGTCTAGATCTGCAGTTTCATACTTCTGGTCTAGATCTTCAGTTTCATACTTCTGGTTACCACCGAATCTGCAGTTTCATACTTCTGGTCTATATCTTCAGTTTCATACTTCTGGATACCATCGAATCTGCAGTTTCAGAATTCTGGTCTCGATCTGCAATTTCATACTTCTGGTCTAGACCTTCAGTTTCATACTTCTGGTTACCACCGAATCTGCAGTTTCAAATTTCTGGTCCAGATCTGTAGTTTCATAATTCTGGTTATCATCAAATATTACCATATATTTTGCAATACATTTTCTTGTGCTTTTTTCATTATTTTTAGCCTCCACTTAAAGCTTATAATAACCAAAACCTTAGCATCAGAAAAAACTTCATTTTCATAAGCATCCGTAATCGAGTTAAAACGCTTAAGTAACCCGCCAAGTTACTTAAGCGTTGCACAAGTGATATATTACTTAACGTCACAAAGTGCACTTTTAAGGTTTTATGTTATCTGACAACGATGTCTGATCAGCTTCAAGTTATCCGGTTCACGCACCAGGAATACCTGGAACGAATGACACCACAGTTTCAGCTAAGGGTCATTAAAAACTTTCGGTAACCTCTTATATAGCGATTTATGCTATTTGTCTAAACCTGAATCTAGAAATTAGGAGTTTAGATTTGATTTTAAGTGGAATACCGCTACAACAAAAACGACATGATGTCTGATGATGCTCATGAAATTTTTAAATCAAGTTCGACTCGCATTAATTTGTCATCCACGGAAGCTAATATTTTTAGTATACAAATTTATAAATATATCTATGAATACTAATCTGTAAACTACAACCCAGAAACTACTAGCTATTTCCTTGACCCTTCTGGTCTGAAATACTTGTAGGTTGACAATACAATTCAAGGTCATTTCATAATGAAAGTTCTTTACAAGTATCTTATTATTATGATTATGGTAATATCGGATGACAATACAGAAGTTGTTGTTGTTGTCTGACATGCCATCATCACGATTCACGACCTGCTACCAACAAGGGAGACAACTGAGATTTCATATTATTTGTAGATAGATATCAAACAATGCTCGGGCAATACAAAATAATTCCGCTCATCTCAACTTTTTTAACGTAAAAATTTTGAGCTGTATGATTATCATTTGGCTCAATACTCAAAAACACTCAGCTTTAGATTAACCCACGTCCTATTCTTTACCAGGAGAGCGGATTAGTCGGAAGCTTCAGCGGAAGAGCAATGTAATGATGTGCTTAACGTCCCTTTGACATCTAAAGCTCATTAATGACGGGGATTTTAGTCTCCAGCGAATGGAGTTCAAACCAGCTACTTACATAGAACACGTCAAGCCTTGGTTCTGTCGGCAGTAGCCAGTATCACGAGGACTTAAACCTAGGTAGTTACTTTAAGTAAAACCCCGCCAGACGTTGACTAGTTTATAAATAGTTTCCGTTCGATCACTGAATATAAGCAACTTCCAGCGAGGTTGTACCATGATTGTTCACGTGGGTTTGCGGCCTCGCGATGCTGGCTATTTTTTCCGGCCAACCCAGGCTGGGTGAGGTCAATGTGGGTAGCCGGTTTGCAATATTCCAGCGAATGAAGGGTAAACCCCCCGTCTCGAATGACCAAAATGATGTTAAATAGACGTTAAACCAAATTAAAAAAATAATAATAATAGCAAAAGTCACGATCAGGGACAGAAATAATTTAGAAACTGTATATATACCCGAAAAAAGGAACACTACCTCAAAGAAGAATATTACATGAAAAAATGAAAAACTTGTAAAGGAATAGTCACTAAGTTAAACAGAAAATAACAAATAGTTTTTCTTAATAAAATTGAAAAAAATATATTAAATGTAACTAGCACAAAAAATAAAGGAATACTAAACTGAAATAAAATGATTTTTTTTAGAAAACCTTAACCGTTATTAAATTGAACCATAATCTATATAACAATAAAATCAAAACATTTGAGGATCAAAACTGACTAGCTTAATCATCAAAGAATCTATTTTTTTTCTAAACAATATGATGTAACTTTCTATTTTGTGAAAGCAATGTCAAAACAAATAATACGTAAGGCCCTTTTTAAAAAAAGAAATCTCTTTTTTTCCAAAGGTCACACATTTGTTTATGTTTATTTATCAAAAGACAATAGAAATTTACAATGATGCAATGTGTTCGGCTTTCACAATAAGGTCAAGGAATTCAAAAGACACTTTTTTTTTAAAAAAAAAACAACCTAAAATCACTTTCCCTTATTATTATTATTTATTATTTTTTTTTTTAAAAAAAAAGAACAGCTAGGTCTTTAATTCTTTTTTTGAGTTTGTCAAGGTCGTTGAATTACCTATCTTTTAGTTTGCAATCACTTTTCAAAATATTTTGGTTTAGATTCTTAATTAATTAAACTCTGAATCGATATTGTCAATCATTTATATATCTATATCTTACGATTCTTCTAATTATTTTAATAAAACATTATCTTTGATTTTCCATTAATATTGCTTGGACCCTACTAGATCATAGAACGTTATGTCTATTATATCATGAACAACATTATTAATAGTGGCATCATCCTCTTCGATGGTAACTACGAACTCTACATTGAGACTGAAAACACAAGTTCTGTTAACTGTACATGACTTAGTTAAATTTAACCACCGGATTCTATCTATTGATCAATCAATGATCTTTTCCGATGGTACCCGGATTTATAACATTGATCTAAAGAAGTAGTTGTTTGCTGCTAAAGATTTAAATTTTTTATTCCTTCTTGGAGGCTAAGAATTCTTTCTTGGAGGCTAAGAATTGGCAATGGCCCTATAAAAATATAAATATTTCATCAGTAACATAATGATATTGCAAAGTTGCTTTCTCTCCCAAGTATCACCTATTTGCACTATAGAAGTTAATATGTCATAATTGTGTTGGAATAAATTACGGCCTTCGGAAATTTCCTAATACTCATAATTTTGTTCACAAACGGTACTCGTATTACTCTTGTGTCTAAAGTCTCGTAATTCAAACTATAATTACGGTATGTATAACTAAATAAGTTTTAGAAATATAATAACTATGAATTAATTAGGTACCTAATACTCAGGTATTTAACCAGTAAGTGTTAGTTAATTTAATAATTATGTGGTTTTAAAACAAGAAACTAGTACAGTTATTTTTTAACAAATTGTAGCCATTTGTTCAGAACTGTGTTAATTTCATTTGCCGGTCATATGAGTTACTTTGATTCATTTCTATTATTTTTGGTATTAAATACTAAATCTCATTTGTAGTTAATTATTCTACACTAGTGTACACTATTTCCGTTCCTATGATTAGTAATAATTTTATCGCACTACATAATAAAAGTAAGTCTCGTAAACATCCAAGGTTATTCGAGACGGTGGTTTTACGCTCCATATGCAGAAAACTAAACAACCAACTCTTTCATCAGGAAAGCTTCAACCTAGGTGATCATAAACTAAATAAAACCTCTCAGGAAGTTGCTAACTTCTATGATCCAAAGGAAACTTTTGCTGCATTCAACTTTCCATTGAGTCATTTTTTATGTTCATAGTTGTAGAATAAGTTAAATGAAAAAATTATAAAACTTGCATGGAAATAAATCCCAGATTTTTTAGTTGAGATTAAAAATCTGATTAAAATCTTTATAATAATATTTAGACTGTTTTCTTGTTTTGGTATTCTGTTCTAGTTATTATGAAAGCTGTTGGTATCTTAATTTAGATTTTGTTTAGATAATATCATTTCGGTATATTTTCAAACAGATACACGCACAGTCGCACACACACAATTTTGGTATGATTTTGAATGATGCCTTTGTATAGTTAACTGGCAATATAGTAGGTTACTTAGTAGTGTCGGAGTATCCAAAAGATAGTATAGAGGTAACTGCTATAGACAAATGATTTTTTCGAGATTATTTTTTTTAGCTTAACGTCTCTTTATCATCTATATTTCATTCGAGACGAGGATTTTACCTTCAATTTTTTTTTACCCTCCATTCGCTGGAAATTTGCAAACTAGCTACCCGCAATGACATCACCCAGCCTGGGTTGGACAGGAAAAATAGCCAGAATCACGGGACGCGATCCCACGTTGACACCAACATAGAACAACCTGGCTGCACGTTGCTCAACTTCAGAGATCGAACGGGAACTGGTGTTTCAACGTGCCATAGACGCTGGCTTATCAAGATTCTATTAAATAATATATTGAAAGATGTTTGCATTAATTTAAAAAAAGATAGACAAGGATTACCTATGTTATATACACCATATTACTGAAGTCAAGTAACATGGGGCGTGGTGATAATTCGGATGGGAGGCCACTCAGTGACAAAATGTGTTTTTTGTAATTTGGCGCTTCACTCAAATAAAAATGTAATTTGAAATCTTCTCGGCTGCCTTTTTGTGAGTAGATACTCTGTAAATGTAAATCACTGTTCGAAATTTACCAAAATGTTGGCGATGAACATGTAATACTATTCAACATGGTATATGTTTGCCTTAATGATTCATAGCTGTCATGGCGCTGGCGCTATAAATAATATCTTCTTGAAAGACACCCCCTTCCTCTTTCTCTAACCTTATGCATCAACTAAATCTCTTGTCCAATTTCCGCCTGTCTTACGTATGACGTATGCCCACACCCTCCAAAGTTTTGCTTGTTATTTTTGAACCCCCTGGAGTGTCAATCTTTAGTTTGATCCAAATCCCCCTTCGTTTTAATATTTACACCCTTTTGTATTTAAACTTGTACAAACTTTTTTTCTTCCGCCCGCTTTTTTTGTCTAAAGTGCAATATAATTATTGTATTTTACTTTCTCTTGATTTATATCGGAAGCATTGTAATTATGTTTCTAGCAGTTCTGTGAACGACAGATATCAATTTTTGAGATTGAATCTTTCCTAAAAAAAGACCCATCTTATTTTTTGACACCTCTAGTTACAGAGTATAAAGGGTGATTGAGGATATTTGTATCAAAGGAATAGGAGTTGTAGAACATGGAACAAGAATCACTTTTTACAGGTGTGACTTTTTTGTTCATGCCTTAGTTTGAGAGTTATCGCTAAAAACATCTTTTTTTTATAACTCCTTCAAAAATGGACCGATTTTCAAAAATTAAAATGATCTAGGAAGATACTTTTCATCTGCATTTATTTAGTTTACACATTGATTTGCTCAAGGTCAATGTAATATTTGAAATTTTCAAATTTGATCTTCTCGAAAACCACTCGAAAGGATTTTTTTATATTTTTATCTCATTTTTGTGGAAATAAAAAGCACTACAAATTTGAAATTTGGTCATTTGAAATTGAAAATTGAAAAAAAAAATCCTAAGATCTGCTGAACATCTTAGGAAGCTTGAGTGATTTGACGGGAACTCGAAGAAAATATAGACTCTCAAAATTTAATATTTCAAAGTACATCTCGTAGATTTGATCAGCGGTATGTCCTAAGTAGCACTTTTGTTACTTGCTCGTAAATATTGACGGATTTTATTTAAATTTTCTCTGTAGGTTCGCTCCGGTTTTTGGCGTACTGATATTTCATTTCAGAAAAACAGAACCCTAAATTATAATGCTGAATTGGTAAAGCTAATTATCATGATTGAGGATGATAAAAGATACTCCCAATTTGACTTATACATGTGCTCGCCTTTAGATATCAGGATACAAATGTCGTTCATTATCTTCATAAAAGAAATAGATATTGATGAAAATATTATTAATTTGTAAATAATAATAATTATTGAAATCAATCCAGAAGTTGTTTTAATGTAGATAGCAAATCCACCACCAAAGCATGACGCTTTGGGAATGTTTCTGATATTTAACACTCTCTTATATGTTTTGATATGGCTTTCTTAAAACATATATTTATTTTTGTTTTTGAGTATAGCATCATGTTGAACAAATAATAGAACAGAAATACTGTCTGCCCCAAAAATATCAAAACGTTAGATCAACTCAAAGAAATTAAAGAAACTATTTCTGTTAGTTTAGACTTCATTTACAATGTTATCATAGTATTGAAAATATCTCATTTGCCTGACTGTGTTGCAAAAAAAAATAGAAGATTGTTTTATTTTCTTTGTAGCTTGTCATAGTTCGTCCTGAACTATAGGCTTACTTCATTATTTCTACCAAAAAATGTCAACTGTCTAATAATTGGGTATAACCTCAGAAAAAAATGGGATTTGACTTTGGTAGTCTTGAACACTGACGAATGTGAACTGTTGGCATTTGATGATTTAAGTAGATTAAAAACTTTTATTTTTCAACACAATAAGTGAATTTTTACCTTCAAAACTCAATACGGTCACCGTTATACAAATTATATGAAAATAAAACTTTAGACACCTCTAGCTCTACCCCCTATTCTTTTTAAAAAAATAGTAGCTCTGTTAGTCCTTATTTTATCTGTACTTTTATTGAAAAAAAAAAAAATTGTAAGTATCATGCCATTTAAATTTCTCTAGCAATCAACATTTTTTTGTCAAAAAAAGTTACCTTCCCGCTTTGAACCTGGGATCTTATCTTAAGTATTTATCTGACCATGGCATTTTTTTTTATTCATAGAACTTAAAAGAACTCAAAAATTTCCAGCTGTTTAAAAGTTAAGGTTATAACAGGTCATTCTGGGACATGCTGTTTACGCAAATTTACGTATAAGAAGGATGATAAAGTACTGCAATCGTGATGGAAATTTTGACTACACCTAACAAAAAGTATACTTCTGAACCACGGAGTATTTCATTTTACAAAAAAATATTATATGTAAATATATAACAAGCTATCTCTCTCTCTTTCTCTCTCTCTCTCTCTCACTCTCTCTCTCTCTCTATGGTAAACATAACATAAATCAAACTAAAAAACACATAAATAACAAGTAATTAACCCTGTCAAGTACTAAGAAGGAATTATAACATATTATTTTAAATAATATCTGAATACACACAAACATATACACATCAGCCCCTTCCTTGTTCACATATTGTTGCCAAAGCTGAGTAGGTACCCTAACAAAAAATATTTTGGGGGGGAAATCCATGGCGACAAGCAACAGAGAAAAAAATGGTGAAATATGGGAACAAGTCATGAAAAAGTTTTATTTTTTTGAGATAATGTAATTATGATGTTTTTGTCGTTGCTCTTGTCGACGTTGTTGATGCTGTTGCTCTTGTTGTTGGTATTTGCTATAAAAGTTTCATTATGGATTTATCAATTATGTTATTTCGCATATGCGCGTTGAATATCATTAGAATATGTTTAAATACACCCATTAAAATACCAGTGTGTATTTCATATAGGATGATTAAAAAATAATGACGCAATTGATGTGGTCGCCATTTTTTCATTATATCTGGCATTTTTATTTTCAAGATTTTTGTTATCTGTTGGTTTTTATAATAAAATTTTTCATACCAAATTTCAAGTCTGCCCTTACCATTATTAAGATATTAATATTATTTATCAACGGTTTTGTGCTCTGGGGACCTCAAAACGTCTTCTGGCATTGAATAGAAAATTTCTGCCCATTACAATACTTTTCTTGTATAGTATGAGGAAATTAAAAATACAAATAACGCTGCATTATTGTTTTACAAATAGGTATCCTGCTTAGTAGGTAACTAATATTTAAAGAAAAAGTGTGTTTTCCTTATCAAATATAACTTGAAAACTGGCTCATCAATTCATCGGTACCAATTTTTTTTTTTTCTTTTTTATGTCGAATAATAGATTTTGTAACTTTTATTACATTTTGTGATACCACATAAATTTTTGATTAGTATTAATATATTTAATTTATTTAGTATCACAAAATTTAATAAAAGTTATTATAATGACAACATACAACCAACAAGTTAAATAAATAGAGTTTGTGTTGTACCTATGTGTTTTGTTATAGGTACTTAGTAAATGTGTGTGCCATGGAAATGGGCAGTGAGGAAAATCGATCACCTTCATAAAAACCCAATCAAATTAGTCGCAGACTCGTTGAGTTTATGGAGCTAGATCGAGGTGGATAGCTTAGTGGACCTATCAAACTGGCGTTATTTTTAAGACACCCTCTGTATATTTTATGATATGTTTGTACCAGGAAAATCAACATATTTTCATTTGTTGTTCTTCTAGTAGCAGTAATGTTTCGAATATATGTACGAGTACCTACTAGCCTTCAAATTCTTATTACTTGATTGAGATCTTACAAGTGATTCACTCACAACAACTGATAACAAATCTACATTTTGCTGTTCAACTCAGGTTTGTGAAAAATATTCAATTAGAATAATATATTCAGGTTCATACAGGGCCGTAGACAGAACCAACAAGAACATAAGGCCCTCAAGATGGTTAGACCTTCACATAGGGCTACCCGTTCCCTCGGGCTCCGACGACAACTCACTGTCTTTTTCTTCCGTTGGAGCTGTCAATCTCAGCCGTGCTGCTCCCTTCTTCAAAGTGTTGGTATATAAATCCTTGCTAAACCCTAAAGTATCTGATCGTTGTCCTCTATGTATGCTGGCTGCTCATAATGTCAATCATTGATTGAACTGTCCATCAAACCCAACCAATCTAGAGCTGTCAAAATTATGTACAGATCCTGTTGGACAGGCCGCCTTCCTTGGCCGGGAGACATAGTGAGAGTCGTTCAGAACGTTAACAACACAACAACCTAAGAGGGTGGGACTCGGGCCCTATAAATATACTCACTGAATATGCCTCCCATTGCTCGTCAAAGTTTCGCCACCAGAAGTACTTCTCGTCTTAGTCTTCACCAGTTTCCTCCTCGCTGTCTCCAGGGTAAACCCATACTGCGCAAGATTTCAATGACTGAGTCAATCCATCGTCCGCCCAGGAGTGTAGGCTACACGTCGTGCTGCTCATTGCTTCTACTTATCACGTGGACATACCATTCTTTGGTCAACCATATAATGAGATTTCGTCACTATGTTTCTCTACAATTCCTGGTGTCACCAAATAGGGTCCTTGAAAGGATTGAAAGAATTTCAGGGCCATGGCATCATAACCTGTCGATCACCCATCAAAATGTTTTTTTAAAAGGATTGGTTAAATTTGTCTTTTTTTTTTTTTTTTTTTTTTGACAATCTGGAGAATTTCTAAATCCGGCAGGTCAGCTCTCTTCTACCAAAATAAGCTCTCTGGAAAAAAAATCAGGGTTAGNGCTCCTTCCCAATAATTTAATTTTCGCTTTATTTTTTTGGGCAGTTAATTTATTATTTTTTAATCTGTTCTTCAGATTTGAACATTCATATTTATCCTCATTCTTCTATCAGCTATTGTAGCCCGTAGCGAAGCACGGGTAAAACAGCTAGTAGCATATAAAATACCTACATGCTGTATGGAATTAACAAAAAAGGAGAAAACTACAAAAATTTAATTCAAATGAAACAGATAATTGAATTTGAAAAAAGTTTATAAATCATCAGTCTAATGGGAAAGATATAAGTGTAATTGAAATAACTAGAAATTTGTACAAATAGAAATAGAATTTAAAATTAAAGAAACAAGATGAAGAAAAATAGGATTGATATATTTGTAAATTTAATTAACCATATAATGAGATTTCCTAAGCTGGAAGTAGGTACTTCAGTAATCCCCTCAATGAATTTAATGATAGGTTTAAGTTTGGATCCTAATGAGAATATCAACATTATTTGGTGACATTGAGAACCCTCCCTAGATGCCAAAGAGTTTAAATTTTGACTCACTTATTTCCATACCGAAAAAAGGACATACTTGATATTGTGATATGTTACTTGAGGGTAGTGACATCCTAGTAAAATAATACAGAGTGCAACAATGCATTCTTATTACGTTACTGACGTAATTATATTGCAGTGATTTACATTGTTCTGCTAGCCAATGTTAAATATTTGCCTTCAAAATTGGATGCATTTTAACAATTAAAAACATTACAGGCAGACTTGCATTCCACCACACAAACGATGATGGCTCTATTGATTGACTGAAAAACTATGTAGTAGAACTTCCTGTGATCATTTTTCAAATAAACAATACATACATAAGTTATCATAATTTTGTTAAACTTAGATACCTATCTAAGATAATAAGAATAAAAAATGAACTACCTACTAGAACAATAAGTATCTAATACAACTTAAACAATGAAAATAATATTATTTGCAATTAATAATAAGAACAATGTATTAGGTAATAATGTTAAAATTGAGCACACAACACATGTCACGAATAAAGACTTGCGCACATCTCAAATTAGGACTCCATCTTGAAATTTCTAATGCAGAATATTATCAGTCTTTGTTTGAAAATGGATGTACCACCCTCCTACACTTGACAACACTGTAAATTTGTTTAATGTGATGTCAAATATNAAAAAAAAAAAAAAAAAAAAAAAAAAAAAAAAAAAAAAAAAAAAAAAAAAATATAAAACTTTTATAATGACTGTCAAATTAACGTGGGTTTGAAAGTTATTGTTTTTAGAGAAGAACAAAAAGATGCAATTTGAATAACTATTCCAAGAACCAAAATTAAGATATTTTGATGATTTTGAACCCCCAATAACAGAATATCCAGAAAAAGAAAATATCTTTTGTCTATTAAGATATCATGATTTAAAAGACTCTAATCTACAACGAGATATTCTAAATTATACTGAAAAAATAGAAACTACACCAAAATGGAATGCCAGTTAAAAATAATAATCTAACCTTGAAACAATAAAAGAAGAATTGAAGAAAACTACATAGATATTAATGAAAAAATTTGGATAAAGAATCACCTTCTTGGACATATCAAAAAAAGAAAAATAATGAGTGATATCATAATCGATAGCACCAAAACCTTCGGTTGCCTCAAAACAGGAAAATTATGATGTCACTATAATCTCCGACCCCCTCCCCCCCGATAGTAGAAGATCTAGAAGAATAAGGAAAGAAATGATTGATTGAAAAATTAAAATTTATTTAATACAAATATTATAATAATTAAATAGACAACCTCCTAAGCTCCCCAGAACTTCTTAAGAGGTTCTTATGGTTCTTCTCCTTCTAATACACCCGAAGTGGAAATGAATGAAGGAGGGCGGCTCCCCCGCGGCCCACTCTGTAACAAAGCAAAAGAAGAAGAAGAAACATAATTTGTCTAAAATATTCTAAAACATAAATTAAATGTTTCCATCCACACTAAATAGCAGCAATCGTCCCTTGTATTGTGGAAAGCATTATGGGCGAGTTGTCTCAATGTACAGAAGTGTGAAATGAAGATGTTTAACTCATTAATTTTTGAAAAATAATAATAATAAATTATTTATTTCACTTTAAAAACTTTGGCCAATCTCCATCATGACATTGGTGTTTTCATTACTTTGTATTGTATTGCTATACCTACTTAATAAAACTATTCATACAAACTCTAATCTTAATTTTATTTCGCATTGCAACAAAGGATTCTTCAAGTATATCTATTCCGATTAAAATGCAATTTATGTTTTTAACTTGTACAACAAAAACTTGTAATTGTGTGACTACTGACTTTAAGGAGTTAAAATTGACACCATGAGATGCAAAATGAAGTGGAGTTTTCTGTTAAAGGAAGCTACAGATATGCGTCATCCAAGTGTGGCCGATTCTTAGAACAGACGACAGTACCTCCACCATCGACGCTTGTTTGGCAGTTTGTAGGTTTGATTCGCTTAAAATCATTGGTGCTGGGAATGCTATTCCAAATTTTAAGTACATTACTAAGGTATTATTTTTATACTTTTAATTAATGCATATTTGAAATCAAGGGCTGAACAGAGTTCAAATTTTCTCTTTCTAGATTTACAAATTAGATTCCTAATTTTGTTAAACTGGCCTGGCGGATACGGATTTTTTGTACTTGGCTGTTCGGGGTGCACTCAACATCTTGAAGACAATTGAGTTGCAACTTTATTGTGAGTAGCGACCAGTGGCGGCATTGTGAGACCAAAGTAATATGTAGTGCAGTGATGGTTTAATGTAGTGGTCCTTGTAATCCTGTGATACCCACAAATCTAGGTTGTGACAATGAAATACTCTACGTTTTATTGCGTATTTTACATTGAGGAAGCATTTCAAAAACAAAAATAGGTATAAGTGTACTATTAGAATCAGAAACAGCCTTGGTAGCGTCAGTGTTTTGTAAATAATTGTGAGGAATCTGAAACAACGTTCTACGCACCAGGGAAACCTGGAACATATACGACCACAGATAACCTCATATTATGAACTTGATTCTACCATTTTCAAAACTTGAATCTAAAAACGAAAAGAAGAGATAATATTAATAGGATCACCGCTAAAACAACAATACTAATGTCATTGAATATTGCAGGCCAAATTAATGTGCAGACATTATAATTAAATAATTTCAATATGACACCGTTGCCAACTTGTCACAGTAGTTCCATATTTCTATTGGGTTATGATCCCTTTCAACATACACTACAGTTTTTTTTCGTGTTTAAAATTATTTTTTAAAAAAATTGGGCGTTCGGAATTTCGTGTTGGCGACACTTTTTTTCGAAACAACATTGAAGTTGTTGCTGACTTTCTTTGGTTTGTTCACTTTTTTATACAAAATTTATTGTTTAAATATATTTCATAGAATGTGTGATTTAATATTTGGGAGAATTTGTAGAAGCGTCCCATTTTTACAACCTTGTTAACAAGGGTACCCATAACCGTTATGGGTACCCTTGCTGTCCTTTCTTAATGAACAATATTGTGGGAGTGCATCCCAAAACACCGAACAACACGCGTGGTGTCCCGATCGTACTCTCATCCTGCTAAACGGGTCTGTCGTTCATTCATTTTTTTCTTCTTAACGCTTCCTTAACATCTAAAAGTCATTCGAGATGGGAGATTTACGCTACATTCAATAGAAACTTACAAACATGAACACATATTGAAACAGCCAATCTGGCCGGGAATAAGCACCAGCATCACGAGGGAGCAAACCTAAGTTGTAACCTAATAAGTAAAAACTCGCTGAACGTTACTTAACTTCCGTGATCCTGGTGAACCCAATGTGTCACTGACGCTGCGCTGGTTTGATTAAGTTGTTGGATGTGACCGATACTGATATACATATTCAATTTGATATTGTCATTCACTTGAAAAGCAATAATTGAAACAAATTCAGTTTGCAATATCTTTTCAATAACTTTTATCGCATTTTTAGTTTTTCAACTCTCCAATATCATTGGAGAGAAAAGGGATGATATATTAAAAGCAAAACAATGGTTAAAAATAGAAAGGAAAACTTGGGAACGTGTCTCATTGTTTCCTAAAGAAGGAAAAACAAAAGTCGTTCAAGTGTTAAGCACCTAATTATTACCCTCACAGAAAAATTAATTTGGAAACCATTTTAGTGAAAGACTGTAATGCAAGTGTGTCGGCTTGCAACACAAAAGAAAACAAATATAAAAGTTTAAAAGCATAAGAAGAAATTTCACTTAATTAATTCTGAAAACCCTGAACATTGTTAATATTTCTTCCTCTGGGTACTTTTATATCTTTTCCATTTATTATACATTTTTCCATGTTTATATGGGGTTGCAATTGCTTTCCTAAATTATTCTTCTTCTCCACAGTTCTTCGTATAGGTCTAGGACCGTCCCTTCTTTTTAATTATTTTCTTAGTTTGTCATTACTTTCCAATTTAGATCACTGAGGTTAGATCCAGCAAGATTTTTTTTTTTTTTGCTTAACGCCTTTAACATATATGATGGGACGCGGTATTAACCCTCCGTTCGCTGAAAACCTACAAACCAGCCTCTCACATTTACCTCATTCAGTCTAGGTTGAATTCGAATACCCAAGATCAAGACTGTTCGAACATACGTCACCCAATAATAAATTCTACCTCGACATTAAGTTCATTGATTTTACGAATACTGATCTATTCAAAATGGAATGCACCTTATTTCGATATCTCCTGATTCTGGCTATTCCCGGCACAGCCCAGCCTCAGTTGGGTTAATATGGGTAGCTGGTTTATACATCATATTCCAGCGAACTCTTTTTACCAACTTTCCATGGTGTATCCAACAATTTACCCGCCAGAGTTTCACAAGCATATGATATTTTTGACAACCAAAACAGTACCAACGAGAGAAAATATTAAAGAAAAAACAGAACAGACCATCATAGATAGAATAAGTTACCTAAGCATACAACACCTGACAGATGTTTGTAGATACGAACATTTCGGTGAAGATATTTATTTACCTAACCTATCAATTTTGAACACTGGGTTTTCTCAATTTTTGAAAAAATAAACTCTTCAGGGAAAACAACTTAAAAACTGTTTTACTTCTAAAAAAAACAACTATAAAATATATTCTCTGAGTAACTAGATATACGTGATTCACTTAAGTGTAAAAATAATAAATGCCTTTGAAATGTGTAAAGGTTATTTTGTAGGAGAAGAGAAAGCGATAAGAAGCAATTGTAGAGAACGTTAAGGGGTGTCTCAATGAGATCTCCCTTGAGGTATGCTATTTTCAGTTGTTTTTTATGTTGCTCTTTTTCAGTTAATCCTACCTTTTTCTTTTTTTAGTTTTGTTCTTTCTTGCTTTTATTTTTTCCCCTCTTGTGTACCCTTTTTCTTTTTAAAAGAAAATCATGATAGCCTTTTTTTCTTCTGTTTTTTTCTTCTTCTTCTTAATATATGTTCTAATAGACAAATCAAGGTTTTGTTCTTTTGTTTGTAAAATCTTTTTACTAGTGGTTTGTTTGTAAAATCTTTTTACTAGTAAATCTCACTCACTTATGTGACCGAAAATTACCCGGAATGTCCCAATATGGGCTAAAAACGTACCGGCTAATTCTATGAATACCAGAAAAGTCCGTAACTCATTTCATAAAAATCGGACGTTGTGGTACAAAATAACCACCGGACAAACAAAACAAAATCGTATTGGTAAAATGAGATCACATCGATCGGTCAATTCCGTCAGTAATAGATATTTGCTTTTTTATCATTTTACACCATTATGTAGTCTCGGACCGTACTTCCTCAACTATGATCTATTTTTCTCAATTGAACTTATGTCATGCTTGGATCGGTAGAAATTGCGTCTTCGGAATCAATTTTATTTAGAATTTCATTTTCTGTTTTCTTTTCTCTATGCTATTTTCCATTCTTAGAATATCGTCTGATAGCTAATTGAAGTCTGTATATTTTGCGGTTATAGCAGCGGTGTTTCTCGTAAAATCAATTATTGTTCTCCTCATTTTCATATTCAGATCTACCAAAAATGTTTTTGATGGTCCTTGGCTAGAATTGTTTGTAATGTTATGTATTGCAAGTCGTCCTGTTTCGTAGAATGGGCGCCATGTGATATATTTTTTGTATCGTTCTTTTTCATTTTCTTATATTTTTTTTATTTAATCTTCTTAGACAGTATTCTTTCTACTTTGCTAATTCTTCCAATCTCATTCCTATATTTTTTCATTCATATAATAATCGTGTGATCGATTGATAATTGATATTCTTTAGAGTTTTATTTTTTTCCATTTCTTTTATTTTGTTAAATTAATCAAACTTTGATTCCCTGTTTTTTCACATCATTAATCCATTCTCCCTCTCTCTGTCTCCTATACTTTCTTCAATTTCAACAGTCCTCTTTCCTCTGGTTTCTTTATTTTCCTTTGTTCATTATTTCATTTTTTTTTTTTTTTTTTTTTTTTTTTTTTTTTTTTTTTTNTTTTTTTTTTTTTTTTTTTTTTTTTTTTTTTTTTTTTTTTTTTTTTATACTTGGTGATATTTAATTTCCGGTGTTTTCCATTTTCTTTTTTCACCCCAGAAATTTTCAATTTATATTATTATTATTATTATATATTCTTTCTTGGAAATACATTTACTTCCTTTTTGGAAAATCATTTTTCTAACATGTTATATTATTAAAAAAATCAAATACAAATTGATATTGTATGAAAAGGAGTCAAGGGTGAGTCTCCGCTTTTTAAGATTTTTATTATTTAATAAGATTCAAGCCACAACAAAAGTCATAGTCTGTAATCATTTCTTCTGGCTCTTTCCTAACATAGGTTTAGAAGAGTAGGAATGCTTGCAGACAACCATATACTTACTTATGCTGTATTTTAGCAAACATCTATAAGCTCAGAAAGTATTCGGCCGTTTGCGAGCATCCTAAGAAAAAATCTAAATTATTTGCCTCAGTGAAATATAATGATATTGGATTTTTAATAATCAAAAAGACTATAACTTCCAATCCAGTTATGCCTTAATAACTTGCATAGTGAAAATAGTTCATACTTTAGATTGTGAGATGTTACTTGAGGGTGACATCTCCAGGGGTAGAGCCCCTGAGCTTATTATCTAAAATGGCAGTGAAGGCAAGTCAGCAATATTTTTAAGTTACTGATGTAATTATATTATAATTTGTCACATTGTCCTGGGGACCCTTTGACATCCAAGATTAGATGTATGAAACTTTAGCTGGAAATCATACATCTGGGTATCATCGGGAACGACGACATTGTGTATTATGAATTCAGTATTATTGTGTTCTATTAGTTTAGGTAAAGTTCACTCATTCACTTGGCCTAATATTTCTAAATAGAAAAGTTCTTTTCTTTTGTTTTCCCCTTTTGTTAAACTTAAAAAAACAAAATGCCTCTTATTTACAGAACAAAGCATTTTTTACAGAAACTTTCTACTTTACGAAATTATTTTTCTTTTGTCTTTCTTGTCGATTATTTGTTTTCGTTTTTTCAGGAGAGAGAGACGGACTAGTTTTTTTTTTCTGATTACCTTTTTTGTTGTTTCATTATTGTTTTTGTCTCCTGAAGATTTTTGTTGAGGGGAAACTTTTTAATTTATTATCTTAGGAATCTTTTATTTTAGATTAAAAATAGATTTTTTATCTTTCCGTTTTAGCAAAACTGACTTATTTTTTTAAATACTACTACCATTATACCTAAATGCAATGTAGCCACCGAAAGGAGAAAGCGAACTTCATTACGTGAGGGTCCTAAGCCCGTGTAAATACAGAAGGTTTGGTGATAGGAAGGGCAACCAGCCTTTAAAAAAACTCTGCTTCAAACCAATGATGAAAGGTCATCAGCGAAATGAGAGTTTCTGAAAATTAAGCTATTTTTACTGTGCCAGGAATGGGTGCAGCTAAAGAGAGTAGGCACAGAACAGAAGGTTGTAACATGTTAGAAATAATGAAATCAACGCCGACCCCAAATGGAATTGGTAAGGGTGAAGTTAAAGAAGAAGATTATAGCTAAATGGAAAAATATATATATTTTCTCTTTGATTCACGCAGAAATGGAGCAACGGTTTGACATAATATTTCGTAAAGATGGTTCAGTTAAAAGGAGTGAATTCTAGTTTTAACTCCATTATTTTTTAAGTCTGATTTTCTGTTCATTTCAACTCTCGGACGCCTAGTCTTTGTTTAGATATTTTTACTGTGAAACTTTTTATGAACATTTTAATATTTGTTTTTGGGTAATTTTGTTTTTGGGCTTCATGTTTTTTTTTTTTTTTTTTTTCATTCTTTCTTTAAACTTCCCTTTGTCTGATCGTTACACTATAACTCTGGATTGTTCAATTTTAGAACTCGGAATGGTTCCTTTATTGGCTCATTTGTTTGTCCCTACGGGCGCTATTTTATCAGAGTTAAGTTCCCAGTACGACCATATCTTTAACGTACTTTATGGCACTGGTATTTGGTTCACAGAGAAATAAAGATTTTTGATCGAAAAATAATAATTATGATTTAATAATTTATATTGCTGCTGAGAATCATCATTAAGTGATTCAACATAAGGTTACACCTGTATGTTGTATGTATACCTGTACTCATGTACTCTTCAGTATGGTTTGTAAGTAAATATACGTTTCGCACAGCTGTTTTCCAGTTTAAAAATTAATAAAAAAATAGAGTTTAGTAAATAATTATTGACTCAATTGCAATACTATTTTTATTTTATTTTTTAAAAAACTACACTTTTCTATTATTTATTTTTTAATATTTTAATATTTATTTAAAAAAAAAAAAAAAACTGTATTTATGTAATAGAATTTTAATCTATCAACTGATCTGAATAACAGTTGTTTCAATAAACATAGTTTGTTTTCTGTATCTCTCTCTGTGTATGCACATTCTCTGACTAATGTAGTAGCACAATTGAGTTACACAAGTGATTTTATATAAAAAAACTGCATTTTAACTCACTTAATCGGGTCGAAAATGAAAAGCAAGAGAGAGTTGATTAAAAATATTTTTTTTTTTTCGAAACTACAAGATAATATTACTAGTCATGTACTTGTAATTACTATAGTTTCGGTTTACAAATCCCAAGTTCAACATTAGTAATGATAACTTCTACTTTTTTGCTAAAAAAGTCCCTGCAAGTGAGATTGGGTTTCCATCTACCTAATTATTGGTCCTGTCGTCTATGTTAAAACTTACCTCCTTCTTCATTCATTGTACTTTTTTTCACACTTTGCGAGGAAGTTGATGTTTCCCTCCTTAATCAGAAGGTCCGAACATAATTTTGTTTGTAGTCACTCTACTATTTTTAAATAGAAATAAAAATCACTTCTTGGGAAAAAGTGAGCCAATAATCTAACGATTTATCACGTTGGATAAATCAGTTCTCCTCAGATCACGAAGCTAAATGAATGTTAATAATATTGTGGTACGTACTCGAATTGGAGCCCGCCCGTGGGGATAGGGTTACTAAATGTTTTTTAGCATGTTTTCCCTGCGTCCTGCCTGCTTTTGGAAGTAATGGAAATATTTCTACTTATTTAAATTCAGACAAAAAAAATTTTTAAGTGTCAAATCCCCAGTATACAAATATACATTATAGAAAATCTAACTCTCTGAAGTCTATACATATACTTAATGAAATCAGAAGACCCTCAGCTAAATGGCCAATAGATGTTAAAGTGACATTAAGCCAAACAATAATAATAAATAAATAAAAAAAAACACTCCTGACAGAAGTCCAGAGCTCTAAAAATGATAGCTTTATAGCCAGTGGCGTAAGATTATGACTACAAGTTACAAAAGTTACATATGTATGTCAAGTTCCTGAATAACTACTTTTTCTTAAAATAAATAGAAATTTCCTGCTATTTTTTTATTGTCATGAAAAATGCGAAAAGTACTGGTTCCGAGTTTCGTTGAATGCACCAAAACGGCGGAGTCGGTTAACCAAGTTATAAAAATATAAGCTGCTCCCAAAATATACTTCTAAAAATGCGCGTGTTCCAAATTTTTCAAAACTTTCTCCACACTCGTCATATAATTATTATTCCTAACACAAAGCTTTACCTACTCACACATACACATAGGCTTATCAGATGATATCATGGAACACAACCATATTATTATAGAGACCAACGAAATATTTTAAGAACAACAAAAAGAGACAAGACTTTCGATTGATTTATGGATTTTTATTTTTATTCACAATGTCGTAACCAAACCGGAAATTAAAAAAAAAAAACGTGTGTTGATGTTGTTGTGACGTTGATGTTGTGTGTTGACTGTTGTTGTGACGTTGCTGTTTTAGTGTGTTAATATAGGATGCTTTTACTGATATTGAATGAGAGGCGAATAATTTGTACCATTTTATTCTAAAAGAGACGTCTCCGTGGCAAAGTGTATATCACACTCGGCTTGCACCAGGGAGGTACTGGACTCGAATCCTGGTCGTGTCGAAAAAAATTTCTTCTTGGTCTGGTTGTGTTTGGGGGTAACTTAACTTTCTGAGGACAACTAAATAGCTATGGTAATAGCGACCAGTAGAAGCATTATGAGGTAATTGTGAAGTATATACGGGTGTCCTGTAGCTTGGTGTATTCAAAATAATGTGTGCAATGGTAACCACAAACTTTTGATATAAAAACACATATAAACGTTCATTTCATTCAAAAGCGTTTTTTTTAGACATGCTTAACTATTTTTTTTTTTTTTGCAATCAGAAATTTCTATTGAAAATAAGCACTGTCAAAAATGAAAGTATTTTGTTTAATTTTTTATTAACGTATCTTTACAATGTAAAGGTCATTCAAAACGGGGTTTCTACCCTTTATTCAGTATAAAGTTAATATTTAGATAACCATATTGGTCGAACCCGTCTGAGGTACAGCCAATATAACGATGTCGTGAACTAACCAACTAACGTTGTCACGCAACTAGTAAAACCTCCGTGGTCACTGATAATCTTCAATGATACTGCAGGAATTGGTGTATTCAACATGACAGAGTCGAGTGTAGGGAATGTATGATTCGCAATGGACCTGCAGAATTCAAACAGTAATCCCTATTTTCTTTGCCTGGCGCTTTAACAGTATTGGTTTTTTGTGTAATTCTATTCTGTGGGTAGTATGATTCACAAACAGCAGCCTTATTTACTTCATATTCATATTATAAGTATCTCTTCATTTCTAACAATTGTACCATCCTCTCAAAAATTGGAACTTGGAACATAGCTTGGAAACAACATGAAGATTTCATGGATAATTTGGTGCTATAGAGCCAATTTGAGGAACATGCCAAATTCACAAACGAAGTTGTATTGAAATTGGGAACAGAGTGGCACATCATGAACCGCAACAACAGTTGAATAGGGTAACGGTTGTAATAGAAATAGGGCAGGGGACATACATTGAGCCATGATCATATGCTACAACACAATCTTGAGTCTGGAAAAAAAATCCGTTCGTGGCGGCCAACAAGCAGGGTACATCTGTTAATGATGTTTACCCTTATGATGATGTGTTTGGGGGCACTTCCAATGGTACTCCCTTTTGGTGGAGAAGGTACAAAGAATTCTCTGTTTTGTTATTAATGTATTTCCATTTTCCTTTGTTTGTTTTCAGGTGAGTTGACCTTTCTCATATAAGTCAGTCATTTTCAACAGATTATTAAATTTGAGGTATAGTATTTTATTAAATAGGACCTATTATTATAATTGATCCAGAGTCAAGGTCACATCTTAGCCAAGTTACATTGCGAATTGCCTACTCTTTCCGATCTGATTTTCCTTAGTCACCTTCCACAAACTGAATAGCTCGTCCTCATTAATTCTACTCACCCAGACAACCTTCAACACACAATATCAATTTTTCATCCAAGATACATTAAAACTGTTAGGGTTAATTCATATCAAACAACCATTATTCCATTTTCTGTAGTGATATAGTGGATTTCGTTAAGAACACCGTTTCTGAAAACACCCGGAACGGAAAACACTACCGCGGTGATTTGCGAAGAGGATTTAGGTACTTCTTTTTTTAATTCTAACTCGAGTTTCGTCTACTTGGTAGATATTTTCGAGAAAAATTACTAGGAACTGAATTTTCAACACTTAACAACACCGACCAGTTATATTCCTTAAAAATCTAAATTAAGATGACACTCAATCCGGGAGTATCGCGTTATTAAAGTTACCAATAGATGTCATTGTTTAAGTTAATAGTAACTGGAATATGCCCAAACTTTAGAAAAAAACCTTTCCAAGGGCGAAATCGGAATGCTGTTATTAAAATAAAAAAATACCCATACCTTTTTTTTACGCTTCAGTGTAAGTTTTATTATAAAGGCGAAACGACCAAGAGAGTGAGTGAGAGAGAGGAATAATAAATAAAGAAAGAAAAGCCTCGGTGCGGGAAAAATATACAATCTGATGAAAATGGCCTCTTGTTGTTAAAAGCTCAAAGCTATTATTATCAGTGTTAAAATACTACTTGGATATAGATATAAAAGTACCTACTCGGGAATACAGGGTGGATTAGGAAACTGTTAAGCATGCAGTGTGTTTATGTAATAATTTACACATACTATAATCTAGGATGCTGATAGTCATTGTGCAATATGTATTTTGTAAGAAATGTATCTATTCAATATTTACGTGCGCTTTTGGTCGTAGATGCATCTGAAGATGTCGTTAAAGACGAAAGCACTATTGACTCATATTGAAATGTGTTTTTTAAAATTATAATTATGTGTGCCTCCAAGAATTTTATATTGATAACGCTAATTATTAGTCTCCATCATTGGATGTATGATGACAATAACAAGCTTTAGGAGCAAAACTATTCTAATTAAGATGTGTAATTTTATGCATATGGTTACCATAAGATAAGATACTTTGATAGATTGTAAGATAAGATATTTTTGATAGAATGAGTACTTTCATAAACTTTGGTGAGTCGGCGTCTAAATCTGTCACTTTGTCGGCTATATTTATCACAACATTTGAACTGATGGGGTAATTTAATTTTGCAAATTAAATGAGATCATAAAGCATTAGTATCAATTTAAATATAACCCATTAATAGTTAAGACATACTAATATTAATGATGCTCTATGGCACGTTGAATACACGCCAACAAAGTTAAGCTACGCCCAGCGAGGTTTTAGCAAGTGGTTGGCCACGTAGTTTCGCGTTCTCGTGATGCTGGCTATTTTTCCGGTTCAACCAACAGGTTGGGTGAGTTCAATGTGGGTAGCTATTTGTACGTTTCCAGCGAATGGGGGGTAAAACTGCCATCGCGTATGACCAATAGATTTTAAAGAGACGTTAAGTAAAAAACAAAAAATGATACCCTGATATGTACTATGAAGTTTATCCTTAATTGCACAGCGAGTAAATTTAACGGCGATCCGACATAGGAGCCATTTAACACAAAAAAATATATAGAGTATATATAAAAAAAATATATAGAGAAAAATATCTATAACCGCTATTCGCTTTTCAAAAGTTAAAAATTTCCAGTCCCGCATATATTTGAACTTGAAGCTTTCCTTGTTATTCTGTTTTCCTCCCCTATCTCTCTCTATCAACAAAGTTCTCCTTGGACCCCTTTTGCTAACATTCTTCCCTTCCCCTTTCTACCATTTCATCCCTTACACCTAACACCGCTCGCATTTTTCCACCCTCAAAATATTTCATCCCCCATAAATTAAATACAAAATTATGTGACGTCATACATTTTATAATATTATACGTATATATCTAGTTATTGTCGACGCTTTTCGACGCATGCGGTATTAAATTTACGATTCTACAAATACAAAGCGACGCCTTTTCTGTCTTTTTCTATTCATGTTGAATTGTTTTTTTTGCTGATGATGATTCTTTTCTATTGTTTATGAATCTCTTAAAAGATCCCCAAAATTTTCGAATTTTGTCGAAAATTGTTTGTTGTGTGTGTTTGTCCGTTTGTTATACTCAGTCTGTTCTAATGCATTCAGATATTAACATTATTTCGAAACCGCTATCGTCGGGAAAATCGTTTTTATTGTTCATAATATCGGAAAATTATTTTCGAAATTTTCGAAATATTTTAATTTTAAAATAATTGTTTTTTTTTTAATTAACTTTTATATTTAATTACATGTTTTGTTCTATTTTTAATCTTTGAATTTAAATCTTATAATTAAATTGTGCAATTAATTAAAATAAAATCATCCGCATATAATAATAATTGTGAGTCAAGTTGCTATGAACATTCTACTAACATGAAATTTCAGTTCCGTACATTACTGTTTTGAGTATGATTTGTTTTTTAAATTCAATTATTATAATTCAGTGGAAACATAATTTTAATTGGTGTTATTTAATTACTGGTATTTATTTATAATTATCTTTTTAATTATTAGTTTACCATTATACGTTTAGGAATTGCAGATTAAGAATTATTACTTCCCATTCTTCTATAACTTTCTGGGGAAACCACACAGTATTTCTCAAGTAAAGCTATAATAATTAGTGTCACTAGTCTTCAATTGTTGCAGTGATATGACTTATTTTTGAAAATCTTCTTGTGAGTCATATTTTTTTTCTATGATTAAGTGAAGATATTATAGTATCAAAAGTTAACCAATTTAATATAATTCTAAAGATTCCCGAGGATCATTATTATTGAAAATTGATAATAAATCTAAAACGTAAAATATAAAATTTTGAGGGGATTTAATTTGTTTTTCTCGCGATGATTCCAAAGGTTCATTATTGAAAATTATAAACCAAAATTGGAAGTTCGGCATTGCTCTTATTTGTATTTAACTTTCTGAGTGTAAATATTCCTTCAAAAATGTTGATGGTTTATGGTTAATCATTCCTTGATTACTCTTTAATTTATTTTTTAAATCTCTCAATATTCCTTCTATGTCTCAGTATGGAGATTTGTTTCCAATTGCCCTAAACTTATATATATTATATCTATACTGGATTTGATAATACTGCATGATCCAAAATAGATTTGTGGTAATGATTTCTTTGATTAGGTACTGCTAAAACAAAAATTGAAAAATCTCCCAATACTCCAGCAATTATTAATTATTATCAATGCATCACTTTTACTTTTAATTTTAACATCATTAATTGGATAGAATTATTGGAATGTCTTCTTTATTTATTTTTTTAAGAATGCATTATAAATACAAGGAACTTATAATTGAGATACCTACTCGTAGTTTGTTTTGAAATTTTGATATATTCCGATTTTTTTTTTGTTTGTTGAAATTTTCATTAATGAAATCTTGACTAACTAAGAGCATTGAATTTTTTGAGTAGCAAGGATCAAGCACGTTATATAAATTCAATGTGTTGTGCCAGAAATTTCGATTTATGACGAGCTGAACCATCATTTTATCTATTTTTTAATTGGATACCAAATAAGAAAATGGGTATGAAGTGATAGAATTGGAATTGATAGAATGTTGTTTTTAATTTTCTCTTTTTATGCAGAGCCGAATGAGTCCAATGTTTGGCTACCTCGAACTTTTAAAGTGGCCTCTAATATCTGTAGATTCTAATACTATCTTGATAACTCTTTTTACTTTTTCTAGAAAAAACTACCTCATTATCTTTATCAAGGTGGCGTTGTTAGGACTAACACCCATTTTCCTAAACAAGAACATCAATTACCTCCTAAAACCAGTTTCATTTTTTAGTTTCACAATATTTACCTCTAGAGAAAAACTTGCTTATCTATCTTGAGGCCTCATATTCATCATAACTACATCAGAGTGTATATTTATTTCACAAATCTCGTGATACACACTTGCACAGTAACCTAATTTTCATATGTATAATCTTCTGCATACACCATTGAACATAAAAAAGTAATCAATGACTCAGCGTTGCACTGTGAATTCTAAAATTATTTAGAATTCAATTTATAGAATGTACCTAACCTACTAGGATATTTTTTAGAAATAACTCTAAAAAAATATATATCGACTATTGCATTAGTAGCTTTTACTGGTTTTACTGATTTTTGTTCGGAATAATTTTGCCAATAAGTAGAATCCATAACAGAAGCAAATGATTCTTTGTGTCTGTAGTATGGGCATATGCCCCGACTTTCTTCCGAGCATTTGGTATACTTAATTTAGTTGCTCAGTTTAAATACTACACTTGCAATTAAAACTCAATTAATTAAATCATAAAAAGACAAATTATACCCCAAGTGGCGCTACACAAACTCAGTTAGGATTTATTCTTCTATTGTTAGATCCAACAAAAAAATAGGTGAAAGTTCAACAACTTCAAATTCTGGAACACTTACTATCCAACTTTTCAAATAAATTCACAACGATAAATAAAATTTGAACCTTTGAAAACCTCACAAAAAATAGCCCTCTCATTTTCTTTTTTGACAAATCTGCTACATACTCCGTCATACGGAGAGCGAGTGTTGTTTTTTTCTTTTTTCTTCTCTTAATTTTAAAGGGGTTGCAAGGAAATTGTCGACTCCAAAAGTGTATTATTAAAATTAATTTCAACAATATTTTTAAAATTGAGCCGATTTATTTGCTTCAGAGTATATTATGTGTATACCAATGCAAGTATTAGTACCAGTTTGTACGCGTGCAATTATTATATTTAATATGCATTACATTACAGTTTGTGTAGGGAGTACTACAATTAGTTTTATTGATGTTGGTACTCCGTTTATGATAAATAATCCAATTGCAAGTTCTGGTTTATATTTTTATTAATTTTATTGAAATATTTAATAATAAAAACAAAATAGTTGAAGAATCTCAAGACACCTATTAAAAATTGAAAAAACGAGTCAGTGAACTTTAGCCCAAGAAGACAGTATAAGAATAAAAAAATTGTCAATTTTTTTAGGATTTTGGTCTTCTTATGATCTCGAAAATTCCTATATGGATGATGGAAATTGAATCCTTGCTTTACTCTCTCCAATATATTGTATGATGATCTTTCCTCTCATCTGTCCACTGAGCTCCTGTTTTTCTCCTCTCCTTTTCTGCTGTAACTTAAAAAATATCCATTTTATCTTTTACCATAATGAATCTTGGTCTTCCTTTATTCTTATTTCTATTAAATCTGTTTGGACTTCTTTTAGCAATATCAGTAATAAGTATTAAAATGATATATTTTTGTATTCAGTTTTTTAAATTCACCAGCAACCAATCTCTATATCTAGTATTTATTTGTACTTGAAAGGTTTTCACTAGTATTAGGATTAATTAGCTGCCAATTTCAATATTCACAAGCCGCTTTTAAATGGTTAATAAATATCATAAAAGATCAGATATTATAGGTAATTGAAAGATTTTTAGTAATATTATGCTTGTTGTAAAATTTACTCCCAATTTGAGAATTCACGAGCCGCTTCCAAATGTTTAATAACAATCAAATACTCACTCGATATACCGACATCAGATCGTCATAGCTTCAGGGTAATCATGATTCAGAATGATTTCTGGATCATATTATACTCTTATAGAATTCTGGTTGAGTAAAAGAGGGGTAAAGATACCTATGCAGATACAAGATACCATCTGGTTAGGGGTGGTACCAAATTAAGGTATATTCTAAATTTTTATGCTTTGTAATAAAGGCATAATAATAAACTAAATGACTTCATATTTTTGGAAGATAAAGTAGTACTGCAACATGGCAAGTAATATTGTAATTATGTATTTAATATCAGATAATTTTTCTCGGTTTTCTAGAAGGAAAAAGTTAGCAATGGAGCAGGAAAATTTTGAAAAATCACATAAATATGATAGTTATTGATCTTTTTAGAAAATCACTCGATTTAAATTGATAGAAGAAAATGTCGGAATTCACAGTTTGGCCATGGTTTCAGCNACGAGCCGCTTCCAAATGTTTAATAACAATCAAATACTCACTCGATATACCGACATCAGATCGTCATAGCTTCAGGGTAATCATGATTCAGAATGATTTCTGCATCATATTATACTCTTATAGAATTCTGGTTGAGTAAGAGAGGGGTAAAGATACCTATGCAGATACAAGATACCATCTGGTTAGGGGTGGTACCAAATTAAGGTATATTCTAAATTTTTATGCTTTGTAATAAAGGCATAATAATAAACTATATGACTTCATATTTTTGGAAGATAAAGTAGTACTGCATCATGGCAAGTAATATTGTAATTATGTATATTATGTCAGATGATTTTTCTCGGTTTTCTAGAAGGAAAAAGTTAGCAATAGAGCAGGAAAATTTTGAAAAATCACATAAATATGATAGTTATTGATCTTTTTAGAAAATCACGCGATTTAAATTGATAGAAGAAAATGTTGGAATTCACAGTTCGGGCATGGTTTTAGCTCTGGCATAAATTCATTTTTAAGTAAAAACATACATTTTCTTTTCGGGGATTAAGTAAAAACATACATTTTCTTACCGTGTTATATTTCAAAATAACTAGGTAGGTACCTTTAATTTAAGAAACGTTTTAAAAAAATAAAAATTATCTTTAGATTTTCAATCAAACATGATAAATATTTTATCACCATCGCGTCAGTTTAAAAATGAATTGGAACTCAAATGTTAACAACATAAATGATACTAATTTTTAGTCAAAACGGTAGGAGATATCGAAAAATTAATGGACCCCCTCCCCCCCCCTAAACCATAGACTAAAACCCCAGAAAAATATCAGAATTTTTTAACGGTCGATTTTTCGATTTTTGACCGAATTTAGCCGGTCATGGTCCGATATCTTAAATTTTAATCGCGAAAACATATCACCTCAAAGCGAGAAGTTTTAGGTGGCCTTTTGAACCTAATTTGGAACATAGTTTGCAAAAAACGGTCCAACCGTTTTCGAGTTATGGCCGTTTTTCCGATTTTTTTAAGGGGAATCATAGAATACTAGCACGGGAACGGCCATGCCTCTAAGGCGCCAAATTATAGACTGTAGCGAAGCACGGGCGAAACAGCTAGTTTATAAATAAATGACATTTTTTATACAATTTATAATTGGTATGAACCAAAGGACAAATTTCAAAGTATAAAATGCATGTCTGCCTCATCCTCCAGGTGTATGCTTCAGAATTTTTTTTCGAGTCCCCCGTAATCGTAGGGACACTGAGCGTATAATTGAAATTTGCTCTTGGGTTTGCACCCAACCTAGAACCATCGCATATGATTTCTTCCATTTATGGCTCAGTATGTCAGCAATTCTTTTCAAATTTTCAAATAGTTTTTATACTCATAGTTCTTATACAGCTATACAATGCTATAGTAAATAGCTCTTTCCTCACTCTCTTATATCATTGGTTTGCAATATCTGTACATGACATACTGAAATTTAGTACACTGACGGATAATTAAGTTTTCTATGAATTTATTCAAGCAAAAGGTGAAAATCTATTAACAAATTAATAAAACCATCTTTTTTTATTCACGATATTAGACATGACCCGGCGCCAAGGGAAATGCCGCTTAGCATTCTGCTTAGAGACCCGAAGTATTTTTCTATATTTTACCCGTACAGTATCTCAATTTTCCTCAATTTGTTTTAAACACACGCTTCGTTCGTTTTTACTGTGATTACTCAATTTTATCTTGGCGTTTTCATTTACAAAGAAGATTATTTTATGTTTCCTCTATATCTAAATATTATATTAAAAATTTACATTTTTACTACGTGAGTAGATAGGAGGCCATGTGTTTCTCTTCAGTTGGTGTTTTATTTATCAATTATTAAGTCCCTCAGAATTCTGATATTGTTAACTTAAATAGTTCCCTCGTTCTTCACGTCCATACTGCACCAAACAATTTTTTGTAAAAAAAAAAATATATAACTACAAAAATATTCATGGTGCGAAAATATTAATTTTGATTTTTGTTCTCTTGATATATTTTTTATATGTGCTATCTGTGTTTCGGTAAAAATAAATCAGTTTTTCCTAAATTAACCTATCTGTGTTTTGAAAAAAATTCTCTGTGTCTGGGAAAAATATACCCTAATTAAAATGAAAAAAATACGTAGAAATATTTTGATGCTTTTGGTAGAAATATCTCACAAATTTTTATTGTTAAGGAAAGAAACAGTAAAAAAAATGTTTGTGCGAAAATATACAATCAAGTATCTGTGTTCGAGAAAAATATAGGCACTATAAAATTTCTGTGCTTCGAAAGTAATTACCTTATATTATCTTTTATACTTGGTGAAATTCACCATACAATCTCTGTGCATGGGAAGTGTATACCATGTATTATCTGTTATACTTGATGAAATTCACCATAAAATCTCTGTGCTTGGGAAGTATATACGATATATTATCTGTTAGACGTGGTGAAATTCACCATGAAATCTCTGTCCGTGGAAAAGGTATACTATAAATTAAATTAGCTCTGCTTGAGAAAAACAAATGCGATGTACCTATATTAGCACTGTTCATTGTTTATATGCCCAGCAATATCTGAAACTTTAAGAATTATTATTTCTTAATACTCCATGTTTGCTTTACTTGGAAAAATATTTCTGTGGTTTCCTTTTGCCTTTTGGATAGATAATATAAAATACATCTATATAATACAATTATCGACTTGGTCCTTAAAGCTTTCTCCAACTGACATGAACTTGAATATGAATATAAATATTACAGCCGAAAATGTTTATTGAGATAAAATATTCTATCCTAGAACAAATAATAAGATTTACTATTAATCTCTTCAATCTTCTAAATCAAACCAAATCCTGCCACTCTGGTAATTCCGCCAATAGTTGCTACTCACATTAAAATAATTTTGCCTACTCAATCGTCTTCACGAGGCTAAGTGCATTCCGAACTCACAAGAACTAAGTCGAAAACATTTCCACCCCATCCGGAATGTAATCCGAGTCCTCTAAATGCAATGCTCGTGTGTCACCCAGTATGTCAGGTGGACTGGACCCCTCTTCCACTAATCTATAGTACAGACTTTAAGGTCACCCTGTATAAGTACCTTCTAATTTAGTACAAAAAATAACAATAGCTAGATAATACTGAAAACATGTGTACAATTGTACATGCCATGTACAACATAGAGTTGGAGTTATCTAACGTACGTCCCTACGTGTTGGCTTTTTGTAGTTTTGTTTCATTTAAATTCATTCTGATGACACGCAATGGAACACTACTAGTATTGTGAAGATATCTACATAACACAAAATTCGGCGTAACTTTTGTTGAACAAAAAATACAGTGGATGGATATATGTTTTTGTTCTTATGCCACATTTTTTGAACGTCATAGCATTACATGGTATTTTTACAATCAATCTAACTACTTTAAGCTATACTTACTTATCAAAATATTAACTAATCATTGGGCCGGTGGTTCTAGCTAAACATACAAACCAGGTATCCACATTTACCTTACCCAACTGACGCAACCTGGGTTGGTCGGTGGATGTTGTTTAATTTGAGTGATCTATCGATATCTAATGGATATTGCCATAGATGCCGGCTGGAGGTCGCTATTTTAAAATTATAAAGAAAACAACTATGGTAATTATTATTATTATGATTTGTGGCCAATATTCTTGCGTTCCATTTTACCCACTGGTAAAATTATATTTTAGGCCATATTCATTAATTCTGAAGGTACATGTCAATTAATATTAGGCTTCAACAATATATTAGGAAAAACTAGGCTACAGGAATATATTAGGAAAAACTAGGCTCCAAGAATATATTAAGAAAACTAGTTTATCGTACAAACTAATTCCATACATAAGTCCTTGAAGCAGACAAAGAAGTTTCCTTAGTTAATGGTTTTTAGGCAAGGCATAGCCAGAAAATTTTTCCTAACCTTTCTGGTTGGGGGGAGTACAAACGTCTAAGTAGGTAAATCATTATGTGCTATTATGTCATTTTTTACTATTCCTTACGATGGTATGAGTGTAGTATCGTCAACCAGAGAGTTTTTCAGCCATGCGTCGCCTGAAAAACCTTGTAAGAAGGAAATATTCCGCGTTAAGAGATTCACGAGGAAATCAGTTTGTCTTAACCTTGTTCATCCAACCGCCATCGATAACGATGGTGTCTCTATAGATGATCAAAAATAACATTAAAATTCTTATTTTATCTCTATTTTCAGTAACATAAGTTCAACATAACAAATTAAAAAAAATATTTAAATTAATTTCAACATGAAATTTAAAGTTTACATATATGCCTTGACTTTAAAAATTATTTAAATTATTAATTTAAATAAAAAAAACTCTTTCATACATTCCTTTAATAAATGAACATATAATTTAATTATCACATATATGATAAAACTAATTAACCCACAATTAATGATGGTGTGTTTTTAATTATTTAATGTTAATCCTTATAAAATTTATGATTATTTCAAAATAATATTTTTTTTTTTTTTTTACATATCATTTAAATAATTCCAAAATTAATAATTTAGAATTGTACAAAAAATTAGTAATTTTATTTAAACTGTAAATAATTTTGAAACATTTTTTTTTAGAATTTTTTAAATCTGTCCAATTTATTTTTATACGTAACTATTTTTATATTTTAATTAATTTGTTAAATGTAAATTAAAAACAAGAATCTCAAAAATGTCCGTCAAACGTGCCTTTTTTCCAAATTATTTTTTTATTGTCTAAAATAATTGATAATTTATTGTATAGTATAATTATTAAATATTATATTGTCGAATTGTTTTTACAAATTAGTTTAATTAAATTTTGGAAACGTCGTCGGAAAAGACGAAGAAAGAAATTTGATTTTTGGATTTGGAATCAAATTAGAATTACAATTAAGGTAAGATTTTTGAAAAAAAAGTATTTGTAACTATTTGCACATTGGTTGTCCTTCTCTTTTTCTACTATACCTACGTTTGGCGTAGGCTTCAATTTCTCCAAACCAAATAGGTACAACTTCCATTGTGAAAATAGGCCATACTTGAGATTGTAAGATGGTCCTTAAGAGTGACATTCTCACCGGCTGAGTCCTCCTGAGATGATGCTTTAAAATAACACAGAAAGCAACTCTGCAATAATGGTTATGTGGTAGAGTTGAAAAAGTGGTTGAATGGTCGCCTTGTAAACAGGAGAGCATGGGGTTTTCCTGATTAATTTGAGCATTTGATCACATTTGAGTAATCGACCAAAATGGAGCTCTAAATGTTAGGAGGTATAAAATGCCTCAGGCATTGATTTCACGTGGTAGTAACGCCACACTAAAGAGTCTATTTCTTCTTATTATTATGTTAGTGACGTAATCAAAATTATTGCAATTATTAACATGGTTCTCGGTGCACATGCCAATTTTATTAGCTTCCATGATTTTTCTTTTCATTTGGCTAAACGTTAACGTCTCTTTAACATCTATTGGTCATTCGAGACGGAAGTTTTACCCTCCATTCGCTGGAAACTTGCAAACCAGCTACCCACATTGACCTCACCGAGCCTGGGTTGATCCCGAAAAAAACAGCATCACAAGGGCGCGAACCCACGTGGACACCCACAATGTACAACCTCGTTAGACGTTTCTCAACCTCAGTGATCTAACGGGAACTTATGTATTCAACGTGCCATAGACGCTGGCTAGCTTCCATGATTGATTGTGTCATGACAACTCATAAACACTTCGGAGCTGCATATTCTGATGGCTGTCATCAGAAACTATGATAATACTCTAATAATCTAGATTATAATAATAATAAAAAGAACAATCTCTTGCCTATCTGAAGCGCATTATCATCATCCTATTTTTCACAATAAAATTTCCATTGCATTAGCAGCACAATACATTGTGCATCAACTCGATTTAATATTATTGAAATCTGTCTATCACTCACGCAATCAGTATTAAGTATCTCAAATAATCAAAATATACAGTAGTGAAAACAATTCACGATCTGTCTGGTATTATTGGTACGTTGTAGCCGGGTGTTTAACTGAATTAGTTTTATATATAAGAAAAGGACTATACTTAGGAAATGCGATTCGTTAAAGCCCTAGGAGAAGGTTTGTATCAAAAGAAAAACCGAAGAAATTCTATTTGAATATTTATTTTATTGTTTAAGTAATAAACTTTACCATGACTTTTATACTTACCCAAATATACTAAAGTCTATCTAGTATAAACTATGACAAATAATGAATGTAATGTCAATCTAGTCAAAAATCTTTATGGTCATCACAGCATTACTAAGAGTCTCATGTACTAATAATCTCTGCCAAATTTTTTACTCTGATTGCTATTTACATTAAATTGCTACTCAATCCTCACCACGAGGCTGAGTGCACCCCGAAATCATAATTACAAATTCGAAAATTTTCCGACTCTGCCGGGGATTTGAACCTGGGTGTTTCCAGACGGCTTGTCGATTAATATCGTTTTTCAGCCAATAATTGTCAAAGTTTGAAGAAGATGAACAATGTTGGACCGTTCAATGTAGGTGGAGTTTTTTAGAGTCAGTGATGAATTTCGTATGAGGTAAATTTTGATCCAGTTTCGTTGTTTTTCGTGCAGTGCTTATAGTCTTTTTGGAGTCAGTGATCAATAAGAACCTAAACTCTATTGTAAGGAAAATCTGTCGAACATATTAGTGTTACAGGAAATGCGACCTTTATTTTCTTTAATTGTGCCCTCACTTTTGTAAGTTCATTCATTCATTTCAATAAGCTTTAACCCCTTAGTTTTGGAATCCCTACACCTCAGCCTCCTGACCTTTTTGTGTATTGGGTTAAGCTTATTTCTCTAGTTAGGGTTCAACTGCCCAGAGAGTTTGAGCAGTCTTCTTACCAGATTGTTTTGGACGAGTTTAGTAACCCGATGATACTCACTCTCCAATTGAGTAGGGCATTGCAATCAAAGATCACATCAGAGTCTGTTTCCTCTTCCTCCCCACATAGTGTACACAATTCCCATATTGTGTAAGTACATACGAGTTCAATCGGTTATTACTGTCGTGAGTGTAGAAACGGTATCTGTTCTAATTTAGCTGCTTAAACGACACTTGATCATATGCGAGTAATTTCATTTGACATGTTTATGTTTACATTTACCGTCAACATGGGATCTGTTGACATTCAATAGAGAATTCTAAAACTTATTTAAATAGTAATGAAAAGCTATTTGGCAGTTTTGTGTCATGTATCCATAACAATTAGACTATTACTAGCCTGGCTCTGAAATTTCGTGTGCGCCCTTTCCCGTAGTTGTAAAATTCCCGTTGACAGAAATAAATATCTCTGTTTATTTTTTACATATTTCCTAAAATTTTTGTATCGGATTGTGCGAACCGCCGAAAAGTGCATTTTTTATAAATAATAATTCATTATCAATTTTGTTTGTTTTCAATGATGTAGATTAAGCTTTTTTATGTGTTGATAATTCTTCTGAATGAAAATCTTTACTTCATATCAGGGTATCAATAATTAATATTAACACTCCTAAACGTTCAATTCAAAGTGGTATACTTTCAGATTTAAGGAGTACTTTGCATGTAAGTAAGAAGTATTCTTTGGAGCATTTTTTTTTGGCAAAAATTTGTTTATAGCAATTTTGCCTTTTCTGAGCATTGCTGCATTACTGTTATTGTTAAACTGTAAGTGGTGGAGTCACACGGACCTGTAATTATTCAGGTACCTTAAAAAAGTAATTTAATTAATAACCGGGTCAACATGAAATATTTTATATCTTTAATTCTGGTTAGTAGGTCTATCCTCGTGCTTCTAAACATAAAGATTAACATTAAAGATTATGAACAACGAACACTCAAAACAAGAACATTAATTCAATAAAGACTACGACATAACTTTATAATATTTATATTCAATGTACACTTGCAAACAAAATAAAAGACTCAATCTGTAATAATAGCTTTTCATTGCCTGGCTTGGTCGTATGTGGTAAAACGTTTTGACAGGTGAATCAGTAGGGCATGGGATCAAACGCATACAACCCATGGAATATTCATCCTCATAAATATGAGATTGTTTACCACAATTAGAGGACATGGAACGACCCGGGATTATCAATACCTGGGACGACACGGGATTGTCCAGCGTCCCCAAAAAAGTATAATATGCTACCCAACCTGTCCACCACTATCTCTTTCCGTGATGGACACGGAAAGTAAAGTAAGAATTGCACTACCTAGCTGGTTTAAGCAGCCTTCGCTGTAGCTAACAGCATAAGTCCTTTTTCCTTTTAATTTGGCTTAACGTCTCTTTAACATCTATTGGTCATTCATGACGGGGGTTTCACCCTCCATTCGCTGGAAACTTGCAAACCAGCTACCCACATTGACCTCACCCAGCCTGGGTATGTTTGGAAAAATAGCCAGCATCATGACGGCGCGAACCCACGTGAACTTCAAAATGGCACAACCTTGGTGGACGTTGCTTAACTTTAGTGATCTATCGGGAACTGGTGTATTCAACGTGCCTTGTACACTCCAAATATTATGATCTTTCTGTTGGTTAACACTTAGCGAGCGACCTAGCGGCTGGCTTGAACACTTCGGCTATTTTGATTCTTCAAAGTTTGTAATATCTCTTATGATCACTTTGTGAAAAGATTGAAATCACCTGGCGCTGTGATTCATACAATCGGAATTGAACATTTTTTTATAAACTTATACAGGGTGTTATTCTGTCCCAATATGTTTTTCACAAGAATTCTGCCTTTGAATAACTTATTAAATCAATTCTGATTTAATAAGTTAAATATATCAGCCTAACACAGTTTCTTCATATTTTGCAAAGCTAGAAATAATGTGAAATAAAAAAAAATAACCAAAAGAAGTTAGGGTTTATTTTTATGAACATTAATTTGGTACAACCCTATAGTTCTATCATTCGACCATTTTGGTATAAAACTGGTTTTTTATAAATATTTTCTGATTTATTTTATTTGGTGTTGATTGTGCCAATATGTATATTCATTGGAATTCACTCTTGCTGTTATTTGAAACCAAAATTTCTTTCCCCTAAACAATGATGGGAATATTAAGTATATTTTGTTCTCTGTGATTTGGCATATCACTTTTTGTTGTTGTTGTATATTTTAGTATTCGAAATAAATATTTTGTGTTATATTGACCTGAATTTGGCACATTATTTCTAGTTTTTTTTTCTTCTAAAAAGTTAGATTTATTTCGGCATTTTTCTACAACTAGTTTCACTAGGGTATAGCCTACTCATACACGTGCCAGCGTCTAAGGCACGTTGAATACACCAGTTCCCGTTCGTTCACTGAAGATAAGCAACGTCCAGCGAGGTTATACCATGTGGGTGTCCACGTGGGTTTGCGCCCTCGTGATGCCTGCTATTTTTCCGGACCAACCAAGGCTGGGTGAGGTGAATGCGGGTGCTGGTTTGAAAGTTTCCAGCGAATGGAGGGTAAATCCCCCCGTCTCGAATGAACAATAGATGTTAAAAGACCTTAAGCCAATTAAAAAGAAAGTGTGTAGTATCATATCACCAATAATAAGTAAGATTTTCCCATAGCCAAACACAACACAACAAGTGAATTTATCACAAGAGGAAGATAACTTAAAAAATAGTTTGGTAGTAGATACGTTAATATACAGGTGCCGCTACCTTTAACATAGGTTAGTTTTTCAAACTAGCCAATGCAAATCGCAATACATTTGTTTAGTTGCATTCAACAAACAGATAATAAATTGTTCTCATAAGTCACATTTCACCCCGAAAGCTTCTTTTCAGTTTTTGACATTATAATTTCTAATTCTAATTATTTCGGGGAAATCATGAGATTAAATACTTATTTTGAATTTGACACATTTGAGTTTATGTTTTTAATCATGTCGAAAAAATAATTCAATTCAAAATAAAGGTTGATATTTTCTTTACCATATTCGGACCATTTTGGATCGTAGCCACCGAGGGGAGCAAGCCAGCTTTATTGGGTTACGGTTCTAAGCTCGTGTAAATACAGAAGTTATAGTGTTAGGAACCGGCCTTTAAAAAACTCTGCTGAAAACCAATAATAGAAAGTCATCAGCAGGTTGCATTTACTTCACATTGATTCTGTGAAAAGCAAGTGAGGGTTACTGCGCAAGGGAAGGGAACATCTAAAGAGAGTAGGCACACAACAGAAGGTTCTGGCATGTTGTAAATATAGAATTGGGAAATGGTGAAGTTAAAGAATTTTTTTTTTTACAATTTCGGACATATTAAATACTAGGTGTGTCCGTGGACAAAAACGGACGGAGCCATCCGCTTCACCTCGAATTTTCGAGCACCACATAAACTTTAGCATATTGCTCCATTATTGCGTTAAAACAAGATTTTTTGAGAATACCGCACCTTTCTTGATTGCATCGTGCCGTTGAGTAGTAGGTCCTATTTAAATCGCAAAATAATCGGTCGAAAAATCGGAAACGGTTCAATATATCGTTCTGAAAATAGATATATGTACCCTTGAGTATATATATATACCTATTTGGCTAAACAATTAGTATTTCCTAAATTTTATTTTACCCGATCCCGGATTTGAACTTGTAACTCTGGATTGGTTTGTCAAAAATTTAGTAAACTGTGTCCTAAATTATGTATTGAGAAGCCACCTAAAACTTTTTCTCTATGAGTTGATATGTTGTCGCGACAAAATTTAAGATATCGGACCATGACTCTCTGAATTTGGTAAAAAATCGGAAAATCGGCTGAAAAATCGGAAACGTTTCAAGATATCGTTCTGAAAATAGATATATGCACCCTTGGGTATATGCAGAATATGAAGAAAATTTTTTGGTACAAATCGGCTGAGTAGTTTCGGAGGAGTAAGGTAACAAATGTTTGCAGTTTGTAGGGAATATAAGGCTACACTTTGCTCCGCCCAATAATATAATAAAATACATATATAAAATTATCAAAGATTGCATAAATAATTACTCTATTATATGCTCCGGTGCTATGAATTCCCACAATAGAGCAGTGATGTTGATGTTATATTTTCCTTTACCTATATTGTTTTATCAGTTAGAATCGACAATTTTGTAAACAGTTTTACTTTTCCCAAACTATAGAATATATATTAATGTGTATTTGTCATGCCATACAGCAATATATTGTAATTAGTTTGAAATAAAAATGTTGCTGAACTCTGGTGTACAACATCAATTGCTAATTAGAAACACATTAAATATTATTTATTTCAAAATAATACTCTTCAATAACATTAGTAATTAATATTACAAGTTTACTAGTAAAATAGTAAAAAAATGTTTTTGTGTTTCATTTCCTGATAGCCATGTTTTGCTCACAACATCAGCGTTCCTTTTCAATATGACTTCATGGACCACTCTAGTCTTTCTTTGTTTCTTAGAAGCTACAAATCCTACACTGAAGAAAAACTCCTTCTACTGTTTCGCAAATGTACATCCTAGAATGTAGCCACCTAGGGGAGGAAGCCAGTAGAAAGTGATTAGAAAATTACAGCAAATACCACACATTGAAAATATGAGACGAAAGCGGGGATTACTGTGCCAGGAAATGATATAGCTAAAGAGAGTAGGCATATAAGAGAAGGTTGTGGCATGGTGGAATTAAGGAATTAACGTCAACCTCAATAGAATTGTTAAAATGTGAAGTTGTTGAAGAAGATCGTATCTTTTAAATCTGATCGCCTTTTCTCCAAAAGAGCGCAAGAACATCTCATCAGGGTATCAAAAATTAATATTAACATTGAAATGTATTAACTTTATTTAATTCAAACTTAATATTTATAAGTTATAACTCAACAGGATTTGTATTCAATTTATATGCTTTCGGATTTAAGGAGTACCTACCTTGAATGAAAATAAGGAGAGTTACCCAGAGCTACATTATTTCAGTGTGCTAGTTGTCTACTAGACTAATACAAATTTTAATAACTAGCTTGGATTAGTATATGTTCCAAATATTTACTTCTCTACACAAGTACACTCTACTGATCTGATCACAATAAAAATAACAACTAATACACATTGATATAAGAATAGATCTTCCTAAACATATTAAAACACTGAACAATAATATAATTTGTATATTATATTGATTGCCATAGATTTAACAATAATAGAAAGTACTTTGTTATTCATTATAAACAATACACGCACCCTGTTGATTTGATTACCTATTCTGTACAGTTATTTGATTTTCACTTTTTTTACAAAAAAACATAGAATTGAATAAAATTGTGTAAGAATTAGATTCAAAGGTCTTGTTAGAAACAATGAGATTTCAATTGAATTGACACACAAACCAAAATAAATAGAACAAGAATAAAAGGATCCCTTGAAATAAAACATTAGAAAGTTAAATTTAAGTGTTATTATGCAATTTGGAATAATGAAGGCAGAATTTCAGTTATGGACAAAGGGAGATATTGCTATCTAAGCTACAACTAATTCCTTGGACATGATGCTGGTGTCCTCACCACTAGGATGGCCCTGGGAACATTGTTATTCAGAATTTAAATCGTATTGATTCATTTAGATTTTCGACATTTAAATAATTACAAGAAAGGTTTATGTTATTAAAACGATGCACTAATAGTACTATGAACAGTACTCACTCGTTTGAAAGATCACCATGAAGCTCTAGGTGACAAAATAGTGCCCAAATACTAAAGTGCAATAATTCGTTGAACCTAATCATGAATGTCTATAACAAGTTTCATGAAAATTGGTCGTAGCGTCCGAAATAATTCGCGAAACTAAATGAAATGCCACAGGCTATATGATAAAATCTAACAAATTTTGTAGAAATTGAACCGTAGGTCATAGTTTTTGCAATGTCCTTTACGCCTTCGATGTACTAGGTGCTTGATTCCAGCGCCTAAATGATTAAAGAAGTACACTAGTCCCCCCTCTCCAAAACAATGTTGGTCTGTATAAATATTATAAAAATTGAAGAATTCTTTTTTTTCAGTCATCCCGTCCCGTCCACCAGTTTGCAAATGTGGGTGAACACCTCTCATTTACATTTTACAGTGTCTTTTGATGTAATAAGTTTGCCATTTCTCCTGTTCCGTCCTAAGATAGGTAATTTCTGTTTAAAAGGTTTAGTAAACTTTTTCTATTCGATTATTCTGATCAATGGAATTCCTAATAATTCTGATGTTCTGTGTACATCGTGTAGGTATTTCTTGAATTCTTGATAATCTATTTTCTATTTCCACCGTCATTCTATCACATTGTAATGTTGAGCATGTTCTTCGTATTCTTCTATAAATTCTTCACAAGCCAATTTGAATATTTGCCAAAAATATTTTATATACATTTTTTTCTGTATATTTTTTTTTTTTTGTAAAATTTATATTTTCTTGAAATATACAATATTTGGCTCTTTTTTTCTCTCTCTCTACCTTCTGATATTTAATAAAAAAAATATACTTTGGATGGTTAAATGAATGTATCAATAATTTTATTTTCTTTATTTTGTGATAATATAATTAATAATGCTTAGAAGATGGTAGCTTTAATTTCCTATTAATATCTCAAAATCAATAAATATAATCTAGATTCACCTATAAATCGTTGCCATGATCAGGACGATCATGGTATCATAAAAACAAACCGATATTATAGACAATTACGTATATTACAGAATTAGAGAATTACAAGAACGTAAAATCGAATTTCTTCACCAATCTTAAAGATCCGATAAAAAAAGAAAATAAATCAGGTATAGTCTATAAGATAAATTGTGAGGACTGCGGGTCAAATTACATAGGGGAGTCTGGCCAATACTTGAAGAAACGATTATACCAACACCAATATGACGTCAAAAAGGAAAAGAACAACACGGCCCTCACAAATCACGCATTCGAAAATAAGCATCATTTTAATTTTGATGACACCAAATTATTGCCAATGAACAACATTAAAAAAAGAAAAGTACTTGAAGCATTCTTTATAAATCAAAATCCGAGCTCCATCAATTATAAAAGCGATGTGGGAAACAATATAAGAATATACCAGCACCTGCTCGATCAACAAAAGTAAACGTACGCTCACTTCTATTCTGAACATCATAGAGTCAACACTGGCCTGAGGATGATAGCCTGAGTGCTATTGAATCTATTCTGAACATCAT
>CM022883.1:15029021-15100477 GCA_012654025.1 Pachypsylla venusta
AATGACACTCATAACAATTTTACATTCACGAGAATACCGAAGCCGTAATATCCTCCAACCCATTTATGACTTTCTAACTCTCTATGAGACAACGTAAATTATACTTGAGATTGTAAGAAGTTATTTCAGGGTCACATCGGCACGGGCCGAGTCCACCTAGGCTGATGGTGTAAAATAACACAGAAAGCAAGTGACATAATGATGGTACATCATTATGTCGGTTCTTGGGGCCCATGTCAATTATCATATTAAAAGAACAAATGTATAATGACAATTAAAATCTTTAGTAGTAGACTACAACTTATCTGGAACAGCTGTCTCCTATACATCTGGAAATGGTACGTAGAACAAATCTCCACAGAAAAAAGTGAAATAGTGAACTTTTAAGTACTACCTTCCTTTGGATTTGAAACTAAACCCGAAAACTGGGATTTAAAAAAAGCGACTTCAAATTAAATCTCTTTTTCTTTTTTTAAAAAAAGTCATAAATAATATTTTAAAAATCTCATGTCAGAGATTTCTCATTTCTCTTTTTTTTTTTAAATATGAAACTTTTGCATTAGCATTTGGCCTTCTTTTTGTTTTATTTACCACTTAGTTCCTGAAAGAAGTGAGGGAGGATTGAAAAAAAAAAATTGTGGATAAGCTTTTAGTCAGCTTTTAAAATTTTATGTTTGTGTCATTCAACCTTAATTTTTTTGAACTATGAGTAAATAGAGTTCTGTAAATGTCATCAATTGCCAGCCGCACTCGCAAGTAAATGCTTCGGGTAAATGTTTCTACTGTTTTTGAAAAAGGATGAAACATTAATTAAAAGCTCTGCCAATTTGATATTTTACATTTCAAGGTACGTGGACTCGCAAATCGAATAAAATGATTTGTACGTTTGCTCTGACCTCCGTACTAAAATTTTAGAATAGAATCTTATAATATGGGACCGACGGTGAAGAAATCAGACCCCGAATGGTCCTACATAACATATTTCATCAAAATGGGTCAACGCTAAATGGCCAGATAAACGGATTTTTTATTCGATTTTTGGGTTTTACATACGTGAAACGTAAAATATCAAATTTTGTGGGGGCTATTTTTTGCATGGCGAATCCAAAGACTCATTAATGAAAATATGAAACCAAAACGCTATAACATTATAAGCAGCAAGAAAGAAGCAATGTTTTTTTTGCTTAACGTCTCTTTAATATATATTGGTCATTCGACACGGTGGTTTTACCCTCCATTCGCTGGAAATTTTCATTGACTTCACCCAGACTGGGTTGGGCCGGAAAAATAGCCAGGGTGCGAACCCACGTGGACACCCAAATGGAACAACCTCGCTGGACGTTGCTTAACTTCAGTGATCGAAGGAACTGGTATATTGAACGGCTAAAGAAAAGAAGCCATTTGAAATGCCACTCTAACAACTGCAAGCCTGCAAAATTTATCTGTTTTTATCATTTTTCTAAACGTTTGTTCGTCTCTTTTTTCGTCCACGATAACTCTCCAGTGCCTTTTCCGTGGAGATCTTTCTTTGATTAAATTATTAATCAAAGAAAGAAAACTTTTAGCACACTTGGTAGAACTATCACATACAATAATAATTTATATATATATATATATATATATTATTTTATCTATGTATTTATTGTAAATTAGCTTCCTCTTTTTTAATTAAATGGGTGTTCTTTTTTTGTATCTTTTACATACCTATAAGTTAGTCCTTAAGAATATAATGTTTATTCCTGATAATGGAGTGAAATCGGAAATACTCGTATCGAATAATATATTAAAATTGTAGAACATAAAGTCATTTCTGGTAATTTTCAATCATAGAATTTGTTTAGTTGTTTTTATACCTGCGTAAATTCTAGAGGTCAAAGAACTATAAGTGTATTTATTCACCTAGCTGTCCACAATTTTGTGATATATTTTGTGAAAAAACTCATAAATCTAACAGCGATCAATTACAGATGAAATATTATCTTGTAAAAAAAATATTTGTTAACGATGTTAATTTGTATTTACGTGGACTATGTAATTGTGCGTGTTATGAGCTATGAGTCATTGTTTCATACATACATGATGTGTGCTGAAAAATATGTTCATAATAAAATGTTCAAAATTTTCTGCACGATTACAAAAAAAAAATATCTAACATTTACAGGGTTTTTCCGACTTTGAAAATCACTCAATTCTCTCGAAAACGGATTGGATTTTTTTGATTCCTTCGTGAGCTCAAAGTTAGCAATTTGATTGTCAAGTTTCTAATCTTGACCCAAACTTCATTTTTTTTTTCAAATAGAAATTAGTAGCATTTTTTATTTCATTTTTGAAACCATCTTGAAAATTTACGTTCAATCTTCACACTGTATGTTTATTTTGTTGTAAAATTGCTCAATTCATCTGAATAGTTTAGCTGATTAAGGAAACGCTAAGGATAGTATTGGTGCTACCGGGAAGCCATGATGGCCATTTTGAGATTTACAGTTCAACTGTAGATCTTACAAGTACAAATGCTTCTAAAATAAACTTTGAAAAGGTAAATTACAATAATATTGCAGTTTAGAGTTTTTGGGGTCTATTGACCATTATTTGCAAATGATGGTCACTTAATGAGAGGAATGTACAGTTTTTCCGGCCCAACCCAGGCTGGTTGAGTTCAATGTGAGTCGCTGGTTTGCAAGTTTACAGCGAATGGAGGGTAAAACCCCCGTCTTGAATGACCAATAGATGTTAAAGTGACGTTAAGCCAAATTAAAAAAAAAAAAAAGATATCACAAGTACAAATGCTTCTAAAATAAACTTTGAAAAGGTAAATTACAATAATATTGCAGTTAAGAGTTTTTGGGGCATATTGACCATTATTTGCAAATGATGGTCACTTAATGAGAGGAATGTACAGTTCACAGAACTATTATTATATTTTGATTACTTCAACCATAGGCAACCAGTACGTAAACAATACTAGGACATTTTTTATGAAATTTTTCCCAATAAAATACGCTAGTGTGAAAAAATATCTAAAATGTACGAAAATAAAAGTGAAAAGCAGCCAGAAATGCAAAAGAAAACAAAAGTAGGGGAAAACTAAACACGTGGGAAATGATCGATTGCTTTTTGGAAAAAAAAGAAGAAGTTGCTCTGTTGTTTATTTCCTCCCAACTCCAACCCTTCAGAATTTTTCTACCTTCAATTTCTATCTGAGCTGTTTTTTTCCTTCTGGATTTATCTAAAAGAGTTTTCTTTTGAATTTTGTGGAGTTATCAACATAATACTTTTCTAACATGTTGAATTTTCTACATGGAACATTATTTATACATTTGTCTTTTTTCAGCATTCCATATCATCGAATTTTAACGGAATCTTCTTTAATAACAATTTGTGGGCTCTATTTCAGAAATATCAATGAGAATTACTTAAATTTGTATAACTGACGCTTCAATTACTTTTTTGAATTTCATAAGAAGCTATCGCTTTTGTTATACCATATTATTCATTGTTAGATTTTTGTAATCTGGCGTTTCCACCAATATTTTTTATGTCATAAAGAGGAGAGAGCGTTTTTAGATTTATCATATTCATAGGTAGACTATTGTAATCTGGCGTTTCCAACAATATTTTTTATGTCATAAATAGGAGAAAGCGTTTTTTGATTTATCATATTCATATGTAGACTGCTGTAATCTTGCTATTCCACCATTAATTTTTATGTCATAAAGAGGAGAAAGCGTTTTTTGATTTATGATATTCATAGGTAGACTGCTGTAATCTGGCATCTCCACCAATATTTATTATGTCAAAAAGAGGAAAAAGCGTTTTTTGATTTATCATATTCATGGGTAGACTGTTGTAATCTGGCGCTTCACCTATATTTTTTATGTCATAAAGAGGAAAAATCGTTTTTTGATTTATCATATTCACAGGTAGCTTGTAATCTGGCGTCTCCAACAATAATTTAATATTTCTAATTTCACAAAAAAAACGTAATTTTTGCAATGCAAATATCGACGAAATTATAAAAGATTTTTGCTGTTATAGTCGATTTAAAGTAACACAGAAAGCAACCCTGTAATATTATTGCTTTTGTGTAACTGGTGTTATTATATTGCAGTAATTAATATGGTTCTTCGAGTCCATGATTTTCATAGAAATATAGGACCCCGATCCAGGTCAAGAAAGATGCACTGTCTGGCACGGAGATGTCGGAACAATATCGAATATTAAGTTCACCCTGGATAACCACAGAATTTTCTATCAGGGAAAGCTTTCCTATTTTCTATTAAGTCAAGTTGACACTTTAACAAAACTGTCAAGCTTTCTAAAGTTTAATATTTTATACCAAAGACAACATTATTGTATCTGAATTTTCATTGGTTGCTAAAATTGACGATAAATAATTTAGTTCGATTCTGTTGAATTAAAGAAGAACTTCATTGTCAACGCTGGGCTGTATTTTCGTGACATAAAAATCGTTCAAAAAGGAAGTGAAACAAACCCTGTATCCAGTATATTTATTGAATATTAACAGCTAATAAAATTCAGAATATTCCGTGTGGCATATCGGATGCATTATATATTATGCAATTAAGTAGAACTTTTTTTTAAATTTGGCTGAACGTCACTTTAACATCTATTGCTCATTCAAGACTGGGGTTTCACTCTCCATTCGCTGGGAAATTGCAAACCAGGTGCTCAATCCAGGCTGGGTGAGATCAATTCACCCAGCCTTGATTGGGCCGGAAAAATAGCTAATAGCATCACGAGGGCGCGATCCCACGTGGACACCCACATGGTACCACCTTGCTGGACGTTGCTTAACTTCAGTGATCTAACGGGAACTGATGTATTCAACGTGCCATAGACGCTGGCTGAAGTAGAACTAAAAGCAGTTTATTTAACCGAAATCACACATTGTTCGAAAAGATAAACAATATTGATTTGAATACAATATCTTCAGTCAATAGGAACCCCTAATTTATAATGATTATACTTCTAACAGTCGATCTGGAGAAAACACGTCACTTTGAAGTCTATTTCGACATTCGACAATCCAAAACTTTCATAATTTAATATTTATTCTCTCCTGAATTCCTATAGAAACCAATTTCGTAAATTCGACATTAACATCTTCTTTTTCTTATTTCTATTTTAGTTTTCTCCCTCAGTTGGGTTTTTATCTGACAAACATACCTATACGGGGAAAACTTTTCCATTGGAAAACCAGTTTGCCATACCGAAATAACCAATCATCACTTAGGTAGTACAAGAGACAAACTCTGATGATATGCTGAGATTCCTACTTGCTAAAGAGTTTGAATGAATATTAAATTCAGCTAAATTACTTTGGAGAGTGAAAGAGTGATGGTGTCTCATGCATAGCGCGAGGTTCTGTAATTAATAAATAATTATTTTATAATTAACACTTCATCACACGTCTTGAATGAATCTTGTAGACTTTTTTATTTTTCAATTAAAATTTTAAATTCTATTTTTAAAATATTTTTGTTCATGATTTTTTTCTTCTTCTTTATCAGACAGACGATGAAGTGTAGTTCTGTTGCAAGTTTGTCTTATAATTGAATTCGATACGAGTTTTTTTTTTAAATTTTACGACCCCTACAATATTACAGCTTGAAAGTTTATATTTTAATGATTCCTACTAAACTTCGTCAATAACTATTTGAATGTTTGTTACTTCGGCAGTTATTTATATGAGAATTCAATATAAAACAAAAATGTTGATTTTTAAAGATATTCAATAATATAGATATATTTTTCTTTCTGTCCACAGGTAAGCCTCTAGAAGCATTTCTGATTTACTATCATTTCCAATCAGATTTATCATCGGAAAATATTGAGTAAGTATGATTGACTGTATATCACTTTGAAAAAAAATTGTCTTAACGTCTCTTTCACATCTATTGATCATTCCAGAAGGGGTTTTACCCTCCATTCGCAGGAAAATTGCAAACAAGTTATTCACAATGACCTCAACCAGCCTCGCTTGGACCGAAAAAAGTCAGTATCTTGAGGGCGCGAAGTTACGTGGACACCCCCCGCATGGTGCAAACTGGCTGGACATTGTTTAACTACAGTGACAGTCATCGAACGGGAGCTGGTGTATTCAACGTGCCATAGAGTCTGGCTAACTTTAACGTTGCATCATCTATCGATTCTTGATTGGGGAATACGACATTTTATAACTACGCCAAATAAAATGTGGCAATCCTATGCCCTTTCGTTGAATTCTTCAATTTAAATCTCCCGTCCTCACAAGGCTTATTGCATCCTTTAATAGTTAAAAACAAGAAGTCCAAATATATCCCGTTCGTTGGTACCTTTTATTAGTCATATGAAGCGCCAAATCGTTTCTACATTAAAAATGGTTCAGCAACAAGCTTATTTTTGGATATGCAAGGCATTTTTTCTGTTAAATTGCTTTTTAAATAGTACTAAATAATTTTTGTATATTTTTGGTCTTCCTAATATACTCTAACAGTATTTCTCGCCTAATAAGCCCTAATAAATAAATTCTTCGAACATAATAATTTTCCATAACAAGCTTCATCAAATTCGGACAGGGATTTCGAGAATTAATTGTGGTAATACGAACAGAAGTTTAAGAAAAATTGTAGTTTTAAAACTAGACTTCACTTCATTCATCGATTATTTTAAACGTCTTTATTAAATTTTTTAAAGAAAAAACGTGTTTATAAAACTTTTTCTCCTTAACATTTGTCGACTAAAAAACTTTGAGAAATACTTGTTCATTCTCAATTTGAACTATAAAACCAAAACAAAAGAGATATAGTGATATCCGAACGAGATAAAACCCAAAATTAATAAACCCAACTAAAGTTTAAGCTATGTTCTCTTCTATCGGATACATCCCTGACTTGTCTGCAAAAGGTTTCTTTTATTCTACGTCAAATTGTCAAGATATAAATCACAATTTAAAACAAATCCTTATATAGATTATTTTCTGATAAGAAAATTGAAAAAAAAAATATATATATATATTGACAATGGATTTAAAATTGAGACGACAAGAAAAATTTAGAACAAAATGCAAGCTTCGCTCTACCAGTTTGAATGGTATACGGAAGAAGAAAATTGCAGATTTTGGTCATCTCGGATTAACAAATATAAGCAAGAAGAGATGCATAAGAGAGAAACTGATTTGGAACATCAATCTGATATCATCATCGATGATATTTCTATTGCACTGAAAAAAATCTTTATAATTTTAAGCAGTTGATTCGCTTTTATATTTGGTCAAACAGAACTTTTCAGTAGTGTTAAAGGAGCTGTTGATTTAGAGTACATTTCAGATTACTTTAATCAGGGTATTATTAANTGCAAGAACCGTATGTTTTTGACGCGTCATGAAATGATGTTGTTTTCATGGTGAATTCGTTTATAGTCGTGTTTCTCAAAATTTGTATAAGTTTTAAATGTAACCATTTTGAGGAATCTGTGTTTTATTGCCTCTAATGCTTTTATTTGATATTTATATTGAGATGACCATTCAGTGGAGCAGTAATCAAGAGCTGATCTAACATAGGCGTAAGAAAGGACCTTTAGGGTAATGACGTCCCTGAATTCTTTGGTATTTCTATAGAAGAAGTCCTGCATTTGGGAGGCTTTTGATTTGACACTTTCTATGTGCAAGTTGAACTTCATATTATTCTTTTCAATGTATAATACATAATTTTTGTCACAAAATATCTTTGGTTGCTTCCATAGGATAAAATAGAAAGTAAAGAAAGTACGATCCTATAGTATTATTATTGTCAAGATTAGACTTGATATGGAACGTCAGCCATTTTCTCTTATTATTATTATTATTATATTTTTTGTACAACAACAACAAATTTGGTTGTAGGCACATTCCAATGGATCTAATCAAATATTACCTGAAAAATAAAAAAATTAAATTAAGGGTTGGTGGATGAACAAAGTTTATATTATCTTAGAGAAATGGCCATATAAATGGATTCTTATCATCAAAATCAAGATTATTGTTCTTTTCAACGAGGTATAGACGATTTGCGTATTTGTTTTAGGTTTGAGGGTTTTGAAGAGTCCAATTCAGGTCATACCGTTAGGTCCGCTAAAATACAATGAGTTTTGAAGAGAACTTTCATAACTTTGAGCTTCCCATTTACGTCTTTTTTATCGTACCTACATTACTTATGTACACAAGAAAATGATGGGTTCAGACATCTATGATGCTAATATAAAGAGTTAGTCAGTCGGTATGCATACCAAATCAACTTTGTAATTCTAAGTAATTCCGTACCTCCTGTTTTTGGAACCTAAATAATAATAAATTTGATAATATACTAATATCCCTGAAGATGTTAATTTCAATATAATATTTGATGTACCCATGATCTTCGTCTTAGGTCTTCGGCCCAGGCCCGAACATCAGCCTCTGATTCTCACAGATAGCATTCTCCATAAGACTCACTCTTTTTTTGCTCCATCTTCTAATATGTTGAACGTGTTTCATCTCTTTCAAGCTATCACGTCCCTCCCTTTGCACATTTTTCAATACAATATACCATTTCCTTTCTTATTTTATTCTGTAACAGATTTTGTCCCTCGTCAATGTCAGATTCACCCAATATGCATGCATGCCTCTGTGTCTATGTGTACTTTTAAAATTCATTTCTTTCCTCAGTTCAGAAAATACAGATGGTTCTCGACAGTGTTCAGATCAGTGGAGTGGTTTACACTCTGAATCAATAGAGTCAATTTCATTGTTGTGATCAAGATAATCCCAATGTCCTTTTAAAAGGGCACTTCTTAGAATGCACTTTTTCCGATTAAAATAGAAATATAGGGTGTGCTAGAAAAACCTGAATCGTTTAACATGTTCATTATCAAGTCATAACTGGTCGTATATTGCTTATGTTGAATCTAATGTGATTTCTGCCCAACAGAAGGCGGCGTAGTTACAATGGCTAAGACCCCTGAGCATAATGCATTTGATGTAGATACATTTTTCAAAAGTGGTGATTCGGTGGCCATTACTCAGAAAAAGTTTTTTCTGACTACCGAATTATTAGAATATGTGGGAGTGCTCCTACAATACCATTCTGCAATGGGTTCAAAATTTCAGAGAGACTGGTTCTACATTGATAAACCTTTAGGCAGAACAAGAACTGTCAGAACACATGAAACCTTCGAAGCTGTGAGACATGAAATTTAACAGAGTTCTCCCAGATCTGCAAATGCCTTCCACAGATGATTCAAAAATATGATCAATAAATAATCCACTAAAATAAATTCCTATTTCTTTTCTAAAACAAAAATTGACCCAAAAATTGCATGTGTCATTTTTTAAATCATTAGGTTTTCCTGTATTATTTTCAATAATGAACCTTTGGAATCGTCACGAAAATTAATAGTAGTAATTCTGTGAACTGCAGATCTCACCTAGTTGAAATGGTCATCGTGAGTCATTGGGTAACCCAATAGATCCCAAAAATAAACACGACATTTCATGTGCGGTATGAATATCCAACACCAAGTTTGATCAAAATCAGAGAAGGTGCTCAAGAGATATTTAAAAACGAACAAATAAACTCAAAACCAGATGTAGGTAAGAAAAATCGGGGAGTTCAAATAGACTACATTGGTTCAGTCAAAATAATATCTAGCAAGCAACGATTTTTTGAACCCGATTCACCACATGCAATACTATCCATGGATATATTTTGCAAACACCATTAAAACTCTTTCAAAATGGGAAGAAAAAAACATATTAAATTTCAAAAAAATATATATTTCATAGAGAAATCAAAATATATAAACATGAGGCTCAAAACAAGTTCCTTCCCGATCCTAAATTTAAATAAAAAAATCTTTAAATACAATTTAAATAGCAACGGTTAGCTTGGCTACTAAATAAATTAACAATTAAATTAAAATTACAAAGAAATAAAAAATACTAAAACACGTTTCGAATGATTACTATTCATAAAATCTGAATGTTCAAGTACCGTTATTTGTTCAATCCAAGGATATCTATTTAAATATGGCTTTTATTCACACTCTGGTCTTTTGATTAAACAGTAGGAGCCTTTGCATATTAGTAAATTCTAATCCAAGGATAGCACATTTCTTTCCACTTTAATTTTTTCAATGATATTCAATTTATTGTGTTCAGGTTTTCAAAAATCATAGATATGAAATAGGTTCCACAATAATTTGTGAATATTGACTAAATATGAACAATATGATATAACTATATGGGACTTGCATTTTGTAGGTATGAAATACAATTACTAGACTAGTCATATTGACTTGTAGTTTATTGTGAAATGTGAAAAGGCCCCTGGTAAAAGACATCCAAAATACAGAGAAAACGAAAAAAAAAAATATATATATATATATATAGGTACAATTTTTTTTTTATTTTACCTATCTTATCAGAATAGGAACATGATGAAAGCATCAACCAACATTTATTGTCTAAAAAAAAGAAAAAGGAAATACCTACCAATTATACTGTGCTGAAATTTGCAATGTCGAGTTCCCAATGCCAAAACACGTTTTGAGGTACCCAAGGCATAACCCTGGAGGCTGTAGGTTCAACCATTGGTCATTTTGTCAATATAATGTCCCAAGAACGGTAATATTTTTATTCTTCAAAACCGCCAAAAATTGGCAACAATAGAATAAATTGTCCCGGAAATAAAACACCAAAGTTTTTAGCAAACACAAATCAATACCAAATTTACAGAATATAATAGTGATTTTTGTATTGTGAATGTAGCCATCGAGGGGAGCAAGTCAGCTTCATTAGGTGACGATCTTAAGTCCGTCTTTATACAGAAGTTTTGGTGTTAGGAGGGGCATTCTGCTCTTAAAAAACCTCTGCTTCAAACAAATGATGAAAGTTCTTTACCAAAATGAAAGTTTCTACGCAGTTTCTATGGATACTGTGAGAAGTAAGGGTTTCCGTACCAGGAAGTGATACGGGTAAAGAGAGTAGGCAGAGAACGGAAGGTTGTGACATAATAGTATTACGGAAAGTAACCCCAAAGAGAATTAGGAAATGTGAATTGAATGAAAAAGAAGAATAGTGATAAATAAAACAAATAAATTAGACAGTATCGATTCGGATTAATTATAAAGGGGACAAGATTTTGATAGTACTCAGACTATCATCGTCAGGCCGATGTTGACTCTACGGTGTTCAGAGTAGTAGTGAGGGTATTAGACTGTGAGATGTTATTACTTGTGTAGATCGAGCAAGTACACTGAACACCGTAGAGTCAACATCGGTCTGACGATGATAGTCTGAGTACTATCGAAAGCTTGCCACCTTTATAATTAATCCGAATCGATACTGTCTAATTTATTTATTATCTTATGATTCTTCTATAAAAATATTTAAGAATAGTGATTTTTGTTCCACTTTTGAGAAATCAGTATGGATGGATAGACACTACTCAGAACATTTTCGCAACCCTTGGGCTAAGACAGTTACAGCATATATTTGTTATATGCTGTTTTTTATATCCAAATCGAGAGAGTAACAATAATCAAATAGTAAATACAATTAAACCTTTGTTAGGTGTACGAGTCTGTCTCTTTCATCTTCTTCTAGATTTTGATTTGTAAACATTACCCTCTCGTATCAATTAAAACAACTTTAAAAACATAGACACAGAAAACATAAATCATTTATTCTCAGCTGTAAAAAGGCCATAAATAATACGACTAGCAAAAAAATCAAATACCTACAATCAATGAAAATAATGTCTTGTAGGTACACGTCATGGAAGTTTGAGCACACACAAGCACACAGCACAGATGTTTGAGATATTATCGTGTATCTATCTACTATCTGTTTCAATGGGTGCTTCTGTGACTTTAATGCAGCTTTTGAAATAAGTGGGAAGAGTGTCATTTTAAAAAAATGCGGTGGGAGGGGGTATTGTCAATCTTTTATGAATAGAATAAAATTATGAAATTGCCAACTTTAAAATATAATATATCGGCCTACGCCAGCATCTAACGCTGGTTGTCCGTTCAAATCGACTACAAGCTCACACTAATGCGATCTTTTGAAAGAGGCTATGCGCTTCAAATGGACTTTGTCATTTGAATTTTGCTTTCGCATTACTTTTGGGCACTCCAATTTATATCCATGCCATTCCGGAAAACAGAAAACTTCATCATTCGAACCCACAACCTCCGGACCAAGAGTCAATGTTCTTAACAATTCGGCCAAAGAGATCAGCCCCATAGATGATCTAAAGTCAATAAATTGTAATTTCGGATCTCTTCCTTCATCCACAGATCATCAAAATGTATACCACTCATCGAAGTAAAAAAAAAAAAAAAAAAAAAAAAAAAAAAAAAAAAAAAAAAAAAAAAAAANATTGTAATGAGAACATTAATAGAGTAGTAATAATTATGTATATTTTACGAGAAGTGAACTATTTTGAATATTATTATAGACAGAATGGAATTGTGAACAGTTGAGTTCACGGCTTGTCTGACTAAATATGTGTCTACTGTGTAGATAGCTTATTTACATAGGCAGTGCAGGATTCTTATAACTATAGAAGGATACCAAATGGTAATTTTTAGGTCAGAACTCAATTTCATCTTTGTATTAAATTTATTTTACTAACTGAAAATTTTACAGACATAGTTACACGCTCTTCTCAGTGAACTATTATTTGCTTATATTTGTCTATTGTGTTTGTTGTTGTTTACCCAAATACATGTTTTCCATAATTGTTCCAAGTCTAATATCCCCTTAGCCCTTAGTTCTTCCTAAATATTTTGGATATAATATATATTTCGTTAAAATATATGTGAGCCCACAAATCTTCAACAGGCCGCCACTGATATGCAAACTATTCCTCATCTGCTATTATAAGTAGATAGCCAGACGTCACAGTCAAAACAGACATATCTTCTACTCGTATATTTATCTATAAGGACTCAATCATACAATTACTCGAAGATATAAATATATGAATGAGCTAATAAAATACGACTCACAGAATAGCAATAAGTTTTCGCGTTGGACGATGATTATTAATTTTTACACTGTTACTGTTTGTAATACTGAAATTTTGATCCCGGGATTTTCGGGATTGACAGTGATAATAAAAAACAAAAAAAAACATACTTTTTTTTANATTGACAGTGATAATAAAAAACAAAAAAAAAACATACTTTTTTTTATTAAATTTGAAAATGAGGCCCCAATACATCAACCTTGAACGTTACATGAAAGTCGATGTGCTGCTAACTGCCATGCAATAAAAAATGCAAGACCTTTTTAAATCCTTTTCTTCTTTGTGTGGACCGAATGAACCGATGACCGACGTATTGTTTATATGACTCAGGCGAATTATCCAAAAATAGGTACCTATAGCCTTTTGGTAAAAACGTAGGATTCGGTATTTGTTTCAGTTTTTTTTATCTTCTCACTTGTAAAAGTGTGCAAAAGCCTAATTTTTAATGTTATGATATATTCTAACATCTTTTTTTAACATTACAACTTGTGTTCGGTTCGACTTTAAAATGGACGGTTTTATATCGCACAAAAAATATTCAGATCCTTTATCCGTTTGCAGTCTTTTTTAGTGTCTAAAGACGGTAAAAATGCAAACTGTAAAAAATGGGATGCTACTTTGAAAACTCTTGGTGGTTCCACAAAAGGACTCCACACACGTCTCCCAAGTTAAAAACATAATTCTTTATTTTCATTTTATCTACTTATTATAGTAACTACCTACATCTACTGATATTTGGGAGGTAAAAATAATCTTAGTCATATTATCATTTCAATAGATCTTTTCAATAGATTTTAAGACATTACTTCGTTTTGTCTTAAAATCTCTTTAATATAATTTTAGATGTGACAATTTGTGGAATAAAATTGGAAACGTTCATAGCTAAGATTCAATTTGGGCAGTATTCGCACCCGATTATTTTGGGGGAATTCTTCTCCGGAATTTGGTCACACAATGATAATCCCCAATTATCTTCACAGAAAGAACAATCTACGGACACTCATAAGAACATGTGTATTTGTTTTTCCTAGCATATTTATGTGGAAAGATGTGTGCTATGCAATAAAATAAGTAGACAGTTGTCTGCGAGCACCCTTATGCGGTATCTTCGTCTTGACCACATACCTAATGCATATGTTGTATACAAAACGTGTTCCTGAAGTTCTGTACATGTTTTCTGTGACCTGAATGTCTTTTTAGTACAAATTCCAATATTAAGACCAATGATTATAGTCCAGTCATTAATGTTCGAGTGAAGGCTGTCTGTTTGCTTCACTTTCAGTTGATAGAGATCAGTGTTCCAAGTGAATAGACTGGCAATTCGTCATTAAATCACTCATCCACAGTGTTTGCAGATTGCCTTGTATAATTGGTTCATTTAGAATAGCCGTAATAATGATATATTGTTCATATGAGAAGACGGGTAGCACACGTCGCGTCGTCATAGCTAAGGTGTGGACATGATAATGACTTATACAGAGTGATTCTAAATGAACTGATACCACAATTTTGTTTGAGTCAAATCGTGCCAAAGAAAACCAAGGATATGTTTGCACATTTCATTATGATAGGAAACTGTAATTCAACCGGATTACCGAATGAAACAATAGATTTCCCTATATATGGGTACTACAAAATGAAGAGATAATAAAAAATGTCTATAATGTGTCTTGAAAATGACTAAATTTGACAAGTTGAAACTATCCTTTGAAAATAACCAGGTGAAATCATTCAAATATTTGTAAGAACTTGAAAATATGAGAAAAATTAGACTCTTTTCTTGGATCAGTATAGATTCCAAATATTTCACTCCTGTAGGCTAAATAATTTAATGAAAATCATATGGTTTCATTAGTAAAAACAAAAGATTCAGCCTACCCTTCAGATTTGCACAAAATTTCAGCTTTTCCAGTGCCGTCATGTGTAGAAGAAAGATTTACCAGTTGGAGTCAATTCGGGAAAGAAAACATCAAAATTGGATGAAACGTAGAAGATGTTAGCTGTATTGAACACAAGAAATTGACCATAGACAAACGGATAGAAATACAAGAAATTAAATTTAGAATGGTTCTTTTTCTCTTTATTTTGAAAATAATATTGAAAATAATAAAAGAATTTTTTTTAAACAAATGTCTGACACAAATTATCTGAGNAGTGCGCATCGTATACCAAAGTGCGACCTACATGCCTAATTTCAGCCTTCTAGGACGTACCAGTGAGGAGAAATCGCGATGAGTGTTAAGTGAGTGTGTTTCTCTTTTATATATATAGATAGATAGATACAAAAAGTGTTCCTGAAGTTCTGTACATGCTTTCTGTGACCTAAATGTCTTTTTAGTACAAATTCTAATATTAAGTCCAATGATTATAGTCCAGTCATTAATGTTCGAGTGAAGGCTATCTGTTTGCTTCACTTTGAGTTGATCGAGATCAGTGTTCCAAGTGAATAGACTGGCAATTCGTCATTAAATCACTCATCCACAGTGTTTGCAGATTGCCTTGTATAATTGGTTCATTTAGAATAGCCGTAATAATGATATATTGTTCATATGAGAAGACGGGTAGCACACGTCGCGTCGTCATTGCTAAGGTGTGGACATGATAATGACTTATACAGAGTGAATCTAAATGAACTGATACCACTATTTTGTTTGAGGTAAATCGTGCCAAAGAAAACCGAGGATATGTTTGCACATTTCATTATGATAGGAAACAGTAACTCAACCGGATTACCGAATGAAACAATAGATTTCCCTATATATGGGTACTAGAAAATGAAGAGATAATAAAAAAATGTCTATAATGTGTCTTGAAAATGACTCAATTTGACAAGTTAAAACTATGCTTTGAAAATAACCAGGTGAAATCATTCAAATATAGGTACCTATTTAATAACTTTCACACTTGAAAATATGAGAAAATTAGACTCTTTTCTTGGATCAGTATAGATTCCAAATATTTCACTCCTGTAGGCGAAATAATTTAATGAAAATCATCTGGTTTCATTTGTAAAAACAAAAGATTCAGCCTACCCTTCAAATTTGCACAAAATTTCAGGTTTTCCGGTGCCGTCATGTGTAGAAGGAAGCTTCATCAGTTGGAGTCAATTCGGTAAAGAAAACATCAAAATTGGATGAAACGTAGAAGATGTTAGCTGTATTGAACACAAGAAATTGACCATAGACAAACGGACAGAAATACACGGAAAAAATTAATTTTAGAATGGTTCCTTTTCTCTCTTTTTTTGAAAATAATAAAAGAATTTTTTTTTTTTTTTTTTTAAACAAATGTTTGACCCAAAATATCTGAGTGCAAATTTTTGATTCCGGGAAAAAAAAATCTTTTTGCTAAAGTCTTGTCTGTATGAGTGCAAGGCTCAGCCACCTCCGTTAGACTTCGGAAGCAAAAATAATGCAAAATAAATAATATTCTACCTAGCTAGGTAACAAGAATGCCAAACATTTTATATAAAAATAAATTGTTTAATTTATAACAGAGCAGAAGCGTGTAACGATGATGACGGACAAGTAGAAAATATAAACAAATAGAAAATAAGAGGAATGATGAAAGACGAATAAAAGAACAGACGAGAGTAAGAAAAACAGATGAGCCATTTGATGGAAGCCATAGAAAAAGAAGAAGAAGAATTGGTATAATCATACTTATGAAATTCTAACAGCATACAAATCTTAATAAATTTATATCTCGAATGTAAAAAAAAGTTCAAAATTCGCCTGAAAAACGATTTTTTAGAATCCGTGCCTTCAGCAAAGAAGAGAGACTAAATTTGTCTAAGAGTTATTTTTTTATTTTTCATTATTAATTCTTTATTTTTCAGGATATATTATCCTTTCTTTTTTATATTTTAATAAAACAGTTTTGGGGGACTTTTGTTTGCGACCTGAACAGTATTTGATTAGTAAGAAGTTCGCCATCAAGGCATGTGATACCCATCGCATGTTCTGTAACATAACAGCCCAGTTAGATTCAACCAGAACCGCGCACAATTTTTTTTTTTTTTTTTAATTTGGCTTAACGTCTCTTTAATATCTATTGGTCATTCAAGACGGGCGTTTTACCCTCCATTCGCTGGAAACTTACAAACATGCTAACCACGTTGACCTCACCCAGCCTGGGTTGGGCCGGAAAAATAGCCAACATCACTAAGGCGCGAACCCACGTGGACACCCACATAGAACAACCTCGCTAGACGTTGCCTAACTTCAGTGATCTAACGGGTATATTCAATGTGCCATAGACGCTAGCTGCACACAAAGATTAGCCTCCAGTAATTATCATTAGTAACAGAGTTCAATCGGATGCCTGTTTGTACATTTCAATATTGATTGACAGAATGTTATCTAATTATTCTTTTTGATTTGATTAAAACGAAAAAATCTGATCGATATTCTAAACTATATCTTGGAATAGAATGACCAACATTTCAAGTCGAATTCACATTCTTGCAAAACTCGACTCTACAATTTCATTAATTAATTTTATTTGCTTTAATTGAGGCAAAATTTCATCATCGTCCATCAATCGAGTGTCCTATTAATTTATGTCTTCTTTATAAATTAGATGCAGTCCATTGATACAATGGCGTTTTGGGATTCTCCATTTTTATCATTAAATATGGTGGCATCAGATAAATGAGTTTCTGATTTAAGTCATTTATCATTATCATGACTAACTTCTCAAATCCTAGGATAAACTTCAGTGATTGGACGGGAACGTCTTTAATGATTTTAGCAGAACTCAAAGACAATCCTAAAAGTGCATTGCTATTTTTTCATGTTTTCCACTTCATTTTTGTGTTTAAATCCATTTTGGTGTATTTTACCTATAATTTGGTTTTATAAAAATGTAAATGTAAAATTTCTTTGTGAAAAGTCCGAATGGCCTTTTCCTAAGTTTTGTGAGTATCACAGCATTACTAACAGTCTCTTGCAATAATAATTTCACAAAAAAATTATCATTGAAAAAAGGCTAAGTTTCACTAACTCAACCAAAAAAATTCCGCCTATGAAATTAGTGATATGTATTATTGGGGCCAAGTTTATTGTTGCTGCTGTATATCCCGCACTTAAATTTATATAGCACGTTCTTCTGTCTCAATTCTCTTAAAGTAATACCGACTTTACACTTGGTCAGTTTGGCAATAGGTAGTATTTTACGAATCCCCTTAGAACCGGATATCTGACGGTGTGAAAATTCTGGTGAATTGCTTCGTGTAAAGATACACTGGTGCTTTCTGGAACTTGGCCTGGCTTACTGCCGTGCGCTCAGATCTGTGCAAACTTCTAATTATTTTACTCAGGTTTACGACCAGTGGCGGCAACTGATCGCTACTCGCATTAAACTATCGTTTAGTAGATAGGTTAATGTGAGTTAGTCCTCGAGAGGCTGAAAACTATCTGACCCCGCCGTGGATTGAACCCAGGTCCCCCAAGCGTAATTCCAGTGTGATACCCTTTAGACTGCTTAATTTAGTTTTATAATTTAAAGGTCTTCTTGGACCCTGATATTATTGTTTTCTGCTTTCTGAGAGTATTTTGTTTGAGTGTCTTTTTGTAGCACGATAACCTTCGAATGCTCTATCCACTTTTGACATAGATTAGTATGGATATTTATCAGGGCCGTAGACAGAATCCAGACCGGGGGGGAAAAATTTGCGGGTCTCTTTATCATTCCTTTTCTAAGATCACCGTATAGGCAGTAATAATAGTAAAAGTAGGCTTCTTCTTGGCAACACATAATTCGATTTTTTTTTAAAAAATAAAACTTATGCCCCCGAACCACTTTCGCATTACTTCAGGGCTGAGTACGAAATATACCAATATTTATGATTGCTGCTCAAACTGAAAGGTGGCACTATATTGTAAAATCAGTGTCCTGCAATAGCCATTGTCCCATATTGGCCTAACTTTCGCAAAACTTCTGATTTTCAGACACAAAAAAAGATGCCACCATATTTAATGATAAATTTTTTTCCGTATACAACATTGCATAATTATTACATTTAAGAGGTATCTACACAAATATGTATACAGCTTATTAGAGAGTGCGCATGCGTGGTGAATAATTCTGAAATTCAGAATAGTAATGCCTATTAAAGTAAAACTTAAATAAAAATTAGAAATAAAACTTGTTAAAAGCTCACATGCGCACTGACCATTCACTTACATATTCAAAGGGTATAAAGTTTTTTCGTCTTATTTTACTCTCAGAAATAATTCTGGGAAATATTTTGTATGCGTTCTATCCCTCTTAAAAATCACTGCTGACTTTCCTAATTGCTCTAAAGATAGTCGTATATAAAACGCGATAAGGTCTTTGACTCTAGAAATACATTATAATGAAATAACATTTAGAAAAAGTGGAAGCTAGAAATGAATGTCCCAATATAAATTCTTTCTAAAATATTTCCAAAGTATCACCCGTGGCGAGAACTATAAACTTATTTTGATCTTCCATAAAACAACAACAACTTCATGGAATAATCCATGACGTGACTAATTTCAAAAACGTCAAAAAAAGAAACGCATCAAAATATCAGATCAATAAAACTGAACTGTAAAAATTTCGACTTCTATTAAAAAATAATAAAAATCTTCCGGGCTTTTGAATTTTAAGAAAAATATAAATGGATTCATTAGCCTAGAAAAAAATACGTGTTTGGTTTTTTTGATTTCGGTCCGCTACTAGATTCTGAACATTTAGAAACAATATTATTAAGGATAAGATTCTAAGTTGAAATAAGCAGATGAGTTGAACAACGTGCTGACATAGAACAACGTTGTAAATGAAGATTTAGGATGAATATTAGAAATCAATATAGGTACTTAATCAAGAAGATTTTTAAATGAAGTTGTTAATGATCAGAGATACTTAACTAACCGTTAGGTAGCAACTAACTTGTTATAACATTCACCGCTTTCAGTGAAACGAATAAATTGTTAATTGCCTTCCTTTGTATGTTATGAATATCTGATAATATTTATGACGGCAAATTTCTATTTGATAAGAATCGATAAATAACGTTGTAAAGAATCTTTGAATTTGATCACAAACAGCACGCACACAAAATATAATGCTGTTCAAATAAGAACGTGAGATTTGAATTGTGGGTCATTTGTTCAGGCAGCCCAAAATATGACATGCCTCAAACTTGTTACACGTCATATACAAATAGAATTTTGTGATTATATTTAATGACTTTTGGTTTATTATTTTCAATAATGAATCGCCACGAAAAAAAAATACGTCCCTAAAAATGTTCACCCTAAGGCCCATAACCAAAAAAGATTACAAGCGACATTACTAGTGCCATACTTGTAACTTGCATAGTATCGAATTGGAACTACAAAGCTCTTAATGTTTTCTTGTAATAATTTATTCAGAAATGTGCCCCCGCTTGTGTCATCCCCATTTTTGTTAAAAGCGTTGTCATTTTGCGATTTAAACATTTGCTTCTTTATCATCGCCCGTCTCGCCGTTACAACCTCCATTGACTGGATTCTTACAAAATAACAAACTTCATTAACATCACCCATCCTGGATTGGCAGGGATTAGTCAGTATCACGAGGGCGCCAACTTCAGTGACAGCAGTTCACTAACGAGAACTGCTGTATTTTCATTGCCGCTGGAAAATTCATGCGAAAAATAATTATTTCCAAAAACTTCGCTTTTTAGTAAGAGATATCTGAAAATGTTTTTCCTCCCCCTTAAAACCATACCCTACAACACTCATAAAAAATGTAAAATTCATCGTATCTGCGATTGTATATACCTACTAGCTATCACAGATTTTTCTACAGCAAAGTTGTGGGTAGCAGATAGCTACTAGCTAATAAAATTCAATGAGTAAGTTGTATTGTTTGAATACATTATTAGAGTTCTCTTATACTCTCCAAGCCAATTCAATTTATTCAGGTAGCCCCATTGTATTCTCTATGTTTGACCCCCCGCAATTACTGAGAGACACCTTTCTATCTTTTTATTATTCAGACATCACCAAAGCTACGGGAAGTGCTAAAATAAAGGTCCTTTTTTTGTTAAAAAAAACCGTACAGCATGGGACTACCCGAAAAAAGGGAGGTTCGTTTTTTTTTTTTGACTAAATGATGCTAATATAGAGAGAACAAATTAAATGACTCTATTGAAAATGTTGCTCAGTGTGTGTATGGGATGTTAGGGGTTTCTATATCTCGTGTTGTTCATACTGAAAATTGTAAATTACAGGATGGTTCAAATATTATCTTTCTCATGTTTCATCATTTTAAAAGCAGATGTTAAAAATACTTCAAAATACAATATATTGCATAGCAGTTTTCTAAACTGTAGACCTCATTCACTTAAAATGGCCACTGTTTTGCCTGGGTGGCTCATAGGGTAAAATATTTAATCAGATAATTATATGAATAAAATGAACGTCCAGATTAAATTTCATTAAACTTTATCTGATATAGCATTCGAAATGAACTAATATCTCGGGATCAATACCGATTAGTGAACCCAGAAAGTTGAAAATGTCAGTGGTAAACCCGTTGGGGATAGGGTCAGGAATGTGTGAGGGACTAGGTATTTAAAATAAAGCAATAATATAGCTTTCAAAAATTAGGTCGAATTTTAAAGTTTAGAGTAATAAGTGTTTAAAATTTGAAATTTATGTATACGAGTATATGATTATGGAAGATTTATTATTGGTTTATTAGAAGACCGAATTACTAATTCAAAAAGCAAGATTTGGAAAATATATAAATTTCCAGCTCGTATCCATGTTATGACCGATTATCTTATTCGCTGGTTAGTATGTCATAAGAATATTGTCACATAATTTTTCCAATAAGGTATCATCCCTTCATTAGAATATGTTCAATATTTAAAATAAAAAAATAAAACTTTTTAACTACCTATCAAAATAATAATATTCTTATTTTGATATTTTTTCTCATTTTGATATTTTTCCAGAATATATAGAAAAAATGCCATATATTAACTTCAAAAAGGTTATAATATAGAGCTTTATATAAATCGATCAAGTTGATATCCATTGAATGTCTTTTAATCATAATAAAAGCCTTTAGATTATTTTTAAATAGATGGTGTCGATTAAAAGCGAGGAGTCTGTGAAAATATTAACTCTCTACTTCAAATATGTCCCCGCCTATAGAGAACGCCTCATATAATTCTATATTTTCTAGTCCACCCAGTAAATCCCTATAAATTGTATATTTGATGACAGATCTAGGCCTTCTCCATCTCTCTCACTCTCTCTCACTCTTTCTCTCTTCTCCTAATATATGTTTTTTAAATATTTTGCTATAATATTTTCTATGATCCGTATTTTTCTGAACTGGAACCAATTTCTATGACTAGAAACTATATTTTATTTTTGACAAGTTCAGGATCACAAGTATACTATCTCTCTCGCTCATTTTTCTCGACTAAAATCAAATTGGGAGTTCATAAATTATATTTTACATCTTAATTAGTCATAATTATTAGAATATTAATTTTAACTACTTGATGTTCTTGATAAATTAATTAATAAAACTAATACTCAATAAAAAATGATATTAGTTATTTTTAAGAGTGGTTTTTGAGTTGTTGTTGTTTTTGTTTAAGTAATAATATTTTGCATTCCTAATTTGGGTGATTTTTATGTGTAAAAATTAAATCGTCATAATTTTTAGTTAAATAATTATCCTAAATCATTTTCATAGAAATGTGTTTTTTGTTCAATTTTTATTTTTATAATATTAAAAAAATATTTTAATTATATTAAAAAAAAAAGTTTTATGTATGAGAAATACCAACATTGCCATCATTAATATCTTAATATTCTAATAATGGGTGTAAAAATTAAATAAAAATCATCATCATTTAGAGTTAAATAATTATCCTAAATTGGAAAATCATTTTCATAGAAATGTGTTTTTTGACCGATTTTTATTTTTATTCAAAAACGATGGTCATAATATTTTTTTATTAGTTATCCATTTTGAATTTTTTTCTATTTTCTTTTAACAACTTTCTAACTGTAATCTAACTGTTATTTTTTAAAAAATATTTCAATAATGGATTATTTGCTGAAAAGTTTTGAAAGTTTCAAATCAGTTATTGATTAAACTTGTATGTTAAAACATAATATTATTTTCGATTTATAATTTTAATAAAAAAATATTCTTTTTTAATATTTTAAAAGTAAAAATAAAATTATTTATAATAAACAATTTAATTGATTATATTTTTTTTTTATTGTGTTTTCATAAATATTTTCGTTAATTTTTATTTAATATAACTGATATAGTTTTATAAATAATATTTCCAATTAAAAAATATGTTTAATTCAAATATATATTAATTATAGTTATTATTTTGGTAATTTTTTAAAAAAATGTTTTTTTTTATCATGTGATGTGTTGCAAATTTGTATTCGGTCAGTATTTAAAGGTTCCCAATGTAATTATGTATAATTAAAGGAAATGTGTTTTTCTTCCTTTTTAATCAATTGTTATTTTATTTAATTACCTATATTTGACTTCTTTATTCGGTGTATCTTTAAGGATTATTGTCAGACTGGTGAGTCCAAAGTTTATGAAAGTTGAGATCCTCGAAATTTTTGTTGATTCGCTCCGGAGTTCTGAGTTGTAACTGTTCGTAGATCTTCTTAACCCAACAATGTAAGCTCATAGTTCCACTGAATTTGTACTTACTTTTCTATCTGTTTGATCATTTTTGTAACTCTACAACTTTCGTACTCGTGGTTCAAATAAAATAATTAAAAAATAAAATAATTAAAAATATTTTATTAGTACTTAGGAACTATGAATTCTCATTACAGCTTTTTCCGATTATGAGGAGGAAATTCGTCTCCACAAATTTAGGGACCCACATAAGTGGTATCTTTTGATTTTGTGTATTAGAAGCCGGACCCAAAATTGGTCAATTCAGCCCTCGTGGCGCTTCACACAGTGGGGCGTATTTCGGTAAATATTACCTTAGACCACACTACGTATAAGAGCTTTTCATACATTCTGGAATCTCCAGAACATAATATAACATATTTTCAATTTAGTCTGTTTTTTTTTTTTTTAATTTATTCTGTCAGGATGTATTGTTCATCGCTATGAGACACAGCATGAGTGTCAGATACCTTTGAACTTCAAAAGTAATTTATAAATGATTTGTGTCCCCAAAAAAATTGAACCTTTAATATTAAAGTTATGAAATTTATGTACAACTCTCATTTGACCTGTTCTTATATTTACGTTCTTAGTTAAAGCACTTATTTTACCGTGACTAACTGATTTCCTTTTTTTTCTGTTCTCAGGTAAGCATGGCCGACTTAATTTTATACATAAATATGAAATCTATGTATGTTAAAAATTCGAACCACTGTCCTAACGGTAAGATATTATCTTGATATCATGTTGACCCTATAATCCGTTGCTCTTTAGGAGAGTCAATAAGTTAAAATATATATATATATATACAATTTTTTGTGCATATCAGTACTATCTGGGGATACGGCTTTCTTTATATACTCGAAAAAATTGAAATAATTGCTCTGATTTAGTCAAAAATTGCATTAAATTATTTTGAGTATTTTCCTCTGCTAAGGAAATATAGTTAGGAAACGATACCACGAACGGACCTTTAGAGTGGAAATTCATTATTATTTGATTATTTGCAATTGTGGACATGAATTTCACTTACTTTAGGCATGTAGATATTTAGTAAAATTAAAGATGGTATTTCGGTCGATCGATATTTTCAGATGAGACCACAATCACCTAATTGTGTGCATCAATCTGATTCATTCTTTAATTTAGATTAATTTTTTTTTTTTTTTATTGAATACATCATTCATAACATTATTCAAGGTTATCAGCGTTAATTAATGATTTATTAAAAATTGTGAGAAATCTCTGGAAACTGTTTCGAAGAAGGGCATGATGTGGTTTGACACCGAATCAAATACACAATATCGTCATGCAGGTACTCCAAAGAACTGCTACTTCATATCTCTATATCTTCATAGTTTCCCATTTCCAGTTCTCAATATTAGTCATATAAAAACTCGATCTTCCTCTAAATGGGACCTGTATGAGTATCCGAAACACAAAAGTCGTTGCAATTCTCAAATATCATGCATACTAGTATAGTTCCCAAAACTATAGACTTGGCTCAGTTAAATTGACAGGGTGCTTGAGAATTATAGTGAAACAAACAGATATTTAAAGAAATATCGTGTAGAAAAATCTAAACTTCACTTCTTTCATTCAATCACTATCGAAACCACTACCACAGAGACCTGTATTTAGACTACAAGCAGTGATTACTGGGTATAGGAAAATTGGTGGAGACGCACAAACTCATGCTTGATTTTAATTCTTTTACTAATTATTTTCATTTCATTTTTAAACTCGTAGCATGATTAACGCATCTGGGAGTAATTCAGGAATGCTTGTCGATATTTTCGATGCTATTCCCAATAATACTTCACTTACAAGAAGAACAAGACTTTAAAAGTAAAGTATATGCCAAGCAAGCCACATTTCGCATTTTCAGTTCTATCGTTCACAACATGTATCAGGATTTATTTTCATTCAAGCGAATCAAATGTTTCGCCTACCAATTTCGCTTTTTTTCAAAAGTTTTGATTTATTTCAATTTAATATTAAAAAATATAGTTGACAGTTACTCGAATCCAATATACAAAAACCTTTTAGTACAAAGAGAATAAATTTCTATTTTATAAAATCATAACGACAGCGTTATAGGTGTGATAAAATAATTTTGCAAAACAACAACACCGTTTCATCTCCTATCTGTACGCGAATTTTAGCGAGCTATTTGATTTATTGGAAAATTCATCTGTCTACCCTATTAGAAATATTAGTACATATATGAATAGGGTATTCATTACAAATTTGTGTTGTTATTACATTTTGTTTAAGGGTACCCCACAGAAAAATATGATTTTCCCCCCTTCAAAAAATTTGGATGTAACTTATATATGGGGTGTAATAAAATACGGTACCAATACTTTGACCGTTATGGTCAAAAGATTCGTACCACAAGTGCATATACTTGTAGTTGCTAACGTTCACTACGCTTCTGTCAGAGCAAAGAAGACTATGCATACCCAGCGGAACCGCTGCAGATTATTGTACTATGGTCTAGCTTGGTAGGGATGGTAGAGTCTGTATTAAAGTAAATGGTTTTTATGTCATCTGCAAAAAGGACAATAGTTTTGATTACATGATTGATCTTAGCTCTAATGGTACTAAAGATTTGGTTGAGGTCTAAGTAACAACATAATATAGAGTATATATAGCTCTAGTGGAATTCAGTAGCTCTTTATTCAAAACAAATAGAGGGATGATGTCGTCGGAACAAAAGATTGGTGACAAAGTGGAATTGTTACGTTGAATGAATCGCCTATGACTTCCCAAGTACTTATAGTATTTTCTATTATTTCTGGGATCAGAGTAGTATATCCCACTGTATTAGAAATGGCCATGGGTGTCCAATAGGGTCCAAAAACCCGTTCCAAGAATATAATAAACTTTATCGAATGGGACCATTGAGAATTATTGTGGTTTAAGAAGACAAAGAAAAGCAATACAGTGGTGTTTAATTTCAACACTACAATTCTGAAATAGAAATATCAAAAATAATTTCGTTTCATTGCATCAAATTTAATGGAAATTAAAGAAATATTGATAGTCATTTGAAGAACAAAAATAGCTCTTGTGACTCAATATTTCTTTGTAGTTATTAAAAAAAAATATTTTTTGAAACCTATTTAATTAACATAAGTAGATTGAGTGAATATTTCTTATTGAATTTTGTGAGTAGATTAAATGAATATTTTCCTATTGATTTTTGTAACATCCTGTATGCTGGCCCCAGTAAACATCCTTTCAAATTGTACCGAGATTTTCAGTGCTGGTTTTTTTTTTAAAAAAAAAAGTAAAGTAACTTTCTATGGCTCTGCAATATTATTTAAAAAAATAGTTCATTTGAAATTTATTATTATTTTCTGACACAGTAAACTCTACGAAAGACGCCAAAAAATGTTTTACACAAATCGTAGCTACACGATTTTATACCGTCAAACAAAAGTAAAGTACCGATACGATATATATAATATTATAATTAAGACAAGATAATGGTTTTTGAATTTGGTGGCCAAGGTCAAGATACAATATAGTCGTCTGTGTGGCGGCTAGTGGTGCATATTTTGTTAGACAGATTTATACATTAATCTTAATCCATGAAGAATTTTAAAAAAATAATATAGTTATCAAATAAAAGGTAAAAAACATGAAAGGTGAGATGGGCATGTCTAATTTGAAAACAGGTAGAATAGAAGGAATCTGGATCTTCATAAGCCCCTCTACCACGAACAAAATGAAAAAGGAGAGCTTTAATTAGTTTGTTTCTTATATTCTTAAAAGAAATATCGCCTCCCCTTATGAGCAAGTGTGACCCTGTGATCTGATGGCTGAGATGAAACCATTATTCCTAATTGTGGCTACGTCGTATTCAATGGTAGGCAGATGCATGAGAAATACCAACTTCGCCGTCATTAACATCTTAATATTCTAATAATGGGTATACAGTGCACAGAAACATGCCAAAATAGGAACAATTTCGATATTTTTTGAGCTCTAGTAAAGATAGAGATTTTTTAGTCAAATTTACTGCCCGATCGAAGGGAATGTCCTGTTGCAGCATCACGATATTTCTTTTTTATTGTCTTTTTGTAATACGAGAACGAATTGTCGAAAGCTTTAACATATCTTGATGAAATATCATATGGCCATAATGAATAATAGTTTAGTTTATAAGCCTGATTGGACCACTCGGGGACAACTGGTTGCGAAATTAAATTGAGTGAGGTCTGCAGATCACAGAACTACTCGTAATATTGTTTATTGCCTATTTTTTTAAAAAAATGTATTTAAAAAACTTGTGGAGTGAGATCAAACTTAGCTTTCGAGAGTTCGTTTTATAATTTTTTAGAATTTCAAATCTGTTAAAAGCTGTTTCAATTTTTTATTGGCCCATGAACGCAGGAGATGATTTTCAATATAAGTTCAAGGGAGTTGCGATTTTCTAAAATAAGAACAAAAGTGAGAGATTAGAATTTTTATAAATTATTCTCCATCTCTTTTCCTTCATACCTAGTGGGCGAAATAGTTTCTATTGATAGTGAGGTCTAGAGTTCACTGAGCTAGTTCTTTTATGAATCCTATGTTTGAGCTACACTGGTAGTATGTGTCTAAATATTATGAGAGATGTTTCAGATAGCATATGGTACGAGTTAACATGATCATGGTGTGTGTATTAGTCTAAAATAAAAGATAGTTGATCTTAATAAGCAATCTATCAAAACATCCGCCCGAGTCATAAATTAACATCCTTTACTCCTTATATCCTTCATTCTCTCGCACTCAAATCACTCACTCTTTCTCTCATCTTGTTAAAACAAATTATCGAAATTCTCTTAAAATATACAGACAGGGTAAAAAACTAATATTCTCTGAACAAAATTATTGCCCACACCAAGTTTCATCCAGATGGAACAAGACGTTCGAAGATTATTTTGGATTAGATATATTGTAAAATGAAATCATCAGGCAAAAACTTTATAAGACACCTAATATATTATTTCAACAAAAATATATTGTTTGAAAAAAAAACTCGATTTAGAAATTGAGCAGCAAAGTTGATCTTAGTGAAAGTAGTGGAAGCGCCAAATTCATACCTACTTGATTTTTTTTTATTTTAATTTTTAAAATAATTATATACCTATTCGAACCCGATTTTTTTGAGATCTTTCGTTATATCGAATTATTTTTAATGAAATCTTACATCTAATATCTGACAACACGACAAAATCTCATTTTAGACACATTTGTGGATTCAATTTAGAATTGGTGGGATTACTTCTTCATTAATTTTAGTATTTAACTACACTAAAATAGGGCTCCAAGAGTTAGGTGATAGAAAATGCCTCAGACGTTAACCTCGCCTAGCAGTTACCTTCAACTCAGGAGTCTATTTTTACAAATGTCGTGTTCCTAAATTAACGTTGGAAATATGAAACTGTGATCGTATGCTTTTCAGACACTCTCCTTGTGCGTAAAAATGGTCATCGATAGTATAGGCGTAAGATGATGTCACCTGATAAATTTTCATTGAAAATTGAACCAAATTACAAATAGAAAATCAAACTTATCAGAAGGGGGGAGGGGAAAGTTTTCAAAAAATATTAAATATCCCTTTCTGAAAAGTCCCTTAGGACATTTGTCCCTCTCCAATTAGGTAAGAATAATTATAAATACTGAAATCCAGTGCCCTCATTCTACTCTCTAAAAACTATTTAATGGCTATATTAGAAATATTTCTGATGACTTAATTTATACTCAAGGGGGGATTTAATAAATGACAATGGTCACTCCCCCTCCCCCATATCTATGATTATCCTTTTGTGTTCAATTTCAGTTAGGTACACTTATAAGATACAGGGTGACTATCCGAAGTACAAGAATGATTCAATGAACGGTATGAGCAACAAAAAATACTCACTCATAGCTAAATATAGTCAATTTTATTTAAAGAAATCTGCCAACTTAGCACTAGGGTTAGTATTTCAAGTAAGGAACGTGTTTTACATACTGACAGTTACACCAAGCCTCGAGGATCAATGTCACATGCTACCTACACTACGTACCAAATTAAATTTGAATCCGTCTAAACTGAAAAAAAATCATTATAATATGAAACGATTTCGCTTTTAAAGGACGCATCATTAGGGTTAAAGGAGCTGTACTATTTTGACTACACTTCAAATGACTTATCAGGGTTTCAATAAAAATATTATCATTTCCTAATTTTTAATTTTGGTATTTGAATTAATAGAATTTCTGATTTAATTAATATTTTCCATGAAAAAAAGGAGGGTTCCCCTTGGAGTCATTCAGTTAACCTGCTTGCAATGTAACTATTCTACATTCCTCATAGCCAACCTATGTCAGAATTCATATTTTTTTGATAACTTTGAGATAGATAATGGAAACCAGGGCATTACTTAATCATTATGTTCAGTATTCGAATGCGATACTCTTGCGTTACATCCAATTTGCCTGTTTTCTGATGCATTCGAAACTCCCAAAAAAAATCTTTTTCTAAACACCCTGCTTATAATAATAATTGTTATTATTGTTACCCGCTTCACCCGGATATTACTCAAATAATAATATGTTTATAAAATATTACGAATTCGATTTTCGATGCAATATTTCGGGTGATGGTTTAATCATAGTGGGTTGTCATTCTTGTCAAGATACCCCTATCTTTATCGATATCATAATCCCTTTATATTCTATTCTATTATTTATTACTCTATTTCCTACATACTAAGGGGTTTCCTGACTACTTCTCAATGTCGACCACAAAAACTTTTAGATCGGTGGGAAAAACATATTCGTCTGGCTCACTAGCGAATTTCGCAAAACATGTTTCATTTTGATCTCAGCTACCCACACTATTCAGGGGGATTTATAGCCAAACACCCTGTATAAAATAAACATCTTCCTCTCAAAAATGTCAGAAAATAATTTCTACGAGAGCTTAAACCAAGATTTTTTTTATTGGAATGGCAGGCAGTGACGAAAAAATTGGGGACTTGATTAGACCCCGAATGGGACCTACAAAATTGCCAATTGTCAAAAGTGCCGCTTACAGCGTACAGGGCACTCGGCCGGCTGTCGAACGTACTATTTTTATTCTATTTTTGCATTCTACGTACCTTCGTACGTAAAAAATCAAATTTTGAGGTGGGTATTTTTTTTGTGATGATTCCAAAAGTTCATTAATGAAAATAATCTTAAATATCGACATTTGTGGACACATTATTTTTTCCGCATAAAATCAAAGTTGCCCTAACACATAGGAAATAATCTTTTTACACAGCCATTGTAAATAATAACACGAAAAAAGTAGAACAAAAAATATCTGACGATACCCTACCTACCCTTCATTCAAACCCTGAAGTAGGGTGAGGGGTGAAGGCCATTACATTTAGTCTCCTCCCCAAATCACGCATCAATCAAGCTCACAGCTCATTCTCAACCATCATGAATTTAACATCTAGAGATACCTTTTAGATTTTTAAAGAACTAGATTACAAAAGTAAGTCTAAAGAAAGAATATTTTTTTGGAAATATTTTTTTATGGAATTCTATAAATGTGCCCTCAATTATTTTGTCATCAAACATAGGTCATTTGAGAAGGGACAAACCAGCTACCCACATTGACCTTTACCAGCATGGTTAACTGAATTAGGAAGATGGTAACCGGGATGCTTAAGTGAATTAGTTTCACGGCCAAGAAAATGACTAAAACGTAGTAAGTACGTATCCCTAGATGGATGCAAGCTCTTGTAGATAGTTTAAATCAAAGAAAATACAAAGATCATCTATTTAAATATTTGTCTAGCATGCCCCGTATCGATTTCGCACGAAATTATGTCCTTCCAATTTATGATATTTTCTGTTTGATTTTTTTAAAAGAAAAATAAGTTAATATATCTATATCAGTCAGTATCTAATATGCCAAAAATTGGACCCACTCAATACCACCTCCACAGATTAGCAGGCTAGAACTGTTTAGCCAGGTGCCATTGTGGCATAACATTAGGCCCTTCTGTAAGAGGACTAACCTATATTAGAATTGCTTTCTGTGTAGGTTATAAGATCAGCCTAAGAGAATTCAATCCCCTAAGGATGTCGACCTACAAAATATCTCAAAATCTCGAGGAAGTACGATTTTACTTGAGGATGTTTCTTTAATAATAATAACTGTAAATGTTTTGTGCTGTTATGTCATAATTTTTGTGGGTATTATATCATTACAAGGTATTTTATAACATTTCTTATCAATTACCTACCTTACGTACCGATATACCACTTGTTACAATTACCACAACTTATCATTCGTCAGGAAGATGAATTAGCACCAAACAATACTATACCAAGTAGAAAATTCGAAAAAAAAAAAACATATTGCAAATTTTCTACCCAACTGGTATTCGAAAATGGTACCTCCTTTTGCAACCCGGGTGTGATGCACACTCTAACACGGAGACGTCTAGAAGTTTGTATATGCAAATATGCATATCTATTTATATGTCACATTCTTTCATTCTTTTAAATGATTATTAATAATTGATAAAAAGATTGCGGGAACTTACGTCTTTCGAATGTTAAATCAATTAAAAAACATTTCATTACTTAGGTAGGTACCTACTGACAGTACTGACCTAACTAATAATAAACAATTTAACTCCCATAAATTATAAATGCACCAACATATCCCTATGTAGAATTGTAGATACTTCCTACCTACGTACCAGCTATGAAGGTACCTTCTCATTTTATAAATAAAACTAATAAACAATTTAAAATGCAATAAATTTTATCTTCACAATATAAACAAACAATAAAAACAATGTATTAGACGTCGTGGCAATAAATTTTATTATTTATCGCTATCATTACAAGCCATTAACAAAGTAACGCCTGGTAATTGATTTATTACCTGATCCTGAAATACTTAAGATTAGTCATGATATTGGTTTAAAATTGAAGGGGTTTTATAACTATATATTTTATAGTATAGAGACGAGCAATGGATCACAGGTTAAAAACAGGGTTACCCTCTGAGACATGGTGGATGTAAATAGTAATTTAGTCGAGGTCAACCCTTGTGACCTCATGTATAAATTATGACTGATGCGGGCAACATTGTATGCATCCTTTCCCGTGGCTTTTAAATTTCTTGGCGCACACTCGTTTTTTTTACTTTCCTTCCTATAAAAAGGAAAGTTTTGTAATGGGCAATCATTTTCTATGTCGAGTTTTCAATACCAAAACACGAATTGATATCACCAGAGCACAAATTAATCTCTTTTGATTTATAAAAAAAAAAAAAAAANAAAAAAAAAAAAAAAAAAAAAAAAAAAAAAAAAAAAAAAAAAAAAAACAGATGTTGCTATATGAACGTACCTATGATTTGAGATATCTTGGATGTTAATGTGAGTTAGAATGGGTCAGAAGGTGCATTACAAGAGTAAAAAAAAAATTTGTTTGGTAGAAGATATAAGTGAATATTAGTACATGAAGGAGGCTCTAAGTAATGATGTGATACCCACAAAAATTGTGAACCACAGAGAAGCCTTAAATTACAAACACATTCATTTACATTTCTCCTTCATACCGAAAGGATGTTTAAATTTTGAAAGTATGTTTAGTTATAACCTTTAAATTGGATGGCTCTTTCAAAAGCGATCGTTTTGGTCATCCACAGAAAATACTTTCTGTGGAACTGGACTTAATTTTCAATGCTAAGAACAAAATTAAATTCCTACTCATAACCAGACATCAGAACTTTATTAATGCATTATTAAATTCACACGTGTTAAAGTTCTTATCAATGCCAATAACTCATCAAGTCTTTACATTAAGATAATACCTACTAGTATACTAATCAGTGGCGGAGTTGCAAAAAGGAGTTGATATGTGATACAAAACATAGATAGGTATAGACCGCAATTATTTTTTTCGCTCAATAAATCAAATAATAATGTATAACTACTTCTAGTTATAAAATGAACTCAAGACAATGATACCTAAAGTTAAGCAAATTCCAGCGCTGTTTTATTTGGTAGGTGACCACCTATGTTTAAACCCCGGTGATGCAGGATATTCCCGATCCAACCAAGGCTGAGAAAGGTCAATTTGGATACCTCTGTTGTGTCAACAAACACTGATATATCCCAGAGTTTAAAGTCAGAAGAATTATATCCCGCCGGAAGTTTCCAATTCATCACAATTTCAATGAGCGCACGATTCAGTGCAGGGCCGTTTTATGTGGCCATATGCCAGATATTATCTTTTATACTTAAATCAGAGAATATTTTGAACATTTCGAATAATTGTTTATGTTTATGGTATTACAATAATGAATTCACTGAAAATTCTTGAGAACCCTAGAATTACGTATTCCACTGAATCTTACATTTCAACGCCACTACTTCCGCTGTAGTTATTCACTCTTACACCCCGATGCAAAGATACTTTTAAGATCCATTATTAATATATGTTTTGCTTATCATGCTATTCGGATTAAAAGCTATTTGAAGTTTGCAAAGATACCACCAACATCTAAAATATTGCATGATAAATGTTCAGATGTCATACAATGTCATAATGCCATTGGTAATGCAAGTCTCCTATTCTATTCCAATTAGTGCCAATTTATGCTACAGGGTGTATTGTGCTATTGGGATTTAAAGGCCCCATCACTGGCAAATCTTTTGATTGATTTTAGCCCTTTTGGGAAACACCCTCATTTTTACAAATATGTAAACTAGTGTATAACCTCCACAGCTCTAGGGCTGTAATCAACAGAAACTCAATTGTTCCTACGAAACTGAGTGCTCCCAGACAAAGCCAAAGAGATCGTCGTTAGGTGCTCATCCCAATTTTTCTTATCTTGAGTGAATTGACAGGAACTAAATTATCCAACTTGATAAAGATCTTCCGACATTAAAATTGATTTTGGCACATCCACTAAAAATCTTTTTCAAATCATTTTGTTCGAGTCGCTACGGCTCTGCGGTGACTGCAGTTAAATATAAGAAAGTGAATTTAATTCTCCTATTAAATTCACTTTTTAATTTTTTAGTAAAATTAAAAATAAAGGTAAAATTTATATGTGTAATTAATTAATTAAGAATATGTAGAAGTTAAATGTTCTGCACATTGCTCTTGTATTAATAATTTTAATAAAAGTGTTAGCTAGTGTCAATACCACTTATAGCTCACACAATTAAAATGCATACCATGAGATCCTGCGTCTCCTTATAGGCCACAACCAATCAGCTCATTTAAAATAGCCGCTATCTTTACAGTTCGGCTGATACCGCTAACAGAAGTACACTCCCCGAAGCAATGTTGTGCGTATGGAAGACACCACCCATAAAGTTACAGAATATTTTTATTGTCTTAAATTCTCTTTAAAATCTTAGGTTATTCGAAATGGGCACTTTACTCTCCAATACTTGGAAACATGCAAATCAGCTCCCCATATTGATCTCACCCAAATATGTGACAAAAAATGTATTTTCATTATAAAAAGCGACCTTAATTAGTTGTATTGGTTTCTTTTAATTTGGCTTTGGAACCCTTTCGGTCACCCCTAGCCAATCCTCGAAACATTCCTAAGTACTCTATTAAGAACGATTTGAGGGAGTGATATAGCATGAAAATGATTATCTTTGGCCTGATGACAAATAACCTGACATGGATACATGTTCGTCTGTGTGTCCGTATGTTTTGTTATGTCACAGAGACATCTACCTAGACGCGCTGTGTGAGTTTTTTCTCCCCATATCTTTTTTTTTAATTAAGTATTAAAATACATAGACGTATTAAGTACCTATCTTATGTATACTAGGTGTGCCCGTGGACAAAAACGGGCGGAGCCATCCGCTTCACCTCGAATTTTCGGGCATCACATACACTTTAGCATACTGCTCCATTATTCCGGTAAAACAAGATTTTTTTGAGAATACCGCACCTTTCTTGATTGCATCATGCCGTTGAGTAGTAGGTCCTATTTAAAACGCAAAATAATCGGCCGAAAAATCGGAAACGGTTCAAGATATTGTTCCGAAAATAGATGTATGCACCCTTGGGGGTATATATATATATATTCGATATCCCTCAACGTTTTGACTAATCAATTAGTATTTCCTAAATTTTATTTTGCCCGATCCCGGATTCGAACTTGTAACTCTGGAATGGTTTGTCAAAATTTAGTAAATTATGTCCTAAATTAAGTATTGAGAAGCCACCTAAAACTTTTTCGTTATGAGTTGATATGCTGTCGCGACAAAATTTAAGATATCGGATCATGACTCTCTGAATTTGGTAAAAAATCGGAAAATCGGCCAAAAAATCGGAAACGGTTAAAGATATCGTTCTGAAAATAGATATATGCACCCTTGGGTTTATGCAGAATATGAAGAAAAAAATTTGGTAAAAATCGGTTGAGTAGTTTTGGAGGAGTAGGGTAACAAAAGTTTGCAGTTTGTAGGGAGTATAAGGCTACGCTTCGCTCCGCCCAAATAATATCCATTGTACAGGGTGCTATCAAATTGGCGAACTACTCAAATATCTCTTGAACGGATTAGAATTTGAAGATCCAAGAAAAAGTGTTCATCGTAGATTTTAGTATACATTTATTCTGTGAATTCAAAGTTTCCTATTTTTTGGTTTTTCAATAATGAACCTTTGGAATCGTCACGGAAAAAAAATAACCCCCCTCGATTTTTTTTTCTCTTTGTATAGTTGCATATTTTGACTCCATCTACAGCTTTTCAAATGGTTTATTGCATTTTTGAAATCGTCGTGAAATATACGTTTAAAAAAAAAAATCAATCTTTGAAACATTGATTTTTTTACAATTTTGCAAATTTTGTATATATTTCTGCTGACATAGAACACATATTATGTTAGTGTTACACATCAAATCACATTAAACATATACGGAAATTCGCCTGAATAAGATGAGCTAGCTTTCTTGTTATGTTAAGTATGAATATTTATTTAAACGTAAAACCTCATTCTTGAAACGACGGTTTCAAAAAAGAAATATTTTTTCAATTTGAAAGCAGAAGTTGGGTTCAAAATTTGCAACTTTCCAAAACATATATACATAATATGAATTCTGGATGTATGTGGGTTTTTTTCATAGGACTTTTGGTTTTGGGTTATTTTAATCAAAACCATCCTCGACAGAAGCTGATGGAATGAGAAACTCTTAAGTGTGGTTGCACATTATCTACGTACTCACTACTTTTGGTTACTGATTTGAATTTTATTTCGGCAATATGAGGAATTCGCCTCTATGTTTGATATTATAGAAGATAATTAAATATGTTCACATATTTATTTGAACCACCCTATAAATTATAAGAATACATAGATCTTATGTAAATAAAATTACATAGATATATAAATAATATAATTAGGTATATAGTACATTTATTTTTGTATAAATCACAAAATAATTGTGTTTGTCTATAGCTACGGTCCGCTCTCTGTATGTAGCATGATCTTTAATTTTGCGATAAGGTGCTAAAAATAATTAATTCATAAAATTTATTTATATTTAACTTAATTCTACACGATTTAAATTTTATATCCAAATAGGATGGGCTGGGAGATTATGCTGAATATGTTAACAGATTAGTTGAATTGTAGTAACTCCTGTTGTTGTTGTTGTTGTTGTTGGAGAAGCTATGTGATGCTTCTGACATGAGAAAGTTGACTAAATTAAGAGATAGGTATAATAGAAAAAGTAAATTCATTAAAAATGTAATTGGGCTGGCATTTTTGCAAGAAGAAAAGGCAATAGAAGGCCCAAAATGAACTGGAATCACGATGTTAAAACTAGTCTTTCAATTCGTTCAGTCTTTATTCCACTATTTTCCTTCAATTTATCAGTGGCTTTGCCTTTTATACCACGATAAATCTTAAACGCTTGGCTGGATTCTGGTTTATCTTGGTATGGACTGACATATTTCTTAGAAGTATAAGTAAGATAGGCTTACGGAATGTACCTTTGTATAAACTTTTAACAATTATAAAATATACATGTTATTTTTAAATTTAAAAAAAAAAAAATGGGTGCGTGTACGGGTGTGAGAAGTTATACTTCTTTTTAAAAATAAATTTAATAATATTTCAAAAAAACATACTACCCCACCCGGAAGTGAACTCAGAAACTACCAACTATGAAACAGAGGCCTTGCCACTGAGCCACACTGTTGTATATAATATATAGAATGAGAAAATACAAGAACTATTTAAATTTAACTCTCATAATTTTTTTATAACTAACTCTCTTTTTTCATAAATTTGTGTTACACTTTTGGTAATAATTTTGTGTTACACTGATGCGGTGATAATTTTTTGTTACAGGTGCGCGCGCATCTTAAAATTTCACTCTCATCATTTTTTCATAACGCGCCTAAAGAAGTATAACTTCAAAAATATATATTTTATGTTCATTGAAATAGCTGATAAGTTTTTGTGTTTTACACAATAAACATAAATAACATAATTCTTTTTTCCATATATTACTAGTTTTACTCTCCATGTTCAGGACCAAAGATTATGCCCCTTTGTCATTATCCTAAAGTTTGTACTATTCATCTCAGGCCCGTATTAAGGATTTTATGTCGGGGGGTGGGGAGTGACCCCTTAAAACCCGGTCTTGGATACGGGCCTGAATTTTTCATCCTATAATACTACTTGTTTCAAATTATAATCATAGATATATGGCCGTCTGGAGGTTACTGCCAAACATTTAAAAATGTCTTGCCAAACTGGACCCGAAATATTACTAAATTACATCCCTGGTGCATGATTCCAAGTATATAATGTACCCAGTAATATTGAAACATAATTTCAGAGACATCAGAATGTGTCAATTTGTGTATATCATTATTATGTAGTTTCACATCTCGATGTTCAATCATTACAAGCAATTGATACTATCTCTTCTCCATTTGGGATGAATCAAGTTAAAATGAAATTGAGAGAAGAACTCGAGAAGTAACAGAGGAGGTAGAGAGGAAAAAAAATACATCACAATCCCTAATGAGATAGGAAACTAGAAAATGGAAACATGGAGGAAGAGGAAGAAGATGGCAACAGTGGTGAAGCCAAAAGGGACGATATAACCCAAAAATATGAAGGAATTTTGAAAAAAAAAAAAATAGGAACAGGAAGTGCCGTAAAAATTGGGAATGGTCTTTTTGGGGCTTTGAAATTATCAAAGCTTCTTCTTTTCAAAGAAAAAGTGGAATTCAATTATTGACCGAACGGGGTCTAGTTTTAACACCACAATTTTTCCTTTTGTACACGGTAACCCTCGAAGGGCTCATCTAATTTTTGATAAAATTTGTTAATGGACATATATTATAGTCATAGAATATTAGGAAATGGGGAAAAAACGATAGAAATATTCGGAGATCCACAAGAGTTTAAGAAATTTTAGAAAAATAAAAAATTTAAGAATTATACAAAACACACTGACGTCTAATATTTGCTGGTCATGTTAATCGAATATTAGTGGAAACAGTCTGACTAATACTTTATATCAGATACCTACTACAAGATATGCAAAGCAAGTACAAATTGGACGAAAGAAAACCGAACTGACTTGGAGGAGATTAAAAAGAAGATAGAGTATGTGCAGTGTTAGGATACGGATACCTATAGAGATAATTGTCCTGGATTCAGCCTGGAAATACAAAAAGCCTGAGAAGATCCACCAAGGCGTTCAAAAAGCCAAGACAAAACAATAGGGAGAAAGCTGAAGATATTGAATGGATTGTTCCCATCAAATTGATTTTGGTTTTCCTACGATCACTTGTTTTTTTGATTACGTATACGTACACTTATACGCCACTGATTAAAGGAAGAGGGATTTTTGTATGAGAGAGGGAGAGGGTTTTTGAAAAACGTCAAGTTTAGAAATGAGATATGAATTTCATTTCTGCTAACATGGATGGTGAATAGAATATTCCCTCATGATTGTCGAAAACATATTCAGAACGAAAAACTAAACTGAAAATGTGGAAAATAACGAAAAGATAGAATCTGTAAGGGGGGGGGAGAAGGGGAGGGTGGAAGTGTGGGGGTGCCAAACTTATGACAAACAGGGTGAAGATTACAACCCCATGAAATATGTTGCAAGAGAATAAAGTTCAGGAAATACACACCTTGATAATAGCATTTTTTAGGAAGGTTACCTATATGTTGGTGGTTTGAATCCCCAAAAAATCATCATAACATTTTGACATAATTAGTTATGGTCAAAGAAATGTAAGAGTTTACATTTCTTTTAAGAGTTTAGTTAACATTCTCGTTAGATCATTGAAATTTAGAAGCATTGGTCAGGGTCAGTACATGATCAGATTCCTGGTTCGTAATGCATACGTCATTGTCTGTTTCAAGTTCAGCATTCATATTACGCATCAGAATGAAACAGTTCAAGAGTTGTCAAAAATATTGTGTCGATTTCAAAAGTTCTTTAATGAAAGTAAATAAATAACTTGATGTCGGGTATACGGTTTCCTTCATTTATGGGTCTGTCTTCACCAGATCTACGCCGTGCGACTTCAAGCGTCTATTTTGAAGCGTGTTGTCGCTTATCGACCGTTGTAATCTATAGTAGCGGGAGCATGCAGTCGCTTCCAAAGGGCGACCAGGGTAATTAGTTTCGGATTGTTATTCCAATGAGATCGTATATCATATATCCCGACATTTCTGTGAGAAAGCATTGTGTTTTGAATATATCTCTTCTAATCTACTATTCATTTAGAGGAAGTGAAACTGAAATTTTAAAATCCACCTTTTGAATTTTGAAAGTTCATTATGCATGACACACACGACATTTTGAAAAGTTGAAGTAGCTTTTTGAGTTGTAACAATTTGAATTACTTCGAGCTCCCCCCCCCCATCCATTCTCTGTCTTTTTTGACTTAAAAATGGATCCCTCTTAAAGTTTCAATTATTTTTATACAGAAAGGGTGGAAGGTAAATGGAATTAATTTAAATTTTTGCTGACATCAAATGCTCAAAAGATATCTTTTCTGGGTGACATCTTCTTAGTTTTTTCATTCCTCTTCCAAGATTTCCCGAGTTATAAAATTGTGTGGGTTCTCTTATGTAAAAGAATCCAAAGGACACTTAATGAAGCTTACAAAATCGTCACTAGACACTCTGCAGAGTCGCGCTTGAATTACGCTAAACATGTTCCATCCACACTGCCCCCCCCTCAATGTATACCATCGTCATCTTCTTTTTACCCTTTTTTATAGAATGACTAGCTGTGTACCCGAACTTTGTTTCGAGAAGATGGGAGAACCTAACACAATACTTCTCCCAACACGTCCCACCCAACAAACTTGGTGTTCAATTCTATTAAATTATGGATAAAAACCTATTCGCAGACCTACCGAATGTACTTACAAAATTTCATTAAAATCGCATAAGCCGTTTTGGAGGAGTATGGTAACAAATTAGGAATAAATAACACGATTCTGTTATTTATTCCTAATTTAGTTTCTCCATTCTACTCCAGAGTCAATCCTTAACTTAGCAGAAAATTTACAAAATCTTTTACTAATTATCGATCCATCCGGACATTGAAAATGACATTGTTGTGACAGAGTATGATGTAAATTATGCGACAAAAACACACTTTCCAATTTATACTACGCCACTAATTATTTCCAATTTTATAAAAATAAATGTGCGCTTTACATGTCACTCTGTAAAAAAATAAAATTATTTTAATCATGCCAAAACGCCCCAAAAAGATTTTTCTATTTCAAAAAAAAAAAAAAAAAAAAAAAACAGTGAGGGATAAGAAAAAAAAAATCCAGCATCGAAAGGTGTACCAAAAGATTAAGGCCTCCGAAGTCGTAATTTGTTCTAATCTAATTGTACCTTAGAAAAGTTGAAAATTATTAAGTTACTTGAGGTTGACATTCTCACTGGTTACACTTAAAAGGAAACANAAAAAAAAAAAAAAAAAAAAAAAAAAGNAAAAAAAAAAAAAAAACAGTGAGGGATAAGAAAAAAAAAAATCCCAGCATCGAAAGGTGTACCAAAAGATTAAGGCCTCCGAAGTCGTAATTTGTTCTAATCTAATTGTACCTTAGAAAAGTTGAAAATTATTAAGTTACTTGAGGTTGACATTCTCACTGGTTACACTTAAAAGGAAACAAGTCTGAAATTATTGTTGTTATTATTGATGATGTTGTTGTTGTTATTATTGTTACTGTTGTTATTATTGTTACTGTTGTTGTTGTTGTTATTATTATTGATGATGATGATGTTGTTTTTGTTGCTGCTGGTGATGATGATGAGTTACATCTTATAATATTACATAGGTCATGCAAAAAAAAAAATCGGGGGGAGGGGGGTGTCTGGACCCCATGGACTGTAAGGAGTTTTGTATTTGTAATTAAGGGTGTCTGGACCCCATTTCAGCCTTGCTGAAATCTATTATGTAATTAGAATACAATGATTGAGATGGTTCTCGAGGCCCATAAAAATTGTTAGTACCTATCCAAGTTCAGATTTAGATGTATGATGACAATTATTTTTTAAAAAAAAATACAGAAAATAACAACTACTTTAGTACTGTATTCTCATATACCTCGCTACCACCAGAAACGATTAGGTAGGCGAATGCGTATTAATAGAGGTAGGAATCGGATGCAATAACCTAAAAACAATAGAAGTAATATATTCTGGAAGAGTTCCAGTGACGCTTCTCCAAGATAAGAAACAAAACTCCTTACAATATTAAGCAATTTCATTGTACCCTAAGTCGGCTAGTCTTTAAAAATGTGCTCCAAAAACACATCAATAGAGTTACAGGAGACGTACAATTTAGTATACACTCAACAATCAAATTAATATTAACATTTCAGAATTTTTATTTTAAATGGAATTTTCTTAACTTTTAATTTTATTTATTTGAATGTTTTTGGATTTACGGAGTATTTTTAATGTAAAGAAGGAGGGTTCCCTGGAGCCATAGATTTTCAAGCCTCCGGGATATTTAACTCCACAAAAATCCACCACTGTTAAATATTCTCCCATTATGTTCAAGCTTCATCTCTCTTTCTCCCTCCCTGAATTTCAGTAACACCATCATGTAACATGTTCCTCTGTTACATAATGCATGGGAGACGGAGATGGAGAATCCTACGAGAAACACATTTCTGTCATCTGTGATGTGTCACACAATGAGAGTGTGTATAGTGTTACAAAACTTGTGAGGGCAGAGGGCTGGAAAAAAATGGAGCTCCACAAGACGGGTTCTTGACGAAAATAAATTGACTTAGATGATGGATTGGATAAGGATTGTTGTGGGGCCTTTTTTTTGAAAATGTTTTGTAAAAATAAAAGGGTGCCCTTGTATATGATTGAAGACAGGAAACTGAAAGTTTCCACGGCACGTTGAATACATCAGTTCCCGCTAGATTACTGAAGTTCAGAAATATCTAGCTAAGTTTTACTTAGTTTTACCCTCATTCCCGGCCCAGCGTGTTTGAGGTCAGTATTGGTAGCTGGTTTGTAAGTTTCCAATGTAATAGAGTTTAAAATCCCAGTCTCGTATGACATTACATGGAAAAAGACGTTAAGCTATACAAAATAGATAGAATAACACAAATTAACTTACCTTTCTCCAAATATTCAGTGACAATCTCATGCAGTCACATGGCTTGCGTATGAAGTTATTCTTCGGGACAAAAAAAAAGGAAGCCACAGTATTCTTTTCCAAAATAAAATAATCATGGAGTTATCAGATCTGATTGCACTCATCGCAGCCACAAGGGTTAGTCTTTGATGACGATGACGCAATTACGGAATTTTGTCAGGAAAATCATAAGATTTGCGACTAAATATTTTAGAGAACTAGTGGAGTACTCATCTGATAACAGGCTGCCAAAGCATGACAACAGTACTAGCTCTAAATGTACATTCAGTAGCAAATCGAAAGAAAATTGCCCCTCTCGGCCGTTAGCCGCACCGGCTTTCGGCCGGATTCCATTGTTTTATACAACAACGTGACAAAACGTTCAAAATTATTAATTTCCTTAATTCAACAAAACTAAAAATAATTACTAAATAAAATGATGACAAAAATTTACGTTCCTATCGCACGGGCAAATTAAATGAAACTAGTCACCAGGTACAAGAACACAACCGAATTTCCTTTTATTGTGGTTAGGTAACAAAATTCTTTGAGGTAATCAAAACAAATGAAAAAAGTGAAAATATTTGGACAGTTTGAGGTTTATTGTGCAATAATTGATCTTGTTTTGTCTTTTTTCTTGTTTTGGTTACAATGACCTTTGGGTTGTTTATGTTATCTTTAAGCTATCTATGAGTATTATACAATTCTATACCGCACCTTTGAAATTATGGACAAAAGCATTTATTGTTTTGAGTTTGTTTACCTGAACAGGTAAATTTGCACTTTCACTTGATTTCAATATGCCCACGAGAATTTCCAATGTTCTGGATGACATTTTTATTTACTCTCATGAGAACATCCACGCAGATCCAGCCGCTCACAATTCAAAAGATTTTTTTTTAATTTGGCTTAACGGCTTTTTAACATCTATTTGTCATTCAAGACGGGGGTTTTACCCTCCATTCGCTGGAAACTTGCAAACCAGCTACCCACATTGACCTCACCCAGCCTGGGTTGGGCGGGAAAAAAGAGCCAACGATACGTGTTGTTCCCAAGCGGTCACCCATCCAAGTACTGACCACGGCCGAAGTTTTTTTTTTTTATGTTTGTTCCACGTGATAACTCTCAAAAGCCTTGTTCGATTTGTTTGAAACTTGGTACGGTCATTCTCCTTTTTCATATTCATTAAATTTGTTTGTTTGTCTTTTGAACAAGATAATTTTAGAACGTTTGTTCGGATTCTAATGAAATCAGTCCTATTAGTTTTTGTCCTTGCTGTGCAAACCTAGGAATCATTGTTGCCATTTCATTTGAGTAAAAACTACAGATCATGATTTTTTTCATAGAACATAAACCGGATATTTTAATCAAATACCTCCCAATCTCTAATTCTCCTTGCATTTTTTTTTTTTTTTTTTTTTTTCCTATTTATTTTATTTGTGTTACCCAAAATCCACCTTTTCATTCCGCCATTTTTTTTAAAAAAATAATAATAATTACTATACAGCTGCTGTTGAATGATATTGAATTTGTACTATTTCTTTCTTATACGCAGTATTGAAAAATAAAATATTGTAAAGCTAAAAGTTTCCATGTTGGTTTATGCGTGGAGGTTGAATTTTGGAAACAATCGTCGAAACAGAAAATCTAAACTCGTCTAATTAAAATCAATAACATTTCGAATAAATAGTCATAAGGAGAATAGGAAGAGAGAATTGGTGTGGGCCGTCATCTCCTGAGGGAATTCATTTTCTCCTTTTTGAGATTATAGACGAGAGACAAAAAGATCGCTGCAGTCGGCAGAGAAAGTGGATTGATTACATCAAGAAATTAGAAATGGTTTCATGTGAGATTAAGAGGATGACGATGGATTGATAAACTTGGAGAAAAAAAACAGCCTTCGGAATTTGAGGAGCAACCATGATGATGATGATATATATCAGAGTACTGAGGCCTTGTAATTCCATCTGAGGTACATCAAAGACTCGGAATAAGTTTTTAGTTGTTCCCGGAAAGTTGGTTTACTTTTTTGGTATCTTACTGCGTATACCCTATCATCAGTTCAATTTCAATATTAATTTCATTCTAATCCTTCTCCTCCTTTCTGTAAGTTCCTTACTCTTCTATTTTTTCAGTTATGGTTAGCTTGTACATTTCTTCTGAAAGTGACTGACATATAATGCATTTTAATCATAAGATATTGTTTCTTACTTTCTCTAAATCTTTTGGGACAGCTTTTGAGGATTTGTGAGGAAAAAATAATAATATGATGAACTAAAATAATAATATGATGAACTGATGAAGACAAGAGAGGAGTTAACAATTATGGACCTCATTTTAAAAATCACATGATTTAAATCGATAAGATAAAATGGCGACATTCCGTATTGGAGTAAAAAAAGGAATGTTTAGGTATTGTCTTCGCATTTTGTCATATTTAAAAATAAATGTCTAGAAATTAAGGTGTTTCAGTCAAATAGCAGTAACATTTTAGACCGTCTTATGCCATTGTCAGTTTTTTTTTTAATTTGTCTTAACATCTCTTTAACATCTGTCGGTCATTCGAGAAGTGGGTTTAACCCTCCATTAGCTGGAAACCTGTAAACCAGCTACCCACATTTACCTCACCCAGCTTGGGTTGGGCCGCAAACATAGCCAGCAAGACGAGGCGCAAACCTACGTGAACACCACATAGTACAACCTAGCTGGACAATTCAACGTGCCATAGACGCTGGCTTCACTGTCAGTTTGATACTGCATTAGAACTCAAATGTAAACATATTACTGATACAAGAAAGTGATTGATGTTCCAAATCAGGTCCAAACTTGACAAGATTAGCAGTAGAATAGAATAGCTTTTTTCCTTAGTCTCTTTGATGGATAATAATTCAGAAAATATAAAGTGGTAATAAACAAATTTCATGGTTATTATTTTTCCTTAAAAAATGCAATAAAATATATCCCTATAAATTAAGTTCCACACAAAAAGTTCCCGAAATCTGTTTACCGTCTTTCTCATGAATTTTATTATATTGACAACAGTTGACAGTTCTATTGACAACAGTAACTTACTTAGTCGTACATTTTAAAGAATCAAAGAGGAAGTCTTTAGAATTCTCTCTCCATCCTGATTGAATACAAAGCTATAATTTTGTTCATACTACAAGCTGTCGGTTTAAGAGGACTAATTATAAGATTTGACCCCTGAGGGGATTTTACTGACAGACATGAAGAAAAAAAACCCAACGAAGTGGATTTTTTTAATCTTCTTAAGTTTGATCTTTGGGTTAGTCTGGGTTGATTAGTTATTTCTACAATTCTTTCACATTCTAAATCATCTTCCAAACATAGATGCAATTGTGTTGCAACTAACAGTTACAGATGCATCGCCACTTGGTCCTGTAAGGTCTTTATTAACACCCTTTGTCTGCTTAGTTAAGTCCCTTAAAAGGAATGACACTTCTGTTAGGATAATATTTTGCCTCTTTGGAATTATTACTTCGAATATAAGAAAAAAACATAGACCCTACTTTCTAGCACTAATAGCATGAACTGAGTATTTTGTTGGAATATCAAGCTATTTTTTGACATATATTTGTACAAGGGTTAATATTTTTTGAAAATTTTCAATTCCTTGGAGTTATTTCCCTGTGAGGTGGTGGATGAATATTTTAAATGGTAATGTCTACACCCAGAAATTTAGGGTATTTTCCTTGAAAAAAATTACTTGTACACGTGAAACAAAGCTGTAAAAAGGTTACCTAACATTTTTCCTGAGTGGGATAAGAACAAGTGTAAAATGAAAACCCCCGGATGATTGTGTACGATGGGACTAACCCTACATTACTGCCTAGATTTTACCGCATTTTCAGGACTTGGATATTGAAACCAGATTATACATATACTAAAAATATAATAGGTACCTACATAGGCCTACCTTTCAAATATTTAAAGATGAACAATATAAAACCCCTTCAATTTTTTTATTAATAAGAAACAAGCATCTCTCATGAACAATCTCATGGCGTACAGGGAGGTGAGGTGCAGAACAGCGGTAAAATTTATGTCTTTATTACTTTTGTACATTAAATTTATTATGTCTGAATGTTAGGGTACTTTATTTTATGACCTCCCCATTAGTGTTTAATATTCCACCTGTTGTAGAGAATTCTTCATATTTGTTTTTATTATTTATTAATAGCTTTCATCAAGATACTTCTTTCTCTCTCTTTCTTCTTGGAATATATTTTGCTTACTATTGACTTTTGTATGTTGGAGTGATCTTTCTTTGGCTGATTTGAGGAAATCTGGATATATCCCTCTCAGACATTCTAATTTATTTGCATTGTGAACTCTTTTATAAAACATTGGATCCATTTGTGATGTTGTTAGTCTGATTTTCATCTCCCTAGATTTTCTCTTTCTTTCATTCTTTCTCTCTTTTTCCCTTTTTCTTATTTTTCCTTTAAAATCTTACTATACTTCAAGGACTTTTTTTTATATTGGACAGAGCTTTTTGTATCTACTCAATCGTCCAAAATGATGTCAATAGACATTGAAAAAATTTAAGTGTGTTAAATCCAAAGCGTTAAAACTAGAAATTCTCTTAGACTTGAAGCCTGTAGCAAGTTACAATATTTAAGTTACCGGGCCCCTTGAGAAGTTGGTGACCAGGAAGAGGGGGAGGGGGGAATTTACGTCCACTTCTCCATTGTCATCAGACCTGCGTTCTGTATAATATGATATAATTATTTATGATTCCGAAAGGTTACGTATTATATTACTAGTATTGTGCTTTCATTGGACATATTTGTTACATAAGTCTCATCACATTGACTTAAGAATCACAATTCGTTTAGATTTTTGTTACATTTATATCATATCAGATCCCTCATTATCCTATTTTTTTAACTAATTAAAAGCAGAAGTCAACTGAACGCCAGTTTTATTAATTTTTGCAACTTCTTTGACATGCTCATTTTTATAACAACATGTGGTTTTGCAATATAGATACCTACTTCTGAAATGAATGAATGAATGGTTGTTTTCTAGCGTGGCACCATAGGCAACCACCATATTGTTATTCGTTTTAATTGGGTTAATTTCTTGTCATTATTTTTCATTGTCATTTTGTTTTTGTGGGTTTCCGATTTTTCTTCTTGATCATCTCTTGCATTTGTTTTTGTTAAGGCCTTCCTTTCAGTTTTGGTTTGCGGTTCAACCAATCTGGTTACATTTTTTGTGTCTTTTATTTTTAAAAAACTTAATTTTAAATATTTATTTGTGCTAGTGACGGAAAGAATAAAACAAACCTATTTTCCGTGCAGGACACTCGGTTACTCTATAATAAACGTATTTTAACCAAAATTGCACTTTTGAGCAACGTTCATCAAAATCAGTTTCTATTTGAACTGCACTTATCATATACGCGATTCATGCTGTTTTACATTATTATTTATATAGTCATTTTTCCTATTTTTCAATACATTCGTTAATCTTGTCCTTTTTTTGCGTAAGGGTTTAAAACTTGGCGTGACACACAACATTGCTCCGGGAATTATTATCTTAATACGTCGCTATAATCGATGTATGCCTATTGATTCAATCGTACTTTATTAGTCCAAGTGAATTATTTAAATTTTTCGCTAACTGCCACCGTTTGGCCAGTGGTTATTGAACTATATTGTATTCTTGTAACATGGAATTAGATGAATGGCATGCATATAACATTTTGTGACTCTTTGCGAGCTCACAGGACTGCACCCTCTATCTCTATGATGTATCTATTCAATATGGTAAGATAGTGTTCTTGCAATACATTTGTACTTTATGTATTTTTCTTCATATATTCGCGGTATCTGAATTTATTCATGATTTCCGAATATTTCCGGTAAACTTTGTAGGAGTTTGTAATGAAAGTTTAAAAAAGTCTAAAGCAAAGACAACTCTTATAAGGTTTTTGATCGAACTAAGTAAGTTCTAAGTTTTATCCTCATGTTTGCTCCACTATAACTTTCGAATGCCTTTGATGAAATTCTATGTGAGTCTTTATGACGTTCACAAAAATTACTTATTACATTTTGTGTCATTTTAACTGAGTGAGATCTACAGTTCACAGAAATAGTAGTCTCTATACCTCAGTATCGTGGTCCGTTGACGCTTCATCGAAATATTGGTCCCAATAAATAATAAATCCAAATAAAGGTCGCAGTGATAATTGCAATCAGTCACAATTGAGACCTGAAACCAGTTTAATAATAATAATAAATAAACGTCGCTTTAAAATGTATTGGTCATTCGAGACGGGAGTTTTAACCCTTCATTCTCTGGAAACTTACAAACTTAATATACCCATATTGACCTCCGGGGCCGGGCCGGAGGGAAAATTTATCGGCCCCTCTACTGTTCTTTCATCTAAAATCACCGTATGGCAGTAATAATACTAAACGTAGACAATTCACGGGGTTGATGTGAAAAATCGTGTACAATTCTTATAGGCAACACATAATTCGATTATCGGATGTTAATGTTTACGAAATATACCAATATTTATGATTGCTGTACAAGCTGAAAGGTCGCACTATATTTTAAAATCAGTGTCCTGTAATAGCCATTGTTTCATATTAGCCCACTATCGCTAAACTTCTAATTTAGTGTGTTCGATTTTTTTTTGAAAACTTTTAAGTTTATTTATTTATTATTCAGAAAAAAAACTTGAAAAATTTCATTATGATAATTTTCTCACCGGGCCTCTTAGGAAATCCAGGACCTGAGGGGATTCCCCCCATTTCCCAGACATCTCGTCGGACCTGCTGACCTCTTTCATCTTGGCCTAGCCTAGAAATCGAATCTGGGTGGTCACCCACAAAGTAAAATCCCGCTCAAGTTCATTTTACTTCAGTGATCTTACGGGAATCTGTTTTATTAAAAGTGACATAGATGTTGACTTAACAATAGATTAGCAGGCACCCAGACCTCAGTTTTAAACAGAAAGCCTTATGATTTCACTCTTCAAATAAGAATGATCACCGATGTTCATACAATCATTAAGCCTTTTGCTTATCACTTAAATGACTTAACTCTTACTAGTTGGTCCTTCCCGATAACAATCTCTTATCAGCTTTATTGACAAATCAATTCAATTGCATCATTGTTTATTAATATCATATTACATAAATCAATTCCATTTCTTACAATACATTTAATTGAAACATTAAATTCCAGTGAATTATTATATTATTAAAATAATATTAATATCTAATTATGTGTTAAAAGAACAATTAGTGAGTAAAATTATTGATGTTAAGGTAATTAAAAGACATTAAAATTAGCAATAAAAAACGAATTAAATATTTACTTTTCATATTTTAATATAGGTTAATTATTATTTATTGACGAAATGAATTGAGGTTTGAATTTTAATTATTTGATAATTCTTTAATTTTCCGATTTTTGGTTGTATTTTTGTATCTACAACGATAAACAAATAAAACTACCATCTGACATGTCTAAAGGGTAATTTCTTCTAATCCAATTATTACTAACTTCCATAATGAAAAAAGGTCGTACCCGAGATTGTGAGATTCTTGACGTGGTCCCGGAACTCCTTATCAATATGTATTAGCCCGTTAGATTCTAGATATTTTTTTTTTTTTTNTGTTTTTTAATTTGGCTTAACGTCTCTTTAACATCTATTGGTCATTCAAGACGGGGGGTTTACCCTCCATTCGCAACTTGCAAACCAGCTACCCACATTGACCTCACCCAGCCTGGGTTGGGCCAGAAAAATAGCCAGAGTCACGAGGGCGCGAACCCACGTGGACACTCACATGGTACATCCGTTGCTTAACTTCAGTGATCTAACGGGAACTGGTGTATTTAACGTGCCATAGGCGCGGGCTGCTTAGAAACGTTTAATGATAATTGAAAACATTAACACCAAATGAAAACTTCTTAACTCTATTATCATGCATCTGACTACCATATGAGAACGATGATGCTACTATTGATTGATTGATAGATTTATGTCATCAACTTTTCTTAACAGTATTCGAAGGTGCGACATGATGTGTTAATCATTTTTGATTGAGGCCGTAATTAGATACAAATAAAAAGTACCTACCAATGAATAGCAATAGCAATGAACTTCTTTTTTTCTGCTTTAGGACCGTCAGTTATTGATTTGTTTCCAGGGACCATGTCAATTTCGTTTTAGTCCCCATGATTAAAATATATGATGACTATTAAACATTTGAAGCAGCAAACAACAACTTATTTGGAACTGCAGTTTCATAGAACTGGTTTCCATAAGAAACAATGATGTCACTCAAGGTCGTGCCCAGGGGGTTCCATGGGGTCCAGACCCCCCCCCCCGGAAATGTCATTTTTTTCTTTTATGCATGACTTATGTTATATTGTAAGGTGTCACTCATATTGACCAACAACAACAATAACAAAAACAACAACATCATCAACGGCAACAACAACGTCATCAACAACAACAAGAACAACAACAACATCAGCATCACCTTCCATGATCATCATTTTCAGGTGTTAGTCCTGGCTTGGCTACCAATCATTCGGTCCCCCCCAAAAAAAATCTTGGGTACAGCCCTGATGTCACTATTGATCGATTGAGTATTATTTCTAGTTGATGAGTTTTCAAATTGATTATCAATTTCCCTTTTATTTAAATTCTGACAACCATCGGAAAACCTAATACCTAATACCCCAATATTGAAGTGTGTAAACATTGTTTGCTCATCAAACAGCGCATTGCTCTTCATACGGCCCATAACGTTCAGATTCTAAATACTTCTTTTTCCAATTGATTCTCTGTCCGTTCACTTTGTGTTTCAGCCTTAGTTTCATGGCAAGCCATTCTATTGCCAAAGCTATCAATCGTTCTTTAATTTTGATTTGAAGGTTGTTTGTTTTTTGACGTGCATGACAAATTAGAGACCAAGTCTAAATCAACATTTATAATTTTTTGTTTCCCTTACAGTTCTGATTCTGACATATGACATTGAAGTCTTGACATGCTCCATAGATTATGATCGCTCAACCTCTCAAACTAATCTTATGGCTATAGACCATACTATTTGTCTGTGTAGTCTACTCATATATATCTGTAACTTGACTAGCAGTACTGCGATGTGGATCTCACTCAAAATAATTATCGACCATTGGGCCCCGGGCGTTGGAATAGGGTCCGAAAACATATTAGCTAATTTAATGAACAATATGTTCATACCAAGTTTCATCAAATGATTGGCCATACCAAGTTTCATCAAATGAAAATCCATACCAAGTTTCATCAAATGGCACGAACAGCCGGACGGACAGTTATAAATAAAACTGACTTCATCCCGTCCAAAAAATAATGGATCTAAAAAAATCAATTTTTGGAATTCGAAATTACAATCGCAAATAAGTTGGTGTATGAAGATGTTTCCAATCATTTATCAATCGTCAAAATCGGACATGATCTTGATTTGCCACAAAACGGTTGGAATATTGCGGAAAAAATCGAAAATTTGCAATATGGACCTAACTATATTTAAAAAACAATTAATTATAGTGGAACTAATTGAAACAAGAAGAAATTGACAACACAAAAAGTAACTCTGCAATATTATTATGTTTGTGTTACTGATGTCAATATAATGCAGTGATCGACATGGTTCTGGGGTCCTATGTTAATTATTAGCCTCCAGGATCAAATGTATAATGATAATTCTAAACTTCAGCACCAAACTCAACATATTTAAAGCAGCCTTCTCATACATTTAGCTTCTATCGAAAACAGTGATGTTTAATATTAATTGATTATAATTATTCGGAACTTAGATGTTGCAAAATCGCCTTTAGTTCACTTAAACTTTTATACTAATTATCAATCCGCTTTTGTCTGGTTTCAGGGGCGAATGAATCACTTGGTATCATACCAATTCCATCTTTTGGATTGGCCGAGGATCAATTCATCAATTAATTCCATTAGAATCATCATTAATCAAGACTGTAAAATATTGCGGTGAAACATGTTCCTGTAATCTACACCAATCATCATCAACAAGATATGAGTTCTTATTTTGCAAATTCGTATATGCCAGATATAAAAAATGGCGGAGTGGTCCCTGCGGAACATCCCCATCAACAGCATCATTACGGTGCTACCGTAGTACCACAGAACAACGGTGTAGATGATCCTAATTTATATGACCCGAGACAAGTACATCATTATGGGCAAGTGCCTAATAACGGCCAACCCGTTCATGGTATGCCATATCCTAGGTTTCCACCTTATGATAGGATGGATATTAGGAATGCGGCATATTATGGTGCCCAACAGGGAATGGAACAATATCCTAGACCTGACTCACCAAGTATGGGTCATATGGGAGGAGGTCAAAATGGTCATCAAACTCCTGTTGTATATGCTAGTTGTAAACTTCAAGCTGCTGTTGGAAATGGTATTGCATCACTAGGACCTGAAAGTCCAAGCGACATTGTTGATCCTTCCCTTAGTAACCATCACCATCATCAACACCACCATAATATGAATCATCATCCTCACCCTCATCCGCAACAACAGCAACCTCATATGATGTATGCTCAGCAACCTCCACCTCAACACCACCAAGTTGTAGTCAATCATCAACAAACACCTCCAAATCAACCACCGTCACAACCTCCAAATCAACCTCCTGCAAACCAACAAAATAACACTTCTGCCTCATTACCTAGTCCTTTGTATCCGTGGATGCGTAGTCAGTTTGGTGAGTACAAACTTTTATTATTATTCTTTTTCAGCATCCGAATGGTCTATAGTTGAAAACTTCTTAATATCATCACCAAAGTCAGTAAAATAAATTCATGAAAAAAGCTTTTAACTTGATTATCTGTGAGCACTTGAGCTTTACTCTCCCATACACAGAGTGTACCTCTCCTGGTCTGTTGGGTAACTCACTGGCATTGCACGAGAGTTCTTTGTGGAAAAATTTCGACCAACTGCTTAATTTCGAGGAGAACCCATGGCGACATTTCCAGAGTTAAAAGATTTGGTTTGCGAGACAATTTGAGAGATTAGTTCATGAGGCTCTCAGCATAGATATGAATGATACCCACAAAAATTGTAAAGAGGTGGTCATTGGGCCTTATCACAAAGAATCTCTACGTTTACATTTACTTTCCTATGCTTCTTTGCATCTACCCCTTTGCTGCTACAATTCCACATATTGAGTGTACCAACATCATAATAAGACGGATATCATTTATAATCTTTACATGTTCACGTCAGTGTTCGTGGTTTTTTGTAATTACTGTCGTGGCATACACACGTGTAACGTGCTCAATCCACGTCATCTTAGCTCATAGCATTACTCGAACGTTTGTTTCATTTTTTAAAAAAATGAAGAAATTGTCTTGAAAAGATTCTGTTTTATGTCACAAAATTTTGATAATTTTTATGTTGTTATTTTGCAATACGAGTATGTTAGAATTACATGTTTGTAATGGTGTCTTATAAAATGATATAATTAATTGCATATAGCTTCGGACTATTTATACAGTGGGGACAGAAAACATATTGTTTATTCTGACGTATGCTTTTTCGAATCTTCAAAATTGCATGAGTTAGAAAGGATGGAATTTACCAGGATATTCCCGTGTGTTTCTATCCTAGACTCACACTCAATATACCGCAATTATTTACAATCGAATTCTGATAATCTAATGTACGTAACTCCATGATCGTTTTCTAGCGGCTCAACAAATTTTGGTGTCGGAAATAAAAATAACAAATGTCCAAAAGAGAGATGTTTGGGGCAGCACAATGCAATATAGCGGTAGACATGATGATAGGTCATCTTCATTCGGAGAGAGCCGAAGAAGAAGATTGAGAAATCTGGTTATTGTAGTCGCAGAATCCACATTTACGTTCTCTCCTTTTCTCCCCCGTCTTCCTCATTCCGTTGAACTGGCCATTAGCATGCATAGTTGAGTCGGCAAGAGTCACTTTGCGTTGGTAGTGTAGTAGTATGAAGCTCTGACTGGTAAACAGTAGGACTTGAGTTCAAACCCAGCCAATCCATGAAATTTCATACTCATGGATTTCAAATATTTACCACTATCGGAGGACATGAAAGGGGCCGGGATTATCGACATCAAGTCGGGCGTCCTCAGAGCAGAATAATAGGCTAATATCAATCCTTCCACCACCATCAATTTTCGTGATGTATACGGAAAGTATGCTGAATGAAGCCAGCAACGTCCTTGGTTTTAGTCCGTAGGTCTCGGACTATGAGAAGTGTAGGTTTCTTTGTACAGTTCAACAGGTTGGTCGGTGTCATGTGGAAAACTATAACGCACATTCATTTTCAATTTTAGGGTCTATTAGGATCATGTACACATTCAATTTTATTTTTTTAGCCACCAGTCAATCTCTCATATATAGCTGATAGCTATCCTGTTTTTGTTCAATAAGTACTCCACAGAAATTCAATTGGTAATGTTCGAGATATCCGCTTGATTTATTTGAATACCACCCAGTAGCAGCAAGATACAAGACAGAAATATAATATTTTCTGATTATCATAACCTTGTGGGCGGACATCAGACATATTAGAAACAGCATCAGACAAACAGATCCGAAAGATAATAAATTGGTCATCACCTGGATGACATCGACATAGACGTTGGTAATGCCAGGAAACCTTCATTTACCCGCAACGGTAGATTTTCTTTTTCACCGATCGAAATGGGATCTAGTTTTTATTCCACGATTTTTTTAATTGTTTGTTTAATTTTTGATGGTTCTTTATCCACCGAAGCATTAACGTATTTTGAGTAGATCTACAGTTTACAAAACTACTCGTTACTTTGGTCCTCTATAATCTATAAATATGGGTCAAGAATTTGGCAACACTTATCAAGGTGTTTCTTTGGTACCTCCTTTTAAGTGCTGATTGTATTACATTGCCTTCCAATGTTGATCTGGAAAATCCCTTCGTTCTACTATGGATTTGTAGGCTTCTGCAAGATATCTTTTTATTCTGGTAAGCTCATTCTATGGCCACGCTAGCGCTGTTTGATCTTTGGATGAAAGTCACTTTGGTTCATCATCACTAGTCCCAAATCAAATTAGATTTGTCTGCTGCTAAAATATAGGAGCCTAATGACATTGTCGTAGGTCCTCTAGAACCATGTCAATTATAGGTAGGGTAGTTGGGAAGCACGAAGCAGTTGATGTTTCCATCTTTTTTTAATTCTATTTCTCTTTAAGTAGATTAACCAATACAATTCGATATAGTCTTTTTTAGGGCGAATTTAAGGGTAGAATTTTTCAAAATACATATGTAGGTAACATAAAAGAATTTAATTTTTGGTTCCTGGAGATTTTCAGTTCAACCCCATAGAGTTTTTTTTTTTTTTTTTTTTTTTTTTTTTTTTTTTTTTTTTTTTTTTAACCTACATAGATTAAGAAATAAATCATTCCGACATGTTCGTTTCGTTCTCTAAAAAAAAGCCTGTAATGAATAACCATGCTTGATATTTGATTCATCACGATACGCTAAGCCAAGTGGCGTACACACAAGAATGTATACCTTCAAACTGTGGTGTAACAATCTTCAACAACACTGTTAGATGGCAATATGACACATTTTACTGGCTAATCCATCCCCCTAATTTGGGCTTCAAGATACGTAGAATCCAAAAAGTGAATAAAAAAATCGGTTCACCAGGCGTTTCAGTAAATCGCAAATTATTCGCATGCGGCACTTATGCATTTGGCGTGAACAAAATTTTCATGAAATTTGGTATGTAGTCTTATTTGGGTCTGATACTCGGTGTTCTCGTATGTCTTTTTCCACTAAAAAATGTTGTTCTTCCAAGCTGAAGCGCGACTCATTTATTCTCATATGTTCAACAATACATCCTATATTTGCAGTAGTAAACTTATCAATCAATAGAGACATCATCGTTTCCGATTTTAGTTTGCTACTAAAGCTTTTTTTATCATACAGAGTTATAATAAAGAACCATGTCAATCACTGAATTATAATTGCATTTGTAACATAAACATATTATTACTAGCTGTTTCGCCCGTGCTTCACTACGTCCTATGGCTTGGCGCCTTAGAGGCATGTCCGTTCCCGTGCTAATAGCTATCTTTCTCGCTCCAATGTATTTCTTATGGGGATTGTTTACTTTTCGCGATTTTTCACCCCTTAAAATTAAAATTTTGCAGAATCCCTTCTTAGTGCACACTTAATTTTTTTCAAGTCTGTAGCATTAATAGTTTCGGCTCTACGTTGATCAGTCACTCAGGACATTGCCTTTTATATATAAAGATTTCCTTTCAGTGTAATTTAACACCATCAGCTCGGATGTACTTGGCCGGTGAAAATCTCACACATTAATTATAGACAAGCTATAGATTCCTATATTTATAATTTCGTCGGTTTTGAAACGATTTCCTAAATTCATTATTCGACACTGTAAACTGTACCTACCCTTATTAATATTATTTAAAAAAGAAAGAAACAAGAACGTTATTTTGATTTGTAAGATAAAATTCCCTGTCTGTCAAAAAATTCCAGACAACTATAACAACAACAACAACAAAAAAAAATACTCAGCCATATGAAAGCCACTCTTCATTTACCTGTAAGAATAAATTAATGTCCTGCAATTAGTCCAAGTCAGATATACCTCGAACATCTCTGCTATCCCCAATTCCATTTATTTGATATCTTATTTTAATTTTCCTTTTTTGTTTTGCTACCCTTGATGTGTGTCTGGTCTGTGTGTGAGTGAGAATTTTGTTATCAAAATCAGCATGAAGAGCTTCTTGTATATTATTGTTCTTTTCATTTTCAGTGATTTAGACAAATGTCTTGTAATATTTCAACCTTTAATCTAGAGTTTTACCTTTTGTTAAATTGATTGTCACCTTTTGATATTGGATTTCTCTTTCATCTTTTTATAAAGACTTCTTTATTCTTGCATTTTTTAAAAATTGCATAATGTCAATTTTGTCTAAGTTTAGTGTTGCAAGGAATTCATTGTGTAATTTTAGAACGTATAATTCTTTGTGCTATTATGTTTCTACTGCTGCTGCCATGTACATCTCACCACCGCCTTGTCCGATTTCAATGAAATTTGGCATATGGACATTCGGATCAAATTGACGTTCATAGAATTGGCTGATTGGTATTTGAGCGTATAATTTATTGTGTTATACTGCCTGGTCATCTGTATATCAATCATTGTGGCGATTCTGCAACCATTATGTCTCCATCCTTGTCCAGACTATCGACTACATCCTCGAGAAAGTGGTCAGAATATATGTGCGATCTTCTATATATCTCCTCAACTTTCTTCTAGCATTTAATTGGGATCTTACTCACACCTTGAAAGGGTCGTTGATCCTAAAAGACATAACAAAGGGAAGGTCTAGTTTTACCATCAGAATTTTTCTTTTTGTTTGTACCAAAATAACTCTCGAAAGCCTAAATTTGTCTTTTATTAATTTTGGTAGGGTCACTTAATTATAATAGAAGTCCCTATTTGGTCTTCTCCGGCCAAATGATGGCAAATTTAATCATGTGAGTTTCGTATGAAGCTGTTGTTGATTGCATCCCGTCTTCTGGAAGACCATTGTCAATACTGCACTGCTGCCATTGTCATATCAATGAACTCAATGTACGATGTTCAATAGCATGAAATTTATCATTATTTTCATAATTACATTCATTATTAGATAATTAAACATTTGTTCAATGCGTTAATGAGATGTAACAGTAATTAAATGCACAATTGAACATGTTTTATAAACAGGTACATTATATAGAAGTATAGAAATGAAAATGCATTCAACACATGCACTTTGAAAAAAAAAAACAGTATGTAAAATCTTTCAAAAACCCAGAAGAGAATACAAAAAAGTTAACTTCTTTCACTAACAATCGGGTCATAAATTATTCTTTTTTAAAAAGCTTTGCCTGCTTTGTATTTACAGTGTGTTGTAACACTTTCATTCTGTTTCACTAGTTTAGTAGGAAACGTATTTTACTCTTGACTTTTTATTGATACAAATTTGACAGCTCAGAATTCATGATAATATGCAAAACACTGAATTTCAAGGACAAATTTTACGTGCGTATAAAAATGTCCGCACTGCTCTCGTCTGAAAATAATTTTGTTTGAATGAATGAATATTTTATTTATTATCGTTGATATACTGACTCACTGACTCAAAATCAACGAAGCTAGACAATGAACAAACGTTGAAGTTCGGTACTTATGACGTACTTGAGAATACTTCAGGCGGAGAATGGTTATGTGCTGCAAGAATATTTCCAAATTTAGTAAATGAAATTATCAATTTCTCTGAACGGTATACGAAGCCGTATTCATCGCATCCAGACTGTGTAGCAATAATAAAAACAACACGTCGTGTAGTTTGCCTCCGAAATTAGATATCAATAAAATAATACCCTCCAATGGATAGAAAGTTTTTTTTTTCTTTTTCGATGCTGAGGGTCGATTTTGCAAAATAAATTTTAACATTAAGAGTAACTAGAAATTAGCAGAACAAAAGCAGTTTTGTGATGCAATTTCTCATTTTCTATTTCCTTTTTTGCAATTTATTTATTTGTTCTATTGATGCTTTTGAGAAAGTGAGCATTTTATTGTTTAATTTTGTTATTTATTATAGTCTATGATATGATTTCTCATTGCTTACTCTAATAATGTTAATTGAGTACTGGACAAACATGAATATTAAACCAGGAAATATTGAGTAGATTGCATAAGAAAAAGAAAATGCTTCGCATAATGAGTATCATCTAGCCATCATACTTTTCCACTTCTGATTTTATTCTTCTTTATCACATGCCTTCTAGAGCGTCGGGTTCCTCATTTATCTAGCTGAGGTACTAATTACTTTGCCTGAAAAGTCTTCCAACATCACAGTAGTTTTTCCAGCTCTTTTGGCCTTTATATTTCTTTTGCCTTCTGGTCTATAGATTAATATTTGTTTTTCTTCTTTTTCGCTCATTTCTATTTGTTATGATCATGTCTTCATGATCTTATACATTATTCACTATTGATACCATTTTTACTTTCTCAACAATGTGTGAATTCTGTTCTTTTTCTATTTTAATCATCGGACTTACTTGATTAACATGGTCCTATTTCTTCTCATAAAGTCCAAGTCCCTTTCGACTACGTATTTCCTTAATTTTCTAGACTCTAGACAATCCAAATATACCCTCCAATCTCTGCTCAATTTATACAAATGAGGAACTATAATCTCTGTTTGTTTTCAATGATTTCCTTATCTTCATTGTATTTTATTATTTCATTGTTTTAGCATTTCTTCTTTTATGTTCAAACTTGTTTCAAATTTCCTTGACTTTTGTTTACATTCTACGTGTGTGTTGACTTTTTCTCAACTATTTTTAATAGAATTTCTATTTTTTTAAAAACCATTTCTTTGCTATTTAGAATTACTTGACTTTTTTTGTAAACAAATTATAATCTTCTTTTTTTTTAAATAGATTGTTTCCGGATTTTGTAAAAAAAGTTAGTGTAAACATGGGATCCCTTTATTGAAAATTTTTTTTGGTAATTCATTGATACCATTTAATATTGCTACAAAAATGGGGAATACGACAATTTTTATTTCCCAGTCAAATCTACCAGAACATTNTCCTTATCTTCATTGTATTTTATTATTTCATTGTTTTAGCATTTCTTCTTTTATGTTCAAACTTGTTTCAAATTTCTTTGACTTTTGTTTACATTCTACGTGTGTGTTGACTTTTTCTCAACTATTTTTAATAGAATTTCTATTTTTTTAAAAACCATTTCTTTACTATTTAGAATTACTTGACTTTTTTTGTAAACAAATTATAATCTTCTTTTGTTTAAATAGATTGTTTCCGGATTTTGTAAAAAAAGTTATTGAAGAATTTTTTTTTGGTAATTCATTGATACCATTTAATATTGCTACAAAAATGGGGAATACGACAATTTTTATTTCCCAGTCAAATCTACCAGAACATTTTTTAACTTGAAATTTTATACCTAACAACACGACTGATATTCACCATCCTTTTTCTCCTTCTATCTCTCCATCATTATTCGAAGAAGCCAACATTGGGAACAAATAGACACCCCAAGAAGAACATTTTTATAAAACTAATTGTCGCTCTCCATTGAGACTGTGACCTGTGTTTGATCCTACGGGAGATAGCTTCACAAATAGTGTGAATAGTTGGTCGATAGTTGTTGTTTTCCTAATTTATTCACTACAGAATCCCATCCTTTTTATGCATTATTTGACAGATTTGAAGTTTATATATATATAGAATGCGAGATTTTTCGTTTATGCTGCATAAGGGAGCTCGCAGACAGCCGCGTACATACTTCTCTTACTGCATAGCACATATCTCCACATATAATGCTAGAAAAAACATATAAACAAGTTCTCATGGCATATATGCGAAAATATATGCTATGAGACAAGATAAGTAAGTATGCGACGATCTGCGGGCATCCCAGGTTTTACCATTGTCGGTTTATGATTCATTGCCAATATACTTCTGGCGCCATTGTTCTTTCTTATTGTTTTTATGTTGCCTACCAAAGATTCGTCTCTGTATTCTCCATTGGTTCCACGCCTATTCTCATCCTATCCCAAATCTATAATATCTTCTTGAACAATATTTTTCAAATCTTCTTTCTCATTAATATCCTTCATTTCGTCAAATCATTTTGACAGACCAATTTTTTTAAAAAAATCCAAACTTGTTAAACTCAAATTTGATTGGTTTATATTATTACGTACTTTATACTGTTCATAATACTGTATTTGTCTTTTACTGCGGCTGTAGAATCATTCCTCTTAACTGTCTTTTCTAACAAATACACAATTAATTTTTCCTGAATATTTGTGATATTTATGTTTTTTGGGTGGAATTTCGCTGTATATTATAACGCTAAAATCCGTCGCTTGAGCGAAGAATGCATGATGGTGTAATGTGGTAAGACGTTCATACTGGTAAATAGTATGGCGGGACTTCACACCCAGCCAACCCATGAATATTTATCCTCATAAATTTGAGATATTTACCACTATTGGGGGATAGGGAAATGGCCGGGATTATCAACATCTAGTTCGGCGTCCTCAGAGTAGCATAATATGCTCACCAACTCTTCCACTACCATAACTTTCCGCTATAGACACGGAAAGTAAATATGTAAACGACGAATTTCTTTCAATTAACCTTTCGATTTTCCATTCCGTAATAAGTACCTACACACTAAAAGTATAAAGCTACGTTGATTATGACTCAATGAGTCAGTTTTCATATCTGGGTATTGATTGTGTTTGTATTTCAATATAGCCAGACCGTCCCGAATCATGTANAAAAAAAAAAAAAAAAAAAAAAAAAAAAAAAAAAAAAAAAAATAGTTATCACATATATTTGATATTAGTCGTTCATCAACCTGATGCTGTTTGCAAAACTGTCAGCGATGCTCTCCGTCAGAACCCTGTGACGGACGGAATTCATAGTAAATTTCTGTATTTATTTCTTTTATTCATGTCATTAAAGGCTTCACGTTGTTTTTCTCTACAATATAGTTATTTCTGACAATTCCGTTAATAATTACCTATGCTACCAAATCGGTCTATCTAGTCCCTTCTATGATCATCTACAAGTCTAATTGATTTAATTAGTTACATATTTTGTTTCAGGAGGTCATTTTAAAACTTCTCTGATCTCCTCCATGTTTTGTTTTAATTGATTTTAATCAACCATTTAAAATGTCTTCTGTATGTCTTTTTACAATATCTGCCGTTATTTTAATGGGATGTCACTCTCTATTATTGTGAGGGAGGGCTTTCACAATTATTTAATATTTTGTTTATTGTTGTTCTCTCCGAAATAGCGCACTCGATTGTGATATGGATAATGTACGATATATCCAATGGGTGTATTTTCCTTAAAGGAAATTTATGTATACCTATTTTATGGGCATGGATGTAAATCACTATCCTCAAGTAACTTTCAATTTGGATTCAGGAATTCGGAAAAGTATTTATAATAAAACGATTCCTGTTCACGGCCAATGTACTCGTCTTTGCACATGTAGAATTTTTTCTCAGAGAGCCATTCTATTTTTTAAGATCTATGACCATAGACCCAATATCATCGTTCGATTACAATAATTTAGTAGGCATTGAGTGCCTCAGATCCCAGACATCTTTTTACCCAGGTGTCATTTTGAAGAATAATTTACATCACGAAGGATCTGCGAGGTATCTACCAAAAAACTTCACTAGATGTTGCTTATCTTGAGTAATGCTACACGGGAACTGGTGTATTCAACGTGCCATAGGCGTTAGCTTACTACTAGAACATCCTGGACGTCTATGTCCAAAAACTATGAGCCCTTCCGCCAGTATCTGTGCTCTTATGGACTCCAAAGGAGAAAAACAGTTTCGTCCTGTGTATCTACACCTATATTCTAACCCTCTAAAACCAGATCTACACACAGTATCTTATTCCCACTTATAAACATGTATACTTTAGTTCTACTTCTAAGAACACAAAAAAACTAAGCTATTAAAAATACATTAAAATAGATTAAAGTAATTAATCAATTTCTGTATTACAGGACCGGTAATTAAATATAAATTAAACGTAATGACTTTTACTGTAATAGTCACACCTCTTTTATATTAGGCCTTCGTTTGTATAATTCAACATGGCTGAACATTTTGGTTCTGAGTTCCACTTGATTAATGGTCATGAGATAGAAACTTTGATTTCTTTCATTTTGTTCACCTTACTTGATTTCAATTTTATTAGTACCTACTCGTATTGTTGATTAAATTGGGATTTTTAGATTGTTCTTTATAATTTCTCTAACTGTTATTTGAAGGAATGTGAAATTTTCATTTCGAGGGTTCTTCTTTAAATTCATCTTTTCCGAATTCTATTTGGGGTCAGTATTGCCTTCCTTAACTGTACCATGCCGCAACGTTCTGTTTAGTGCCTATGCCTACTCTCTATAGCTGATGTTACTGATGTACCCTTTCCTGGCACGGTAACCCTCTTTTGCTCCTCACAGTACCTACCCATGCATATAAACTGCAACTGCTTGATGACTTTCCACTTTTTGTAAGAAGCAGAGTTTTTTAAAGGCTTAATGTCCTTCCTAATCCTAACACCAAACCCTCTGTATTTACACGGGCTTAGGACCGTCACCTACTTAAGCTAGCTTGCCCCCCTCAGTGGCTACAGTTTATAACTATATTTTCACACTAATGGACTTATATTTGAATTTCCTCAGGAATTAACCCCGCCCTTTGAATGAATTTTATTTTATATTATTTACCTTCTTCTTATACCTATCTTGTTCTTTTCTATCTCTATTTTCACCATTTCTGAACAATTAATATACAGTTGATACCAAATTTATTGATAAAAATAAAAATGGCGAAATTATGAAATTGAAGATAATGTTATAACGTTTTGTGATAAGTTTCAAGGATTTTGGTTGCATTTGAGTACCTTATAAGTGTTTGGTATTGCTCCCTCGACATTTCCTCATGGCTCCCATTCGTTTATCTCATACATCTGATCAAGAAAGTATTCATGGCACATGCTTGTCCATTTCTCAGCTACCGCTTCCTCTAGCTGTCTGCGATCTTCTGGAACGAACAAGTTAGTTTGGACATGGCTTTTAAATTAGATTTAGGACCGGAATAGGTGTTGTATCTACCTATTTAATATCTACTTATATCCAAAAATCTTTAACAACAAAGGTGCCGCAAAAATAATTCCATTTTTAGTTGTTGTTTTTTTTTTAAAAAAAAGGAAAGAAATTTCACAATAAATATAAAAGATAAACAAAAATAATTATTACTGGTATTATAGAAAGAAAGAAAAAAAAAAGTAGGAGGTGAAAATAGAACCCACCGTACCGGCGTGGCGCCCCTAAATCCACGAATAACATTTTATGATTTCATGATGGCATGATGGATTAGGTACATCCCTTAGCTAGCATGCTATCCATCACATTCATGTAGAATTTGATCGTTTTTAAATTATCTTCTTTCTCTCTCTCTATTCTTCTTGTTCTTCATTTATTTGATATTCGTCTTCCATTTCTCTGACATTACATATTTGTATCTTTCAAAAAAGAAAAAAAAAAGAACTTTTACTAGAATACTGGGTGTATGGAAAGATACAAGTATGGCTAAAGAATATCTTACATCAATAACATAGCAATTCTGCTTGATTTCGTACTATAACGGACATTGATGTTTATTAAATTCTTAACGTCTTGAAAATAGAGGCTTCCGAGGCTTAACCACCCTTTTTGTCAGACCACTGAAGTTTACATTGTCATGCGTGGCACCTTAGTTAACCGAGCTGTTCAGGTATGAAATCTCAATAAAACTGCTCCAAGTGTTAAATTAATGTAGGTAACTGATTTGTAAGTTTCAATCAAATGGAGGGTAAAACACCATCTAGAGTGACCATTAGATGTTAATGACACGTTAAGGGGAGTCACAATTTTGGAGATTTGATTTTTATTCTTGGAAATTTCTGGGTGTTTATAGGTTTCTCAAGATCATGCTTATTTGCAGGCTAATAATTTACAAGTTTCTCGAAAAATCATATTATGACGATAGCATAATATATCAACTCAGTAAGACTAATTTTCATTTTAATTAATAAAATTATAAAAAAAGAAGAGAGATATAAATCTAATAATATTTCAGAGATCATATATTCCGTCTAAAGATATTAAAGAGACTTTAATTCCCCCACCCCAAAAATTAATATTATTAAATTTTATACACAAACTTGAGGTTAACGGTCAATTTTATTAAGTTTCACTCCATATCATTCATTTTATATGGTACAAATACAAACCGTGGATATAAATCCTAAAGACCCCAATGACGAATGTATTTCTCAAATACCTTCAGACTCTGTCAAAGCAACTGTCAAAGAAAACGTGACAACCTCATTTAAGAACATAAAAACATCCTGCCATGAACATTGTAATACCTAATATTTGATATCGTATGAAAAGGATTTCATAAAATGACAACACTTTCTTCACAAATAAAAAAAAATAAAAAAAAGAGAAAGTAAAAAAATAAGATGAATCGAAAAAAATGGGAGAAGACGAAAAAAAAAAAAGAAAAANAGAGTGAGAGAGAATATGAAGAGAGTGGAATAGGAATAAAGGGATAAGAGAAAACGATGTTGATAAAGAGAAGTCTGTAAACAGTGGCAGATTTAGATGGGTTGACTAATGAATCATCGTTGTACAGAGCCTTAAAGAAAGAGGTGACTGAGCTTGTGCAGTCGACGTTTGCCAATCTTTTTTTTTAATGTAACTGATTTTTTGGTTGAAAAACTAAGTATATTAATTAATTTATGGAACACAATTATCTAATTTCATTTTCTTTTTGTTAATCCAGTTAAAGTGGGTTCCCTCGCTTCCCTTCAACTCCTCTTTATGCTTATCTATATTCTCTTCAAAGTCCAATTCTTTTGTTTATCCAAATTCTACAGCAATACTCTCATATATCAATTCCAATACCAGCCTCAGTGTGTAGTACTGCATTTTTTGTTTTATCCTCAATTATTTGATGGAAGACGTGAAATACTTTGTTGCCAGCCCTTCCCATGTTATTGGAACTAGTAACACTTTTCTTATATTGTACTACATTAGTTTTAACTCTTTCCCCAGTATTTCAATTTTTCGGGCTTTTAATATTTCTCTCTCATCGATAAGTCTTTGTTGCAGTCCTTTATTTCCGTTACTATTTTTGCACCAACTACATCTGTTTTTTCCTTCTAGATCCACCACTGAATCTGGGGAAAAGAAGATGGAATACAAAACTTCCAAAACGTAACACAGCTGACATTTCTCATACTTCCCTTCTCCTTCCTTTTAATACAAGTATATGAACAGACTATATACAGGGTGGTCTTTACTTAATGATCATGTTTGGAACACTTATAGGGTGTATCATCAAAATTTTTATTCAATATTTGTTTTTTCAAAGACAGTATGAAAGATAAAACTATTATCTGAGAACATATTATTATTTTGAGCTGCTTATCATCATTTGGCGCAATGATTTATTATCGTTTTATTTGTAAACTTTGGATTTTTTTGATTTTTTAATTTGTCTAACTGGGGACCAAACACTAACTGGGGTTTTAATTTGTCTAAATGGGATATTTGAATTTGGTCTCCTATTCTCTTCCTTCTAATTTCATGCTCTCTTGAAGTTGTTCCCTTCGTTATCCATGTTGCTCCTCCTTTTTTCTTTCCTCTGTGAATCCTGTTAATGCTTTTACTTTTTTAGACCCCCTAGTATCGTTAGCCATACAAATTTTAGAATATTTATTCATGTTTTTTTGGTCCAACTTGAGAGAAAAAATATAAAAAATTACAGGGTGGATATTGTAAACAATAGTTATCCATCGGAAATAACTTAATCCTTCATTATCGCGATCTCGTTCATTAATGTCCAATAATACCCTTATTCACTAAGACACTATTCATTTACTTCACAAATTTAAACCATATTAGAAATACTCCCCGATCTACCAAACCCCTACTGACTACTGCTTGACCCAATGAGGACCTAACTATGACTGAAATCTAAACTGATTACCAACCAGCTCCTACAGCATTTGTTTATAGATTTAATAACAACACATGAGGGTGGGGCGTAATCATTCCGGTTATATCGAAAGCCTATATTAATTGTGTATCTCTGATATATTACTAATATTTTGTTGTGTTTTTCTTTGTGGTTTCAGAACGAAAACGTGGTCGTCAAACCTATACAAGATACCAAACATTGGAGTTGGAAAAAGAATTTCATTTCAATCGATATCTCACTCGACGAAGAAGGATAGAAATAGCGCATGCGCTCTGCCTCACAGAAAGACAAATTAAAATATGGTTTCAAAATAGACGAATGAAATGGAAAAAAGAAAATAAGTCCAAAGATGGCGGTAGTGATGCTGGAAGTGATATTACGCCGGCAACATCGCCGCAATAGATTTTTACATAGGGTTTCTTTTTTTTTAGGATTAAATTATTGTTTACGAATGATTTACTTTTTTATACTTTCTTTACAAAATTATTGTTTCGGACATTTCTTACTATTTTTTATTAATACCAAAGTTAAATTTTGGAAGAATCGTTATAAAATTTAAAAAAATACGGATTAACAGCTGTTGTCTTGGTAATTTCTGGAAATGACCACTTTGATTGTGGCATAAAGTGCGCAAGTGTATTTCTGATCTATAAAAATAAATCTCAATCTATCGATAGATATGTATATGTATGAAATTGTATGAAATGGATACTATCTCCATATCATAGACTGGGACCCTGAAAAATAAAATCAGTTCTCATCCAAGCTACAGACGTCGTCTATTTTTATTGCTCAAATTTCTCTATCTATGACTTGAAGGAAAATATATTCCGATATTGCCTAACCCTGAAATCTGTGGTCTTCCTTGCGCTTTTTTTTTTGCTGTCCATTTTCTTTTACTATATTTTGAAGGAGTTCAACTTATTGATTCTCATTACATATGTCCCAAATATTTTTATTCTTTATTTTTCTTTAAGTGGTTTCTCATTTTTTTCCAGACTGTTGTATTTTTGAGTTGAAAGATCCACGATATTCTCAAAAGGATCGAATCGTTTTGTCATCCCTTTTATTAAGATCCATTCTTCTTCTTCTTCACGTGCCATATCCAATAATGAACGTTGTCAATCAATCTGGCAAAATTATTTTATTATTATTATTCGACTTTATATCTTTCTGCGTTTCTTGAGTATTTTATTAGTTCAATTGTTTTATCTAATCTATTCAGTATTTCCACATTTGTAACTTTATCCATTCAACTCACTCGTGGTATATTTCTATATGTATACAATAAAACCACCCTTGAAAAAATAAAAAAAAAGGAAAGAAGATGAAAATTATAAGCTAAGAAAATTTAATAACATCTCAGCTGGATGTTTTCCGGCTAAGAAATGTACTTTTCTTTTAGAGAGTTCTATTTTTTTTNTTTTTTTTTTTTTTTTTTTTTTTTTTTTTTTTTTTTTTTGTTACTGTTGTTGATGTTATTTCGAGATTTTTCTTTCTCTTGTGCATTTTCCTGACCTCCTGTAGATATTTTTTTCTTTTTGTTTTCTTGATAATGCTGTTCAAGATTTCTTTTCTTCTCCCACCAGATCACTGATTTTTTGCTGTTTTTCCTTTTTAAAAAAATTCCAAGATATGTCTGCATATTTTTTTTTTTTTCCTCTTCTTTAAATTCAAATACCCTTTTTTTTTATTATTTTATGCAGATTTGCAGATGATGTGAACAGTTTTATAACAAAGGGACTCTCCTGCTATACTGAGAAATTTACATTTTAAAATTGTATTCTATTGATCAGTTAAATTGCTTTCCTTTGACAATGAAAAAAGTTCTGACAAGAATGGAATACAAGTGTAGCATTTTCGCGTTAAAATCAATCTGAGTACAAAAGTTGGTAAAAAACCTAATATTTGCGTCGTTTTTTGATCTAATACTCCACATAGAGACTAAACCTGAAAATATAATTTTAAATTGATTTTCGATGTTTTGATGTAAACGAATATCTTATGCAATAACTTTTTTTAGAAAGGCTAAATAGGCCACCTAAGAAATGTTTAATGCATAAATACTATATAAGCAAATGCATTTACTGTAAACAAGTTATCTCCCAAAAAAAAGCACTTCGTGTGCAAAAAGACGCCAAGAAAATATCTCTACCAAAAAGCCAAAAATTCAAGGGGTTCATATCTCTCCTAAAAATATGGTCACAAAAGAAGTGATATCATATGAGTGCCAAGTTCATGTCACACCAAAATTATTTGCCTACAAAGAAGGTGATAGGTCACATGAAAAATATTTGCCCCAAAGGTGATTCGAAAGCTACAAACAAAAACTACAATAAACTTTTTGTCCCCGAGCATTTAGCGCACATGTTATCTGAATATTAATGCGTGTTTTTCTACTAAACTTTCTCTGTAAGACTACGCTATAAATATTAGACTAAATTTCACGTCATTACGATAAAACGTTAACGTTCTTATGCGTATTAGAGTAGCAAAAAACTCCTTAAAAATCGAAAAACTCGAAAACGGTTAAATAAAAATCTTTTTTATGACATTTTTTTTTAAACGGAACAAATAAAATATTTACAAAATTTCAGATTTCTAGGACCAACATTGGCCGAGATATTGAAGATAGTATTCCGAAGTTTATTTAATTTTTTTTCATCTTTGGCAGACCATAACTCAAAAACCGTACACTTGTCGAAAACATTATTTCTAACGAGGAAAACTCGTGGATATATGATGAATCAGTTTTGTAAATTTCGTTGCGATAAAGCGTTAATATACTTATGCCGTATAGACTTATGCCGTATAAATTTTATGTAAAAATTCAAAAAGTCGAAAATATCAAAAACAGTTGGAGTTATATTTTTTTTATAAAATATAAAAAGTTGATATAGCAACAAGTAATATACCTACAAAATTTCAGCTTTCTAGGACAATCAGAACTAGAGATATAGAGTTTGCCGCTAAAGCGACACAAGGTGTCCGCGGGGATTTTTTTTATGAAAATCTCGAGTTAAGGCCAGAAGGACCCCATATATAAAATCCCGCTTCTTAAAGTTAAACACATTGGCCGTGGTAAGGGCGAGGTGGAAAAAAAAGAGAAAAAAAAGTATGAATTTTTGACAATTTTTCGGGTGCCCATAAAAGACATTCCCATTGACGGATTAAAGTAAGATGAAAGTTAAACTTCATCTATTGCACATGCCAAAGGCGAATATGAGAATATGAAAAAAAAAAATTAAAAAAGTTTAGTTGAAAAGGGTCAGAATTGAAAGTGAAGATACCTACAAACTAGGTTTACCGT
>CM022883.1:15102556-15135881 GCA_012654025.1 Pachypsylla venusta
AAAAAAAAAAAAAAAAAAAAAAAAAAAAAAAAAAAAAAAAAAAAAAAAAAAATCAGTTAAATATGGCGTCATTTAGAATTTTCTTTAATGTTTCAAGTGTATTAAAAATTATGTAAAAAACTTGTCTTTATGCCCTGCCAATAATTGTAGAACATAAGTTTCAATAGAATATACAAATTCTATTGAAAACGATGTACTCGCATGATTGAAATGAACGAAATACCGTTAGAAGTATTTGGGTCGAGCTCCTACTCTGATCATGTACTTATTCATCATCGGTCTGAAGATGATAGTTTTTGAGCTCTTGAAATATTCTCCGATGTTATTTCTTTTAAGAATTTTGTGAGTTATATTGAAAATGCATTTACAGTAATTCTTTCAAAAGTTTTGGAGTTATTGAAAATATTTGATTCCATAAATTTTTAAAAGACAACCATTCTTGGTTTCACATTTTTAGTCGTTCGGGCACCATTGGTCCGAATTTTCGGTGACGTAAAGAACCTATAAATTCATCAATCACTTTAAAAACTATTTCTTGTAGGTGCAAGAGAATTTTGTGACTTTCTTCATTTTCTCGATGTTTCTTATGTCGCCTTTAAGAATTGGAGACCTGATTATATTCTTTGCAAATATCTATCATTGTTGTGTTTGAAATTAAACTTAAATTGAAAATGCTATAATATTTGTAAGTATTTAAGAGTTTCCTTCCATTAGATCATACTTGACTTCTTACAAATGAAATACACATATTGGATCAAAGCAAACAAGTTTTAATTGCAATTAAAAATAAAATTGATCAGTTTAGTACAACAATTTTTGTAATAATTGTATTCGGGTAGAGAATTACTGAATTAATATTTACCTAAAGATATAGTTCTTATTCATTTGCAAAAAGAAAGTAAATTTATAAATAATAGCTACTATCTTAGAATCAATTGGGTAAATAAAGTGAAAAATATTATAAGGAAGAAATTATAAGAGTAAAATTTCCCCAATAATTTACACTATTTTAAATTACAAAATGTGTTGATACCTAGTATGCTTTGATATGTAGTATGAAACACCTTTAACCTAATATTGTGGAAAATATCTCATAATTATTATTATTAAGTCAAAAGACGTATATTCCCGCTATTGATCTTGTTGAATATTAAAAACACAATTTAATTGCAAATCAATCTCCTATTTTAATATGTTAATTCAATAACATACAATGTTAAGGAAGAAGGCTCTTAATATTGTCGTCCGTATGGAATATTGTAATGATTTCCATTATAAAATTTGTTAGAAATATATTCAACTTTTTTAAAAAAAATATATATATTTTTTTTCATTTTATATTATGCCTGTACAATCGATATGATAAATGTAGAGTCCACGGGAAACATGTGGAAAGTCTATTTGATTTCCTGCAGTTTATAGATTTGGGACCTATACATGGTGTTTCAAAAGGTGATGCAAAAAAAAAAAAAAANAAAAAAAAAAAAAAAAAAAAAAAAAAAAAAAAAAAAAAAAAAAAAAAAAAAAACGTATAGTAGAGCTCAAATAAAGGCCACTTTGCTTCATAAACCTTTAAAAGCTTTAATAAAAAGAATTCCATGACCCCCTTAACTCTACCCCCGATCGGGGAAAAAGTGCCAAATACTCAACAAAAAAACATGAAACAATCGGAGACGTCATGCATAAAATGAAGTCAATCGCAAAATAATTCGATTTTTAATAATTATTTTTCGATTTTTAAGTGTCAACTTTGGGTGGCCCCTAGCTACCTTGGGGTCCATTTCCGTATAGGGGTTTATTAAGCAAATTGGCCTTTATCTGAGCTCTACTATGCGCGGTTTCTTTTTTTGCATAACCTTTTGAAACACCCTGTATATAGAGCCACCAAAATTATTGTAAAAATTCGAAAATGTTTGAAAAATATAATTGAATAATTATATTCCAAAATTTGTAAAAATCTAGACCAAACAACATATGTAGGTACGAGAATTATTTTCAGAGATTAGAAGAAGTTCTGAACATCTGAAATCAATATAAATATGACATAATCAACGAGTCGCATCGCTATGTGATATTAATTTAGAATTCTGAATTATTGTACCTATCTTAAAAGAAACTGTGACTTTCATTGCGAAGTATAATAATATATTGATTTGTTTTAATATTGTCAATAATGAATCATTGGATTTGGAATCGTCACAAATTCGTTTCCCTCGCTCGTTTTGATATTTTTAACTTCAACACCGTNAATAATGAACCATTGGATTTGGAATCGTCACAAATTCGTTTCCCTCACTCGTTTTGATATTTTTTAAAGTAGACCCTAAACTTTTTTGTTGGTGGCTCTTCAATTTTTATCGAATCCATAGTACTCATATGACAAATAGGTTTCAAAAGGGCAAACACTGTTCAGCTTATGAACTAATAATCTGAAATTTTCGTACGTGCTATTCGATCAAGTGACTTGGGTACCATCAAATTTATATTCATTTGTAAACTTAATTCGCTCCTTCTTAACTCCTCAGCGGACTTTGTTTTGAAGGATATTTAGCCTATCCATTTCAAAAGTCTCTTTCAAAATTGGTAAGTGCCTCTTCTACTAATCTGTGCGGCTTTCTCGCATTAGCTGTATAGTATTCTTTCTTGTATTATTTTGGATAATATGAATTTCCGATCCAACAGGGATATTCCTTAATAATTCGTAATTCACAATTATTGAAGTATACCCTGAATTCAAAATATTTGAGAACTTTGCTAAATTGCTATTTATGGAACCTAGCGATCTACATAATATATTTAATACCAACATCAACAAAGAATGCATCAATACATGATGTGTATATTGAAATCTTCTAACTATTTCACGGTAATTATATACTTTTTTCAATATCAGATTATAGTAAAAGAAGGCGTCATTTTAAGTGGTAAGTAAGGTAAAATTTTCCTTCCTTATTAAGTATCTACGTACAAAAAAGAATCGTTAAGATAAGTTGATTATGAGTCAGTCAGTATATCCACCGGTCCTTTGCGATTATGGAAGTTCATTAAAGCATGTCGCTGCAAACATTGAAATCTGACGGCTACCTACTTGATTGATTTACTTGGGAAAATACTATTAGTTGTGTGAACTATGGACCTGACTCAATTAATATGAAACATTTGACCCCGGGACAAAAAAACTTATCAGTTTATTCTATTAATATAATAAATATCCATGTTAAATTTTATCTAAAGCCGAATAGGTGTTCCAGATTTATTGTGGTAAAAAAATCGCGGTGCTAAAACTAGAACACTCATTCGAAATACCAATACCTTTACATCTTTCTGTCAATTAATAAAAAAAGGGAATGCAAAAAAAATGTTATCAAAAAACAAGAAGACAGACATCTTGATTACCAAAACACAGTAAATATTAAGATGTAAATTTTAATTAAACTCTTTTAATTTTCAGACCTCAACAAATCCGTATAAATTTAACAACTTGAATCAGAAGAAACTAGACACCGAATCGCAATGCTGAACATTGAGGAAAACCCAATATCCTACCACATCAATTTGAATGGCGCTCTATTCAGCAGATACCTAAAGAACATTTTAACTAATCCTTCAGCAGGTACCTGGAACAACTGGAACATAATTATATTAAAACTAATCCTTCACGCAGATTTTACAAGATGAATTAGATTCTATTATACAGTTTTATTATTTTGAGGTTCATTATTCGCCAGGAAATTTCATTCCTACATTCAACTTGATTTCCACCGAACATCCACCATTAATATATTTATTTCGATATTGAAAATAAAATTTTATTCATCTCTCGATTAAAATAGAAATTCTAAAATAAACTTTATGCCATGATGGGAGAACAAAAGGAAACTTTTTTTTTCATTTTTGCAAAAGCCGGATAAAAATTTATTTATAGCTCTTTATCACTTCCACATCACCAGGCGTGTTTGGTGATGTTTTTGAGTTTATGAATTGAAAGGGAATATTTTGAGATAGAAATTTTGTTCGAAATTATGAAAGGAGGAGGCAGAAGTTTAGGAGGAGAAAAGTGTGTGTGGGCTGATTGTTCTGTGCCAAATGTTTCATCCTTTATATAAAAAGCGATCGTTGTTTATTCAGACCCTGACTATTATATGTACTGTCGATATTTCCTATATAAGGGCTATTATTTGCAGCTGTTGTCAATTTAGCTTCACGTAAGTTATTTTATCAATGTATACTAACTTCCATAAAACAAAACTAACAAAATCAATTTTTTGATCACAATATGGAAGTTTTTTTAATAATCGTGTCATTATTGCAAATATTGTTATTTTGAATCCTTATTATAGTTCGATATTTATATTGATCTTTTCAAGCACGATAATATATATTATCAAAGTATCTTTTCGATATCATAATACTTCCCGCGATTTGAATGTTGGGATAAAATTCTGAAAAGATAAAAAGAAATTTATATGAACTAACTCCTTGATCTTTTTCTGTGAGAGAAGATGTATTCTTTATATTTTTGCTTCTGATAAATTACCCTAGTTCTTTTCAGATCTTTTCAGTCCCTTGTGACTGAATGGATCCTAGTCGTGAATTGACTCGTATCTTTAACTGTCAAACATGAATATAAAATTTTGACAATAATTAAATTAGAAAAAAAAAATCATGAGCCAACAAATACCTTTCAACAAAATCTAAACCAAGTAATAGAATACACCAAAGAGAGCGAGGAGGAAAAAAATACTTTTACATGACTGAGTGCAAAAGTCAGAAATTTGAAAAAAAAACTTCTCATCCCAAACAAATATAAAAGTAATAAATCAATGTTTTGGATATGAAAAAACCTACCTACCCCTTCTCAAGGGTAACTTCCTATCTCCCTATGGAAGAGGAAAAACTGTGAACGACAGGAAAAACGAAGAGATAGAAAGCACAAGAGAGAAAAAGAGAGAACCGGAAAATTCAAAGTTAAAAACATTTAATGTAGAAAGATAATTTTTGAACTCAAACTCCTCTCTTCTATAGAATTCAAATCCATTTGTATAATTTCACTTTGCTCGTCAGTGAATTCAAATTTGAATGCTAGAAATGGTTAAAAGGATAAATTAATAATTATTTGCTATGCTAGTTCTAGCAAAAAATTTTGGTTAAAATATGAAATTATTAGTCTTTGCCAGCTTTGTCTGGCGCCTTTGAGGCGCGAATTTTAGTATTTTAGGAACTGTGTGAAAGTCTATTCAATATATTTTCTAACGTCGTATGTAGGTTCCTTTGTCTATTGCTAAAAGTTGTATTTGTTTTTAAATATTTTTCCAGGTGTGGGCTAGAACATGTGGCATCATTGTGATCAATAATATCCAGATGTATGAGACTGCACCTCAAATTATTATCCCCTGCTGTTATAAAGTTTTCATTTGGTCGTCTCATAACTTTCACACACTGAATAATCCATTGGATTCTTATAAGAAAGAAAATTTTGTGAAGACATTTAATGTCTTCACCGTGACCAATTCTGCGCACCTGAAAACATACTACCAGAAAGAATACGTGCTCAGTTCTAGTTATAATTGGTTGAAAGACGCAAACATCCCGGGATCGGGAATAAGGGGGGGGGCTTACTTATTTTTTATAGGCAAAATATGGAAAGATTGATTAATTTGCTTTATCTCTTTATGATTAATATCCAAATCCGAAAATATTGGAAGCAACACTTTTGTTTTCAAAATAAAGTCTAAATGGGTCCAATACTTTGCAGTCCCTGGGGCGAATGTCCTATCAAAGATCTTGCGGAAAAGGGAGTAATTTTTTTTCTCTCCAAAAACCCATACTCATCTTATGTCCCACATTATTGTGAGAGAGTGTAGAATTTCTGTGTAGCAAACACCAATGGCCTTTTCACAATTTCTAAAGGGTATCACAGTATTGCCAAAAGCCGCCTGCACTAATAAAAATCTCTTCAAACTTCTTATCTTTTTACTCTGGTAATGTCACCACTGTTCGCTACTCACATTAAAGCGCAGCTCGTCAATCGTCTTCACGAGGCTGAGTTCACCCCGAAATCCCAAGCACATAGTCGAAAAACCACCGACCTTTCCGGGGAATTGAACCCGGGTCCCCAAGTGAAATCCAGATTGTTTTCCCACATTATAGAGACATGGAAAATTTTAAAGGATTGGACTCCCCGAAAACGATAAGACTACAGAAAACTGTTGATTTTTGTAAACGTAATCATATGCTTGTATGTATGTTTTGCCAAAACGGTGAGAGTTATGGAAATATTGATGGGAACTGGACCCCCAAATAATAACAAATAAAGTTAACATTCTACAGTCGCAAGAAGAACAAACATTGTTAAAATGAAAATTCAATCCAAAAATAAGAAAACGCGCAAAATTGTATTTGTTCAAACTTTCATCAACTAATGTTCTTTTAATATTATTATTTTTCACATTAAAGTTTCGCTTTAGTTAAACTTTGAACAAGATACAAAACTTGTGTGGGGCCTCACCAAACAAGGGGACTGGGGAGGTTCATGAAATGTTTAAACTTGATAATTGTAGCTGACATATTTTTTTTCTTTCTTCTTCTTCCATAGAGCAAAATGTTGTACTTATTGTTGTTGTTTTTCCTAAAAAGTTTTAGCTAGCTGATATTTGTAGAAGAAACCTTTTAGTAGAAGCTTTTAGTATTACTTGAGTAGATTAAAAAGGTTGTATTTTTTTTTTTTTTTTAGAAATCTTTGCGTGGTAATGTGTATCTCCTAATTCTATTATAATATATCTTATTTGTGACGGTTTCCCTCCTCGATCGATTACAGCCTGTGGCTCAGATGTTGAATCTAACTCCCTCCCCGCCTTTTCGAAATACTGGTCACAATAGATGTAAATAAATGTCGTAGTGATAACTACAATCAGTCTCAAAAGACACCTACAACCAGTTTAATAATGATTGAATAAAATTTCTCCTCTATACCATCGCAGCTTTCGTCTCACTGTCTTTTAAAATTGAACAACTTTTTACAGAATTTTCTTCTAAGTTTTAAATGCACCTGTATCGATTTTCCGTCTTTGGTCCTATGTCATAACCTCCTGTTCATTTCCTCTTGGTCTCCTAATTCTTCCTTTCACCTGCTCTTAATTTTTCTTTGCGTTGGCGTTTCCCTTCCTGATGCTGCCAACTCTCCCTCAGTTATTGCTTCTTCCTCCTAGTAATATTCTTTCTAAACGCGCCTATACTCAATCAGTTATATAAAAAAGATTAAATCCTGAACTCTGCTAAGTTCAACTAGGGCTAGGTACAAGAATTCTATTAAGAGCGCAATTAAAATTCCAAAAGATTTTTTTCCTTCTTCTGAAAAGTTCAACAAAGAAAAATAGTTATGTTTTAGTCTGCTTAACCAACCTTGGTTCTACCATGATATAAGATTCTGTTTAAATATTTCAAATAGCCAATGTATACAACAGTTCTTATTAAAAGAAGAGAGCTCTAGAAGTGGAAAGGAGGGATAAAAATGCGGGCGGAGGATAAAAAAGAACATGCCACGGTTCATGATCAAATGGAACTGTATTTTCTGGGAGACTGATTTTTAAAATTGTATAAAAATCAACCCTAACAATTTTTCATTTTTTCCCCACCCAGCCATTTTTTTTTTTTTATATTTGTTTAGCATTTATAATTTTTAGTTGTTATTTTTTTTACCCTTAGTCCCTAATCTAATATGTGAACTTTGGAATTGGGGGAATAAACATTTTGTGTGCAGTTTTTCCATTCTCTTGTATGGTTTTCCGCTGAAATGAACACAGTTAGTATAAGTAGCTGTTTTTAAATGAAAATATCTGCTCCCAGCTAGATGGCGGATAAAGGTATTCAGTTGAGGAGGGCGTTTGAGGCTCAAAATTATACTCGACATGGAATTCAGTAGTATTTAAGAACACCAAATTTGAGAAAAGTGTTTCAACGTTCAATATCAGGTGTGGGGAATGAGCGACCGTCCGCTTCTGAAAGCAATGCATGCTTTTTTTCTCATTGTTGTAGAATGTTACTGTGTCAAAAATATTCCGTCAAGAAGGGCCGATGTTAATTGCGTATAAATTTTTATCCTGAAAATATTTTTGTGTTTTTCTTTTCAATATCAGTTGTCTTTTTTAGTCATTGAAATATTAGCAGTCGAAATAAGTGTAAAAGTTGTTGCAGTGTTCGTATTATTAAAGCATAGTTTAGGACAACACAACCAAAAAATGAGAGAACATCAATTGGAAAACTGATGAAAAATTGTATGTGTGGAGAATGTGAAAATGATTTGTTGTTTATGTAGCACACCCGAAATTTGAAATCATTGCTGAAGTACGTGAGAATGTTAGGGATAATCCTGACACCTTGATTCGATATCGCGTTCAAGTATTGACAGAGAGTTATCTCACTAAATCTGAAAATAGGAGACAAAAATCATTTCAAGTTAAAAAGGTACAAACATTTAACATCGGCACTTGGAATACCTTTTATCTTTTTTTTTTTTTTTTTCGTGGCAAAAATATCGGATATTCAGAAATGTCTGGGATACGAACTAAAATACAGAGGATTTTGAATATCCCTCCTTCTTTTTGGTGATAACTTTTTGACTTTTAACCTCTTCTTTTTTGGTAATAATTCGCTCCCAGTTGATTCCTTTCACATTTCAAAGAAATTTGTGTTCCGAAATTCTAAACATGTGTAGGCTATGTGTTTTTCATTGAGTCAGTATAGCGATAGTTCCGAAATACGAGCACATAAATAATTTGCAATTCAATAATTATGACTTATTCAATCTGATACTATCCAACATTGATTTTCAGTAGCGTATACAAAGAAAGGGGTTGATAGATGAGGGGCAATTACCCTGAACCCGGAGCCGAGAAAAAAATCGCTGCTTCTATTTTAACTAAATGAAACTTAACAGTAAAACGTTAATGAACAAATTTAATCGCACCCGTCTATGTACATCACTTCTTCTATCTGTACTACTTATCAATAATTTCTAGGTACCGTCCTACAGGCAAATTGTTCATCAACATCAATATGGATTACGTCATCAAGGTTTCAATAAACCTCGAACATATAGCAAATACGGCGAAATAAAATTGGACTACATGAGAGGTACTGTACTAAATAAATATTGTGAAAATTATCTGCAAGAAGAAAATAATTACACTTTGAAAAAGAAAATTAAAACAAGTGTACATTAAAAAATTATAAAACAAACAGAGAGAAAAAATTAATATTTACTGTAAATAAAATTTAAATAATTAATAAATTAAAATTAATGGTGTTGTGAACTTGGGTGCAGAACTTATATCTGGGGTACCCTGCATACAACCGAAGGTGTGGTCTGTTAGGATACAGTGTTGGTTGGTTTCGTCGGGTGGACCAATTGTTCCATTTTGTGAGTTNAGAAAGGTGCGGTATTCTCAAAAAATCTTGTTTTAACGGAATAATGGAGCAATATGCTAAAGTTTATGTGGTGCCCGAAAATTCGAGATGAAACGGATGGCTCAGCCCGTTTTTGTCCACGGACACACCTAGTATTTACACGGAAGAGATATGAAGATTTGAATAACCATCTCTTATTATTAGTAGTTAGGATTTAGGATTTAGAAATGTTTTATCTTAGTAAATCATTATTCAATAAAATGTAACCTATATACAATTCAATTTTTCAACTTGACCCAGCGGTGTCTTCCTTAATTCCGCCATGCCACAATCTTTTGTTCTATGGCTACTCTCTTAGCTGTACACTTTCCTGGCACGCTCACGCATCCGATTTCTTCTCATAGTATCAATGCGTATAGTAACTGCGATTTGCTCACTTACAATCTCTGGTTTAAAGCAGAGTTATTTAAATGTTGGATACCCTTCTTAACACCAAACCTTCTGTGTTTACGCGGCCTTACGACCTTCACCTAATAAAGCTGGCTTGCTTCCCTCTGGTACTACATTCCCCTTGGTGGCTACAATACTAATTGCCAATAATTATATGTTTGTGTATTGGACTGCAAATTTCAAACACATCCCCCTGCCTTTTTTTCAAAATTTATAGCTTTTTTGGTGTTCAACACTATATCAGAAATGGCATTTATCAATTAACCCTTACCACGTCACCCCCCATTCTCAATATAAAAATGTTTTCAAAGAAATAATTAAGCTCAAAAGATACAAAAGAGAGGGTATTAAAAATCCGCGGGGTAGAAGGTTAAAAATTGGGGAAAAAAAGAAGAAAATAGAAAATACATCACCGAAAGCACAAAGTGTAGAGTGTTTTTTTTCGGGGACGAAGAGAGGGGAAATGATATTGATTTACGACTTTTACTTCTGTTTCAACTATATCCCCACTTCTTTTCCGTAGATATCTGTCCTTTTTCTCATCGTTAGCTTATTTTCCCTGTTTCCCTCTTTCCTTTATCTCTTAATATTTTGGGAAAACAAATGCCAAAAAAATAACTACCCCAGGGCCTGTTTGAGTCACTTTTAAAAAAGAGATGTTTTTTCTGGAAAAAGATCTTGTTTCTCCCATTCTTTTTAAAATGTAATTTTGTTCTTAAGGATAGTCGTCTTTTGGAAGCGACTATGCAACTTCAAGCTGACGCTACTATGAGCGACCAAATTAATGTATTAGGTAAATGCAAACTTGACCTCTTTAAAGGTCGCTCACACTCAGCAGTGACATGACAGTGCCGTGACCGGCATGTGACCGTAATCTCACATAGATTATAATCCACGGCGGTCAGTATTTTATCCATGATCTGACAGTGCACTTGTGATCGTGTTAGGTCAAAATGGCAAGAAAAAACAGATGTAAGTTCATCAAGAACATTATACACGAAAAATGCAGAATATTCGGAGAAAATTAGGGCCGTGAATAACCAAAAATATTTTTGCATGCAAAGCGATCTCAAGCGTATAACAATGTATAACATATAACGCTTCAAGAAGATGAGGTTCTATTAATATACATTCATTTAGATCAGTCGTAACGTATTGTCGCTTGTAGTAGCATGAGTTTGTAGTCGCTTTCAAAAGACGGTCGGGGTAAGCGCCTCGAGAAGTTTTGATACATAAAATTATCTAATTTGGTTTAATAATGTCTACCGAATAAATTTAATTTACATGGCATACTCATCATGGTGAATTTGAAAAATGTACCACAAAATAATGGCACCCTAAAACTGCCGATCTGAAGGTACTCTTTGGTACTATTATTATTTTATTGTGTTCAACAACCGGTGGTTTTTGACACCTGAAAAAAAATAGTAAAAATGATTAGAATATTATTATTATTATTTATTGTGTACTACAACCAAGTTGGTTGTAGACTCATTAGTAAGTACTTCAAGTAGTAATGTAGGTTGGTTGCAGACATATTACAAATACCTAGATAAATAGTATTTGAACCTGCAAAAAATAGTACTAAAATTAGAATACCTGTTAAAAAAAATAAAAAATACCGTAAAATAATTCATACGACAGAACGGAGCTGATTCCAACACATTATTTTTTTAGCCGAATTTCCCTCTGGCGCACGCGTTGATATTTTTGTAAATTCGAGTATACGAGTATAACCCTGCCCATAAAAGATAGCCCAAACAGTAGAAGTGACGATGGAAACAATGAATGGACACTCCTAGTGTTGTACCCACGCTGGATAGTCGAATATATACCGTGCCGCTCTTTAGCGGTTTTCACGAATTCTGCCTAAAAGGAGAACGGTAAGAGCTAAAATAACAATTTCATGCATTGAATGCGCAAACACACAATCGTTAGTTGGTGGTGTTTTTTTTTTTTTTTTTTTTTTTTTTTTTTTTCGTGACGATTCCAGAGGTTAATTGATTACAAAAAACGTTATTTCGTGACGATTACAAAGTTTTTCTATTGAAAATAATACACCAAAAATTTCCAAATGAAATTTTTGAGATTTTACAGACTCGATCTACCATTCTCATTCCGTTTTATCTATACTAGAATTTACGATAAGTAATGCGTCTGAAAAAATCTGACCGGATAATAATAAGCCCACAAAGACTCTTTCCATAGGTCTGCCTAATCTGCCTGTTTGGCTACGCAAAATGTAACAGACAGACTAAAAAAGAAAACTTATAATGATAGAAGACAGGAAAAGTCAATCGAAAACATTTTGAGAGGGTTTAGGAACACCTTTCCCATCACTTAAAAATAATCCCCGCATTCAAATTCAAACCAATTTGTTAAGTGTCAATTTTATTCCCGCCCCAGATTTCAATTTTGTTCCTAAAATTAAAATCTCTTGGTAAGTGCAGCCATCTGGTGTATTGAACAAGAAATACTCTCAGTTGATGAGTGTCTACAGGACGAGCAACATGTTACGTGTCTTACCGTGGATATGAACTAATGAAATTTGAAATTGATAAAATTAAAAAAAATATATAAGACCATTTTCAAAGACTACAAGTCTTTGAAAACGAAGCCCGCCACCCGAGAATGGCATCAAAAATTAAGAGAAATAAAACATAATTTGAAAGCCTACAAAGGCTTTCTGGTTTTATTTTGCGGAAGTATCAATCAAATTTATGAAAAGTCCGGACAACCTTGCGCAACCGCCTCAAAACAGGAAGAAGAATTGGTTCACTACTTTTGAAATGCCGTGAAGATTTTCCTTATGGCCAATACGATTTGCTAGGCCCTTGTGTATCATTTATTTTTATAAATTGGAGAGTCCTAAAAAGTAATCCCGTTTAATATGTCACTGTATATCATCTAACCATTCCAGGTAACACCGCTTGGGAAGAGACGAGCTCGATTTCTCTCATCCTTGGTGCTTGGTTTGAAAACCAATAGTTTTTTTTTGTCCTTTCTCGTATTCCAAAAACAACCTTTGAAATTGTAGATTATCACGGAACTGATTCCAACACGTCTCAGTAGCAGAGAGTACACTGCACTCGACCAAGGAGGTTTCGCGTTCTATTAGTGGAGGGTTTTTTTTTTTCAAAATTTTCTACTTGCTCTATTTGTGTTTGGGGATTACCCAACCTCTTGAGGACAATAGCGATAAGTGGTTGCACTATAAGGTGAATAAATAAAAGTGTAGTTTATGCTGTTTCATATTGTAGTGAATGCTGAAAATACCTAGCTATGATGGCCACAAAAATTGTGACATAATAACACAAAGAGATATACATATTTTTTTATTAATTTGGCTTAACGTCTCCTTAACATCTATTGGTCATTCGAGACGGGGGTTTCACCCACCATTCGCTGGAAACTTGCAAACCAGCTACCCACATTGACCTTACTCAGCCTGGGTTGGGCCGGAAAAATAGCCAGCATCACGAGGGCGCGAACCCACGTGGGCGCCCACATGGTACATGCTCGCTGGACGTTGCTTAACTTCAGTGATATATTGAGAACTGGTGTATTCAACGTGCCATAGACGCTGGCTAGATATACATTACATTTTTTACAGCGGAGTTTGCAAATGAAAGCAAAATCTCTCATTACCATTAGCTCCTTCATTGGAATACAAGATAGACGCACCAAATGATTTTTTTCGGTTATTTTTGGGTGCCTCATCAATATCTATGCCGTGGAACCTGACATGGATGATTTCACAATTATCTGATGCCTTCTGAGTAAAGTTCAGTCTAATGTATTTATTTTGTGTGAACTTAATGCATCATGATTTGTAAATTCATTTTAACATTTCGCTGCCTAATTTAATGTTCGCATTCACTCTAATCATGATTTCAACACTCATTTGTTAACTTGATAAAATTGAGTTGTTAATATTTTTAGCTTTATCATCTTGTTGCCTAACTTATCTTGCAATTAGTCTGCTGAATCTTCTCTAGTCTGACATAGAGATTACTGATTGGTTAGTGTTTTTAAGGATTATATTCGTTCCTTTCTTTAAGCTCACAGAATTTATAACTCTTTATCATCTGACTATGAGAACCAAATTCTCTGAGTATATCCCATATTCTACTGTTCCAGAGAAACTCGCAAGGATTCTGGATTAAACTTTTTTTTTTTTGGCAATTTTTTGCTCAGTCGTTTTTGTTTTTGTAGTCGCTCGTATACTAGTGTGAGCTGGCCTCTTCCAAAGGACGGCTGCCTTGTATCATTTTCGTACCTAGTTTCTGCTTGGAGATTCATTATCCCAAGTACTTAAAAGTGTAGTCTGAAAACAATTGTAAGTATTCATCTTTTATTCTTCCTTCTTGATGGGACGGTTGATTCATGATGTGTTGACCATATTTTCAAACATTTGGTATTGGATTACAAAATCCATAGTNAAGAGATTGTCTTCTCTTTTCGCCGGATTTATTTTTCTGATGGATTTTCTTTTTTTCTTCTTTTATATTCTCTCTCTCTCTCTCTCTCTCCCGCTCGCTCGCTTTTTGTTCTTCCTTAATCTATCTTGTTTTCCTTTTAATGTTTAATTCATACTTCATATTATATTTTTCCGTTTCTCTTTTTTATTCTTTATGAATATTAATTAGATAAGTTAGGTACTCGACCAGGCATTTCGGTCAATTCCATTTGACATTGGTAAATATACGTCACTTATTTTGCCATCCATCAAATTTGTGTTTAGTTACGTAAACTTTATGTATAAGATGTTGTTCATGTTTTTGACAGCAACTGTGCTATTTAAAGTTACCCAAAAATATTATAGGTAGGTACTATAAACATTTTATTTTAATGTTTTAAAAAAATGTTTTCGAATTTTCATCTTTAAGAGTTTCAATACTTATTTCGAAAAAGTCTAAAATTTAGGAATTCATACTTCATAAACACATATAATTATTACTATCTACCATCTTCTCTATATCTATAAAATTCTCCTCATCTGTCATGGTATTTGTCACCATACTCCTCCAAAACGGCTTAACTAATTTTAATGAAATTTGGTATGTACATTCGGTAGGTCTGCGAATAGGTTTTTAACTATCTATATATAAAAAAAATTATGTTTGTATGTATGTAATTATGTATGTATATGTGTGTATGTACCACTAATTGTTTAGCCAAAACGGTAAGAGATATCGAAAAATTGCTAAGAATGGACCCCTCCGAAACCATAGGCTAAATCCCCAGGAAAAATATCAGAATTAAAAAATGTCGAACCGTTTTTGAGTTACGGCCTATTTTTCGATTTTTGACCGAATTTAGCCGGTCATGGTCCGATATCTTAAATTTTCTCGCGACAACATATCAACTCAAAGCGATAAAGTTACGGGTGGGCTCTAAAGCCTTAATTTGAACATAGTTTGCAAAAAACGGTCCCATCGTTTTCTAGTTATGGCCGTTTTTCCGATTTTTGTAAGGGGAATAATAGAATACCATTATCTTCCGATATTAGCTTCATAGAATACTATTAGCACGGGAACGGCCATGCCTCTATGGCGCCAAGCTATAGACCGTAGCGAAGCACGGGCGAAACATTTATAATATTATAAAATGATCTAGGTTGGTAAGGTTTGCAATCGAATAGTTTTATCGAGATCTGTAATGCAGCTAATAGTTTTATATATTGTGTGACCAATAAGGAGCACCATTGTGGAAGTCTATACTATCACTGATTTGAGGATTTGCAGAATATAAATCAATTTTTATGTAGCAATTGAAAATTTTGTTCCACGATCGATTTGTTTTTGGTCTTATATATGCATCAACTACCAAAGTACTAAACGCAATCATAGTTCCATTTTCCATAAGCATATTACCACTACTAATCAAATATACAAATGCATTTGGTAGGTACTGGTATCATTTTGGTTTCAGTCTCGCAGAAACCTGTGTGGTTTTACAAAATTAGTTAGAAAATAATGAGAAATTTGGTATGTGTTTGTGCATGCTATTGGCAAGATCTCCTGAGATCTTCTGATATTTTGAATATCGGTTTGTAAAGCCCGAAGATAATTTTCTTTCTCTTACTTTACTTTCTCGTCTATTATGGAAGATCTTTAATAATTATTATTATCATGCAAATCATCTATGACTTTGGGTACTATAATAAATAATGATAACATGATCAGAAGAACATGAATGCTAATTGATAGCTCAGTCACATAAGACAGTAAGTAAAAAGACCTCACTATCAAAGTGAAAGTATGAAAAGTTTTATGATCATTTAAGGTCTGAGCACAATTTTCATATATATATATATATATATATATATATATGGGAATTGTGCTCAGACCTTAAATGATCATAAAACTTTTCATACTTTCACTTTGATAGTGAGGTCTTTTTACTTACTGTCTTATGTGACTGAGCTATCAATTAGCATTCATGTTCTTCTGATCATGTTATCATTATTTATTATAGTACCCAAAGTCATAGATGATTTGCATGATAATAATAATTATTAAAGATCTTCCATAATAGACGAGAAAGTAAAGTAAGAGAAAGAAAATTATCTTCGGGCTTTACAAACCGATATTCAAAATATCAGAAGATCTCAGGAGATCTTGCCAATAGCATGCACAAACACATACCAAATTTCTCATTATTTTCTAACTAATTTTGTAAAACCACACAGGTTTCTGCGAGACTGAAACCAAAATGATACCAGTACCTACCAAATGCATTTGTATATTTGATTAGTAGTGGTAATATGCTTATGGAAAATGGAACTATGATTGCGTTTAGTACTTTGGTAGTTGATGCATATATAAGACCAAAAACAAATCGATCGTGGAACAAAATTTTCAATTGCTACATAAAAATTGATTTATATTCTGCAAATCCTCAAATCAGTGATAGTATAGACTTCCACAATGGTGCTCCTTATTGGTCACACAATATATAAAACTATTAGCTGCATTACAGATCTCGATAAAACTATTCGATTGCAAACCTTACCAACCTAGATCATTTTATAATATTATAAATGTTTCGCCCGTGCTTCGCTACGGTCTATAGCTTGGCGCCATAGAGGCATGGCCGTTCCCGTGCTAATAGTATTCTATGAAGCTAATATCGGAAGATAATGGTATTCTATTATTCCCCTTACAAAAATCGGAAAAACGGCTATAACTAGAAAACGATGGGACCGTTTTTTGCAAACTATGATCAAATTAAGGCTTTAAAGCCCACCCGTAACTTTATCGCTTTGAGTTGATATGTTCTCGCGAGAAAATTTAAGATATCGGACCATGACCGGCTAAATTCGGTCAAAAATCGAAAAATAGGCCGTAACTCAAAAACGGTTCGACATTTTTTAATTCTGATATTTTTCCTGGGGATTTAGCCTATGGTTTCGGAGGGGTCCATTCTTAGCAATTTTTCGATATCTCTTACCGTTTTGGCTAAACAATTAGTGGTACATACACACATATACATACATAATTACATACATACAAACATATTTTTTTTTATATATAGATAGTTAAAAACCTATTCGCAGACCTACCGAATGTACATACCAAATTTCATTAAAATTAGTTAAGCCGTTTTGGAGGAGTATGGTGACAAATACCATGACAGATGAGGAGAATTTTATAGATATAGAGAAGATGGTAGATAGTAATAATTATATGTGTTTATGAAGTATGAATTCCTAAATTTTAGACTTTTTCGAAATAAGTATTGAAACTCTTAAAGATGAAAATTCGAAAACATTTTTTTAAAACATTAAAATAAAATGTTTATAGTACCTACCTATAATATTTTTGGGTAACTTTAAATAGCACAGTTGCTGTCAAAAACATGAACAACATCTTATACATAAAGTTTACGTAACTAAACACAAATTTGATGGATGGCAAAATAAGTGACGTATATTTACCAATGTCAAATGGAATTGACCGAAATGCCTGGTCGAGTACCTAACTTATCTAATTAATATTCATAAAGAATAAAAAAGAGAAACGGAAAAATATAATATGAAGTATGAATTAAACATTAAAAGGAAAACAAGATAGATTAAGGAAGAACAAAAAGCGAGCGAGCGGGAGAGAGAGAGAGAGAGAGAGAGAGAGAGAGAGAGAGAGAGAGAGAATATAAAAGAAGAAAAAAAGAAAATCCATCAGAAAAATAAATCCGGCGAAAAGAGAAGACAATCTCTTATAATATTCTTCACGTTTACTCCGGATTTTCATTTCCTATTCAGAACGCTTTTCCACATTTTTAATAAAATAATAATAATATTTTAGACATTGAAAATTGTCCTTTCCCGCACAATGCTTTATGAGGAACTTGAAATTATTATCAACGGTTTAGGTTTTCGTAACCGAGTGGTTAAACCCAAATAGCAAAGAAGAATCAACAACGCCAACGAAGAGCTTATTGAAGAATCTCTCTCTGGTTTGTATCACTTTTCGCTTAAATAGATTTTTTTAATACCCATGGACAGATTGATGAACTTCATAATGAGGGGACCAACGACACGGAGGACCATAATCGAACGAATCAGTATGTGAAAAGGCATCCAAGTATGTTTTAAGACATATCAGTAACATCTGATTACCTTGTTAATGTTTTGGGGCACAAATGAATGACATTGTTACCTCAAAAACAATGCTACAGCCAGCTTCTATGGCACGTTGAAAACACAAGTTCCCATTGGATCACTGAAGTTAAGCAACGTCCAGTGAGGTTATGCCATATGGGTGTCCACGAGGGTTTGCCCCCTCATTATGCTATTTTCCGGCCCAACCCAGGCTGGGTACCTAGTTTACAAGTTTCCAGCGAATGGAGGGCAAAACCCCCGTCTCGATTGACGAATAGATGTTAAAGAGACGTTAAGCAAAAAAAAATAATAATAATAATAAAATAGTAATAATCCAGAGAATGCCCGCTTCTTTTTGAAGCAATAACAATAAAGGTGCAATTGTAAAACGACAGCACTATCCCATTGGAAAACTACTAGGAATATAATCGACTCGGGTGACCTGGAAGAAGTTGAAAATCCTGAAGTTTTTTTTTGACGTCATTAGCTATTCACAAATATAAAAACGTAAGTCATTGAAGAATAAACTGAGTCAGCGAATGTAATAAACGTCTAGCGAGTTTTTTCTAAGTGGGTGACCACAACATAGGTTCACGCCATTGTGATACTGGATTTTTCCGTCCCCACCCAGTCGGGTTGGGGTTAATGTGGGTACCTGGTTTGTAAGTTTCCAGCGAATGGAGGCTAATTGAATGAACAATAGACGTTAAGATAATTTGGCTCCAAATTCTAAATATTTGATATGGTGGTATTTGCTCAAAGTTTAAATACTCCTCCACTAATCCATCATCAAGTTGCAAGAATAATAACGAAGAGTATATCCAAAATGAATTAGGTAGCTCGAAATAAAAATGAGGGGAACATTTTTTTTTTTGATGGATGATTAATCGAACTTCGGATTTCCAATTTTTCTTTTTCTAAAAAAAAAGGGTGGGGCGCCGCTTGTCAAAGATGGGAGATTTTCTTGTATTATAAGCCCTCTCACTCTCTTTTTCCTTTACTTGGTTTTCATCCCAGGACGCTTTTGCTAAACTTTTTGTTTTTCAAAATGAGAAGAAAAATAAATTTTCCAATCCCCTTAGCAGTAGCTCAATTTTAGATATTTTTCTAAGAAAATGTTTCCCGTTTGTGTGACAAGTGTGGAATTTTCTGACAAGTCTTTCACTCTTTCCCCTATTATTTTGTTGCTATTCTTTGTCGTGTTTAGGGTAGCGCAGAATTAGCCGCCCAGTCTGAATCGGTCATAACATTTGAAAAAGAAACGTCTTTGAACAATATAGTCAGCCTATCGAATTTTTGATTTCGAAGTTTTATGTAATAAGGCAGGAATGTCGTGATTCCTGACATTCCTGCCTTATGACATACACCTGAAAAAACTTTATTCTTTCTTCGGAAAAATCAAGTTGAAGCGCGATTCGTTTGAAGTGGCAATTTTAAGAACACTAAGGTATATCATCTGAGACATTTTGGGCTGAACCCTCTATGACACTTTTTTCTATTAAAATTAAACAGGTGGGCCGTAAATTGCATGAAAATATTCACGCAAATATACACACTGCAGTCGCCAGGCTTGACTGTCGCACTGCTGTGCTCCTAGATAATAACACTACTGCAAAATGTTAATAAGGTAGGTACTTGTGTGTAAATAGTTTTAGCTATTTTTTTACCACCATTTGCGTAGTTTAATGGGCATCACACTGTAATATTGACACCCTTAGAGCAGATAAAATTTATAAAACAGAATGACTTTCATCCATTTATAGGGAACTGATCCAGTGCTGTTCAAGTTCTCATACTACTTCCTGACCTATTTAACTTTTAAAATAAATTAAAACAAAATACTTACCAAAAACACTATTTATAATGATTTATGAAGGAACTAGTTTCGAATCAATCGACACATCAACAGTTTAGTCGACTCGAAGGATTGAGGGTGACTGAGACCTATTTCACAAAGAAAGTGAAGACTATGTTTTAAACTCCTCTGGCTAAACATACCCTAACTTGTCTTTTTGTCTGAACTGAATAGAAGCTTTAGTAGAATATTATACTTTTTTTAGAGAGATTTATGTAGGTATGTGGAAAAACTCAGATCGCTCGCCTAAAAATCGTTTGAGAAAAAAAAAAAACTTCAAACAATTTGCGTTCGTCAAATCTAATTGATTTTTGCACCCTTATAAATAATGTTCCGATTTGCGTTCTACCATTTTTCAGCTCTTTTAAATCTTCAAAATCGGAAAATTTATTTCTTGGCCTACCCTCACAGCCTTGCACTCTGACTGATTATGCTTCGAATCAAACTAACAGTCTCCTAGTTAAATCGAGTAGCTAAACTACAGGGGCTATTCACATTTAAATATAAACTTCTTTAATTCAACCGAGAAACCATCTTTAAAAAAATGGTTACCAATATAAACTTTAGAATTGTTATAATCTACATTTCGGACTCCTACCGAGAAAGAAAGACCAAAGAACTAGCTGTCCACCTGTCATTTTAAGCATTAGAATCTCTATAATAAATTCTTAGAAACTTCAAGTCCAATGGGATAAGGTTCGGTCATACAGATCGCGATCTGATAACGGGCTGTAATGGTCACGCATTGAGCGTTCTTCTGTCTCATTTTATCCAGCAATTCCTTTGACGGAGAATAATCTTCTCCTGTTTTTTTGAGTTAAGGAAGAAAAGAAAGGTAAATGGGTCTATAAAATAAATGTAAAACAGGAGCCGTGAATTAATGTCATATGAAGACCGGTTTTCAATGAATGCATGGAGAACAATTAGAAAACTAGCATATTCTTCTCCGTAGTTTTTTCCAATACAAATATGACTTGAAACCTATCTCAATAATAAATATCATACTTCAGCTCATAAGAGGATAGAGGGTGTAATCCTCACAGGCAAGATCCACCAAAAAAATAAGTAAATAAAATACTATTACAGTGATTGACATGGTTCTCGAGTCTCCTGATTATATATGTATGGTGATATTTAATCTGTTTCAATGAAAATATCAAAATATATTAGGAACTGGAGAAAACCGTTTGGGAAGAAACCTAGGGTTACCATATTCTCTGTGAAAGATTACAAGAATCAGTTGGCCGCCTCATATTGAAACGCTAGGTAAAGTGAACATTATGAGCGTGAACATTTATACAGAGCTCAGAGATAGCGTCCAGCTTGACCGACTCCTTAAAAGTACAATGTAAAATGATTGCGGTACGTTTTGGACAAGCAGATATTTCTATAAATCATAACTTTATCTTCAAGAAGAACATTGAGTTTAAAAGTTTAATACCAACATGAATGAAGATCCTACGAGGACTCCCCGATGAGAGAGATAGTGCCGGCCATGTTGATAATGATAATAAAACATAATCATGGCTACTGTATATAACTAGTACATTATGAACAGTTTAAAATGCTTAGTTTGTTTGTGGGTATATACCTAATGGAACTGCATAGTTTGTTCGACTTCAACAAAATTAAATCAAATTAGTATACCTATATATGATCCAAGTTAAAATTGCAAATTTAATAAGATTTAAAAGTACTATCGGGGCTGCTTTCACAGGACTCTTTTCTCTTCCCTTGAGAGTGTTGCTCTGTTTTTATAATATATATTATATGATCACCAAAATCTTTGAAAAATATAGAAAAATGTAAATGTTTACTTATTTCTGTTATTATGTCATAATTTTTGTGGGCATCATGGCAATGCAAGATATCCTTGACAATCACTGCAATATCACTAAGCCTGAGCTACACTTAAACAATTTCCTTATAATCCTACCACTTGTCGCTTTACCAGTAGCTACTCAATTGTCATCAGGAGCTGAGTTACACCCAATCACAACCAGACCAAATAGAAAATTAGGAAAAAATCTTTGTCAAATTTTCGGCCTGTCCAGGAATCGAACCCGAAACCTTCCTGGTGCAAGCCGAGTGTGATGCGCACTCTTCCAAGGAGAAGTTCTATAAAATAATATATACTAGTAGAGGAGACATTCCGAATGTATGTTACGTCATTTTTTTATTACATTGTTATTGAAATTTAAATACATGAAATAAAAATATCGGTTAATGTTAACAGAGTGTTCTAACAAGAAAGGCTGGTGTTAATTGCGTATAACTTTAACTTTAAAATATTTTTGTCTCCTCTTTTCAAATTTTCTAAGTTAACCCAATGACAATTTTTGAGCACGATGACGAATAATGGTATCAGAATGTTCACGCACTGCAGCAATGTATTCAAAAGTCCACACGCAGTGGTGATCTCACAAATCCTCCATAGAACTTTTGCAACAATTTTCCGAATGACTTGTCTCTCATTTTAACGGTTATATGAAAAACCATTTCACCAGTACGGCGCAGCATTTTTAACACGTTCTTCACAAGTTATTCTCAATGAACAAATCTTCCCATGGCTTGAAACTGCATTGAAAACTGACGACTAAAATCATTTCACAATTAAAAAAATACACATTTAATATCGACGTTTACTTGTTCAAAACCTCCTTTTATTATTGTTGATTCGTTGTACTTATTTTCCAAAATCTTGGTCAGTGCGTAAGCGGCACACGTTGAAAAATCTAGGACACTATTTATTCATCTGATTGCATTGGAACCATTGCAGAGCATCTGATAACCCTTTTATGTTCTTTCTCTGTTCTTGCTTATTTCATAATTATAATTGTCGCCTTTTGTATCTTTATACCTCTTTCTGGATATAATTCTTCATCTCTTTGATTTCTATATTTCTCATTTTATTTAAATATACCTTTTTGATTTTCATCAATTTTCTCTTAATTTCCTTTTTTCTTCGTTATGCTCATTTCAGTTCTTACTACCTTTCTGCTTTTTTATTTCTCTGAATCTCCATTTTATGTCAATTTTTTTTTTTCCATCTACCTCCTTATTTCGCTTGACCTCTTTTAATTCCTTTATCTCCATTTCTTTCTATCTAACCAATACCATTTTATTTCTTTCTTCTTGTTTCTTTATCAATTTATTCTTTTCTTATCTTTCAGGATATTTTACATAGAACTCTCCATCAGTATTCATTTTTTTTTTTNTTTTTTTTTTTTTTTTTTTTTTTTTTTTTTTTTTTTTTTTTTTTTTTTTGAGTGCTGCATTTGAAACAAGTTCAGGAGAGTTATTAGACGACATTTTTTTCTCGTTTTTATCCATTGAAAGAAAAAAATCCATTAATAAAAGGGAAAAAATGTAACAAAACAACACCAGCCAGCTTTCAGAAGAGAAGAAAAATTCTGGAATAAGCAAAAAAAAAAAAATTCTGCGTGTTACACAATGTACTCTACTGGATGAAAGAAGGACGAGTCACGACGATATACTTATATAGCTGCATGGACATCATTTACCTTGAAGGGACAAATCATAAGACGGCCCTAATGATTACAGTTTTGCCGACCTCAATATAATTAAGCATGGTGAAACCGAACTTTCTTTTACTCTTTAATTACAATAACACAATTTAATTTAATCACTACTGAGATCAACTGTAGAGGCAACTTTAGAAATACTTTAGGATAAGAATAAGACTAAAGTACAGCTGAAAACATATATTTCTTATCAATCTGAATCGTCTGATCGATTTATTTTGCCACGATAAATCGAATTGTCCATCAGAGTGGTTTTACTCTAAGACTGTTTAAATTTTAACAGAGTCAAAACGGTCATTAATCCGATAAGCAAACTCCAATTAATAAACATATTTTTTTTAATGTTTTTCATTAGAAAATCATTTTTCTTTATACTCGTAATTTAGTATTAGGTTTTATTTTTCAACTTTCTCAATTGTTGATTTTTTTAAAAAAAATATTTGTCTCCGGAGAATCGTCCTATTTTTCCAAAATATTCATATGAAAATGGTGAAAAAAATAATTGATGTAGGTATTTTTGTTCGATACACTTGAAGAATTATTTCAGTAATTCGTTCTTCAGAAGTGAGAAACCGCGAATACAAACTACACCCTACCTCATCTGACTACAAGCTTCAAATCATTTTAATCATTTGAAATCGCTCGTAGTAGCGTGTGGTCACTTCCAAAGAATGATCTCCCTAAAAAATTTCAGTCAGCCCTTATTTTATTTCATACAGAAATAAACAGAAGACAGCAAATTGATTACTGGCATTAGTTGCCTGACACGCGGGACATTTTTATAAATGTTTTGAAAATCCCTTCCCTCCTCCCTAAGAATTATTTCTGTCCCTTATTTTCATTCTTCTTCTTCTTATTCTTGTTCTCTGTCTTTCCTATTTTACATCAAATTTTATTATGTATACAAATTTATCATCAATTCTTTTTCTTCCTTAATATTATACATATATTTCTTTTAAATTAATGTGAAAAGGAAATTTCACAAAAATAAGAAAAATATATTTTCAGACGCATTTTTGGTTAAGCAAATCGAATTCAACATAAATCCTGAATCCTGTGGTTAAAACATAAATACATTATGGTTAAGCTCGGTGAGTAGTGGTTAAGATATGAATACATTATGGTTAAGATCGGTCAGTAGTGGTTAAGAATAAGATATAAATACATTATGGTTAAGCTCGGTCAGTAGCAGTTAAGACTGATTTTATTTTCCACATTTTTTTTTTTTTTTTTTTTTAATTTGGTTTAACGTCTCTTTAACATTCTACTGGTCATTGAAGACCTCTCCATTCGCTAGAAACTTGCAAACCAGCTACCCACATTGACCTCACCCAGCCTGGGTTGTGCCGGAAAAATAGCCAGCATCACGAGGGTGCGAACCCACATGGTACAACCTCTCTGGACGTTGCTTAACTTCAGTGATCAACGGGAACTGGCGTATTCAACGTTCCGTAGACGCTGGCTATTTTCCACATTTTGATAGATAAGATTTATTATATTTATACTGAGGATTAGAATAAGAAGAAGAATTCTTAAAATTAAATTCATCAGAAAAGTTGTAAATCTTATTTGGGTTCTTTATTTTCCAGCGTTACATATGAAGGTGAAGCTTGGTCTCTTTATTACATCCTCAACGATATTTTTCGTTGAAGATGTAATAAAGGGTCTTTCGTCTGTTACGACTTTCTCAAGTAGACTGTCTACTTGAGAATGTCGTAACAGACGAAAGCGCTCGTGACTCGCCTTATTATTTGTAGTTGATAAACAATATTTTATTGAAAATTATATTTCATAATCTCTATACAACAAACAGCCTAAATACCATTTCTAAATTAGGATTAGTAAATCTAGTTTTGAGCTGCTCAAAGTTATAAGAAAAAGAAATTAAAATTTGTGGGCAATGTTATGTGAGGTTCTAGTGAGGCTTTTTGCTTAATATCGTGGTAATACTTACAAAATGTATATAAGAAGAACAACAAGATATCGGTCTAGAAGATTTTGGTTAACTGAAGTTAAAGATTGGTTAAATATCACAAGTTATGAAGAAATTAAATCCATTGCTTAACATAGTCATTGATACAGAGCAGCAATTCATGACAGTTTGACAAACGTAGCAACCATCGACATTTTAAAATTACTATTGTAAGTTCTTAGATGTCATCAAATCCTGAAATCGCAATAAAGATATAGATTTTTTTTTTCAAGCATATTGTATTTCCCAATGTACCTCTGCAATATTGGAAGACATGGAAGAGAAAAAAAAATATTTGTTTATATTCAGGATTGACTAAAAATAATTAGTGACCATATGGTCACTAATTTGTGTTTTTTAGTTTACAGATTATACTATATAACCGAATGCAGAGTTCAGACCTTATGAAGCTAGGTCTAGAACACAATGTAAATAATTTACTATTGTTGAAATAGATTTCCTTTCAATAGTTATCAACACCATGGACTTTTTTTTTTTTTTTTCATGTACACCAAAACATATATTCTAAAGATCGTAAAAAGTTCATTTTTCTTTTGAATAAGTCGTTTTAAAGGGGTCGCCCTTCGGAAGCGACTTTGCATGACTGCAAGCTCACGCTACGACGAGCAAAAAATTCAACCTCAGGAGGATTTGAAGCTTGTATAGTATAGTCGTTTTAAGTTGCTTGCAGAAGCTTGAGTTTGTGGTCGCTTCCTAAGTACCTAAAATTTCGCTTCCTAAAATTCCGGCCCTAACCTTTATGGATTCTATTGCTTATATATTTTCTAGATTTCTAGCCATAGTAGTGGCCGATATAATTTATCTGGGACATAGGATATCGGACATCGTTTGTTCTTTAATAAAAAAAAATTGGTCTGAACACCTTGTCAAGGATTTAGAAAACTTAATATTAAAATGAAAAATTGTAAAAAATTACAATTATTCATTATATGTTCATTAGGGACAATATTTGTTAAAAAGCAGACTAGAATTAATTTGACTCGTGTTGACACTTTTCGTAATCTAAAGTATGATCCCTTTTCTCAAGGAAAGTTTGAAAGACAAACCTTTAACAAGTAATTCAAAAACATAAAAACAATAAAAATAAATAGCAATAAAAGAAAAGCGTAGGAAATTGATAAAATTTATTATACCCAGGGCCCGTAGATTGAAGCTCACAACATTTGGAATACGCAGAACATAGCTCCCTGTTGCATATAAGTTGGCCTCTTTTTCCTGATCAACTGTCGGAGCGGTTTCAATGGACATGTTCCTCTGCCCCGCGTAGTGTAATAAGGGTATGTAAGTAGGCATTAGCGTATAAGTCAACAACAGGTGCCGCTACCTCAAAACATACTAGTAATCACTAGTATCAGCAAACCGCAAATGGAAACTATTGCTACAGAGAGGGATTTGCAGACTTTATTGTACTGTGCAAGTTCTATTTATGGGGATGTAAAGGAAAACTCTTAATTTTAGAGGAGTAGAATGAAGGCTGAGTACCTGAGAAGGTATTTCCCAACACAAGAATGACTGCATCTCAAATATCGAAATAGAAAACCACAAACTACTGTTAGTGACTATTTCAAATGTCTTTATTTTAAGTTCGATAAGAATAGGGAATTAAATGGTAAGGTAAATCATATGATCAACATTTAACCGACGAAAAACTTACCAAGATATGAAATATTTACTGTGACAATAGCTTCTAAAGGTTTAGCCATTGATTAAGTAACGTGCTCAAGGTTTATTATATAGTTTTATGCACTAAATAGTTGTGAAACCTGCCCCGGTAGATCAGTGGACAGAGGTTGTGGGTTCGAAACCGAGCTGAGTATGGTATGTTTTCCTCTAATATATGAGATTTTGACCACATAATAATATGACTTGACCTTTTTAATGGTAGATCAAGCCCCTTAAGGGATTTAGTAAGGCAGTATAATAAGTCTATTATTATTATTGATTGTTACTAAAATTTATAAACGCCAAAAAATATTTGAAATTGTGGACTATGATCCAATTAATTATCTATTAGTCATGTTTGGTTACGTGGTCCATTTTTTTTCGTAGAAATAATTAATACTTATTCAAAAAAAGTATCTGCTGTGAGCATCACGCGACTTTCCCTACTTATAAAAAAGAAAAAAAGTATTGTAATGGGCTGAAATTTTCGATGACGAGTTCTCGATGCAAAAACAGCTTTTGAGGTCCCCAAAACCCAAATCTCGAGTTTCAGTATTCGAGACTGCTAGAGAGAGGCAACGGTACATCCAAATTTGCATGAAAGTTTTGTGACGCGCCAATACATACAATTGACATACTGGCAATATTTCAAGTCTCAAGAACTGTCAAGCTCTTTTACGCAGGATTCGTGAAAACCACCAAAAATCTTTCAGAACCGCTAATCTTCAATGCATAAAATTGTAACATACATACAGCCACCAATTTCAAGCTCCAGCTCTAACGGCCTAAAACCTCTAATAAGTAGCCAACAATAGATTAGATTTCCACTGAAAGTGTCTTTGCGAATTTAATGCATACAATTTATTTCAATAGGCACCAAATTTCAAGTTTTAGCTCTTACCGACCTCCTTTCAGGAAAACTGCTAAAAAGCTGCAAAATCCACCTACGCTATATTCGATTTCTGGTTGAAAGCTTATTTGCGCCTACGGCATAAAATTGACATAAATACCAAATATTTAGTCTCCAGCAGTTACCGTTCATGAGATACCTTGTTCACAAACAGACAGTTAGACACTAACACGGACCAATGACAGAAACTGGGGATTTGGGATCTGGGGACCTCAAAACCTGTTTGGCATTAAAAACTCGACATCGAAAATTCATCTTATTAGAATACTTTCCTTTTTATAGTAAAAACATGTCTTATTATAAAGATGGAATTCTTCTCGAAAGCTCCTCCATTGATCCTCATCTTCATAATAACATAATAGGGATTAATAAACGGGCCTTTCCAAATATTGTGCAAGATGAAGTTAGAAAAAAACAAGTTTAAAATCTCCCGCCCTATGTTTTGTTCCCTACTCTTTAAATAGAGACGTCCTTGAGAATTTATTGCTCGCAATCAAATCTAAATTGCCGCACATTATACATAAGTACCCAATATTTACACCTCTTCTTACTTGCTCGTTTCAATGTTTGAGGTGTTCTTCATTGAAGAGGATTTCATTCATAAAAATGCTTAAGGAAGAATATGTACACAGAGAGTATCGATGGTAAAGTTTCTAAGTAATAGATGAACCAAAATACTTACTACATTGCCGGGATTATATGTCGGATTATGTTGCAGATCTTAATTACCAAATATGGACTAAAAAAATGTTTTTTAGAAGAAGATCGGCGTGGTTGTGGGGCTTTTAGATTTAACCCATTACAATTCTCACTGCCACTTCTATTTTAACCAAAATGGCTATTTCTCTCAAAACAACTTATTAGAAACAAATCTACGAAAAAAAGACGAAGCAAGAAAAATGTCCAACTTTTGGTACCTATAATGTGCTTCCTATTTTTTTTAATTTGGCTTAATGTCTTTTTAACATCTATATTGGTCATTCAAGACGGGGATTCGCTGGAGACTTGCAAACCAGCTACCCACAATATAATCATTATTTTTTTCATTTTATATTATTTCTGTACAAAAGATATGATAATACATTTAGTCCAAGAGAACATGTGGAAGGTCTATTTCATTTTGAGAAAATCGACTCTTTATAACTTCATAAAGTAAGCTGCAGTTTATAGAATTGTTATATAGGTATATAGAGCCATCAAAATTATTGTAAAATTTTTATTTTATTTTTTATTTTATTTTTTCCCATTTAACATCTATTTTTTCACATTTTACCCCCCATTTGCTGGAAACCTGCAAACCGGCTAACCACATTGACCTCATCCAGCCTGGGTTGGGCAGGAAAAATAGCCAACAACACGAGGCCGCGAACCCACGTGGACACCCACATGGTCCAACCTCGCTGGACGTTGCTTAACTTCAGTGATCGAACGGAAACTGGTGTATTCAACGTACCATAGACGCTGGCTAATGTGCTTCCTAAAGAAGCCAAATAATCATCAACCTCATTTGTAATCAAGTCAACAGTTTTAAGGCAAAATAATAATTCTTCAAAATAATACATATTTCTTTTTCTTTACTTCTAAAACTCTATCCTTTCTAACGCCAGAGTTTGAGCATTGCTCAAATATGCTTTTCCACAAATTTGAATTTTCCTCATTTTAACACTGCTCAGCCTTAACTCTAGCATTGCCAAGGGGGGTACAAAGTACCCGCGTTTTAGCAAAAACCTTGTAGTAATCAAATTATGATACATATTTTAATGAGACCTTTAATAATTGTCACAAACAATATTTTCCATCATAGTATATAAAAATAAATGTATTATCTAAGCCTTCTAACGGATGATATTGAAGCCAAACTTTGGGCGCGGGTACTTTATACCCCCCCCCTTGGCAATGCATGTAACCAATACATTGATTGTCTAAAGCTACCATTAAAAGCTACCATAAATTGTCTAAAGTGTCTAAAATGTCTAATTATGTACCACATGCAAGAAATAAGTGTGTGTAAACACTGTCAAAAGACATTTGTCTGTGTGGGATGTCAGGAAGGACAAAGTTCTGGTTCAGAATAGATTTCCTAGGGTCTAGCGATTTTTTTTTTATTTTCATTTACATTATTTTATTCCTGGGATTTAATTTTATTTTTATGTAAGATAATAATTGATTTAGTTTATATTTTTTTAGTTTTTAATAAAGTAATAGCGACTTATTGTAATAAAAAAAATCATTTTACACTTTATTTTGTTTGCGGGTACTTTGTACCCCCCTTGGCAATGCACGTAATTGAATAGAGCTTGGCAATCCTAGGGTTTTAATCCCCGCAATTCCAGTAGTAGTTACTTTTATCTTTCACAATATTCTTTTGTCTTTATTTTAGTGCTAACGTCTCTTTATCATCCAAGGTCATGCTCGACGGGGGATTCACTTTCCACTTGTCAGAATCTTACAAACCACCTAGACATATTGACCTCACCCAACGGAAATAGCCACCATTATGAGGGCTTACGTGTTTACCCATCACCCACCAAGCAAAGCATCTCTCGACATTACTTAACTTCAGTGATATCGAGGGTACTTGTGTATTCAACATACCTTTCACGCTATCTCACACCATTATTTAAATCCAATTGGTTACTCATAACTATAAATTTCACATGTGAATTTTATTAGGATCATTCAGTCTTGATGATGATTCAGTCTTGATGTTGATTCAGTCTTGCTGGTGATTCAGTCTTGATGAAGATTCAGTCTTGATGCATCCCCTATTTTTTCGGTTTTCGATGAGACCAGTAAATGAATGCCTAATAAATTCTTAGAGACATGATCAACAAAATGTAAAAACGAGATACGCTTTTTAGAATTCATTTGGGTAAAATTTTGGAAATTAAGAAAATAAACTGTCCCTTTAATTTTGAGTGTAACAGAAAATTATTGTAAACCAATTAGCAAATATATTTAATAGATGGCGAATAAAATGCCATTCAAAAATCTTGAACTTATGCTCTTTTAGCATTCGTTAGTACCAGTACATAGAATGATATTCAAAAATAAACGTAATGAATCCCTGGATTTGTATGGTTCTTGCACAGAACTACAATTTTATATATCCGTTGGAGGAAAGCAACATGATAATGATGTGTTTTTTACAGAATATGTTTATATATAAAAGGCAATGTCCTGAGTGGTACAGACTTGAAATTTGACAGGGACCATCGTTGCACCATGTAAGTGTGAACTAAGAAAGGATTTTGCAAAATTTTAATTTTAAGGGGTAGAAATCGCGAAAAGTAAACAATCCCCATAAGAAATACATTGCAGCGAGAGAGAAAGCATGATACATGTATATACATACATGCAAAAGCGTACTCGCCTACTTTTAAAATTTTAGAAAAAGAGAAAAAATACTATTAGCATGGGAACAGCCATGCCTCTAAGGCGCCAAGCTATACGCCGTAGCGAAGCACGGGCGAAACAGCTAGTTATATTATATTTACACTCTGAGTATGAATTTATCCATCAGTCTTATTTGTGTTTTGTGAAACTTGTGATTTTTGCTTTTACCGATTAATTTAGAGTTTATGTTCTTTTCTGAGCGTAGAAAATAATATTTTTTTTTTTTTTTTTTTTTTCTAATTGTGTATAAATGGTGTCCCTAACAAAGCTATATTGTAACTTCTAAGTAGATCTAAATAGATAATATATTTTGTTTCTTTGCTGATTTTATCAATATTTCCTTATATATTTTTTTAGTAGGTATGTTCTTACAGGAGGGTATTTCCAACAACAAATAATCTCTTTTTACCAACAGTCTTTAAAGAGTACATGTTATTTCTGTTACATTGCGTTTTCTACATCTTCTTCTTCTTTCAGATCATTTTCTCCCTCTACAAGACTTTCCATCATTTACCAAGAAGAGAAAAAAAAGAAAAATATGTTTGTTCATGATATGATAAATGAGATTTAAGAAAAGCGAGGAAGAAGAAGAACATCACAATACATCCTCAAGTTTTTTGTTAGCCTTAGAAGTCTTTTTTTTTATATGAGTCTTTTCAGAATATTACTGCATCTGACTCACCAGCCAANAAGAAATGTCCCTGCCAAATTTCAAGTCTGTAGCATTAATAGTTTCGGATTAACGTTGATCAGTCACTCAGGGACATTGCCTTTTATATATAAAGCTTTTTGGATACTACGTACCTACCTTGAAATGTTTATAAACATCAAATTTGAGAAAAGTGTTTCGACGTTCAATTTATTCAGGTCTGAGGGGCGATCTCTCCCACCGGCATCCGCTTCTGACTGCTCTTCCTATTTATAGATTAGGAAGAGCAGTACGTACCTTGAAATGTAAAAAAAAATCAAATTTTTTAGCCAGTAAAATAATAAACCCTTTTAGCTGTTGGCGTAATAGGGAGGGGGGATATCCCCCCTCCCATATTTCTTCTATACAGCTCTGGGGATTGTTTGGGGAGGTTCCCAGCTCTCTAGAGTTCTATTGGAAAATCAATAAACAGACGATATTAAGTTCCAAGAGTATTTCTATCTATTATGATAATAGTGAGAGCGTAGGAAGTAAGGAGTACCTAGATAGAGTATGACCTTGTCATATCAATGCAATACTAGATCATGAGACAATAGTTTAATCTGCTTAGCGACATTTCTAAAGAGGTCACCCGATTAGTAGACATTTGTTCTGCATACACGGTGGTTATAAAGTATTCCATCCTACCGAGTACAGGGTGACCAACATGTACTAGATCATGAGACAATAGTTTAATCTGCTTAGTGACATTTCTAAAGAGGTCACCCGATAGTAGACATTTGTTCTGCATACACGGTGGTTATAAAGTATTCCATCCTACCGAGTACAGGGTGACCAACATGTACTAGATCATGA
>CM022883.1:15136311-15165562 GCA_012654025.1 Pachypsylla venusta
TTTTTCCGGCCCAACCCAGGCTGGGTGAGGTCAATGTGGGTAGCTGGTTTGCAAGTTTCCAGCGAATGGAGGGTAAAACCCCCGTCTTGAATGACCAATAGATGTTAAAAAGACGTTAAAAAAAAAAAAATATATCGAAAGAGAGATGATGTTAATAGGTGTTTCAGTTTTGAAATATTTTGAAGGAGCAAATAACAGAAAAGAGGAAATAGTAAGAGAAAATGACGTAAGTAGCGTTGAACTTTTTTTCAGAGAGAAAAAAAATCTTAGTGGCGATCCATTCTTCTCGTTTCCCCAAATATACTCTCGAGCAAGAAGGGAGGTATTTGTTTGGAGTGTACAACGAGGGAACAAGAAGTATGGAGGTAATAGTAGGACGGCCAACATGAACAACAGAAGCTGATTCCTGCTGACAAAGGGGCAGCTGATGTCAACTTAGAATGCTTCTTTTCTGGTGGTTCTCGATTTCCTTCTTTCTAAAATTATGCGAGATTGATTTATGTTTATGCTAAATCTGTCATAGCTGGCATACGAAGTATGATAAAGTATTTTTCGGAAGGGTTACATTCACGGTCATGTGCAATTGTACTCCTAAAACCATTATTTGTTTGGTAATAAATGGATTTGAACTTTTTTCTTCCTTATTTATTCATACTGAAAGAAAACTGCATTCCATATTTCAGTTTGGTCATCATTGATTTACGTTAATTATGAGTAAGTACGACAGTCAATATACCCTGTGGGGATTGCGTTTTGTAAGCATATAACAAGAACCAAATAATAATTACCTAATTCCGGTCTCCTTCATTGGTCAATTATTGTAATCACACTCGCACTGCTGCCAACACGGTTGCATTAAATATAACCCGCGAGCAGTCGCGCGCTAAAAAATTTCGCGAGTGGTCGCACTATGAGCGCAGCGCTCACATCACCCGACTTCATTCAACAAAGACACCAAAACAAAGACTGTGAGTACAGTGACAACAAATTATTGTGAGTTTCATAGATAAAACAATATTTGATGAAGCTAGACCGGACCCCACCGATTTAACAAGAAAATTTCCGAAGTTATACAGGGTCAAAAAAAATGCGAGCGCTGTTCTCATAGTGCGACTAACCGTGTGGCTCTCCCGTAGTATGGACCAGTTGAGTTTAAATCGGCATATCGGAGCTACTTGTTTTAGGTCCAATATTATAAGGGACAGTAAGTGACACATGTGTGTTGTCATTTACTAAACGTTAATATTATGAACTAGCTGTTTTCCCGTGCTTCGCTACGGTTTCAAAATTTAACAACAATTTCGAGATTGCGAAATTAAATCTTCTCAATTTTAGATTTTTAATTGGTTTAACCGGCCCCAGAGTGAGCACCGCTCCTGTTTTGAAAATTCAATATTTTATGCAAGGATATGACTTTTGAAGGAACACCTTTTTATCAAATTTCAGCTTTCTCGCTCATCCCGAAGTGGTACTTCTCAATTCTGATTAATGGACATCGGGGAGAAACCGGAAATTTTCAAATTTTATATTTATATGGGTTCCTTATATATTATTTTGGGGGAGTCTACTCTCTGTCATTTTTCGTTATCTCTTTTAGTTTTTCCAGAAAAAAATAGCAAATAGACCCGCTAAATAGCGTCATTTTTGGCGGTAACTTGCTCCCACTTCTTTCTTCTTACGCACATACATACAAAAAGGAACCGGTGTGCCAAGTTTCAAGTCTCTATGTTTAGCCATTGTGGAGCTATGTTGATTATCATTCAGTCAGTCAGTACGTCAGTATACCAACTGGGCTTTGCGTTTTTTAAGTATAGATAGATACATAAGTACGTCAGTCATGCGCAGATATAGCCCTCTTGTTTTGAGTGGGCACAATCGTATAATATAAGTAATACGAAATTTGGACTCGCAACCTAGATGCCGGGGATTCCAGTACAGGGCAGTACTTTTTAATGCAATATTTATCGAATTACAATACCTAATTTGTTAAAGGCTGTAGAGCTTAACACAAATGCCTTTCATGCTACAACATTGCAACATGCATTGTAGGGAATATCAAAGCAACTAGCTGAACGTTGACCTTGATGTCTTTCGATTGCCGTTTCTCTCTCTCAATAACGGGTCTGACACCGGGGAGATGTGTTGAGGCAATCCAATTTCAACCCAATTAAAGAGGTTAGAAAACGTTTTTACGGCCATGTCTCTATTGCGTATGTACAAACGTCCCACATAGACCCCTGACGACCAATAAAAAAGCGTGTTTAAAAAAACCCTCATCTGAAGTGTTTAAAAAAAATGAAAAAGTGACCTTAACACGTGTATGTGTGTATGACCCGAAAAACAGTGCCATGATGGATGACAGAATTTTTGACGATTTTTTTATTTACATATTTATTTCGATTTAGTCTCAGGATTGGGTATTATTTACCCCCAATACAGAGTGGGCTAAAAGACAGCGGATCACCTTTTAGGTATAATGAAATTTGGGAAACACCGTCTGCTTAAAAAAACTGAGAGGGGCACGTGTCCCCCACGATTCCCGCCCTATATCCGCGCATGACGTTAGTCAATATTCACTGCTGGGATTGCGTTTTATAAGTATAGAACAATAACCAAATAATAATTAACTAATCCTTCATTGGTCAATTATTGTTATCACCCACACGGCAGTGTGGCAACACTTACGAAGTGGTTCGAATTTAACGTCCCATATTATCCACCGGGGTGTGAAAAAAAAGTGGCTTACACTACCACATATCAGCCATGGACTTCTTGGTGATCTATAAAGATAATCTATTTTCTTCCGTACAGCGGAATCATAATAAAAAAGAAAATTTGTGAGTAAACCTTATGTGCTACATGCGGCATAGAACGAGCGATTCTCTCTAATTACATCCATTTAGAAACACCATGTGTGTGAATGAGTGTGTACCACTTTATTACGAAACCATTTATGAAGATTCATGCATTCATGCGCTTTCCAATACCCTCATCTACTATTTCCATCCAGCATATATTCCAGTAGATATCTGAGCGGTCATACTATAAAATAGGAGGATAGAATGGGGGGTTGGAAGTTAATGGCTTGCTCAATCAAGGGTTGAAGCAATCAATCCTTGAGCTCCATGCTTCATCTCAGGGGGATTCCATTTTTTTCTAACGCTTTTCTTCTTCTTCTTTTCTTTTGGACGGCTTAATTTTTCTTATTTTTTCTTTTACTTTTTTTATTCTCTTTCACCCTTCACTTATTTTCTTTCTAAGTTTTTTTTTTCTCTCTTTGGAATAAAGTTTTTCATTTTTTGTACTTCCCATTTTATTTATTAGTAGACAAAATTCTTGCAGAAATAGTTGATGGTACTTACTTTTATATTAGATACTTCATAAGCTGTGTTAGGTACAGTTTGCCCTTTTTTAATCAAACCAATTTGTTTGAGTTTGAAACACTATGTCAAAAAACAACAATAAACAATCTAAAGACTCATCTGAAGTATTCAAAGGTACCGTTAACTTTTATGAGCACAGCCGAGTATTGCATGAGGTGCCTCCCGATGATATTAAATGATGAAATACTAATACTTGTTTGAGTTTGGGTGATCCAAACTATGCCAAATAAAGCTAATAAACTAACAAAAAGCAATCTAAACGCTCACCTGAAGTGTTCAAACACACCATTAAAAGCATGGATTATTGATTGATCACCTCCAATTAGACACCTCAGAGAGGAGGAGAAAGGATATACACACAAGTAAAATATTTGAAGTTTACATCAATATCCGGTTGAATTAGTACATCAATATCCGGTTGAACCAGTACATCAATATCCGGTTGAACCAGTACATCAATATCCGGTTGAACCAGTACATCAATATCCGTTTGAATCAGTACATCAATATCCGGTTGAATCAGTACATCAATATCCGCTTGAACCAGTACATCAATATCCGGTTGAATTAGTACATAAATATCCGGTTGAACCAGTACATCAATATCCGGTTGAACCAGTACATCAATATCCTGAACCAAAAAGGATCATATCTTCCGGTAGCATTTTGTTCAAAGTTCCCAATAATTGGAATGAAAGGCATCCGCAATAATGTACTGAGGAGTATGTAGGTGAAGCTAAAAAATCTAAGAAGGTAAGGCTCCCTCGAGTGTCAGTAATTGCTGATGAATCTCACAGGCATAAAAATAGTCTAGGAGTCTGGGCGCTATAATTTTATAAAAAAAGGAAGCACTTTGAATATTTTCAATCATCTATTGGTTACTTCAGTCAATCCCATCACATTATAGTGGTTTTCCCTCTATCATTTTTTTCATAAAAAGTCTGATTTGATTTTAATAACAGGATTACAAATAAATATTTCAAACTCAAAGGCTCAAGAAAAAGTTTTCGACATTTTGACATATTTTCTTATATTGAGAAGAAAAAAAATTAGAAGAAAGAAACAAAAATGGTCGGTCCTGTGGGGTTGATTTTTTCTTCTTTTTTTTGTTGCAATGTCATTGATAAATGAGATTTGAAAAAGAAAATATGATTGCATTAATGCATGAATAATGCATTAGTGTAATCATTCAAATGTCTATCGAAAACAATGGAAGAGTTTTCAAAAGGGAACTCAGAAAACTGTGATTTTCATATGAACTCGAAGAGAACTCAGAAAACTGTGCTAAGCATCCTTATTACAGAGCGTTAGGTTGGAGAGATTCCATAATATTATCTAGGTACATACAAATAAAGTAGATATAGGAGTATTACCTCATTGTTGACAACTTCTATCAACTGAAATACACCATATTACTGAAATAAAGTCCTGTGACTAACAAATGGTCACCGAAATAAAAAAGCATCACTACTCGTATTCTCAAGTTTGAACTTGATTTGAAAAGTCAGCCATTTTCTTTTGATAATCTTTTGTTAACAATGTCATTTGCGTAAATGTAAAGATGTTTGTAATGTTAGATAGAAACTAACGGGAGCTTTTCTAAACGTTCCTTAATAAGTCCAGCAGTCAAAGAGAAAAAAGGATGTTTAAATACAAAAACCCCAATACTTACATTTCAACTCTGGCTACTGGGCTAATATGGAGAGAGTTATTGGTTTATTATTTTCAATAATGAATCTTTGGAATCGCTACCACTGTCAGAATTACATAGGGTTCTATACTTTTTTTCTTCAATCGTCTATTCATCTTTTTTTCTGTTTATTCAGTGCACTATAAAACTAGTACGCCTTGTCTGATTTTGATTTTTATTGACATTAATTATTTGTTTGTTCATGTAATTAATTGATTAATGTTTAGGTTACAATTGACCAGCAGTTGCACCATGGTAGCCCATTATTTGAGTGAGGTCTACTGTTTTGGCACTATTAGATAGATATACGAATAATGTCTAGAATCGGAATATGTTCTTCCTTTCTTACCGTTGAATTTCCTACAAAGTAAATCTAGGGTTAATGATTTTTTTGCTACCCTAAGTCCTGGAAGGCAAAAAAAAGCTTGGAGAGAGAAAAAAAAAATCATCAGACCATTTTGCCGACACACATTGTTAGGTTTTTTTTCTTTCTTAGTTTAACGGGGGAGGGGGGGGGAGTATCTTCTATAAAATGAAAAATGTGGATTCATGGTCTCTGAATTTGACTGTCAGAATGGAAATATAGAGAAAGCGAAAGGAAGTGAAATAAAAGGAAAAGTTAAGGCATTTTCAGTTTTCCCTTTAGAATACAATAAAACAAAAAAAATGTTTCTCCTTTGTTCAAGTTAAAAGGAATCCTTGGAAAAAATCACAACTTTTAGAAAACTGTTTGGTTTGTGGGGAGTTTTAAATTTCAATTCGAATTCCATAATTTTTCTTATTACCAGGGCTGTTTCATGAAATTTGATTTCCGATGGAATGTGTCAGAGGTTAAAAAAGAAAAATCGTTCAAAAAATAATAAAAAAAAATATGAATAATTAATTCATCCGGAAATATTTTTTAATTATAAATAAATATTTTTAACAATGGAAGGAATAATGGAGGTAAAAGTTTGTATTATTGTTCATGGAGGGGGATGTTACTAAAGAGGAGAAATACAGATTCCCAATGAGGAATTCCCTTTAAAATTCAAGGGGGAAAGACGATGAATTTTAATTCCTATGATTTATTCTCACTTAATTGTTTGTTGTGTAATATTTTACTTTCCTTATCCTATAAAAAGGAAAGTATTGTAGTTGGATGACATTTTCGATGACGAGTTTTCTACGAAACACGAATTTGGTAAAAATCTAATGAATTTAAAATGTACATCGTACTTTTTTTCATATTTTATTCAATTGTAATGTGTCGCAAAAATTTAGAACATAATAAATGTATACATACATACAATACATTCTAAAATTTTCGTTTTTTTTACAAATCCTGTGTGAAAAGAGAACGCTAAGGCTAGAGCTTGAAATTTGGTGTCTAAGCAAATCAATTTATGCATAAAGAACGCCAGAAAAAAAATTAGAAACCATTTCCTGTTTTTTGTTGATTCTTGCTCTTTTTGGTGTTTTTTTCGAATGCTGCATAAAATATTATGCATGAAATGCGACACGACACTTTTGCTAAAATTGAATTTTCCTCTTCTGTTTTTCCCCGTTCGACATTTGGACTCAAAAACGTGTTTTGACGTTGTATGTACCTATGCTTGTAATCAAACCTTTCACTCCAATACAATCTTCATTTTCAATGAATAAGGAAAGTCGTGTGATGTACACACCTTAATTTTTTTCAAAAAAATGCAGCAAATCTTAGGTTTTTTACTTTTTTACCACCGCGTGAAGATTTTTAATTTCTTACCTCCTCAGGAAATTAATTTATGACTACGTAACACTACTCGACGCTCTTCCTACACTGGCAAAATCTTGTAATAAGTTTATGTTCTCTTAATTTTGGTTACTTTCTGGATGGATACAGAAAACTTACTATCACTGATGCCTGGTTCTTGCATTTGTATTATTGACTGAGCGAACTGTATTCCAGTTTTTCAAACATTCCACAATATTTCTCGAACACGAACTTGAAAACACTCGTATGAATGGGCCAAAACGTTTTTTGGCCCATTTATATGAGTGAGGTCTATAGTTCAGAGAACTTCTGAAATTTAAGTTATCTCTTGAAACTTGGTATGTACATTTATGTGAGCGCAGAAAGTGGCTCTGACCAACAAATACTACCCTGAAAAAAGAATTCTTTATTACATTGTATTCCATAAGTCGGATCGCCGTTAAATTGAATCCCAATGAACGCATAAGTAGAGATAAAAGAGCTGTACTATTTACAATTGATTTCTTATTATTTATCGGGCTATCAATGAATACATCATACCAACATTAAATTTTTTAACTTTTATTTCAAAATATAATTTCGAATTTATGAAGTATTTTTAATGTAAATAAGGAGAGTTCCATGAAGTCAATTTTTTTCAGTGAACGATTTGAAAAATTCTGATATTCATTACTAATTCAAATAGATTACACTTAGCCAGCGCAGCTTCTATCGCATGTTGAATATCCCAGTTCGCATTAAATCACTGAAGTTAAGCAACGTCCAGAAATATTTTACCAAGTGGATGTACACGTAGGTCCGCGCCATTGTGATGGTGGCTATTATTCCGGCAGGACTCAGGGTGAGGTGCATGTGGGTAGCTGGTTTGTAAGTTTCCAGCGAATGGAGGGTAAAACTTCCGTCTTGCATGACCAATACATATTAAAGAAATGTTAAACCAACAAAAAAAATAATTAGCCGTTTATTTACTAGAATATTTAGTATACGACATACATTTTGTGAAAATTGTCAGAGATGTAAGGACAGACAGCGGCGCCGAGCGACACACATATACGATGTTATTTATCAAAAACAGTGCAGATAATAATACAAAGGAAAGTTTGTAAAAAATGATAAGTGAAAAGTGACAAGCTTAGTAATTAGAAAAGTGTAAGAGAGATGGTGGTATGGGGAAACGTCAAAAACTCCTTACTCATATATACTGGGTGGGTAAAAAGTTACTATATCAAATTTCATAAAAAATTAAAAAGAAATAAAAAAATTAAACAAAGAGACAAAGAAAAGAAAAACCGTGGTGTTCAGAATAGTAAATTTAGTTACCGAACGACTCTTTTGGAGAATCGTTCATTTGACGGAACATGTGCTGAAGATCCATTTGTTTGATTAATTTGATTGACAGATTCAATCTTCAATCCTTCTGAACTATTTCAATCCGTGTGACTTTCAGTTAATAATAATTTTACAAAAATAATTCTTCTTTAGGATTGATGAACTTATGTTAACTATTTCAATACTTATGACTATTCAGTAATAATTTTACAAAGATAATTCTTCTTTAGGATTGATGAACTTATGTTAACTATTTCAATCCTTATGACTATTCATATTATAATAATTTCAAAAAGATAATACTTCTTTAACATTGATGAACTTATTCTAATAAGTGAACTATTTCAATCCTTATGACTATTCATATTATAATAATTTCAAAAAGATAATACTTCTTTAACATTGGTGAACTTATTCTAATTAGTGAACTATTTCAATCCTTATGACTATTCATATTATAATAATATTACAAAGAGGATACTTCTTTATCATTGGTGAACTTATTCTGATTAGTGAACTTATTTAATTACTAAACCGCTCTTCTGGAATATTGTTGAACTGACGGAAAAAAAGTTTGTTTGATTCATTCTTTTACTATTTTGATTAACGAATTCAATTTTCTGACCATTCAGATTAAAATAAAGTTACGAAGAAGATACTTCTTTAGCGTAGGTGAACTTATTTATTTAGTGAACGCTCTTTTGGAGATTTTTCAATAATTGATACAACATTGCATGTTCTAAATATTCGCGTGTTCAATATCCATCTACCTCTACAATTTGATGTCTCTAAGGTAGTAAGCGGAATATGCTAGTCTTATATAAAATAGGCTAATCTTTGTGACTCAATGTTCATTCATTTTCTTGTCACCCTGAATATCATAAAAAAACATTAAAAAGCTTTTCGCAAACATTTTCACAAAAGAAAATGAAAACATTAGGTGAAAAGTACATGATGATTTATTATGCTTTTGTCTTGTTCTCGTTGAGAAGAGAAAAGGAAAAGTGAAAGGAGAATGTTGAAATATTTGAAAAGATTTTCAACATTTTTCTTTTCAATTCTTGTATTTGCGGTTGTAGGTGCTTCTTGAAGAGCATTGTTTTCTTTTCAATTGGTTTTGAGATAAAGTACTTGTTGTTGTTGTCGTTTTTGACGACATCCACGCTGTTCACAAATATGTTCGTTTCTTTTATGGAATTCGAACTTATAACTTCTTGCTTGTTTCGATTTCTGAGATAAAAATACATAGGATATTGTCGGCTTAATTATCAAACCTTGTAATATCAAAATTTTCAATGAGTACCTATATTCTTGTTTTAAATTGAACCACTTAAATACTTCATTTTTTATATAATTTATACTGATTGTATAACTGTCTTAGCAGACGTCTCCGTGGCAAAGTGCGCATCACTCGCGGCTTGCACCAAGGAGGTTCCGGGTTCGATTCCTGGACGGGTCGAAAATTTGAACATATTTTTTCGAATTTTCTACTTGGTCTGGTTGTGTTTGGAGGTAACTCGGCCTCCCGAGGACAATTGAGTAGCCATGGATGGTAATAGCGCCAAGTGGTAGCATTAAAAGGTAAAAATTGTTCAAGTGTAGCTTAGGCTTAGAGATATTGGAGTGAATGTTGAAAATTCCTTGTAATGCTATAATGCCCACAAACATTGTGACATAATAGCACAAAGAAGTATACATTTACATTTTTTTTTTTTTAACTGTCTTATCCGAAACCCATAAAACCATCGTGGGGGATGTAAGATATAGTGCTCAACAAGAACAGAAAAAGAACACCAGCGAAACTGGGTCAATATATTCTTTCGGTTATTTCTAGGTCGAGTATGGGAAACCGAAGCTACGATATTTGTGAGGAAAATCGAAGAATACTAGCAAATACTAGGACTGAAACGACCAAGTCTCTCAGTCACTATGAAAAGTATATTATGAAATAGGTAATAAGCTAATCTGGTTTTACTCATTATTCTTCTTGTTTAGTGTGGGAGTGGTAGATCAATAAAAAGAAAATCGCAGATCTCTATTGAATAAAGTGGTCAGATAGTGCTGTGATTTATGATTTTCAACTTATGATTAATTATTTAAGAAAGAAAAAGAATTGACAATTTGTAGAACTAATCATTCCTAATAATCTAAAAATTCTGTAAATTTGTTGCAGGTTTTCCATACAAAATTCGAAAAAAACCTGAATACAAGAAAAAGAATCTAATATTTTGTTTTGTATCTTTTCTCTCTCTCACTCTATCCTTCCTTCTCTCTCAATCTTGTAATATTCTAGATTCATCCATCTTTGTTTATTTCTTTTTTGTCTTGTTTATTATATACAGGGTGTAACAATTTTTCTTTTTGAAATGTTCCGTACAGTAAATCAGGCAGAAATATTTCTACAAAATAGGTTATCTCGAAAGGTACTTGTACTTTTTCTAGGGGCTGTATCAATTAGAATATTTTACATCTTTCATTTTAAAGTTGTCCGTAACAATTGGATTTGTTATACACATAAACGCTACAGTTATATTAAAAAGTACTAGAGATAATGTAGAGATATAGGTATATTTGATGTGATGATTTTTTTCTTCTGATATGAGAGGTGTTCACTCTATTGCACAGAGTTCAACTGCATCATAAAACATCGTGAATATGGGATAACAAAAATGGAACAATTTAAAGTAAGCCATTTTAACTACTATAGTCTTTTGATCAGAATCAGAAAAGCAATTTTTTTTAATATGGATTTTTACAGCGGTTTCGTTACTATTTTCATGGTTTTAATTATTACTGTATAACTATCGGATTCCACAGATTTTGTTCATCTTATTTTCCGATAAAGAAAGCACTTTTTGGGAACTTTATTGAGGTAATTCACCCACATCAGTAATACACTGATAATAGGTAGTTATGGAACACATTTCGAACCAAAATTAATTGACTTTAACGAGGTATAATAGGTATATCTCACAAAAAATGATTATTTAAAAATGGCCAAGTTCCAACCACTCTTCCAAAAAATTTCGCCCATGAACTTTGTATTACGGCGCCAAGTTGATCCTCGCTGCTGTTCATCCCACTTTTAAATTTATTATTGCAATTTCTTCTGTCTCACTACGATCAAAGTAATAGCGACTTCAACTTGGTCAGTTTTTTCTGAGGAGAACCGTACTACCTTTTTTAAGCGTTCTAGATATAAGGAAAGTGTCTGAAACTTTAGATGATGAGTGAATGAATCAGTCAGTTAGTCTGTATCCAAAAGTGCAAACTTTGAAATTATATATCTCCTGCCCGGGTTAATATGAACATATGAATTTTATCCTGTAGTATTGTACTATACTACGGAATGTATGTTCAAAATTTTAATGACCTATCCCTTCTAGAATGGGATATCTGTGTGCAAAACCGGGTGAATTGCTTCGTAAAGATACACTGGTGCTTTCCGGAACTTGGCCTGGCGCACACTGCGATATTCGAGATCCGTACCAAATACTATAGGAGTGTTCTTTTATTTGTTCAATCAGATTTGAATTTGAATTCAAATCGTTACACCCTGTATACTTTTTTTTGTATATCATACTGACGTTGACAAATACATGCTTTTTTCTTCTCTTTTTCCATGATGTATTTTTTCCTCTTCTTTTTGTAAAAAAAGAAATGAAGGCGGATCATGTATATGTTTGCAAAAAAGCAAGACATTTTTTCAAAAAGTTTCAAAAATTTTAACACATTTTTTCCATAATTCATGTTAAATTGCATCAGGCAGAGAGAGACAAGACGAAAATAATTTAAAAAAGAAAAAGTTTTTTTTTCTTCTTCTTAAAAAAAGAGAGCCATCATATTGTCCCTCCAAGCAGTATAATAAATGCGAATTACAGAAAATTCCATTGAATTTTTTTTTTATTATTTGGCATCTTCACTAAATATCAGAATTTTGTCATACATTGCCACTCAACAACTTTATTGAAAATTAAAAAGTGTTGCATAATAAAATTGAAAACATTGATACAATAAATTTACACAATTCAAAAGTCATAGAATATTTTCGGAATCAAACATTTAATTATATACTAAAAAATATTTTTTATAACATAGTAGGTGCGAAACAGATCAGCAGAATTGAAAATATTTTTTTGGGTCCAATTAGACGTGAATTCTCATACTGATTCTGTTTTTCGGGCTGTGCCTAACAGATTGCATTTGTCAATAAAGACTTTTAATAATTAATTGATTACTAAAATGTCTATAATTACGTAAACAATGTTGTAAAAATCATTTTCGATTGAATTAGATGTGATTACTCATATTGCTTCTGTCCAATTCTGGGAATATAAAAGAAACGGTTACGAAAGGTTAGGTATACGCCCAAGGAATTTCAGAGGAAAGCCATAGTGTTCTAGTGGAACATCAACGCCGCGTACTTAATTGCATGCGTTTCAATAGTCTTCAAAATAACTGTTTTTTAAATATCTCTTGATAAATAAAAACTCAACTGTAAATATATCCCCGTAGCTACCTCAAAAATCAAGAACACCACGAACAATTGCAATCTACAGCCCCTTTGTTACATTCTTTTTTGATCTTCATGTTACTGCAATGTTGTGTGAATTTGATTATCCGACATTATGTTGATCACTTTGTTGCTGCAATGTTGTCTGGATTTGATCATCCGATATTATGTTGATCACTTTGTTGCTGCAATGTTGTCTGGATTTGATCATCCGATATTATGTTGATCACTTTGTTGCTGCAATGTTGTCTGGATTTGATCGTTCGACATTATGTTAATCATTTTGTTTCTGCAATGTTGTCTGGATTTGCAATAATGTCCGGATTTGATCATCCTTAAATGAGTGATCAACATAACCTTAGTTATGTTGATCTTTTTGTTGCTGTAATGTTGTCTGGATTTATTTTCAAAGTCTTTCTAATTGATGTTCTGTTTTATTTTATTATTAAGACATTTATTTTAGTTTTATCTTCCATCTTTTTATTTTTCAGGTTTTATGTTATTATAATTGAAATGTTTATATCAACAGTCAGACATTAGATATTAATTTTGTGTCACTTAAAGTTTCATTATGTGGGTTGGTTGTTCTTGTTACACAACTTGGAATGTCTTTACATACTTACGCGACTTGTTCTTTTTTCTTTGAAATTGTTTTATAGATTTCTTGGAACGTTAAGTCATTCTTTATGTTCTTTAGATATATTAGACAGTAGTTGTTAGAATATTTGCTAAGTTTTTTTTTTATGAATAATATACAACATTAGTGGATGTTTTACCAAGAGTTGAAAGGACAATGAGTATTAATAATATTGTTTTTAATGTTTATAGAAGCTTCTAGCATAAGATCAATCCCGCGATTCTTTGCACACTGTTCCTGGAACTTCTTCCATTGTTTACGTTAAAATGAAGACGAACTCCTAAATTGACCTTTATACACAGCATAGTATACAGCATGGAAAAATTAATGTTCAGAGTGCCCATACTGTCATTTAGGCAAAGAGAGAGTGCCAACTACTTTCAAATTACCAAACCCTTGCTCCTCAGTTTACCAGTACTCCCCATAACTTGACTTATCTGTTTGTCCGGGTAAGTTTAAAGAAATTGAAAATCACAATATAATATTAAAGGAAATAAAAAATTAGACTTCATCTTAGGGTAGGTACAGCACCCACTAACGTAAATTCACCCTATCAGGTGTGTGTGAGCAGAGACGGAACTAGGGGGCAAGTGGGGCTGTCCCTGGCGCGAGGTTTTTGGCGTCCCAAAACGGTTACTTGCGGTGAACTCGGTGAGTGATGGGAGCGGTAGGAGGAGAACGAATCAGCAGAAAGATTCCCTCCTCCAGAGCCCCTTATGTTACCGTGGACAAAAGTTGATACCTATCATTTCCGCCCGTTGTAGAGATGGGTAGGAGCCGTTAAATTCGAGGATCTTTCTTACAGCTCAAGTTCACTGAATTGAACTGTTCTGACATATAAGTTCATCTTTCTTTTTAAAGTTACTTCACCCATCAGTCCCTGATTACTTTTGACTTTCTTTAGACTTGGTTTTATGGGATCTATATTTTGATTCATTCTACTTGAAGTTCAGAATTTAAAATTATATAAAAGTAACTCTGCGCTTCTAGATTCTTTTAATCGATAATATTTTGATTTATTATTAACATTTTGATTGCGGATTAAATCAACATTTTAATAAATCTTCATGATTATTAGATTATAATTAGTAGTTCTGTGAGATAAAGGCCACAATTGGAGCCCTGGTGGACAAACAGGGGCCAAAAAATAAAAAGATGATTATATTAATACTCTCTGGTTCTGTGAACTATAGATATCACTCCCATGTTGTCCTAATGGGGCCAAAAATAAGCTAATTCTATTAATATAATTGATGTTTATACCAAATTACATCTAATGTGTACAAGAGTTATCGTAATAAAAAAGGCAAACATAAGTATCTTTGGTAGTACATATTCTACTACTCCAATAGACGCTGTTCTAGGGAATTGTAGCTGATCCAAATATTCCCAATATTTGTAGGTAAATGGAACCTCGTCGCTCGTAGTAGCGTGAGCTTCTAGTCGCGGGTATTCGCTTCCAAAGAACGACCGCCCTTGAGGCCCTTTCTTCAATTGACAATGGACCAGAGAGTGCTACCAGAAAATACCGATTATTTGTTAGTTTCGCTCTTTTATATTGATTTGTTGAATTTTTTTTCAACAAATCAATATAAAAGAGCCAGACTTTATATTATTAGTGGAGATGCCAAATTAAAATTAAAAAAAAAAGGCATGTGACTATCATCGACTACAATGATGCCACCTAATGATGATACTTTCTAAAATGTGAGGAATGCAAATATCACATTCGTTTTGGGACCAAATGCAGGGCCGGCTATACCATATAGGCGAACTAGTCAACCGCCTAGGGCGGCAAAACCAAAATGGAATTTTATATTCAGTGGAATATGAAAAAAAAAAATACAATTAAATGATTAGGAAGTATAAATACCGAAATTCTATACCAAAATAACAATCTAGTTTGTAATATTTTTACAAAACAGCTTGTGATTATCTCGTAATAATCCTGTGATGCCGTTGAATTAAAAAATGTGTAATGATTCTAATTTTTTAAATGTATAGTGACTTCATTTTATGTTACATTCTTGAGTGAAAAATTCTAATTAAAATTGTGTGGATTTAACAAAAAGGTTTAGTGTCCATTATTTTTGTTGTAAATATATATGACTCTGTATTGTTCAATATTAACCAGAGGAAAATTCATGGCCAGGTTTTGATTGAAATTTGTGCAAAAATCATGAATTTCATTACTAGGAGGGATAACATTTCAGTTTTATCATTAAAAATATGAATATGATTACTTTTACTATTTATATTAATTAACGAACCAATTAAATATTATATTCAAGAGGCGGCAAAATTCATTTTGCCTAGGGCGGCAAATTCTCTTGAGCCGGCCCTGACCAAATAGCCATGAAATAAAGCTTTAACGTAAGTAAGATAAAACATTTTTGGAATTACAAAATACGTCTGATTGCAATGTGTTTGGAGTAAAAAGATGTTTATGACTTTTACAGAGAGCAAAAAATACTGAAAATATAATATGATATGATATGAGGATAATGTAGAGTGGAGATCAAGACACATTTTTTTACTGTCAACAAACAGAGCAAACCAGGATGTTTGCGTACAGACCAATCAAACCCTGTCCTGGCTTGAGTTTGGTTTACCGAGCATAATTAGTTTGAATGTTTTGATCTTTGCGTACTTCTGATTTATTTAAGTGGCAAAATAAAGAAATCACTAATGATTGTATGTCCGCGTGGGGATGATTATTGATTAAAATTATGGAAATATATAAAATACTAGGTGTTTTCCCGTGCTTCGCTACGGTTACAAAATTCAACAACAATTTCGAGATCGCGAAAATAAATCTTCTCCATTTCAGATTTTTGTGGAACCGAACCCCAGGAGTGAGCACCACTCCTAGTTCCAAAATTCAATATTTTATTCAAGGATATGATTTTTTGTACCGCGGAACACCTTTGTATCGAATTTCAGCTTTCTCGCTCATCCCGAACTTCTCAATTTTTTGGTGGTGAAAACCGTCCATAAATCGGGGAGAAACCGGAAAATTTCCAATTTTATATTTTTTATGGGGTCCTTATGTGCTATTTTGGGGGGTCTATTCTCGATCATTTTTCGTTATCTCTTTTAGTTTGCCCAGAAAAAAATTGCAAAAAGAGCCGCTAAATATCGTCATATTTTGCGGTAACTTGCTCCCACTTGAACATTCGATTTTTTCCTTTCTTATAAAAGGGGTCTGTGTGCCGAGTTTCTAGTCTCTAAGTTTACCCATCGTGGAGCTACGTTGATTATCAGTCAGTCAGTCAGTATACCAACTGGGCTTTGCGTTTTATAAGTATAGATAAAATGAAAAACAAAAATCTATTTCCAAAAGAAAACCGCAATCAATTTCACCCACGAAGTGATTTTTTATTTTATGATTTATTGTATTTTTTAAATCATCTAGATACAAATTGTCGCTTAAAGCGATCCTCACTTTGATATAGTGCGCAATGAATGTGTATGACCCCCTTCCTTTGATTTGCTCTCCATTCTACACTAAGTGGAGCGTTAATTTTTAAAAATAAAAAACAAATGTTTGTCTGTTTAATTATTAATTAAAAACACATTTAAATAAATTACAACACGATAAAAATAAAATATACTAGGGCCCGTCAAAAATGCATCTATGAATAGTTTGTTTTTAAATTTCGTGCCGATTTCAAAATAGTTCGGGCAAGAGATTGTTGATTAATCTGAAAACAAAAAATGAGTTTTTCGAAATATTTGTCCAGGCCGGATTTGAACCGACGATGTAGTGTGTAGAGAATAGAAGACATTTGTGTTACCTCCAAGTCTACTACATGGGCAAGAATGAATATCTTTTGTCTAAAAATTGGCATCTGCCTTATATGCTCCTCGAGTGCCATCACAAGGGTGAGGAATACTCAAAAATTAATTGACATGCTCCGCTAATATTATTTTTCGGGACACTTTTAGATAAACCATCTTGACAAGTGTAATTAGCATATTAACCAATTAATAGTGGTATCATCGTGTTCGATGGTAGCCAGGTATAAAGTTTTGAATGGTCATCCGTCAGGCATCTAATTGTTGACTTGAGCCCAAAAATAATAATATTGTAAATTTGATTTCTGCATTATTATAGGTACATCATCAGTTCAGGTTGACTCGGCCCGTCAGTAGGTATATCCCTTTCATTTAAATTCCCACAATCTCAAGTATGATTTATATGTCACAATGGAAGTTAGTAAGTCATAAAAAGTCATTGTCTAAATGGGCCATTTTTCATTTTTTCCTGCATGGTAAATTTTTTTTTAATTTGGCTTAACGTCTCTTTAACATCTAATGGTCATTCAAGACGGGGGTTTCACCCTCCATTCGCTGGGAACTTGGGAAACCAGATGCCCACATTGACCTCATCCAGCCTGGTTTGGGCCGGGAAAATAGATTACTTCACGAGGGCGCGAACCCAAGTGGACACCCACATGGTAAAACCTCGCTGAATGTTGCTTCACTTCATTGATCGAACGGTAACTGGTGTATTCAACATGCCACAGACGCTGGCTATTGTTAAAATACATCTTTGTATAAGTGCGAAAGGTGTACCGATTTAGGGCTAAAAAAATTGTCTCTCTAATTATGACAATTCAAAACAAATATTGGTCTCCCAACAACGGGACAAACCAGTAATCTTAATTCAACATGTTATTTCAACTTCCTTCAAATATTATTCCAACTCAAATAACATAACATATCTATATCTTAAACACACGTAAAGTTTAAATAAAAATAGGGTAATGGCGGCTAGCAGGAGTTTAAGATATCCATGGGGTGGCATGGCAACTCCCATGATTCATTGTCTGAGAGATGGATGAATCCACCCCTCTCAATCATCATAACATCCCTTTCCTATACAACCATCAGACGTTCCTTCTTCCATCTCAGATCACTCGCATCTCCCTCTTTAAGGTTTTATTTACAAAAGTGCGGCTCAAGAGAATTTTGTTAATATTTTTGTTTAACTGACTAATTTTAATGAATGAAAAATTAATGATAATGTTAATAAAGGAAACTAAAGAATAAAAGTAAATACAATTTTAAATCTATAATAATAAAACTCATTATCAATGTATAGATATTAGGCGTTGGTCAATGTCTTGTTGGTAAAAACTGCTTTTAGTTACTTGGTCCATTATACAGAAGTTGAATCTGCATATTCCAACCTTTAAAAGCCAAGATTTAAACATTTTGCCAGGCGTCTAGGAGACACGGCCATACTAACTTTATAGTATTTTGTAAATTTTTTTTTACCCGTTCCCGGTTTCGAACTCGTAACTCTTGAATGGCTGGCCCTACTTTTCCAAAGAATGTCCTAACATAAAGAATAAAAATGTTTTAGGTGTCTCAAAAAAAGAGACACCTAAAACTTTCTCGCTTTGAGTTCATATGTTGTCGCGACAAAATTTAAGATATCGGACTGCGACTGTCCGATTTTGTAGAAGAAATTGGAAATTTGGCCCTAACTCGAAAACGGCTTGACATATTTTAGTTCTGATGATTTTCCGGTCATGATATTTTTTTCTGTAGTAACAACACTATCGTGAACACCTGATCATCTTGATCCAATAGTTATTAAGTACTATTATTATTTTAAAAATGAAAATGACGTTGTGCGCTTAAATTTGTAAATTTATCCACAATAAAAATACATTATTATTATTATAATATATACCTACTTAAGATTTGAGTGTGACATCCTGACTGTTCGTGTCCACTTGAGATGATGGTATAAAATAATATAGAAATACTGTGTAATATTATTACTCAATATTTCTTATTATGTTACTGTTGTGATTGCTGTAGTTCTCGGGGCGCATGTCAATCATTCGGAGTTTGATGAAAATAAAAAACTTCAGCAGAAAATAAAAACTTCTTGAGTTGCATTCTCATACATCCGAACACCATCGAAAACTATGTGGCGCCTGTTGATTAATTGTCACATGGTTGATCCTAGATTTAGTAAAGTTAGGATTTGAATTCTAGGTCAGGAGTAGAGGCCGTACTTAATTGAACCTACATAAATATCTAAACTTTGAGTTGATTTTTAATGTTAAGAGAAAACTCCACGATAAGACTTTTCATTTTGAGTGTATGAGGCAATTTACAAAAAAAAAAAAAAAAAAAAAAAAACATCTTTATCAATACGCGTTGAATTTTTGGATTCAGCAGAACTGGAAGCTTAGTATCATTTTTTTTTGCGTTCAGCCGCCTTCTTCATTTCAAGTTTACTACATCTTTAGCGACCCTTCACAAGTTCCCGGCGTTATTGTTTGGAATTGTTAGCTTGTGTTTTCCTGCATTTGTTTATTTATCGTTCTTCACTGCTTTCATCACTCAAACATTTTCTGGGTTGACATTTTCTTCAACTCCACCATCCTCCAGTGGCTAGAATGTAATAAATTATACTTTAAGGGTGCCCAAGACACAAGGAAATAGAATCAAAATTTATTGGTTGTCAATCAATAAAATGTTATTTTTTTAAGATATCATTGTCATAGCATTGATTGACTCTGGTTAACATTTCGTTTTGCCGATATTTGACTACCTAAATTTGGCCAACCTGAAATTCAATATTCAAATTCATTTCATATCTAATTTTTGAAAAAGTCTAAAGACGAAAATTAAAAATATTTAAAATAATAATCCTTCAAAGAAAAAAACCTTATAAAGTCATCAAAGACATAAAAACAAAAATTATTATCTAATATTTATTTGTTAAAAATTCTGTGAATCCTTTTGTATTTCTTATGAAATTCAATATTCAAATTTCATATCTAATTTTTGAAAAAGTCTCAAGACGAAAATTAAAAATATTTAAAATAATAATCCTTCAAAGAAAAAAANGTTACCAATTTTATCTATACTCCTACCATACCTTATTATAAGGAGAAATATGGTTTGGTCGATATAGAAATAATTGGACTGATGATAGGTGCTAGAGGCACGATAACTTCTTTTTTCCATAACTTTTGTAGAAGATTTAATATCAAAGAAAGCATGGTGAAAGATATATCTCAATTAGCTATAAGAAGCTCCATCTCCATCCTAAGAAACCATATCTACGGGCTAACCTAGTCATCATCCGACACCATATTTAAACTTTTGATCCGTTAAAGAAATCTCAATCTCATTTCCATCTCGAGCCACCAAAATCATCATCATCAGCTAATCAATATTACATGGTATCCTTTGTCAGTTTGGCAGCCTGCTGGTGAGCAGGAAGGCGGCTTAACGCATATCTCTCTCTAGGTACCTACTTGCACTTTCCTCAATTAGATTTTACTACATTCTTTGAAGAGTTGGGAGCCTTGTCAAAATGATACGTTTCTTCAATTGTCAACCCGGAAATGTCGAAATATTTAGTGTAATTTGACAAAGCGCGAGGCCCTCAAAAGCGCGGGGCCCAAGTGCTACTATTGTTAATACGGCCCTGGCATTAAGAGGTTAAAAATTATTGAAAATAAAAACTTAAAAATTGAAATTACTTTCATTTGTTAAGTATTGAATAAGAATAATTTACAATGAATTTATTTCATTTTGAATAACTAAAATTATAGGCAAAATAATATTTATCAAAAATGAAGGTGATAAAACGAATTCGGTACAAAAATTTATTCAATATTTATAAACTAGTATTAAAATTGGTATTTTGAAAACTAAATAATTTCACTTTATATTTTTATGATTTCAAAATTTTCATTCTTCCACAAATTCACATGAACACCTATTTCTAAAAATTACATAGTTGCAACGATGCGAAAATAGTGCATTTTAAACAATTGATACAATACACAAATGAAATTTTGAATTAATAGTCTAATTTTCAAGGTTAAATTTATATACTATGTGGTTCAAGAATTCACCCTTTTTTAAATCCCCTGTCAATTAATAATGCATATTACTCGTACAATAAACTATTTTTTTTTTCAATTAAGATCAATTACCTGTCAGTCCAGAAAAGTGCTGAGAGATCGGTATCTGTCGGTCCCAAACAGCCTTACAAATATTTCTGGGGACCAAAATTTATTACGGACCCCAGAACTTTATCAATTATTATAATAATGCATATTACTCGTACAATAAACTATTTTTTTCCAATTAGGATCAAGTACCTGTCAGTCCAGAAAAGTGCTGAGAGATCGGTATCTGTCGGTCCAAAAAAGCCTTACAATTATTTCTGGGGGCCAACATCAATTACGGACCCCAGAACTTTATCAATTATTATAATAAATTCAATATTATATTGACTTCAGGGACATAACATAGGTATTTACTGGTTCACATCCTATACAATGGTTTCTATTAATCCTCAAAAAATTCAGATGACTAGGTTCAGGACTCTTTGGATGGAATTTTATTCCTTGAAACATCCTGTAAATATGTATATCAACTCAAAGGTCAATATCATCTCTATCCTTTGATGATTCAGGTAAAGTAAAGGATTATTGTTGCAATTCTTTTTCATGGTCATTCTTTTATATTAATTATTTTACAAAAGAGTTATACGTTCTTTGACCTTTAGAGTCCTTTTTTGCAAATCTCCATTAATTACCTGTAAGCCTTTTATGTTTCTAATTATTGAATACCTATGTAACCCAAATACGCTCCTTTGTTCATACAGGTAAATTTAAACTCTTTTTACATTTTACGTTTATTTTGATTATTTTTGCATAATGCAATGTTGATGTTTTTGTTGTTCCTGTTGCCTTTGTCATTTTGGCAAGGTAATTAATGATTGTATTTCAAAGTACAATAATTTATTCTCATTAGGGAAGGGTAACATTTGCATGTATTTTGATCACATTAGTTTCATGATGGTCATCATAGCAGGAGAAGACCTGAAAAAAGACGAAGAATACAAACTTGCATGATTGATAAAGTTAAAGACCTGGAAACAACAAAAATCAATAGAGTTGAACGAGGTATTCAAATAAAATAATAGCACAAAATTTTTTTGTCGCTACTTGCCAGGGGTTGAATTTCAAGGGTCTGGAGACAATTTTTTTTTTTTTAGGTAGCAGTGTCGCTAATCTGTTTCCCAGATGTCATTCAATCGCGATGGTGCACTTTGTCAAATAGCAACGACAATCAATATGTAGTTGACATTAAACATACCTGTGACCCCTTAGCCAACTTACTGATATAGTGAGCGTCCTGGTATGTGACTTCTTCATGTTCCCCTGACTAAAAAATGAAAAGACTTCATTTTGGTACACTTGAAAATATTAAATCAGCTATGACAATCTAAAGGTCAGCTGGGAAAGTTTCAGTTTCTATAGAAAAGGGAAAACTGGCCTCCAATGCTTTATAAACGCGCAAAGGAATAAAACTATTTGGCGTGTCCCAGAGTGAGCGGTCATAAAAAATAGATTCTTGATTGGTAGGCTTTCACTAGGCTAGGTTGATGCCTGAAATATTTTTTTTTATCAACTGCAACTTAGAACTCTATTTTTATGTGGTCAAAAAATCAAATAAATGTGGAAAAAAACTTGCCTCCGCTAAAGTATGATCCAACACACTCCTGTTCACTAGGCGAACGCTTAATCACTGAGCTACCGAGACAGGTACTATCAAGTGGCTGCGTTATAAAGTAGTTGTTGATTAATTATATCCTATATATTGAAGTGATTATTAGATATAACTTGTAATTCTATGTTGAACACTATAGTTGGGAAAATAATACCAAAATATCTATATTATGACAGTGTTTTTTTTTTTTTAATTTATTTATTCAATTTTATTTTTAAAATCATGAATAGGTACAAAAGGTACTTTTCGTAAGCTAGGTAACTCAACTTGGCTGCCTAATGAAAAATCCAGCAAAGTATGAAGAGATTTTGTGTTACCCTTCTCATACAAAAAGAGCTTTCACAAACACTGTATCGTGGGTATGAGAGAATGTTATGTTAGGGCTAGGGAGACGGTATGAGCTGTTCAAATTTTTGATTGACATGGGTTACCCCTACAGATATTCATCCAATGTTGTACATGCATTTATAACTACGAGTATAGCTAATAATACGTTTGTATACAGGGTTCAAATGTACGAGTAAAATGATGATAGGGAGAGAACAGTAATAATCAGAGTGTCTTGATAGTACAAAATATAAATATGCAGAGTGTTTACTTTGCTTTAAAAAGGTAAGAACAGTTTTATGTCAACCAGATAATTTTTGATATTGTGATATTCAAAACTTAGAAGCTAGTCTGTCTAGCTTAGGGAGGGAAACTCTAATTGTGTATATTGTTTGAATTTTATGTAATAAACATTTTTCTACATTTCTACATTGATTTTTAAAAAATATATACAAATACCATATTTCGAGTCTCGAGCACTTATCAATCTCCTCTTAGACAGTAGACAGTATAAATCAAAACCGCTAAAAAGCGGAAAAAACATCAACGATACATTCGATTGCACCTAAAAGTTTCGGGAAACAATTATTAGATCCCAGATGGGATTTATATACCAAATTTCATAAAATCGTTTAGCGCAAAGTGGAAAAGGTGCCCACGTCACGGCGTAACGTGAACAAACGTTTTTTTTTTATTGTATTTTTGGATTCTACGTACCTTGAAACGTAATATTGATTACTGAAAATAACCAAAAACTCTAAAAACACATTATATCAATGATCCAATAATCAGGTTTGAAAACAACGATATGAATCCAACCACTGACTTTAAAGCATGGAACTATTTATTATATGAACTATGCATCTCTTACCCCCAAGAAACATAGCGATAAAAAATAAATAAACTTGGAATAATAAAAAAAAAATAATAGCTCAGGTAGCTAATTTAATTAGGTGAGTTTTTAATAGTTCTCAAATTGTCATAATTAGACTGTATCAACGTAATATGTAGAACAATGTAAACTCTAGCTCAACTTGACACAAAGTGAGAGCACAGTTGAAAGCTCACCAATATAAATGAAAAATCAATTTTATATTAACTTGGTCACAACATATCGAAATAAAGGTCGCAGTGTTAATTGCATTAGTCTAATCTATTGGGTTGGGTCAGAAAAATGCTTGCATTACGAGGCGCGAACTCACCTAAGAAGTAAAAACTCGCAGGACATTGCAAAACTTCAGCTAACTAACGGGAACTGGTTTATTCAACGTGCCATTAAGTTTAGTAATGAAAAAAAAAAATCTGTATGGATATTGTCAATTATTTAATACCTTTGGAATCGCCACGAAAAAAAAAAAAAAAAAAAAATACCCCCCCCAAATATTTTCTTATTTGGGTTTAATATTCCTCAAAATATGATGTTTAAAACATCAAATTTTGAGAAAAAAATAATTCAATATTTGTTAAAATCGTTGGTAATATCTTCAGTTGAACTCTGTAGATTCCTGTGTTGCTAAGGATATTCCATGTTATTTCCTCACTAGTTTTTGCATCATTTTTTGACATGTTCCATTAATCATTGTGCACGCCATATTATATTCTATTCAATGACATTATTTTGTATTAGAATTCCTGCTTCAATGTTTTTTTATTGTTGTTGTTGTCCTTATTATGTTCATGTATATGACTTTTGAAAGGTGTGAGTGTGCTTTTATTGTTGTTGTTGTCCTTATTATGTTCATGTATATGACTTTTGAAAGATGTGAGTGTGCTTTTGTTGTTTTTGAACTTTCGTGTCTCTGATTTTGAAATTGAATTTATTTTATGTAAATCTTTGAACAGCTTAAGAAGATTTTCAATGCAGGTTTTAGGATATCGTGGTACTTAATACAATACAACTTCTTTTGAAAAACAAAAAGATAAAACACAGACACTAATCTAATGAACGTGAAATCAAAATTGATCTAATAAACGTGAAATCAAAATTGATCTAATGTACATGAAATCAAAATTATTTGTAGGAAAAATAAAAGAAAACAATGAACGAATGATGGAAATATGTGTGAAACCCTAGACCCAAGTAATTAAATTTGACGTTAGACACTTGAATAACTAACGAAAGTTTGCAAATAACTTTCACTGACTTGAATCATGAAATCTTATTTTGTCCTTTCATTCATCACATTAGATAACAAACTGGTAAATTAGCTACAAATACAAAGAAGTATGCGATTTGTAACCTTTAGAAGGAAACAATTTACGATTGGGTTGCTAAATGTTAACCCAAACAAAAACAGCTACTTGATTGTCCTCTTGAGTCTGAATAAACTCCTAAAAGCTAGTTATATGTTTCTGTGCGTACTTCTATTCGAGCAAATACCACCATAATATTATAACTTAAATTCGTTGGCTTGGTATGAAAATTGCAATTTACTGAGACTGGTGCACGACAGTGGAAGCCAGTCCAAGTTCCAAATAGAGCCTAGCATTAACTACTCAGTCAAAAACGAAATTGAACCTACTTCGATCTACAATTTTTAGCTACCATCGAATAAGATGATGCCATCGAAAGAATCTAAACATTATGATCGTCAAAAAGGGTACAGCAACGATAGGTAGTAGTAATTTATTTTTGTCATAGAAATGAAATGCCTTTTTACCTGAATCTGATCAGAATTACACAAATTGCATAATCTTAATCGTCCTTTTTGTGTTGCATATATTTCTCAACCCTCTTTGAAATGATCATTTGCATCCACCATTTTTTTGTGATTCAACCATTAGTCAACCAGGAATATCTTGAAGATTGTCTAAGGCTTTCTATCACACAACATCATTAATTTTAATTTTTATAATAACATTATAGCAATGAATGGAAATCGCTTCTTATTTTATAGAAATATTTTGACACCATTGAATCATTAATAAAAATAACACTTTAAAACTAAACATCTGGTGGTGAGTTTTTTGTTTGTGGATTTGTGTGAAAACTAAAGAAGGATGTATTATATTGGGCTGAAAATTTCGATGTTGAATGTTCAAAACACGTATTGAGGTCTCCGGAACCTAAATTTCGAGTTTCAGACATTCGTCTGTTTGTCTGCAACTCCAAATCTCGAGTACCATACAAATAGACAGACATGCGGGTGTGTGTGTGTCTGTTTGTAAACAAAAAATACCAAAAAATATAGCATTCGAGAATAATAGGTGGAATATTTTAATTTTCTTCTTTAGCTGTATCCTTTTCTTCCACGAACCCTCGCATTCCTCTCATAGTATCAATGCGTGGTAACTCCAATTTGTTGATGACTTTCCATCTTGGGTTCAAGCAGAGTTTTTTTTAAAGGCTGAATGCCCTTCCTAACACCAAACCTTCTGTAATTTCACGGGCTTTTGGACCGTCACCTATGCAGCTGATTTGCTCCCCTCGGTGGCTACATTGGGAGAAATATTTTAATAATTATTATAAATTGGTATCCATCATACTGTTCTGTTGGTCTTCTGACTTAGGCTTTCATGTGTCAAATGGACATGGTATCCATATTATAGAACTGCAATAAATGTGGCTTCGAGGAATCATTTCCATGTCGTGTATTTGATAGTTCCAAAGTGTCCCAAAGTTAGAAGTGCGGTATTCACATCACCTATAATGTTTTAAAATTATACTCTCACCCTTCGTAGTCGTCGAAATTTAGTAAGATGTACAGTAGTTTTATCCAGTATTAACATAAAATCACTTCTCCGTTTCTGACTGGGTAGGAACCATCCTAATTAACCGAGAACAAGAGCTACTCAATTGTCGTCACGCGCCAGAGTGCACCCTGAATAAGCCAAGAATAGGCGGTGTATGTACACTAAAAGAATGTGGCTTCAACGAAGCTTTTTTACATTAAAATACTTAATAAATCAGAAAGCAAATTGATAATTTAAATAAATTAAAAAAACTTTGATTTAAAAGTTAAGAATATATCGTTTGAATGAAATGTTAATATTATTAAAATTATTCTAAATTGAACAGATCTTTTAACTCTACTGATGCATTTTTTTGTTGCAAATTTAAGGGCGATCCGAATTGGGATACAATTTAAGAAATGAAATTGTCGATTTTTAAATTGTCCCTTTCATGATCCCTTGAACTAGGTATATCTAATATACTCATACATAGCAATTGAACCTACAAATTTTAAGAGTATACATTTTCATCCTGATTCTTCCTTACATTACTTTCTTGTTCTTATCTATCTGCAAACTCATACATTAGGAATAATTCTAAATAAAGAAGACAACATAAAAATCTGAAAGAAGACAAATTTTTTCAAAACAGATAACCAAAAACATGGCAACATAATACAAAGAACGTCAGACTTTTCATTAATCAAAATAAATATTACACAAAGAATAAGAATGTTTGTATAAAGCAGACATTTTCTTGTTGCATTGGCATTCATTTCTACATCAATCTCTGAGTCGCTGATCAATGGTCATGGAACTCTTGTGATTTGATTTTAGTTTAGGGTGGGAAGATTTTTACTTCTAGGTTATCTAGTATTGCCCTGAGGTACCTAATGCGAAAGCGATTCGGGAGAATAACTTTTTTTATTTTATATATATTTTTTTAAAAAAGGCCAATAAAGGCAATCTTTGGATTTAGAACTCAATTTTTCATTCAAAAATCTAGAGATTTACTTAGTTAACATTTTCTCTGTCGCACCTATTATCTATTTCTTGTGTAATCTTCACTCAGTTAAAAGGCCACCATGGTGCTCCTTTAACTTCACCCTTTCCCAATTCTATTTAGGTTCGGGGTAGCTTTCCTTTTTCCACCATGTCACAACCTTTTGTTCGATGCCTCTATCTTTAGCTTTAATTCTTTCCTGGCACGGTAACCGTACCTTGCTTTGCACAGTATCCATAGATACTACGTAGAAATTTGTTTTTTGCTGATGATCTCTCATCATTGGTTTTTTGCAAGCTGTATACCCCTGCTAACACCGTAAATAAATAAGCCTTTAGTGGAATTTTATTGAATAGTGAATAATACATAGTAGATATCTATAAAAATATAACCATACCTTCTGTATTTTTACGTTCTTAGAACCGTCACCTAATGAAGCTGGCTTTCTCCCTCGGTGGGTACATTTAAAAAAAAAAACGCGATGATGTTCTACATAAATGAATGGGGCCCATTTTTAAAAATAAATAATATATTTATTTTTATAACCTCTGACTCGGATATTACGTTGCCCCCAACTAGAAGATATAGGTTAAAAAGGAAAAATGAGATAATCATATAATGAAATAATCTGACTGTGAACAAAAAATATGTCCTTATAAAGTTTCATTGAAATCGGACAAGTCGTTCGATATGTAATGCACTATTAGCATGGAACTCTATATATTATATGAGTGCAACTCAATGAGTATGGAACCCTACAAAATCTAAAAATAGATTAATTCCAGTTATAGAATTTAGTTTCTGTACCATGAGAAACATTAGGTAAGATGTTATGAGTTGTGGAGTAGGTTCCATGCCAAGCTCATCATAAGATCATCTGAGAAGGTACAATGCCAAACAAGATAATAATTATATGAGTTGAACCACAAACAAGATGGAAACATTCAATTATTTTTACTTTTTTTACTCTATAGAATGGAAAGTATTTTAGTGGACGGAAATTTTCGATAACGAATTTTCAGTGTCAAAATACGTTTAGCGGTACCCAGGACACATATCTCAAGTTTCATCCATTGTTTCGTGTGTATATCTGTTGATAATAATAATATGATAAGATTTCTCAAGGAAACTTACAGCAAAATCTTGGAGATAAAACTGGAATCCGTTTCGTTCAGTCAAAACAGAAGCACACTATTATGCAGTTCAATGGCAACCGATATCTTCTATCTATCTATATATATAAAAGAGAAACACACTCACTTAACACTCATCGCGATTTCTCTGCACTGGTACGTCCTAGGAGGCTGAAATTTGGCATGTAGGTCGCACTTAGGTATACGATGCGCACTAAGAAAGGATTTTTAAATATTCGAATTGGGGCGCCCGCCGCGGGGGAAAAAG
>CM022883.1:15165840-15281369 GCA_012654025.1 Pachypsylla venusta
CTTCTATCATCCCTTAGAAGGTTTAGAATATACATTTATTTTTATATACTATGATGGAAAATATTGTTTGTGACAATTATTAAAGGTCTCATTAAAATAAGTATCATAATTTGATTACTCAAAGCTTTATGCTAAAACGCGGGTGCTTTGTACCCCCCACCCCTTGGCAATGCTAGGGTTAATGTACAATTTGAAGATATGCTGCTCAATTCACAAGATGTTACTGACATTCCAGACTTCTAGTCAGGTTGAATAAGAGACAACGTTGTGTTCTTACTAGACCTTCACTCGGATCTGCCAACTTCCCATTGGTCTCTTTTTTTTCTTTGTGTTATTATGTCACATTGTTTGTGGGCATCATAGCATTACAAGATATTTTCAACATTCACTCCAATATCACAATGCCTAAGCTATATTTTAACAATTTTTACCTTATTAGCTATTACCATAGATCCTCAATTGTCCTCAGGAGGCTGAGTTACCCCCAAATACAACCTGACCAATTGGAAAATTCGAAAAAACTTTTTCAAATTTTCGACGCGTCCAGGAATCAAACCCGAAACCTCCTTGATGCAAGCCGAGTGTGATGCACACTCTGCCACGGAGACGTCTTTAATGGTTGTTTTTGCAAACGGTATCAAGGCATCACACACCAAAACACGAAATCCAATTTTTTGAAAACATTTAAATATACAAATTCATTTTCATTCATTCTAAGGCCGTCGGGAACCATATGTAGAACTTTTAACTAGCCATGATTACGAAACACCAATGTCTTTGAAATTAATCTAAATAAAACAAAATTAGGTATCCCCACGTAGATACCCAAAACGAAATATTTCAAGTTAGCAGCCATAGCTTCGTACAATAATAAGACCCAGAAGAAGACAAGATGAAGGCTCTACCCGACATCTCACTTTGGAAAAAAAATATCATACAGGGTGAATTTCTTCAAGGTAGAAACTTAGCTCAGTAAGTAAAGCAAAAAAACCAATTAGTTCTGATTCATAATCAATGAGGCTAAACGCTTACTCAAAAATATAAAATCCATTAATTTATGGTGGTTTGTATCCCATCTATACTAGCAAATATTTGAGAAGAAAAAGACCACTTTGACTTTTTTAGCCAGAAGGAATTCTACGGTTATAAAGCACAAATGTAAGTTGGTACTTATACGGACCAACCCATTCACTCACTAATAGTCAAAGTAAAACTTAACAATAACTGAACCTAGAAATTTGTAATTAAGAATGCAAAATCCGCTATTTACTAGTACTTAGAAGGTCCTAATTAGGGATTTTCGAATCACGTAGGTGAGTCGACATGACTCGACTCTTATCGAGTGACAATTTTCAAAAACGCCTTATTTGATCAGAAAGACATAATAAAACCAATTGATAAAAGGGGCACCTACCAAACAAACGTCCCCGACTTCGGCGAATACATTAAAAAGAAATCACAATCAATGCGTCACCAGAATAAAAGAACATTTTCCTTCAGTAAACAACAAACACCCGGAAAAATCGAATTTGCTGATTTTATGATAACCAATAATATCCCTGTATTAGCCTGCAACATCGAAAACAAGGTTCTGCTTTATAATAAGGTCTTAAAACTTATATGGACCTAATGCGGCATCCAGCTCCAGATATATTACGTTCTCTCATCTATAGTTATAAAATACAACTTATGTTACATTTCCTCCTTTATTATCTTTATCAGTCAACAAAAAAACCTACTCGTAAGACTCATTTCAAAAAGGTGATCGACTCGTGATTCGACTCATGACTCGACTCGTGATTCGACTCATGACTCGACTCGTGAGTCGACTCATGACTCGACTTGCGGATGACTAGCCCATCCCTAGTCCAAATGATAGGACATAAAATAAAAAATTACCAGGTAAAATCCATTGTAGCAGCTGAAATTTGGAACAAAGATTCCTGTTAGTATCTATTTGGATTTGGGTTTTCAAATATTATTATTATAAGGCCCAATTGGAAATCAGCTAGTCTCTTATAGATTTACTACAAAAAATTTTTGCCTCTACCACCCAGTAATCTCTAATATTAAATCTGTAAACCTGTTTCCTTCCAAGACCATCTTGGTTCTGTGCAATGAACTATAACATTGGTTGGACTCACATTTTTCGTTTCTTAAATTTTATATTCTTTGAGAATCTAATATTGAGATTTATTGCTTTGGATAGAAAATTAAACTTATCATCTAGTCAGAGAATTAAAGTTTAATGCCTATTTACTAAATGAATGAAATTTCGGAAACAATAGGTAGGTGCCTGTGTTTTTGTGTCCTAAAGGAAAAAAATAGATTTTTTTTGCCTCACGTCTATACAACATCTATTGGTCATTCGAGAAACCTGCTACCAACATTGACCTCACCCAGCCTAGGTTAGGCAGGAAAAAGCCAACATCACGAGAGACGAATCTACGTGATCATCCACTTGATAAAGGCCCGTTGGACGTCGCTTAACTTCTGTGATCTAACGGATACTTGTATATTCATGATTGAACGTGCCATAGACGCTACCTAGGAACTTTATTAGTGTCTCTATATATAGCCAACCATCATACCACGTTGAATACACTAGTTCTCGTCAGATCACTGAGGTTAAGCAACGTCGGGAGTGGTCAGTACGTGGATGGGTGACCGTCTGGGAACACCACGTATCATTCGCTCTTTTTTCCGGCCCAATCCAGGCTGGGTGAGGTCAATGTGGGTAGCTGGTTTGCAAGTTTCCAGCAAATGGAGGGTAAAAACCCCGTCTTGAATGACTTTATTATTTACTGAACTGGTTTCAAATCTCTATAGAGACTGCAAACTTTATTTAAATCTACTGTAAGCGCGGATGGAGTTAGACCAACAGCCTCCTGTTTATGATTCCTCAACCAACTGACCAAATTACTAATATAGGAACTAAGCCTCATTAGTTTCTATATTAGTAATTTCCATATTTTAATGACAATCACAAGAAATTCCAATCCATTTCGCTTCCTAATACTGTTTAACAATAAAGAAAATCCACATCTTTCTGTAATTTTCTTGGTTTTTTATTTAAAATTAATTTTATGCTTCCGTAAAAACAAAGAATGCAACAAAAGTGCATTAACAATGCTTCAATTGATACTCAAAAAATCACAATAGAATGCACAAGAAGACAATTCAACTGCAATCTGTAATTTCTCCATTGTTTTTTATTACAAAATATAGGTCACTATAAAATAATCGACAAGCCTAATTTCTTTGTAAAAAATAGACAAGGCCAAATAATTTGTACATCGTCATTGTAAATGAATAGCAATCCCTATTATATGTGCAGATTTTAATTTCTTTTTTACAATTGTTTTTTTTAACAATGGTATTCTTACAATTCTATTTTTTATCAACTACAAAAAATGTCAATGAAGTGCTTCTTATTGGATTCAAAAAGGTTCTTGCATTCAAAAGAACTAGGGCAGTAGTTTGATGTTGGTCCCCAATTTGGGTGCAGTGTACTAATTTAATAATGAACCTTCTTAGGGTGCAGTTGAGACAATGTCGAGATTAAACCGAATTATGTGTTATTTTGTTAATTCAATTATCTTTTGTCAATTATTTATTGCGTTAATTCCTACAAATTGCAGTATTATTCTTGAGTATATTGTTCATTATTTTTTGAATTCACTTGAGTGTGTTTGAATTTGAAGATGAATTGTGAGCAGATTTGCAAGAAAACTTTTTGGCCATGATTGTCAGTGAGTTAGATTGTAATTTCTGATGATAAAAATGAATCGAACAAACAGCCTCTTGGTTACGCAATTTTACAAAGCTGCTCATTTTGAAGCTGTGGAAGGTTGACTACCATCAGTTATGTGAGATCTAGGACATAGTGAGTTCCATTTTAAGGTGTCAAAGATTAGATTCCTCAAAACACACTGATTAATTAAAATAAAAAAAATAATATGCAGAAATTAAACCCATTGCTTAAGATATACATCGTTATAAAGCAGCAGTTCCTGAGAGTGAGAGAGAACAAACTTAGCAACCATCGACAACGATAATGCTACATGATGATGTGCCAGTCAAGCTGGTATCTAAACAAAAATATGATTATAAAACGAAACGCCCAGTGATTGAGATAATGAATAATCTCCTAAATCCACGATAGATACACTTCGAAAACAAATTGTACATACTATGCAGGTATCATAAAAAAGAAGTTCAAACTGGAATGAGATAACTCCAAAAACGTTAGATACGATTATTTATGCCACACGGAAAGCGAAATCAAAAATTATAATCCAGAATGAAGCTCAAAAAAAAAAAAAAAATATAACTGGAAAATATATAAAATACATTCTATCTTAATTTGTATCTCTGCTATGGTTAATTTTTCCAATGTATTAGGTGAAGTTAAAAACAGACTGAATTATTGAAGACAAAAGGAATTCTACAGCAAAGGAAAAAACCCAAAACCAGAGATCAGCTAGTGTACCCTAACGGTGTTTACCAAATAGTCTTTGATCATCATCAGAAACGATGATATTAGAAAAAACTCTGCTAACAATAGCTGAACCTAGAAATACCTCCCCAAAAATTGAGGTGGGGGGTTTCTCGTGACGATTCCAAATCTGGGGCGTAATTAGACCCTAAATTTGACATACCTACCTACTAAATTTGAAGTCTCTAGCTCTTACCATTCTCTTTTTAGACAGGATCATTGAAAGAGTGCACCCAATTTCGAGGCACAATAAGAGCCAAAATGGGACCTATATACCAAATTTCATCCAAATCGGTCAACGCTAAGTGGCAAAAGAGCCCAAACGGATTTTTTTTTTTTATTTGATTTTTGGATACTACGTACCTTGAAACGTATAATATCAAATTTTGAGGGGAGTAATTTTTTTTCGTGACGATTCCGAAGGTTCATTATCGAAAATAATAAACCAATAAAGATGAAGAAATACATAGTTTGGTCACATTCCACAGAGATGATGTTGATGACAATGTAGCCATCACGATCAATATGGATATACATTTCAACAAAAATGGACAACGCGACGATAGAATAAGAGATAGAAAACTGGAAATTGAAGAAAAGGGAACAGCGGAATTAAAGAGAAAGAAAGAAAAAGGAATTGACGAAAAAAAAAACTATAGCACAAAAGAAAAAAAATTGTTTATTATAAATTAAACGGAAATTCTGGAATGACGTAAACAAATGCCGGGAAAATTCTTCTGGGAAAATGTGTGGAAACCTATTTCTCATAATACTCCTCTATTCAATGGTGTTTTTTTCGGAAAAAAAATGGGAAAAAAAGGTGGCTAAGCAGAACAATATCTTTAAAAAGCACTACCGTTATTTATGACGAGGATTCACTTACTTTTCACTTCCGACTCAAGTTTCGTCTACTTCGTTTCAAGGAAACTGACTGTCTGGTGTTGTTGTTATTGTTGGTCAGTTTCCTTGAAAATGTCTACTAAGTAGACAAACTCGAGTCGGAAGTGAAAAAGTAAGTGAATCCTCGTCATAAATAACGGTAGTGTTTTTTATAGTTACCAATAAGATGTCTGATATAAATTTGTTAAATAATACATAAAATATTATCTAATTATAAGAAATCAATTATCAGAACAATATCTATAATAACATATTTTATGGAACGAAGTGAGATCCAGTTTTACCATCAAATTTTTTATAACGTCAATGTCGGCTTTTCTGTTCCACGATAACTCTTGAATGCCTTTTCAGATTTTTATAAAACATGGTATGGACCTTTTTTAAATTCATAAAATAAGGAGATCAGTATATATTGCTTCTTTTAGGGTAAGGCCAAACCCACTCTTCATAATTTTTGAGGTAATCATATCATGACTTAGAGCCTTATGTACTAGGAATAATCTATTCAAACTTCTACCAAACTAAACCTTAGTACTCTGGTAAATGTACTAATAATAATCTAGTCAAACTTCTACCAAACTGAATCTTTGTACTCTTGTAAATGTACTAATAATAATCTATTCAAACTTCTACCGAACTAAATATTTGTACTCTGGTAAATGTACTAATAATAATCTTTTCAAATTTCTACCAAACTAATTTTTTGTACTCTGGTAAATATACTAATAATAATCTATTCAAACTTCTACCAAACCAATCTTGTACTCTGGTATTGCCCAAATCATAAACACAAAGTCCAAAAAAAATCCGACTCCGACGAAAATTGAACCCGAGTACCCCGCTTGCGAAAGAAAAATAATAATAGAAGGCCCCAGATATCGGTTGTTTTTTATGTAAAGAAACGCCAGTTCATTTACCGTTTGCACCTATTTGTACAGAAAATAATACGATTTTATGTATCTTTATTTTTCTTCGTAAGATATCAGTCAAAAGCCGCCCTGTACATTTTGTTAAAAAAAGTGGAAAGAAATGCTGAGGGAAAAGGATAATGTAAAAAAATGGTTGGAGATTTTGATTTTTAGTTTACGAAAATCATTATTCTTTTGGTGTAGGTACTCGACAAGGACCCATTTGTTTGACGGAATGCTTTCCTGGAGAATTATTAGAAAGACTAGTCCATCTTAAACATGTTCAATGTGACAACCAAGGCCGTTGATATATTTCCCAGTGAGTCCGCCCTTTCCTCGAAATACTAGTTAATTTATTATTAAGAGTTAAGATGGTGTTTTCATTGGAATGTGTCGGAGGTTAGAAACCTCTGAAACAAATATTGGAGGGCCTGAAAGTGACCGGGATTATCAACGTGTACTCACAGTTGCACAAAAAGGTACCCAACATTTTCACCACCATCACTCTCTGCGATGTTCATAGTAAATGCATTTACTTGACATTTTTAAATCTGAAAATACGTTGTTTGTAAAAGTGTTCACTGGTAAACCAAAAATCCTGCATAACTGATTTTTAGTGTTCAAAATATAAAAATTTATATTTTGAACACTTAAAAAATCATTGATATTTGTGACGGAGTTGATTGGGAAACAGGGTGACAGCGCCAGATTGCTGTGTGGTATTTTTTGACACAACAAAGATGTGCATTGCATAAGGAGAAGCAGGCCTTTATAAATTCAGTAGCCTCAAAAACAAAGAAATCAAAGGTATCTTTTGCATACCTTTTTTACTCGCTTTGAAAATTGGATTTCACAGTCAGCATGTATTCGGCAAAATTGAACAATGTCAAAACTGGCACAACCTTTGCAAGAAATCTTTTGAACAATAATGAAGATTAAATAATGGGATCCATATCTAGAACATTTACAATAACTTTCTCTTTTATTGTTAGGATTGTGCAATTTTCTTTTCTCTGGCATTCTTTGATATCTTTATGAAGATGTACTAAAATGACCTCATCCCCTAGCTTAATCATTGAATGGATGATTCCTTAATTCCTACGATAAACACATAAATTCATATTTACCTATTTACTTTTACTCTGAACACCGTAGAGTCAGCAGCGGCCTGATGATGACAGTCTACTATAGAAAGCTCAGCTTATTATATATAATTTTACTAATCTGAATCAATATTGTCATTTATTGCATTTATCACAATTTTTATTCGTTGTGGGAATCGTTTTATTGGCAAGGTTCCATTCCCGGCGAAGTATATCTCTTAAAAAATACTTTCGATGATCCAGTGGCATGTGTAATTAAATGGAGATGTTTCCATTGCAGGTTCGGTGAACTTTGAGATTTTGTTTGAAAACTTATGAAATATGAACTTCTTTATTTCAAGTGGGAACATAACAGACCGTCACGATTTATTCCCTGTAAACGAAGAAAAACGTTCAGCTGACATGAGGAGCTAATAGTCTATAATTTCTATCTGTAAAAACCAACTCATTAAAATTGACCTGTCGAAAATGTTCTTCCTACACACGTTGCCATCATCTCTACCTCCATGAGTTCTTTATCAGCCATCCGCAACCCACTCTTTTCCAACCCAATAATTAGTAAGATTTACTCCTTGTGGGAACATCTTTCCATCCTTGGGGTCCATATTTCCTTCATTTGGTATCCATCCCACTGCGGCATCAGAGGCAACGAGGCTGTGGATGTAGCAGCTAAACATCTCACAATATCCTTTAAATTCAAATTTATGTTGCCCTGATGATTTTAAATCGTTAATTAAAACCATCATCCATAATGAGATCTCCAGTTTTTGGTCCAACACTAGTCCAGCCAATAAACTTAAGACCATCAAATCAGATATTGAACCATGGACATCTAGCTTCCGTTCATCGAGGGCTGAAGACATTATGATCGCTCGAATGAGAATCGGCCAAATGAGAATCACCCGGCTTATTCACGGTTTCCTGTTTTATAAAACCTCGCCTCCAATATGCCAATGTGGGGCTATGCTGTCAGTCCAGCATATCCTGCACTGTCCATCTTTTTCGGGTGCCATGACATCCCTCCTCCCCCACCGTCCTTGTAAGATGACCCTTTGGTGTTGGACTCTCTTGTAATCTACGTTAAACGGGTTAGACTGCTTTAGACTCCTGTGATCCAGGGATTCGGCGCGAACGACCTTAAAGCGCCTTAATTGTCAAAAAAAAAATTAAAACACAACACTAGCAATATACCAAATTCTTTATTATTAATAGTGTTAGAATTAAGAATCTACTCTACGAATTGATTTTATGTTCATCTTTAAGTTAGGGTGAATGACCAGGGAAACAAACCACCAAATTTATAATAAAAGAAATGACCGATGGCTAGCAGTGGCTAGAAACCCGACTATAATGAGAATAACACATTGGGATTCTATCAGTTTTAAGAAATAATATTATGATCAAGCTAATAAGATAAAGAAATCATAAGAAACTAGATAAAAAAAAAAACAATTGTGTGTTCAAATCAAACTTAAAATAAACTGACTAAGTTTTCACTTGACTAAAAATTTTTAGTCAAGTGAAAAGTTAGTCAGTTTATTTTTAGTTTGATAATATGCTACTTGACATAGTATCCCGTTTTGAGAAGAATTGTGTGTTCGTTTTTTCCGCGGCTGTAGCATTTTTTTTAAATTAAAAACACTTTTGATAAAATATTTCGATTTGTTTTTTTCCTTTCCAAAAATCGGAAAATCGTCTATACGCCGATTTACAATTCAAGATACAATAGATTTTATATTATTCATGAATATTTTGGGGTTGCTTTATTGGGATCTTTTTGGTAATAGCTAACTCGTTTGCAATAAAAATTTCGATATTTTCCTCCTTATTGAACGAAACTACCTACATAATATCGGTCGTCGTTTGGAGGCAACTGGAAGGTCACACTACATCGAGACTTTTTTTTTTTTTAATTTGGTTTAACGTCTCTTTAACATCTATTGGTCATTCGAGACGGGGGTTTTACCCTTCATTCGCTGGAAACTTGCAAACCAGCTACCCACATTGACCTCAACCAGCCTGGGTTGTGCCGAAAAAATAGCCAGCATCGCGAGGCCGAGAAACCATGTGAACATGAACACTCACATGGTACAACCTCGCTGGACGTTGCTTAACTTCAGTGATTGAACGGGAACTGGTGTATTCAACGTGTCATTGACGCTGGCAACGAACAACTTTAAGTGAATTCACTCTACAGGTTTATAATCCTTCTGGAATTGGATTTAACGCTTGAAGTGGCTCGTAATAGTGTATGCGACTGCGTAGTGGCGTCCAAAAGACGACTGCCCTAAACCTTTTAGGACAGTTAATTTTAATTATTCAATTTTATTTTTATAATTACATTCAAAGGTGTTTTCCAAAGCTAGTTTTACCTTCTGAGAAACCTATAAATGTTTGTCGTCGAGAAATCAAGATTAAGCAATAGATCGTTCTGTTTAGAATATTTCGCCTTAACTTCGGTGATGTGTGAAAGTTAATATTGTATATTCAGTATGACGCTTGACGCCACAGAAGCTCTGATGGTAGATGTGGTCCAGGGTCGTCACTTCTACATTGACACATTATTCTCTATTTACGATCATTCGCCAACCCTCATTTTTTTTTTAAAAAAAAAAAAAAAAAAAAATTCTCATGCACTTATGATGTACGCGCGTGAGAAGTTATACTTCTTTTTAAAAATAAATTTAATAATATTTTAAAAAGACATACNTCTCTTTAAAATCTATTGGCCATTCAAGACGGGGGTTTCACCCTCCATTCGCTGAAATCTTGCAAACCAGCTACCCACATTGACCTCACCCAGCCTTGGTTGGGCTGGAAAAAACGACAGCATCACGAATGCGCGAACCTACGCGGACAGCCACATAGAACAACCTCGCTGGAGGTTGCTTAACTTCAGTGATCTAACGGGAAGTGGTGTATTCAACGTTCCATAGACGCTGGCTAACCCTCATCTGAAAACCTATTGAACAACTATACGAAATTTACAACAACAACAAAAATATATCCATGGCTGATTTCTCTTTGAAAAAAAGATGTGTGATTTTAAATGGTTGAACTAAAAATTTATAAACCAATAATATGCTCTAAGGTTACCCTCAAGATATTTTTGAAGATAACTATAATGGTTCCTCAGTCCTCAGCTGTACCAAGTTGACGCCCCACTTCTATCTTGCATTAAATTTCATTATTGGCTTGCATAACTAAAACACACTCAGAATGTGATCAAATCATTTTAGATGAGTTTAACATACTTACTAGTCGATTTTCTGTTTTCAACGCAAGTGGAAAAAGTTCCACTTACGGCTTACGAAAGGATTTATCTGTTCGATTTTTGAATTTTAATGAAAGTATCATGAAATATTAAAAATTTAAAGGGAAGCGGGGGGTAATTTTCATTTATTTCGTTGCCGATTCCAATACATTTTCACTGAAAATAATAAAACTTCGCGCACGTTATTGGTTTATCGATTTTTCGCAAAATCAGTATAGCTTTGATACGAAGGAAGATGGAATTGATTTCACATTTTTTCTACGGGTTTGTAATATTAAAATTCCATTGGCAAGGTTCGACTCCCGGACTAGCTTACGCTTAACTTTCGATTTTATTTTTCTCGTATATATTTTAATCTACATGAAACTCTCGTTGCACAACTCTATTAAATTGATCGATTTAATTAATTATGTAATTATGTAAATTTTTTAAATATTATTTTAATATTGCATAGTTAAATATAATTAATGATAATCATTAATACGTGTGTTCAATACAAATTGAAAATCATTGCTCGCCAAATTATAATAATAGCGATGCAATCAAAGTTGTTATTACTTCCATATGCAGGGTGTCCCATTTTGATTAGAGTGGACCGATTGAGTAGATTTTACGATTTCGAAGACAGGTCGAAAAGGTTGTAAAATGCGATTTGGAACTTTATTTAATCTGTGGGCAATTGATTGGAGTTGAAAAAAGCTTAGTTTTTAGCGGACACAATTTTAGGTTTGGCCGATGAGTTTTCTACATTATATCTTTCTTACAAAAGGAAAAAGTGAATGTAGCCAACAAGAGGAAAAACCAGTTTAATTAATTGACGGTCATAGGCCGTGTAAATACAGAAGGTTTTGTGTTAGAAAGGACATCCAGCCTTTAAAATACTCTGCTTCAAACCAATAATGATAGGTCATCAACGTAATGCGAGTTTCTACGCAGTTTCTATGGATACTGTTTTAAGTAAGCGAGGGTTACCGTGCCAGGAAGGGGTTACAGCAAAAGAGAGTAAGCAAAGAAAAAAGTTTTTGGCATGATAAAATTAAGCCTTTCCCAAATAGAATTGGGAAAGGTGAAGTTAAAGAAGAAGGAAAGCATGAGGAGCAAGAAATGTATGTCGTTTAGCAGCTGCAATCCTTAAAATAATTTCTTGAACTCCCTCAATAATTATCATTGCAAGAAACGTATGTCGAATAAAAGCAGCTGTAATCCTTAAAAATTTTCTTGAGCTTCCTCAATAATTATCATTGCAAGAAACGTATGTTGAATAAAAGCAGCTGTAATCCTTAAATATTTTCTTGAGCATCCTCAATATTTATCATTTTTAAAACATTTTTATTCATCAAAAAATACATATTTCCCTATTTTTGACAAACCTTGTATGAATGTAATTTTATTTTCAACTGAATTTCATTATTATGATTCCCCCTCGGAAGCTAATTTGACTGATACTTATGTAAATTTTATACCTATAGACATCTCGAGTATGATTAGACTATTTATACTATGATGAGGTAAATTATTAAAAATGAAGAAGGACAATGCCAATTCCTCAGACTGTCAATTTGTTTCTAAAAGAAAAGACTCAAATTGAGATTAGACAAAATTTAATTTAAATTGAGGGGAGGTATTTTTTTTCCGTGACGATTCCAAAGGTTCATTATTGAAAACAATAAACCAAAATTATTAAAATAAAGCTGATGCGTTTTTGGTCTCATTAGGCCTCAAAATAATTCCATGAATCTAATAAACATACATTTTTTAAATTTGACCATGTTTCAACAGAATCGAACCAAACATTCGTGAGTTATAGCGGTACAAAAACCAAACAAACTACGTCATTTAACAGATATGTTGTTTATAAATTTCAATAAAATATTGTGTAGCAACTACAAATAATTAGGCGAGTCACGAGCGCTTTCTACTGTTACGACATTCTCAAGTTGACTGATTCTAATTTGAATTCTGATGGTAGAGAGAGAGAGAATTCTAATTGATGGTGGTAGGGGGGTCATCTTATTTTGTTTCTATAAGTATTATTTACATGATTTAAGTATAGTTTTAATTGATATGTACATAATTATTTTTTACAATATTACTTATTGTTATATATATATATTTTTTTTTTATTGAACATATTGGAACAAATTTCCACTTTTAAAATAGTTCATATTGTTCATCAAATCAGTTTTCTTATTTCTGGCTCTTATGATTTCCATTTCTTCTTTTATCTTTCTTTTGTAGTAGTTTCTTTTTGTTGATATGATTTTGAAGTTTTCTGAGGGATGGTTGTAAGTATGTTGTACATAATGACTACAAATATCCTAAATACCATTTCTAAATTAAAGATATGTTGTTGTTAATTCGTTTGATAAATTACGCAACTTGACTTGAAGATTATCTGCTGGAACCTTTTTGACCAAAGTGAGACCTAGATTTAACACCACAAATTTTCTTTTGTTTGCCTATTTTTACCACGATAACTCTCGGACGTCTCATCCGACTTTATGGATATTCAAAACTACTAGATTTTAAAACAAGTCGTGTCTGTTGTAATGTAGTTTCTTTACTACTTTTTGTTGAAGACTGTTTTGACTTGATTTTTGTACATTGCTGAAATACTGTACTTGAAGCATAACTGGACTGCTTTTCATAACTTGGGGGGTAACACTTCTTACTGTAAATAGAAGGAATAATTATTTTGTTGATCAAGAAAACGCTAGATTTCTAACGAATGTTAACGAATTTAACGTCTCTTGAACATCTATTGGTCATTCAAGACGGGGGTTTCACCCTCCATTAGCTGGAAACTTGTAAACCAGCTAACCACATTGACCTTACCCAGCCTGAGTTGGGCCGGAAAAATAGCCAGCATCACGATTGCGCGAACCCACGTGATCACCCACATGGTACAACCTCGCTCGACTTTGCTTAAATTCAGTGATCTAACGGGAACTGGTGTATTCAACGTGCCATAGACGCTGGCTTATTAGATGTTTAAAGATTGTATTTGTATGAAGTAATTGAAAACAGAGAGAGAATGTGGTCACTTTGGCGTTTTGGCCCCGAGGTAACTACTTTCATTTATATCAACAAATATCGTACAAAACCATATTCACCAGCTAAAGATATATTTACCATCTTGGATAAGAACAACACGATATTATTAACACAGAAGAAAATCACAAGATAAAGGTAAGAACAAAGATGAGCTATAATAACAAGTGACTAGAACGTGAGATTGTTCCAAATTTCATGAAAAACATCGATTTGAACATCATTTGGAGCGAATTTATAAAAGCACGAAAAAATGAAAATGACTTTTTAGGTCACTGAATACACAAACATCAATATCATCATAGCGCGCTATTATTTTCTAAACCACCTCTTTTCTTCTTTGGTTATCAGGAATCCTCTTTTATTTTATTTCTTTTTGATAATATTATGTATTGAATTATCCTCTCATTTCATCTGGCATGAAAACGGGGTTACTTGAAACGGGTAATTGTCAAAAAAAAGAAAAAATTTAACTCTAGGTCGAATGTTATTTGTTTTATTTTGTCTCGCAATCCTCAGATATTTGAGGAACACCTTTTGATCATACTTGGTCAATATTTATGTAATTTTGGAAGGAGTCGATTTTACAACTATTATTTAAAGGTATTAGAAAATGTAAAAGGGACAATAACGATTCAGAGTTTAATTTTTTAAAATAATCGTTCTATCAAAGCTCTATTCTGGTGATGAGAGTCTGAGTATTTTTCAAAGCTCATAAGCTTAAATTATATATTTAAATTATGGTTTATATATTGTTTTAATTTAACTAAATTAGGCATTAGTTTATAATATAGTTATACTATTTAGAAATTCTAAGGGGTATAGATTGAACTATATCTCACTTTGTTCATTAACCTTCCAAAATGTCGTTCTTCTATAATCAACAACTAATACTACTAATCACAAAGACGTGTGCACTTCAGGAACAGTAAACAACTAGTATTCTTGTGAAGTCGTGATAAAAACACACTACACTACACTACCTTCCTAAAACATTTTATAAAAATGATTAAAAGCTCTCTTAATACCCACAAAGGGTATATGGCAGTTCTAAAATATCCCATTGAAGATAACAAATCCACTTTTGACAACTTTGTAAAATTTAAATAATATAAACGTCACCATTTTGTGTGAAACATATTAATTAAAAAAATTTCAGCCGCCATTTTTTAAAAAAACAACAATTGAAATTTATTCTTTCCAGAGAGAAAGAGAGACGATGTTTTTTTATATTTCAAAATGAAAAATGACTGTCGAAAATCATTTGTAAATTTTCATTTGGGAAGCTTTTTAGCAAATGTATATGTATGGATACGTTATCAAACAATGAACATTTGTGGGAGGGGTTCTCCTAAACTATTTTAAAATATTTTTAATATAGGGGTTCTCAGGATATTATGGTAACAATGAATAGCTAAGTCTGAAAAATAAAACACAACACATCTCGAGCTTCTGCATTTGATTATTTATTATAATCTCCTCCAATAAGCTAATTTCACTGATAAACATCTTCATTATGATTACATTGATTAGGAAAATCACTAGATATGGAAGAGATATTTTTGTCTATGATTGTCTACTGATGTTCTCTAATTCATTATTCTAATCATCGATGATTCCAACTCAATCGAATTACTAATTTTATTTCAAATTAATTTGGCGCTAGATCAGATATACTAATTACATTCGAATGCGTAATTTCTTCCAAATCAATTATGACTCTTTTTTTTTTAATTCGGCTTAACGTCTGTTTAACATTTATTGGTCATTAAAGACGGGGGTTTTACTCTCCATTTGCTGAAAACTTGCAAACCAGATACCCACATTGACCTCACGCAGCTTGGGTTGGGCCGGGAAAAAAGCCAGCATCACGAAGGCGCGAACCCAAGTGGACACCCACATAGAACAACCCCTCTGGTCGTTGCTTAACTTCAGTGATCTAATATAACTGGTGAATACACCAGTTATATTATAGGCGTGCCATAGACGCTGGCTAATTATGAATCTAAATTCCATTCTAAAAATAACTAAAATGTTACTTGAGCTCAGATGGACCGAGTTCATCTGAGCTGGTGGTTTAAAATAATACAAATAGTAACTCTGCAATATTATGAGTTTATTGACGTAATCATATTGAATTGATAAACATTATTTTGGGGACCAATTCCAATTATTAGCCTCCGAGATTACATGTATGATTATGATGATTAAAAACTTTAACAGCAAAGAACAACTTCTTTGAAGTTAGTTCTCAAAAATCTGGCCACCATAGGAAATGATGATTCTACTATTGATTGATTGAATTTGATAAGATAATTTTATTCAAATGTAATTTGGCGCATCCACTAATCTACTTTTGTTATATATGGTACTAGCTGTTTTACCCGTGCTTCGCTACGGGNCGCGGCGGGCGCCCCAATTCGAATATTTAAAAATCCTTTCTTAGTGCGCATCGTATACCTAAGTGCGACCTACATGCCAAATTTCAGCCTCCTAGGACCTACCAGTGCGGAGAAATCGCGATGAGTGTTAAGTGAGTGTGTTTCTCTTTTATATATATAGATGCGACACAAATATCTACAACTTTAGGAATCATTTGTTTGTTTGTAGGATAGGGAGAAATGGAATTATTGGAATTGTTAACGAAGATATAAATCAAGAAGGAGATATTGCTGATCTGTTTATGCAAACATTACAAACATAGATACATACATGAACATGATTAAAAACAAAGATAAGATATGCAACAAATTCGGCAATCAATGAGCACTGTGTAACCCATCGTACATTGCTAAGGGTTATTTGCAAAGTTGGCAGTGGTAAAGAATGTTTCTGGATTTTCTATAAAAAATTCTAAAAAAGTTTTTACGACAATTTGTTTTGTGATATGAGACAAGAATGCACTTAAAAAAAAGAATGCACTTAGAATGAATGATGGCTTTTGGCAATTTAAAAATTCCTCTTTTCTTGGGAATATATTTAATTCTTATAAACTTTTAGATTTCTGGTATAAATATGCAAAAATCTTTTTGGGATGATTTGATTTACTACCACAAAAACAAGAATTCCAACAGAATTATTGTTTGTCACATTCTTAAGGAGACTTTCATTGATCTGTTGTTGCCAAACTCTTAAACCCATTCCGACTTGTGAATTTCTACATGTAGAGTGCAGCTGATCAGTCCCTCCTTGAATTGGAGATATATCTCCACTGGCGGCACAATGGACACGTTGTTGAGATTCCTGTTGGTTTATTCAATTTAATAATAAGCTAAGTCTGGGCGATGTCTCAACAAAAAAATTCTCGAGATCTGTAGAACTAGATAAAAGAAATTTTGAACAGTGATAGAATCTATTGGGTTAAGGAGTTTATTTATGTAAAATAACACAGAAAGGAACTGTACTGTAATATATGTTTGTGACTCATAATTATATTACAGATATTGTAATGGTTCTGAGGGCCCAAGTAAATTATCAGCCTCCAGGAACAGATATAAAATAACAATTGAAAAATTTAGCGGTAGAATACAAAATATCTGAAGCTACTTTCTCATAAATCTGGCTACCATCTAACACGATAATGCAACTATTGAATTAATTAAATCTTAATTTCTATAAATTGTGATTAAAAAAAGGCGGCAATTTGAATTTGGATTTTTTTTTCTAATTAGGCGCTTAAATTAAAGCAGGCCGTTCGCGCCGACTCCTCAGCTATTTCAATTTATCTATTATTTTGATAGCTTTTATAAGTGAATCAATACTCTTGGCGTTATCGATCAAAGCCGGTGGATATGGTAGAGATGCGCGGATAGAGGAATGTAAAGAGCAATGAAGGATATGATGCACGCTTAGCATCTCACCGCAAGCACATGAGGGTAGGTCAACTAAATAGATAAGTGTGAGTCAACCTGGAATGGCCGATCCACAGTCGGGTCAAAACTATCTCCTCCAAGCGAGAGGATCTATTGCTGCAACACCATGCCTCGATGGAAGGCTTAATGGACTTCAAATTATAATTTCGAAATTTTGAAGCCTTAAGTTTTTGACGTCTTAATATCCGGCCAACTGAATTAATTTATATCTTCTGTGAAGGCTCTGTAGTCAACAGGAACATTACTACTTTTTTATATTACTGAGCTAAGAGATAGGATGGTTATTTAATCTGTATGGACAAAAGGATTTATAGGCCGTAATGTTTTTGGCTGATGTGAACGATGCTAATGACTAAGACGTACATATTATATTATAACTGTGCGGGGTTGTTGGGAGCTCGATATCTATTCCAGGAGAGCTTTAGATATTTACGTAAAGATGCTACTCTAACCAAAAACATTTCTAGGTGAATTGGAAAAAGCTTTTCACAAAGTTTAGCAAAAGCAATTATTAAATCAATTCAAAAATGACACTATTGGGCTTAAAGATTAATGATGTTAATGTAAACAGAACGGAAGTTATGTGGAAGGGGAAAGCTGTCCTGCAGGGATGTTGTGAAAGCAAATGGGCGTCAAGGAGAGATCGGAAGGAGGGGAAACAGAAAGTTTTATCACAAGTGGGGATAGGAGGAGAAGATTTCAAAGTCGTGGTATGCTTACATAATAAAACAATTACGGGATGAATTTGTCCCTGTCAAACCGAGAACTAACAAAAGGGCATTAAAATGGGTGGCTCAATGATGAGAATCAAAAATTAAAAAGCTGCAATGTTGTGCGAGATAAAAACGCCCAATATTCAAGGAGGACAAGAGGCATGGCCGTCTATATCTGGATAGAGAGTTTTCTATATAACTTTCCACGATATAAATTATTTTTATAATTAAATAAAGAATTAATAATTTCGACTCGTTTCTCATTTTTTGCAAGAAAAAGAGATACAATCAATCAACCATCAAACTTTCGTTTTTATATTATTAGCTCTGTTCCCACTCACATTTGCTGTAAATCTAAAGACCAGATACACAACCTCACCCAGACTTGGTTGGTCTGAAAATAGCCAAAATCATGAAAGCGCAAACTTTCGTGGACACAAATTCAGTGATCTAATTGGAACTGGTGCATTCAACGTCCCATGGACGCTATTTTCCAGTCTGTTTGAAAAAAATGCAGGAAATAAAAAATGATCCACAACACCTCATTCGAAATATAAAATCTTCCCGAGACTATAAACTTCACTGTATCTGGCTCATATTCAGATAATAATGGCATTATTTGTAGGGAAAAAATAATTTGCTCAAAATATTTTAGATTCACTGAAGATTTATAATTTTGAATCATGCTAATTTATTTATCTTTGTCTATCTAAAGATATTAGGATCACACACTAAAGCAAAGTGTTATACATATGTGGCAGTTACCTATGGTCATAGCTTGTTACTAATGTTATGGCAAACATGTTTCTCCATTGAAAATTGCCATACTCGTATGTATATGGTAAACTGCCATAACGTGTGATCATAATGTTAGTACACCAAAATGTTTAATTTGTTCGGCACTACACTCACCCAGTATTACTTAGAATAGAAAATTGGGACGTAATTTTGAATATGGAATTTGTGTTTGTTTTATTAAAGCATAAAGCATGTAGCAAAATATTATTCCTGCATAGTTTGAATATTAATAGGCTGACCCGCTTGATCCACCAGGATGAAATTCTCAACCAGAGTAACAGAGTATGCATGATAGTTTCATTGTCTTTATGGAAGGCTAACTGATGCATATGTTCTATGCACCTTTTATATTATACCTTTCCACGTGAAATATAAGATACACAATCTCTGCGGAGCTAAGAGTTGGTATCTCTTGCACGATGTCATCTCGAACGTGTCCAGAAACATAATTTAAGAGCTCTCGTAGACAACCGTATACCTAATCCTTAGCATAGCATGCTATGAAATGTGCTATGCTGAGAAATTATCTTTTGCATATACATTTACAAGAAAAACAAGCACACAGATTCTTATAGCAGTCTGTAAATAGAACGATTTGAGAACTTCCATAAAAAATGAGTATTTCTTTTCCTTTGCATATATGCGAAAATGAGTGCTATCCAATCAATTAAGATAGTAATAATTAAGTCTAGGGCTTTCTGCGAGAGATGCGTATTGAAAGCAGTATAGAAAGACCTATGTTTCAGGCTAAAAATGGATCTGATCAGTTTTGGAGAAAGAAGCCGCTAAGTGCCAAACTAAATCATCACCACTGCTTGTTTCGCCACCATTATTAGATCTGATCGTGTTGGTAAATCAAAATTCCCACAGGAGTACCCAGCAACCAATAAGAGTTCCCTCACAATGAGATGTACGAACCAAAATCAGGAACAAGGAATGGCAGAATGATTGTGGTACTAATAGACGTTAAAAGAAAAATTATAAAGTTAACTAGACTTAATTTCGTTCAGACAGCAAGAATCGCTTGTGTCTTTCATTGCCCTTCTTTCAACTTTTCAGATTTAGGAACAAATATTTAATATTTGCCAGCCAATCTATTCGCTATTTTCTTTCAATAGACTGAATTTTTCATACAATTCTTGTCCCCAAGTCGACCCCAAAATAAATCAACAAATTCAGTGTATTATTCGAGATAAGTATTACCAAAGATCCATTTTTGAAGAAAAATAAATTTTCGAAACCCAAATAATCTTTAGTCACGCAGATGCATTGGTAGATAATTCAAATATGAATTTAAAAATGTAAACATTAATTAATTTATCTGAACATTGAACGCATGATGTTCACAGGAGAAGGGGAGGGATATATCAAATCCAGGTAATTAAAATTTTAATTTTTTAACAACCAGAAAACATAATTTTACAATTTTTATGATCCGACATGACTTTTATTATTAATCTTGTTTCCTTTTTTAAACAAAATAATAATAAAATGTAAATTTAAAAAGGTTTATAAATAAACAGAAATCAGATGTCAAAACCCAAATTCTACCTTTTGAGCAAGTAACTTCTATGAGGTTATATTTTCAAGAGGAAGTTAACCGTAAAAAATTTAAATAATATTTATTTTAGTTGATATAAAATTAAAAACTACCTACATCTTTGTGTTCGAGCCATCTTTTTTTTTCTTTTCTTCTTTTCTTTTTTTAATTTGGCTTAACGTCTCTTTAACATCTATTGGTCATTCAAGACGGGGGTTTTACCCTCCAATCGCTGGAAACTTGCAAACCAGCCACCCACATTGACCTCACCCAGTCTGGGTAGGGCCGGAAAAAAGTCAGCATCACAAGGACACGAACCCACGCGTAAAACCTCACTGGACGTTGCTTACCTTCAGTGATCTAACTGGTGTATTCAACGTGCCATATACGCTGGCTAAGCCATCTTGTTTTAGATTAGTGATTGGTAGATTATTCTGAAGGCGTAAATACTCGAGGTCCACATACAAATTTCTTAAAGCACTTAAAATCAACCTTGGACTTATGAGAAGTTACTCGTAAAAGGTGACATAATTGTGGGCCGATTCCACTTAATCTAGTCGTCCTATGTAAACTGTTACTGCGGGTACCATGTAGCTTTGCGTGAAACAATAGGGTCCAAAAACTAATCAAATTATATATATTATTTAACAAATGAATGTCTATTGAGACTTGATATTTTTATTTATGAAGAAAAGATTTTTTTCACTTTTGAGATTTTTTTTTTTTTTTCTTCTCTAAAGTGAATATCCTAATAGACGAAAATTTAAACTTTAAAAATATCTTTCCTTCATAAAAACAAAATAATCAAATTATATGAAAATATTAAATGTTCCTAATATCAAATGTGATCCAAATCCAACATGGCGTTCAAGAGTTGATACTTTCGATGATTAAAAACTTTTTAATCATCGAAATCTATGATTTTAATAAAAATCTACAAGTCTACATCGAGATTCATCGAAATAAGAAACAAGAAAAGTCAGAGTTAAAACTAGATCTTATTTCATTTGATAAATAGTCTGCGCATTGTATTTGTGTTAACGAAAGGAACGTTGTCACAATGATAAAAATAATATTTTTATTAAGAAAAATCCGTGGCAGAGTGCGCATCACACTTGGTTTGCACCAAGGAGGTTTTGGGTTCGATTCTTGAACGGGTCAAAGATTTGATAAAGATTTTTTCAAATTTTCTACTTCGTCTGGTTGTGATTGGGGGTAACTTAGCCTCCTAAGGACAATTGAGTAGCTATGGTAATAGCGACAAGTGATTGCATTATAAGGAAATTGTTAAAGTGTAGCTTAGGCTTACTGATATTGCAGAGATTGTTGAGAATACCTTGTAATGCTATGATGCTCACTGAAATTTTGACATAATTACACAATGAAATTTACATTTAAATTTATCAACTGAACTTTATGGTTGGTAGATGATGTGAAATAAAGAATACATCGAACACGAAAAAAGATGACCCAATAATGATAAAAAAAAGTTATTACCTGGGGTTGAATCGACAATAACACCCATTGGATAGAAGAAATTCCTATGTATCACTAACTGAGCAAATTAAGTCGATATAGTCTTCGGGAAACGAAAACTATCTTGGTCCTCTTAAAAATTTAACTAGCTTTGAAAATGGGAAATTCAAACTATTAATTTCAAAAATTAGCTAAGTCCAAAAAAAAAAAAAAAAAAAAATGCTAAAATGGAAAAAAAATACTAAAAAACTAAACATTTAAAATAATTTTGCACAAGGAAAAGATCACAACTAAGTTGAATTGAATGATTAAAATACACATTGTGAATACGCAATTCTAACAATAAGAAACACTTACAAAGAAATCACAAACATGAATCTTATGCAAAAATAGACTTATAGCATATAAAAAGCAATGAAAACAATAACAAAAAAAGAAACATCATTAAAAAAACAATACACATAATTAATAAACATTAAAGCATAAAGAAGGAAATGCAAGAAAACATGTCAAAACAAACAACAGGAATAACATAAACAAAAAGAATATCAAAGAAACCACATTGGAATATTATAACAAATCGATTGAAATAGACGAACAATATGAAAAAGAATGAAAGGATGTGTACAAAAAATGTATTAGGTCATTACACTTTTAGGACCTTTGATGGTGTAAACGAAAAAGACTTTATGAGTGCAAAAATTATGAATAGATGGTATTATTGGTTAGTGACCTGCTGGAGGTAGAAAAACAGGAATAGTTGAAACAAGACAACATACGTATTTTGAAACCTGTTTAAGGTTGAATTTCGATCATACCACGTTGAATACACCAGTTCCCGTCAGATCACGGAAGTTAAGCAACGTCAGGTGTTATGAGCACTTGAATGTGTGACCGCTTGAACACCACGTATCGTTGGCTCTTCTTTTCCGGCCCAACCCAGGCTGGGTGAGGTCAATGTGGGTAGCTGGTTTGCAAGTTTCCAGCGAATGGAGGGTAAAACCCCCGTCTTCAATGACTAATAGATGTTAAAGAGACGTTAAGCTAAATTAAAAAAAAAAAAGTTTGATTGTGAATAATAATATTCTCCGAATGTAAACTTTGATTTAAATACGCATTGTGAATACGCAATTGTAACAGCAATTGAACCAAACCTTTTTTGGTTCAATTGCTGTTAAATTGAACAAACCATTAGTAGTTGTTTGAAGAAAAAAAAGAGCCACTCAAAATTTTAAAAAATGGATTGGAATCTCGAAAAAACTCTTGTTCCTGTAACTCAAAATCTCAAATCGGGATAATTTATTTGAGTTAGAGGAACAAATATAGGAATCTAGTAGTTCCCAAAATTTCGATACCTTCTGTAAAATCTTATTTTTGAAAAGTAAAATAAAATAAAAGTATTTTCAGATTTATTCAAATTTGTACTAAATACCCTTTTAAGTTGAATTGAGCTTTTGTATACCTTTGTTGTGATGTTCGCCAAAAAAATGTACAAGTATCTTTTTTTTTTTAAGTTTAGATATGAACTCGACTCATAACCTTTTTCTCAAATTTATAACCGTTGTTGGAAATGCATAAAAATTAGAACCATTTTTATCTAACCTTGAGAATGTATTCTTAGTTAGACGCAGTTATGACAACAAATTAGTTTAAATATTTCAAATTTACCTAGACACAACTTTGGCACCGTTTTTTTTCTTTTCTTTTCAAAAATGTATTAAAAAAGGAGAATTTTACTTGAGATTTTAATGTTGACCCACTAGCACCTACTCTGTTATTCAAAGAAACATACAACAATCGAAAAACATCACATGATTGACGTAACGATGCTGCAATATCAGGATGATATCACTATTCGTTGATAGAAACCACTTGACGAAACGAAATAATTCTTACAATTCCATCATAATTTAATTGTCATTTTGGCAAACGCATTAGAGACCGACAATATGCAGTATAATTAATGCACCTCTACTGCAGTTTATCTTCATAATATCTTCATTATTATTGCAAAGTGCATATGAGAGAAGACTAATAGATTGCAATATGTTTAATTCATGCGTATCAGAAAATTATATAAAAAATGACAAATTACAGATTATATTCTGACGCCACAACATAAATTGTAAAAAAAAATATGAGCACTTGTTGAAATTACCCCACATTGCGTGAATGACTTCGCTCAAACATTAAGCGACGCGGCGCCTCTAAAGGGTTCATGGTACATCTTTCAAAATTATTTTGACATAAGACGGAAATCATTAGAATAAGATTTCTTAAATATGGCAGAACTTTGAATGCGTCTTTTTCCGTGGCTTAAAAAAGTCAGTCTGTTTTAACAGTCGCGAAACCAAGATCTTGTGGGTTCTGTCAGACAATTCTTTTTAGTTTAAAGTTATAAAAACAAGATAAAATCCAACGTACTCGGAGAGAAAGAAAAATCTTCTGGGAAAAGAATACGGTGTAATTATTAATATCCTTTGTTCTGAGAAGTGATCATCCTGCCTTATACTCAGTACTTTAATCAATGTAGTGTGCTTCAAAAAACAGTATTTTAAACCGGGTAAGTATGAGGGGGCACACTGATGTATCGGTAGCCAAATGCTGAAAAATCACGGAAAAAGAACAGTAAATAAAATACGGTAGCCACTTTCTATATAATTACATTAATATTAAAGATTATATTTTTTGTTATAGGACAATAATTAAAGTAGGAAATAAAATTAATGACGTCAATTTGTTATAAAAATTAAACTTCTCGTGATGCATAAAATAATTCGCTTCGTCATTTTTATTTATGTCGGCTCGGCTCTGTCCACTCAATTCTTAACTTCTTTGATTAGATGAGTTATGACTATTATGGCGTTACGTGAACGGAATATGATAAAGGTGTGCTTAAATTTGAACAACTGTTACTGTTGTATTTTCCAAAGTCGAAGATTAGACCCAGGTAGTTGTTACTTGTTACTGAAATCATTCACTGAAAAAAACGTGGCTCCAAGGAACCTTACATATACATATACTTATGTAGGTATATTGAAACACTCCTTAAATCCGTCAGCATTTAAATTTAAATACAAACACATCAGGGTCAAAAGTTAAGATATATTATAATATTAATATTATAAACCAGCGCCCATGGCTCAGTGAACACTACACTAGCCTTACACTCGGGAGACCCAGGGTACGAACCCTGGCAGGGGCAATAATTTGTCCCTGTGGCTTGGATGTTTTCTGGGCTCAATAAATAATATAAATAATAAATAAACTGAATTTACTTATATTAATATTAATTATTGATACCCTGATAAGTAATATGAGTTGCAATCTGAATTGTACTACTACTCCTTTAAATCTACTAACGCGTTCTTCTGGAGAAAATTTAGGGGCGATATAACTTAGGCAATAGAATAAAACGCAATTGCTTTATTTTACATATACTCGTAAGTTGTTTTTTTCAGTGCTGAACTTCTTTGCGAGGTCTGGTGCGATTCCATAGTTGTATCTCATTCGGAAAAATCGAAAACAACATCGAGTCCTTCGTGTAGAAAAATGTAGCAGATTAGATGATGCCTTCATAGTTAAACAGAGTGAGGCTAAAATGTCCAACCTATTCCTTGCACTTAAATCGCCTTATAAATGTAGGGTTTCATTTTCTTTTTTGTGGGTATCACAGCTTTACTAATTTTATCTTCTATACTTATAAAACGCAAAGCCCAGTTGGTATACTGACTGACGTAATGACTGACTGACTGATAATCAACGTAGCTCCAGGATGGATAAACGTAGAGACTTGAAAATTGGCACACGGGCTCCTTTTAGTACGTAGGTGCGTAATAAGAAAGGAAAAAATTCAAGTGGGAGCAAGTTACCGCCAAAATTGACGCTATTTAGCGGGTCATTTTGCATTTTTTTTGGGCAAACTAAAAGAGATAACAAAAAATTACCGAGAATAGACCCCCCCCCCCCAAAAAAAATATTATATAAGGACCCCATTAAAAATATAAAATTTGAAAATTTCCTGTTTCTCCCCAATTTCTAAACGGTTTTCACCACCAAAATATCGGAATAAAATATTGAACTTTCTAACTAGGAGCGATGCTCACTCTGGGGGGTCGGTTCCACAAAAACCCCAAGTTAAGAAGTATCACTTCGGGATGAGAGAGAAAGCTGAAATTTTATACGAAGGTGTTCCGCAGTGCAAAAAGTAATATCTTTGAGTAAAATACTGAATTTTCTAAATAGGAGTCGTGTTCACTCTGGGGTCGATTGCACCAAAAATATAAAATTGAGAATATTTAATTTTGCGATCTCGAAATTGTTTATGAATTTTTGTAACCGTAGCGAAGCACGGGAAAACAGTTAGTTTATTTATGATTTATAAAGATGCAATTTACAATTAATTTCATACATAGTAGAGATTTCACCAAGAACTGTGTCACAGCTGTCGATTCACAAAACGAGGGAACCGTTTTTACGATTTCCCTTACTGTGGACGGTGAGCATCTTATTCAAATATATTTTTGATTTGTAGCTTCAATAATAAACTTTTTTTTCTTCATTATTTAAGTTTCATTTTATATTACAGTATGTTGAATCATTTCTTTATAAAAAACAAAAATGTTTCCAATAATAATTACCTTACATTAAGTCAACGAAAATCGTTCAAATTTGATCCACAGCCGCATCATGACAAACATCGCCATCTTGGAATGAAGATGTTCCACAATGGTGCAACACAATATCTCCTTGGTCTATATGAAATTTGGTAAGGTTCTTTCATAACAGATAAAGTCATTAGTTCTCCGCTTGATAGTGTTAAACCTAATGACGCTATCATATACAGGGTGGTATTAATTCAATTCATAGAAGTAATATCAACGGACACAATATACAAATTGGAAAATTGAAATATATTCTAATCAACTGACTGCATAACATTTAATCAATATTGGAAAATCATTACCTTATTGGCCCAAAAGGAAAGATATATAGTAGGAGCAGATATTGACAGATAGTTGGCGAGATTAAAACAAAATTGAGTATCAAATGGAAAGAATCACGAAGGATAAGATGGTTTGGCCAAGTAAAAATATAGAAGAAGAGGATGGTAATGAAAACAATGAAATGAAGGATATATACAATACAAGAACTGGAGACCAAGACAAGGAAGGCTGGATAATGGAACATCTGAGAATAATGCGTGTTACATATTAGTTACACATGGAATGGAGGCAAATTGCTGAGGAGGCAAAGGCTATTTCCAAGCTGTAGTGCGAATTTGTAAGTTAAGTACATATTCTAAAAACTATAAACCGAATGATAAAACGTCAATCTTCTATTATGAAACACTAGAATACTTTCATCCACAACATAATGGGAACTCAGGAACATCCTGTAGAAACTCTAATGATCTACAGGACCTAACTAAAACAAGAAGCGAGACGCGATAAAGTTTCTAAAATAAAAATGAAGACATTAAATTTCATGCATGCTTGACCAACATAAGTTTTGACAAAGCCGCGTGAAATATGACAAATTACATTTTTGTTTGTTTTTAAAGAAGAAACAAAAAAGAAATTATTGTAATTTGTTTTTGGTTGTTTCCATTTTATTGTTTATATCAGTGGTTTCCAAACTATTTAAGACATTAATTACTGTATCTCATACAGACTCTAAGGCTGAGTCAACTCTGATTGCCATTTGGTTGCTTTGTAATTTTTGAATCGTAAAAAAACAATGTTGCAGTCGGTGGGATTCAATCTCATTTGATTTGATCAACTGAGTATGGAACATTTGTCAGCGCTTCACAACGCTGCGCAGAAAAATATTGCGCTCACCGAAATCCTAGACAAATTATACATTTTGATAGATATCAAACATCTTCGAGAAACTCTAAACTTTCTCTGCTAGCATTAGGTTACGTTGAAATTCTAATTCCTCACTGACTGATTTGAAAAATAAAATAAATTTGTTATACTGCAACTTAACCTTATATGGGCTCGATTATGATATGACCACAAATAATTATAAAACTTAAGATTGTGTTTCTCACAAATGTCACAGTCTCCCTAGACTGATACGATTAGAATGGAAAACGAAAAAAGTGCAATTTTAAATTCCATAATAATTAATAATAATAGGGTTCCCTATTATTAATTAACATTTTTTTAAATTATGCTAATGCTTTAATGGACAAGTTTAAATTCCATAATAATAAAAGTGGTAATATGGTGCCCTATGATAATTCACATTTTTTTAAATTATGCTAATGCTTTAATGGACAAGTTTAATTTTTTTTATATCCTTTTTTCCTGCCTGTCATAGGTTTACAAAAATAGGCTGTCAGGTACTGTTTTAGATTTAAGGAGCATTGGATTCAAAGAGTCTAAAAAATTCATTCTATAATTATCTTAAACCTAATTTAAAAATGGTATGTTTGTAGTCATATGAAATATAAATTTCAATAAAATATTGTGTCTCAACTACAAATAATAAGGCGAATCACGAACGCTTTCGTCCGTTACGACATTCTCAAGTAGACTGTCTACTTGAGAATATCGTAATAGACGAAAGCGCTCGTGACTCGCCTTATTATTTTTAGTTGATACACAATATTTTATTGAAATTATCTTAATTATATTATCTTAATCATTGTAATTCACCAATATTTTTGTAAAAATTACTTTGATTGATTATTGAGTTTTATATTGAAGCTCTGGTCGTTTCAGCACAACCCCCCACCTCCCCCCCCAAAAAAATAATTTTAAAAACATACGTTCTAAGGTAGGTTCTTTAAATCAAAAATTGTTCCCAATCGTTATTATTATTTTTAAAGCAAAATATCCCATAGGTTTAGTATCATTGATTTTCAAAATTAAAGAAAAAATACCGCGAGTGTTAAAATGACATTATTCTGTGATTTTTCTTTGTCCCGGCACTTCCTTCCTATATGTATTTAACCTCGTAATTTTCTTAATTTTGGTTGAATGTCCTAATCCTAATGTTGTATTTAATGTTTGACCTTTAGGCTTCGTGTTACATTTGGTCTGTTCTTGATGATGTTATTTCAAATTTAAATAATAATCGCTAAAATAACCTTATCGCAAGACTATTTATATTTTGACGTAATAATTATATTTTTACTTTCTTATGAAGAAAAGAGTTTTCAATGCAAAAACACGAACTCATCCCCAGAGCTCATATCTTGAGTTTCAGCCATACATCCTTGTGTCCGTGTGTAAAGAAGATGTTTAGAATGACAAGGAAGAAACCACAAAACTTTTAGATGAAATCGAATGCGCTAGAGATTTCTTGTAACTTTTTACGGTTTCTAGGAATCCTTCAAAGAAACAGAACGACAACAGCTAGTTACTCTTCTGTATTGATTTTTTATATGGAATTTGCAAAGACCCCGAAAAAAAAACTTGATAAGGACCATTTTTTGTTTTGATCGTGATTTAAAGAAACCACAATTACCAATCCTAGAAATAGTCATATCTAAATAATTTTTCTATGAACGTCTGTTCTCAAACCTACCTCGGTAGATTATTGCTTATGCGCTCGCCTGGTAAGCAGGATGCGTATATTCCCCAGTAGGGTCACGATTACCTCATTAATTTGAGTATTTGACCTCAAAAAATAGAGCTCTGAGGGTAGGTGGTAGAAAATGCCTCAGGTATTAACCTCGCATAGTGGTGAACTTCAACTCAAGAGTCTATTTTTTTTTTCTTCTGAAAACCTTTTGTGGAAACTCTTAAACGCCTTGCTCAATTTTAATGGAACTTGATATGAACAATTAATATATTCTTAAAATTTGCTATTAAGAGGGCCTATTTGGCCACTCAGATCTTCATGGCAGCCTTTTTAACCGAGTGAAGTGTACATTTCACTGTATTGAAAATTCGAAACACATTTTCTAATGAAAAGATTTTTTTTTTCCTCCACAGTTACCTACCCTCACAATTTTTCTTTTGCAAATATAGAGGATAAAGTGAATGAGGGGGGGGAGGTTGTATAAAAGCTAACTTGTGTACACGGGGGAGTCAGAACTCCAAACGGTTGGTGGCGGGGGATATACAAAAACATTTTTCTTTTCAGTTTCTCCACGTTCCTGTGGATGACGTATTAAACTCATTCGTCAATGACAAATCTAAAACTTTACGCCATCTTGTTTACTTTAAATCAGTGCAGGAGATTGATTGGCGAAATTGGGTATAGTAAAAGGGTCGGACTCTGGGGAGGATTTTTTCACCTTTTTTACTTAATTTGTGTATTATTTTCAATATTATGTGAGGATTCCAAATCATTATTATTTTCAATAATGCCTTGGAATCGTCACGGAAACTAAAATATCCCCCCTAAGGATTTGATATTTTAGGTTTCAAAACTTTCAAGGTACGTAGAATACAAAAATGGAATAAAAAATCCGTTTTTCCGCTGTCCGCTTTGATTGTCACTTTTTCCAATTAACGTTGAATTATTTTGATCACATTCGAAAGGTAGGTCCCAAATGGGACCTACATTTCAAATTTCATCAAAATTTCATTTTTTGTATTCTGCGCATATTGAAAAGTGAAATATTAAATTTTTGTGGGAGGTTTTTATAGCCAGTAAATCCATGTGTCACATAGGCAGAGTTTTTTCCATAATCTGTCAGGTAGTCAATTTCAACCTTCAAAAACATGACCGTAAATACATTTCCTTACCTCTCTTATAGAGACATGGCCTTAAAAACACTTCCTCTCATTGTACTAGTCCTTAAGTTTGCACTATTTCCTCCAAACCAGAGAGGTTATGAAATGTAATCACTAATCTAAACTTGACGAAAGCTGGCAGATATAGACATTAAATTTGCATCTAAATTTTGAAAAATATTTTTAGTGGAAATTTGTGAGTCATGTGTAAAGTGGAGTTATAAAAAAATAAATTTCAGCAACTGCAAATAAATTGTTGCGTCACGAGCGCTTTCGTCAGTTATGGCATTATCAAGTAGACTAAATCTGAATTTATACTTATAGATTTAGTCTACTTGATAATGTCGTAACTGACGAAAGCGCTCGTGACTCAACAATTTATTTGCAGTTGATACAACTTTTTTCTATTTTTAAATTTATTTTTTTATATTTCATAATGACTGCAAACATCCTATATACCATCTCTAAATTTAAAGTGGAGTTGTCTGTGGCGATCAGTTTTAAATCAAATTGCTCTCAAAATAGCATAGTTCTCGTGGTTCGCTATAATCTGAAAAAAATTTGGCTTCCGCCCTCCCAATTTAAATGACATACCCCTTAAATCCTGAAGCATATCAATTAGTACCAACACATTTGAATTAAAAGTTAAAAAATGTTAACATTAATTATTTATATACTGATAAGTAATGTGTATTCCCAATGGTACTGCTCCTTCAACTCCACTGATGCGTTTTTTGGAGCAAATTTAAAGGCGATAAGACTTTGCGGATATAATGCAATTGCTCATTATTGTAAGTTTTTAGTATTCTTATTTTTTTATTGTAGAATGAAGGCTGAATAGGAGGATAAACTTATAAATTTCAGAACAGTTCACAACAGAAAACTTGAACTTTATGCTTTGACGGTGTCAAGTAGTGTTAGCAAATACAGGGTTGTCACTTATTGCATATAAAACACCGAAATTTTAAATTTCTATTTAAAATCTCGAACAATTATCCCGCACTATTTACAACCTTCACAAACCTTTTACATTTCTCCTCACTCTTCTTTAAAATCCCCAAACACGGCTCCCCCTTTCCAACCAGGTGCCCCCTCAACAAACTTAAACGTCAAAACTGTAGGAAATATCTTCAATGAATTTAGAATATACATTTTTTTAATAAATACCCTTTTAGGTATGATCTTTCAGAGGGAAATAGTGGAAAGGTACAACCGTTTGCATAATATTTATTATACCTAATACTAGAATTTGTTTTGATTCTGAATTAAAATAATGGTAAATTTAATTCATTAATTGACAATAGGGAAATTATATTGATTAGAAAATTAATAGATAATTCCTGAAAACAATGGATTATTTTTTAAACGATTTCGAGGGTTTCTGAAACTGGGGAGGACTGTCTGGTAACCCTTTGGATTTTAACCAATTTTAACCCAATTAGAGGGGTTAGGAAAAGTATTTTACGGTTATGCCCCTGTTGCGTATGTACAACCGTCCAAAACGGATCTATGGCCAATAAAAAAACGTCTTTAAAAAAATTAAAAAAGGGTTGCAGGCACTCCTCCCCGGTTTCAGACACATCAATCGGTTGGTCGATGTTTTTCCACCATTAATCGAAATTTCAGATCAGTTTTGAAGAAAGAATAACTTAAAGTACATCCTGAAATATTCTAAATCACGATTCATCTTTAACAGAGCCTAATTCGTGTGCGCCACAACTTTATAATAGGCCATGCCTCTAACAAGAAGCTTCTCAAATCAGTCGTTTAACCTAGTAGATTTATACATATGCTTCATAAAATCAAAATAAATCGATAATAAAACTTGTCAATATTTTTTGACATTCCAAAAAAAATTAAACTATTCATCTTTTGGTGAGTTATGACCATACGAGTTTACCAAATAACAAACCTTCAGAACTGTTCAGTTACTAATTTTAGAGTGATCGATTTATACAAATTTATCAAATAGTAACCATATGTACGAGCTCAATTGATCTAATGCCTTTTTTCTAAGTTTTTTTTTTTTCTGCTGTCCCTCTCATTTGGGCAGTAACGAAACTGCTATTAAAATCCAAACTTAACCTCTCAATATATTTTATTTCAAATATTTCATTTATAAAACCATTGAAAATGAATGCAAATGTCCTTGGAATAAGATTCCAACCACCAATAAAATCAAGCGAGTCAATCGCGACCTATAAAGCATTAGCAGTAGATTTCGAATGGAAGGTTTGATGGACTTATCTCGTCTGAGTATTGACCGCACTAGGATGACCCATGACTTCCTCTATCATAGAGTTAAAGTTTTGGTCTTATCTCGTCTGAGTATTGACCACACTATTATGCCCCATGATTCCCTGTATCATAGAATGGAAGGGTTGTTCTTATCTCGTCTGAGTATTGACCACACTATTATGCCCCATGATTTCCTCTATCATAGAATGGAAGGCTTGTTCTTATCTCGTCTGAGTATTGACCACACAAGGATGCTCCATGATTTCCTCTATCATAGAATGGAAGGATTGTTCTTATCTCGTCTGAGTATTGACCACACTATTATGCCCCATGTTTTTCCTCTATCATATATGGAAGGCTTGTTCTTATCTCGTCTGAGTATTGACCACACTAGGATGCTCCATGATTTCCTCTATCATAGAATGGAAGGCTTGTTCTTATCTCGTCAGTGTATTGAGCATACTAGGATGACCCATGGCTTACTCTATCATACAGTTTCTCAGTCTACTTGCCGTTGTAGAGAGATGCTGAGTGTCGCCCACATCCAGGTGTATCCTCCTCATCCTTCTACTCTCTCTCTTCCCTACCCTCCTACTATTCTGATAATGAGGTCAGTCTTGATTCCTCTTTCAATTATTGAATGCACTTAATCTCCTTAACAAAATGTTACTACTTGGTAACAACTGTTAACACTGACCAGTTTTAACACTGGGGTTAAAAGAGACTAATTTAAAAAAAAATAGTGCCTATTACATTCCTATTGTTTCCAAGGCCTTAGAATGTGCAGACCTCTTTGATAGNGCACTTTCTTATTATTTAAAGTTCCACAGGAAGAAACAGCAACGTCATAATAAGAATATGAAAACAAGCTTTCTTTTCTTAAATAAAACAAATGCACTATTTTATTATTGTATACAGAGTGCAACCAAAATTTTGTTTTAATTATAAATTCGCGACAAGAGTCGCAGGTTTCTTTTACAAAGAATCAAACAAAATAAAATACAAGAAAATAATACAATAATGAAAATCATACAAATAATAGTTACAACTTTTTGTGTCACCTTTCTCTCTCTCACTCTTCATTTCTCGCGCGATATTTCTTCAAAAAATATTTTGTAACCAAAATAATAATAAAAATTTTGAAACCACATTTTATTCTTATAATAATTTAGGAGTGTGGGGAATCTTTAAAAAATAAAAAATAAAGGACACGACCCACATAAAGATCTTAAAAATAAGATTGTATATTAGCTGTTTTATCCGAACATTATTTATGATTCACGCGAACTTAATTTAGTAAATTTCCGACGATCGAAAATGACCAAGGACATCCCATTAAAATTTGTTAAAAATTAAAAGTTATTCAATTTTCAAAAAGATCATACCTATTTTTATTTTTAAAAAATGTAGTAACAAAATTATTCTCTAAATTGCTGCTCTTTTTTGAAAATACCCTCATAAATGTTTTTGTTACACCCTGAATATTTTATACTACTTGTACTGTACAATACAACAACATAGTCTACTAACGAGAAAGAATAAGAAAAAGATTTTTCATGTTTCCCCGAGGAAGTTATCAAGCAAACTCTGTCAAAAAAACAACAATAACATGATTTTTTTAAAAAAACTCACAAATTGTTTGTTTTCAATCATCGCTCATAGAAACATTACATCAGGGGAATGATATCATAATTATGTACATGACAAATTTTGGTGACAAAATGACGATAGAAATGTTTTAAAAAATCATGTTTCAAGAAGAAAAAAAAATGGTTTTGTAATTGTTACTTGTCAAAAAATATTTTTTCGTTTGTTTAAAGATATGGTTGTGTCTAAATATGTGTTGAATTTTTTCAACAAATTTCAACAGTACCACATACCTACCTAGACCACCGGGAAATTCATGTTTCTTTTTATTTTAGACTAGATGTTTCCCGGAATCTGTGGTAATGACAATAAAATTATCAGAGCCACGGAATTTATTGCAAATAAGAAACTTTCTATAGCGTTCCTGTCATAAAGTTTCAGCGGCATCGAATGAATTTCAAATATTCACTAAAAATTTTCATAAATTGATAAAAAATGTTTCATGTTTTTCTAATTAAGACGTCACACAAATATAATATAAAAAAAAATATCAAAATTATGAGAATTCAAAAATGTATTTCATTTTTAAGTAAGCTAAAAGGTATAAAACATCAAAACTGTAACTGGAAGATGGTCGGTAGCACTCCAATTCCTTATATACAATATGTTTATTTCAAAAAGGAATCTTTATTTTCAACAACCAAAGAAAATGAGCATTCCAATATTTTTATTTTAGTTCGATTTATTAAGACAATTCCTTGATGAGAAAGTCATATGCCGCATGAGTGACATGCGGCATCATAGAAAATGGAATGAAATAGGACACGATAAGATGAGATTGACCATACTATTGACTGCACAGTTAGATACATGTAACTAGTATTTCTGTGAACTGTAGAACTCTCTAAGATATAATTAGACACTTGTGCCCCACCAGTAAGGCAAATTTTATGATCATAAATTATAATAATATTAATAATACTGCTTATTTATACTGCTCGAATGAGACTAACGAGTCCCTTTACCCCAGCAGTAAGCTTGTACTATTATTGTGGTCAAATTCTCAATTAATTGAGAGGATAAAATCCTACCTTGGCTGGGTTTCGAACCCGCGACCTCCTGATTACCAGGCGAGCGCTTGACCACTGAGTTACCAAGGCAGACTAAATTATGTACCAATTACCATCAAAATCGAAAAATTCTTCGGAATATATATCGTAAAATGAACAGAAAAACAGAGTTCATAAGAAATATTGTGGAATTAAAACACTCCGACGTATCAACAAATCCGTGGATCGTAGCTTCTGATCAAAAATTAATGGAGGTCAAACTGTTCACAGATACATTCCAGCATTTTCAAATTCATAATTTGATCGTAATCAAACCCACTTCACAGACAAACACAAATCTAGTCAATGAATTCACTGAATTAAAAAGAACAAGAAATAATAATAATTGAAAAATATAAGGGTATCCATTATCCAATAAACAGATCCAATCAATGCTTTCATAGAAAATGTCAATCAAAATAAAAAAAAACTCCTTACATGAAAATCACACATCATGGCCATCTCTGACGATGATGGAGGAGGTTGGGATGATATTGTCCTCACCACCCTCGACTATGCTCTCATTTAATCTAACAATGTCAGTTTGGATTAATGTCGTATCATTTATCATCTTGCTTCCTATTTAAAGAACAATGGAAGAAGTCAAACTGAATGGGGATGGATTTCTGGTGCTCATAATTATTTGTAGATTTGTTTGTATTTTATTTGTTTCAGGTTTCAAGTAGAATTGAAATATTTTGAACTGGTCAGGCGTTGAGGGACGAATTTGAAAAAAAGGAGATTGAAAAATGTTTACTTATATTCCAAATATCAATTTTGTTCTGCTGTTAGTTCATAGTGACACATTCCCATGATCCCTGTTGCCTAATAAAATTTCCTTCATCCACCTCTGGGTGTAGTACCGTATCCTATCCCTAGATTCTCTCACTTTTTTTTATGAATTTTGTTTCATTACATTCATATAATTGATTAATTAGTTTTAGTTTTGGAGCCCTATTGGGCCAAACGCTAGCCATTTTAATTTAGGTTTTGAGCCCATATAACTAATAACTACTAGCATTCCTGTGAACGGTACATATATATCACTAATCAACAAATATATCAGCAATTTATGAACACAATAATTGTTCATAGAATAAAAATAAGCGTTGGAGAGTTTCTGCGGTTTAAAAAGACAATAATGATATTAATATTATAATTGTGATGCGCTATGCCCGGAATGTGTTGTATGGATGTGAATATTGGGTGATTAGCAAGGAGGATGCGAAATATTTGGGGAGTTTTGAAATGTGGTTGTGGAGGAGAGTGGAGGGAATAATGAGTTTGAGGGAAGTACCATAGGATAAATTCACCAGAAGCAAAACCGTAGAGTCAGTCATATCAATATAATTTAATATTTAAAGAAAATAAAGAAAATTACATAAAATACTTGTAGTTGTCTCACAGAAATCTCCAGATGGTTTACAAGAGTGTAAAATAATCTGAATATAGATGAAAAGAGAGTCCAATTCCAGAATTTCTCTGGGAAGTTACTAGCCCAGAATTTATCCCAGCGACAGACTACATAAATTCTTTTAATACACTTCTGACATACAACCTGAAATCAGTATAAACTATCATTTCTTATGAGTGTAGGTTCCCTTATAAATGACCTCATAAACATATAAATAACTCTGATCAATCTATTAAGATATCAAGCTTTACAGTTCGGTTCCAATATTTGATTAATGATATCCAAACCTTATTGTCAAACTAATCACTTCTGATAGCACGACGTCCATCATTATAAAATATGACATCTTAATCATTCAATCAAATTCCTACGACTCTATTAGACAAAATCATAACAATATGAAGTTAGATAGGCCTAGCCTATTGAAAGAATGTTTAGTATATACAAAGAAGGCATTGTTGATGATGGAAATAAATTAAATAGTGAGACTATGTTTATTGATATTGAGTGAATATCTTGGGCGCATGGTACACTGGAATGTAGCCACCGGGGGAGCAAAGCTAGCTTCATTAAGTGACGGTCCTAATCGCGTGTAAATACAGAAGGTTTGGTGTTAAGAAGGGCATCCGGGTTTTAAAAAACTCTGCTACAAACCAGTGATAGAAGGTCGTTATTAAATTACGTTATTAAATTACTCATGGATACTGTGGAAAACAACCAAGTGTTCCCGTGCTTCGAATTTAGGATACACACGGGCTAATGGCTGAAACTCAAAATTTGAGCTCTGGGGATCATATTACAATACCATCATTTTTATATAGATAAGTCTTTTGATGATCACGCCAGATTTTTTTTTTAATGGCTGTCTTCATAAATTTGAGCACTACCAATTTTCGAAAATTCGTGTTTTCCACTCTAGCCTAACCACAATTTATTCTAGCCTCTAGCCTAACCTATACCTGGTTCATCACATGATATACAATCATCCAGATACAATAAAAAAGACGAAAAAAAACTCAGCCTATACAAAGTATTACACCAACAAAATCTTCTTCATACATATAATTGACTGTTTTTTCAAGCAATTAATTTACACCTTTGAAAACAAACCGAAAGAAAAATGCACAATTCCTTTATAATTTATTAGTCCATTCTAATAAAGACATTAAAGAGACTAGATGAACGAAACATGTTTTATCAAATAAAGAATAAGAATTGAATAAAAATATATAAACGTCTCAATGAATTAATAGTAATCAATAAATTAGATGGGAAATGAAATTAACTAGTAAAATCTGCAACTTAATCTTACAATAATATAATAACACTTTACCTGTGAATGTTGGAGATAGCGAGCACTTTAACAATCTAATAAGAGTAAGTAATGTAATTGAACACCTTTCAATGCAATGTACAGGGTGCTAAAAATAGATTCTTACTAATTTTCTTCTTCGAGTTGGGCCATAAATATGAAATCTTTCATTTTCTTTTGTATCTTTTCAATCCTTCCTATTAATAGCTACGTTTCTTCTCTTCCTTCCATTATAAATCATTAATTTTCTGTATTATTCTTTCTGTTCCTTTAAATCCAATATTTCTAGATATCTTCTCTGTGTTGTTCCAAACTTTGTTTCTTTGTTTTTAAAACATTATATGTATTTTCATTAATTACTTATGTAGTTTAGGTCTTTCTTTTGCAATCATATTTTTTCTTATTCTTTTCCGTGTTGGTCTAAAACAATCGTCCTTTTAATCCAGCATATATTCATTAAGTCTTATTTTGTACTTTTCTTTCCCTTAAATTTAACATTTTCCCGTTCCTTCTACTTGCTTTTCTTTACTTTCCTTTCAATCCAATATTCTTTCAATTGTTTCATTGTGTTTTTCTTTACTGGGCTTCCTTTCAATCTAGCATATTCATTCTTTATGCTCTCCTTGAGAATTTCTTCATTCGTCCCCTCTGGTGTTATTTCCTTTAAATCCCATATTTCCCTTTTCAGTATGTTGTTCTTTATTTTCTTTTCTTTAATAAAGTATAATACTTTATGTTGCATTGTTCTTTCCTTTATATTCAATATTTTTTAATTTCTTCTACTGTGTTTGACGTTAGGCAGATACCTTCATAAGAGCTTTAAATTTATCTTTCTTCTTCTTTAAGTTTTAAATTGTTCTTATTCTTCCTTCCATAAACTAACTATAAAGTCTCCAAAGACATTCATAATACATATTAAAACAAAACATAATACTTTAATTTTCTTTAGACCCTGTTCATAAAAAAATATAATAAAATATATAAATATTAAATTGAATTAAACGAGCAGGCAAGATCTGTAGGTAGATTTTGATAGATATTTTTTTAATAAAAATAATATTGGCACAAGTTTTATAATGTTGGTAACAATGATTAATGGACAAAACAGATGGTACATGTTCTGTTGGCAATACTTCACGTGTAGATACAAATAACAAGAGCTTTATTTTCAATCAGCCAAAGGAAGGCGATTTGTTATTTTCCATTAATGTAAGTTTATTGGTTAGTTTGTCTCAAAGTAGTGTGGCCCAAGGTATATTGGTAAAGAATTAATACTTTAGGTGATCATACAATTTAACAACATCATTGATCACTTGTTTTTCTGCATACTAAACACATCCATACTAAACTCAGTTTTTTTTACCATTGTAAACAATTATTTTAAGAAATATATTTTATCTATCTATCCACTTCTAATATTTTCCAGAGAAATTGTAAATATATTCTACCTATGATTTCACGATGAGGTACAATGTCAGTTCTCCACGTTGTGTATCCTTGTTCATGCTAAAGAACTAACACACCAGTTTATCAGACAGTCATAAGGTTATTTTTTTACTAACTCAAACAAATCATTTGTAAAAACAAAGAAAAATCAAAGTATTAAGAAAAACCAATTGGGTTTTCTTAGTTTCTTCTGATACCATCAGGTTATGCACAGTCTGTTGACAATGAAAAATCGCCTCTTCATCTATTGGTTCACTATAAATCATTCCTATTTCATAATTTATTATTTTTAAATCTTTGATGTATACTAAAAATCACAATGAGATTTGCCTCTAGACACATCTTACTAATTATAAATTTTACCTTATTCTCTATTTCTTTTAGGCATGTACGGATGATAGGTGATTTTGTATTATTTAGGCGTGAATATATTCATCTACAACAAGACTAAATCCACAGGTATTATGGATAGTTTAAACTGCAATATTTGAACAGTTATTCATATTTATAATAACAAGATACACAATATTTTGTGAATCATTATTTTTTAACTTTCATTGAACTTTAAGTCAAAGTCTATGTTATTGTGAAAGTCATCTGCAGTGATTAAATTAACACCAAATCCTGACGAAACTCATAAACAATATCATAATTTGTAAAAGAGAAAATAGTTTGAACAAATAAATTTATTTTGAAATATAATTTTGGATTTTTTATAATCTTGAAAAATGTGTTTGTTTTTTGTGTCAAGTCATAGTTTATAATCAGTGGAATAACAAGTAGAGAAGAATATGAAAGTTTACATAGTTTTATTATTATTAGTTATCTATGCTGTTGTTCGGAGAGAAGGTTGTTTGTTGTGTTCTTTACCTTTGGGGCCACATTTTATAAAATCTGTCTAAGGTATAAAAATAGACCTTCTATTGGGTTGGTTATGTATTGGTAAAGTGCTCTGACTGCTTAGCGGTACGATACATGTTCGAACCCAGCCATCTCATGGAAATTCATCCTCATGAATATGAGAGATTTATCACTATTGGAGCACATGGAACGGGTCAGGATTATCAACATCTAGTCCGTCTTCCTTTAAGTAGCGTAATATGCTACCCTACCTTTCTACCACCTATCAATTTCCTTGATGGACACGGAAAGAGATGGTGGACATGGAAGCGGAAAGTATTTTTTTTTTAATTTGGCTTAACGTCTCTTTAACATCTATTGGTCATTCAAGACGGGGGTTTCACCCTCCATTCGGTAGAAACTTGCAAACCAGCTAACCATATTGACCTTACCCAGCCTGAGTTGGGCCGGAAAAATAGCCAGCATCACAAGGGCGCGAACCCACGTGATCACCCACATGGTACAACCTCGCTGGACGTTGCTTTACTTCAGTGATCTAACGGGAACTGGTGAATTCAATGTGCCATAGACGCTGGCTGGTCATTATAATGGCATGCTACCTAACCGTTCCACCACCATCACTCTGAACACGGAAATTAAAAAAAGTGTAGCTGGTGAAAGCTTGCATTTTGGACACAACATAACAACAGCAATACCTGGATTTTCCATTTGATTCCTGAAAACGTTCATTAATAACGATGCTCTTTTTTAAGTATCTATTTCAAGTATCTAATCATTCCAAATTATAGTGATAATTCAGGATTATTTGGTTGCCTGACTACTTTGTTAAACGTTTTGACTACATCGCTGATCTGAATAGTTTTTTGATGGTTTGAAGAATACTCTTCTTCTTCCAGGTTCTTTATTGCCGTACGCTTAATATCCTCTTTATGTTGTGTCCAAAATGCAAGCTTTCAGCAGCTACATTTTTACTTTATTCGTCAATTGAATTCAAACATAGAGACACATTTCTAAGTCTTATAACCATTTAATGGGAAAGGAATGGAAAAAATTTAGCACAAAAGGGCGGCTTAAAATTCAAAATTTAGGTTGTCACAATGAAGCATTTAAAAAGTTTAGCAGTCCAAAATATAGGAAACGTGTTTCTGCGGTTTTTCCACTCAGAACAAGAATTATTTGGGGCCATTAGAAATTACGGTCTGATCCTTGGCATTAATTGAATTATTTCTGCAATATGATTTGTGACTTGGGTTCCTCAGCTTCATGATGTGCAATTTGAATATCATTCAAAGAAATCATCCAAGAAAATATAATTCGCAGAAAATGTGAAATTCCCGAACGTCCTTCCAATATTTTAACCTGAACAATAAAGAAACCGGTCCGAGCCCCCCCCCCCTCAATCCCCTAATCTTTATTTTTACCTTCCTGATAGCAGGTACAACATCAAACTCTGCTGGTTCGGATGAATAATAAGGGACTCTCATAACTATTCAGTACATCATGGCACAAAGATTATGTGAAATGGCTCAATTGTCATTAATCAAAATGGCCGTGGTAGAAGAAGTCTCTTGGTTTTAATTAGACATCAATGAATGTAAGGAGATGTTCGAATCAGATGTCTTCTGTAATACAATGTGGATAGGCCCGTATAAATAGTGACCATTCAATGATTTAGCAACTCATTTTAAAACAATTATTTTGTGTTTAGTAAACATTTTGGATACCTACATCAGGGGCCTATTTTATAAAATTTATAAGTCCTGCCTTACAAGCAAAATGCATACATTAGAAGTAAATTGCCAGTGTCTATGGCACGTTGAATACACCAGTTCCCGTTCGATCATTGAAGTTGCGCAACATCCAGTGAGGTTCTGCAATGTGTGTGTTCACGTAGGTTCGCGGCCTCGTAATGCTGACTATTTTTCCGACACTACCCAGACTGGGTGATATCAATGTGGGTAGCTAGATTGCAAGTTTCAAGCGAATGGAGGGTAAAACACCCGAATAGACTGACCAATAGATGTTAAAGAGACGTTAAACCGAATTATTTTTTTAAAAAAATTAAATTTCGACATTTTAGAAGTGTTGTTGGCTGTAATGCAAGCCAGCAATTCATGCATATTGCCTGCAATGCAGGACTATTGACAGATTAAACTCAGATTGTTGACAGATTAAAGATAATAATAATATTAAAAAAATTCCTTAAATTCTTGGCGACCCCCTACATTTCTGCCGCGGGCCGTAGTTTCATTAGATTTAGGAACGAGATGAGAGAAAAACCATCTCCTTAGAAGTTAGACTTAGCTTAGGAGATATATTATACTTAAGAAAAAATTGTAAAAATAAAGATAAATTGAATTAAAAAAAAAAATAAAAAAAATTACAAGTAAGGTGGTCTACAAACCAACTACTCACACCTACATCACCCATCCTCGAAGTTGCTTAGCTTCACTCATTCAATGCCATTGGCGTTGGGTCTATTTATATTAAGTACTCAAGTAGGATTCATACTTACCGCGGTGGCCGACACAATATGTTTGGCTGTTCCTGGTTGCACTCAGCCTCGTGAGGACAAATGAGTACCTGTATTGCTTGAGGTGAAAAAATAAGAGAGAGCTTTAGGCAAATAAGTATGTCTACTATCTAACATACTGGAAGTTAAGTATCTAGGTAATGTGAGAAAGTTAACTAGAAAATATATTTTCTAGTTAACTTCCTTACTTAACTAGAAAATATTAATTTTAACTTTAGAATATTATTAGGCATTTTGGAATTTCAAGAATAAGAACTTTTATTAGATAATATGTTTTTTTTAATGTCATTGATGACTTTATAAAGTTTTTTGCTTCAAGGATTATTTTAAATATTTTAAAATAATTCATTTCATATCTATTTTGAAAAATACTCAATACGAAAATTAAAAATATTTTTTTAAAAAAAAAAAAATTTGGCTTAACGCCTCTTTAACATCTATTGGTCATTCAAGACGGGGATTTTACCCTCCATTCGCTGGAAACTTGCAAACCAGCTACCCACATTGACCTCACCCAGCCTGGGTTGGGCCGGAAAAAGCCAACGATACTTGGTGTTCCCAAGCGGTCACCCATCCAAGTACTGACCACGCCCGGACGTTGCTTAACTTCAGTGATCTGACGGGAACTGGTGTATTCAACGTGGTATGATCGTTGGCTTAAAAATATTTAAAATAATCCTAGAAACAAAAAACTTTAAGAACTTTAAGTTTAAATTTAAGAAGAACTTTGAATTTTGAAAGTTGAAAGCTATTTACTAGCTGTTTGTGAACTCTAGACCCCACTATTTTTTTTAATTGACTCCGTTTTTTTCCATGAACATAATGAATGGCCATGCGCTGATTCATCAAAATTGTACCGAAGTTACGAATGTGCTCATTCAACGAACAGACAAACAACAGACATTTAAAGAAAAATAGTGAATGAAAATCTTGACCTTTTACCGATACTATTAATAGCACTATTATTTTTAGCATCTCAATTTTCAATCCCTTCTATTGAGAAAGTCAAGTCTCCCATCACAGCAGCAGTCACATCAATATTCTGGCCCACAGTAAATTCTTCTTCTTTTTATTTTTTAAAAATTCTTTATAATCCTTAACGTATTTATTTTTAAAAATAAAATTAATGTAAAGACATTTGTCAAAGTTACTTCAAGGTTGTGTGTATATATATTTTTCTCCTCTTCTCTCAGAGACTGTCAGTGTATTTTTTTTTCTTTGAGAATAATTTTGTTGTGCTGTAAGGAAAAATGTAGATTACATGATAGTAGTAAACATTTTTGGTGTTTTCTGAGAAGATAGTAAATAATAAAACGAACTACCTATTTAAACTAATATTTCTTAAAAAAAAACAATATTTCATGACTTTATATTTTGTTTGCTGCTAAAGTTTTCAATTGTCTTCCTATTTCTGAATTTATAGTCTCAATATTTGGCATGGACTCCCACAACCATGTCAATCACTGCAATATTATTACGTCAGTAACATAAGATTATACTTATTATACTGTCTAACTAATTCCAAGTTTACCTTAAAATGCCTTGTTCTGCCCAAGTCGTATTATTATGTCGTCAAAATCTCATATACAGGATAACATACTATGCACCGGCAGGGTTTCGACCCCTGGATTACCAGGCAGACGCTGTGATCACTACCGGCCTTTCTGTAGTATTTTACACCATCGCCTGAGGTTGCCTCGGCCTGTGGGGATGTCTCACAATCTCAATTATGACCTATTTTCAACAATTGGATGTTGGTAGGTCATAATGGATTGGAAGAAAAATTGCGTCTTCGGTCTGAAAATAGATTTAGCAATGACAACATAAAAAATTATAAATGAAAAAACATGCTCCCACTTTCAATAATTTGGTTCCTTTAAAATGACATTTTCTAGCAAGTGCTATAGAGTAAGCCCCAATAGCACCAAATGTGTTCAGAATTAAATTTTCTAATTTTGTATAAACCCAAACTTTTGAAAAACAACCTTGGAAATATGATTGAATAGAACTTAAAAGCAACATGATGGTCTTTTGCAGATTCTGTCCACACTGATACAATTCCCCTCCTTCTCAAATCACTTGAGATATGGCTTTGGTGAAAGTCCTAAATGATGACTTTGCAGAAGATGTCCACAGCAAAATTATACAAAGGACTTGAAATATTTTGTCTTCCTTTTAATATGAAAGTTCTATTTGTGTTGTATTAGTTGATAAATCAACAGAAATGGATTTTATTGGGGCTTCCCCAAAATTTAACATCACCAAAATAAGAGACTGATAAAAATTGCCGACCCCACTTGATAAGGATATGTCAAAGAATATTGTGATGTGTGTTTACTGAAGTCTGGATGTATGATTTCTTTCAAGTGGAAGATGTTCACACTATATACATTTCTATCAATCCTATTTACAATTGAACATATTCGAAATAATTTGTGTTCCCCTTTTATTATTTTTAATTCCTGAACACAAAATATTCTTTGTAAGATCCACTCAATTAATTTCCTTCCACTCCTCAGGAATGCAGTTGGTTCCTGTTGATGACAATGCGAATCTTTGATGTTCAATTAGTTCTTGATTGAGGAATCAGCTTCTTCTAAATATTTAAATTCTTATTCAAAATTCATTACTCGTATATCTGGAGATTGATATCTTGAAAATAGGAGACTTTTTACGGAGTCAGAAGTCCGCATTGAATGACCTGGTGGAAAAAAGAGAAAAAACATCAGTAGTCACAAAGATGAGAAAAGATTCTAAGTTTACCTGCTTGCATCTCAACCCTGCTCATGTATGAGCTGAAGATTGTGGCTATATGTACAGGGTATAAGAAGCTGTTTGTTACAGAATGGATAAAAAGAAATAGGGTGTTTTGGTTTTTTCGGGGTGTTTTATGTAAATTTTTAATCGGTTATATCGACCTTGTTACTGCTCCGATTTCGAAAAACCAAAATGATTTAGGATGATCAAAAACAAACTAACAAAATGGCGGCAATTTAAAATTTTCCTTGTCGATTTTCTCAAAATGTACTAAACAATTTTTTTTTTTTTTCAGTTATTTAATCGAACATAACCAATGAATCAAATTTTGTTTCGATGCCAAAAATGAAGTTCTTCGTTCTATCGTAATGAGAAGAAAAAAAATTCAAGAATTCTATTTTGGGATAATTAATTTTTAAACCTGGTCGCCAATTTCTTTTTTCCATATTTCAAAAAGAAAAATGTTTTTTTAGTCCTAAGCTCTCCAAATCATTTTAGTTTTTAGAAATCAGAGCAACATCAAGAGAGATATGACCGATTCAATAACAATGAAAACAGAAAATAATAACACAAAACACCCTGTAACCTTGCANTTCAAGAATTCTATTTTGGGATAATTAATTTTTAAACCTGGTCGCCAATTTCTTTTTTCCATATTTCAAAAAGAAAAATGTTTTTTAGTCCTAAGCTCTCCAAATCATTTTAGTTTTTAGAAATCAGAGCAATATCGAGAGAGATATGACCGATTCAATAACAATGAAAACAGAAAATAATAACAAAAAACACCCTATAACCTTGCAACAAAAGCTCAAATCAAAAATATGTTTCTTTTTATCCATCCTATAACACCTATACCGTGGGGCACAATAACCTGTTAACCCTGTATATTCATATCAAAATCGGACACAGCTTTTGAGAGTTACCGTGGTACAATCAGATATTTCAAGAAAAATTGTGGACTAATACTGTACCTTACATCATTCAGTCAAATAAGGTTTGATACAATCCCTTCATATACTTGATGAGTATAAAAGTGATGGGAATATTAAAAATAAAAAAATAAGGAAACATTGAGAATTGTGACAAACATTTTAAATACAGAATTAATTCATTGATTAAAATGCAAATAATTTTTAATGTAAAAAATATTTAAATAAGATATTTTAATTATTTATTTTAATGACAAGTTTATTTTACCTTTGGGAAAACAGATGAAGGGGGAAATAAGAAAGAATATGTTTCAAGTTAACTTTTCATTAAATTTGGCATGGAAAAGTGTACATACAGGATTAGAATAAAAACATATGAAAAGTTATACTATGTATGTTTATATGTGTCATAGGTAATGTCACAATTTTGGCTAAACATTTACAATAATGAACCTGTCAAATAGACCATGAAAACTTTAAAAAAATACCCCTCTCTAAATTGTCAATGATAGACCGTTCTTGAACAAAGAACACTCTGAAGTAAAAACAGATCAATGAAAATAGAATAACTCGATATACATTTTTGAATAGTGGGACTTGGCCAAGAATGTCATTGTGTTATCCGAGATCACACTTTCATATACAATCATGTGGTACAAGAATAATCTATAAATGTGATTCTCTATTTTAAAGAGATAACAAAACGGATTTACAACTTTCCTAGGACCCTTTTGGCACCTTTTATTTGCAGTATCCAAACTAATCGATTCATAGACGGGTCTTACAAGATATTGAAGCAATAGTTTTATAAGAATTCAGTTAGTGTCCGAGATGGTTGTCTTTATTTTCCATTTCCTAAGTTTTAGGAAATATGAAATTGCAATATTTTCTTCTGATGTATTACAAAAATTTCTACAAATGAAATTAACACATCTTACACAATTGGAAAAACTTTCCAAATACTCATCAATAAAGGTTCACCCACCTCAAACTTATTATTTCACCAATTGCTACTCTTCTCAAAAGGGTTGCATTATCATAAATTTAACTTTCGTCAAAAGATCCAAAGGGTGCAATAAATGGGGAAAAAAATGTTTAATCACTTGTCATTAAAACTTACCACCAAAGCTATTAAAATTTTAATATTATTTATCTCTCCCTTTTCACTTCTAACTTGGTTGATGTTTTCTGCTTGGTTATATACAGGATGTGACGGGATAACTCTGTCATATGGGTTTCGTATTTTACAAGTTTGTTGAATCCAAAAATCGGGGTCTAATTATGCGTCAAATTGTTAGTACGGAACCCTTTAGGTCACTGACTGTGAATCAATGTCAATATTCTGGAGCACATTTGAACCCCAAGAGGGACGAACATATTTCATTAAAAGCGGTCAACGTTAAGGACGAACAAATTTTTTATTCAATTTTTGAAGTTTACTATATACCTACTATAAACATTAAAATATATATATATATATATTTGTAGGAGGGGGGGGTATTTTTTTTTTTAACAATTCAGATAATTTGAATATCCAAATCAAATAAATCTGAAAATAATTTATATTTTTAATACCTTTGAAATAATTTGAATATCCAAATCAAATAAATCTGAAAATAATTTATATTTTTAATACCTTTGAAAAGGTAAATAAAAGGTTACAGGTAAATAAATTAGGTTGCAGTAACAAAATTTTAAAACCTTCTCAAGATATTGGGTTCCGCTCCTTTTTTTAGACACCCTGTATAAATATATATCTTTTAAAAAAACTTTCTATCTTAAATGTTTATCAGTTTTCAAACAAATTCAAAAGTTGGTTTTCTGGTTTTGGGGGGAGAGTGAGGGAGTAAGATTTTTGTTTCACCACTTTTTATTTTATCTTTTTAGATTAATTATTTTTGTTCTAGGGGCAAATTTTTGTGTTGAATAATTATTATTTTATAAAAAGATAAATTAATTATTTAAATTTTATTAATTACAAGTATGATACTATCATCAAGTATGACAACATTATTAGTGGGTACATTTGAAAATAAAATCCTTATAGTATTCAGCAATTGGCAATATTAGATCCAAGAAAAGATGCAGTTGTATGGAAAAATAAAAACAATAAAGAAGTATACCTACAAGCACAGAAAGAAAATTGCGAGAAAAAACGGAAAATAATATTAAATTTTGTGGATATGTCCCACAAAAGAATAATTAAAAACCGACGTAAAAAAATATATATACAGGGTGTCCGTAAGTTCTCAACCCCAGTATCTCGAGAATGACTGAAAATACTGAAAATATCAGAAAACGCAAAAACACGTACTCCTTAGATTTTAGGGGGATTAATTTTAGACTAAAACATTTTTGGCCTCGACTAGCCGTTTAGCCTGGGCACTGACTAGATTCAAAATCTTAAATGAGAAGGTATATCAAGTGACGCCATGTTTTAAAGGTCTCGTTAATACAAGTTCATTTCAACCGGAGTTCTCTAGGATCTACACGAATTACAGGGACATCCATCTTTTTTACTAAATTACTTATTTGGGATCATAAAAACTTATTTCTAGGCATTTTCATCTACCTTCTAGATGCGTCCGCAAAGGGTCCATTTCACATGTTCCACGCTGTAATTCGTGAACGGTAGATCCTAGAGAGTTCCTCTAGGATCTACCGTTCACGAATTACTGTAGATCCTAGAGAGGTTTACTGAGATGAATTCGTATTCGAGATCTTTAAAACAAGTTGTCACTTTATATACCTTCTCATTTAAGATTTTGAAGCCTTCTCATTTAAGTCGGTGCCCAGTCTAAATGGCTGGTCGAGGACAAAAATTTCTTAGTCTAAAATGATTCCCCCTATAATTTAAGAGATACGTGTTTTTGAATTTTCTTATATTTTCACGCATTCTCGAGGTCCGGGGAGGGGTGTAAGACTTTATGAACATCCTGTGTATGTGAATAGATAGAAATGTGCCAAACAACACTTAACTAATTGATTGAAAGAGGTATGAATTAATTTGTATTAGGTAGATATCAAAAAGGAGTATGTGAGAGATAAAGACATGTACGAGTATATTGTACTGGGACAAAATAAACGATATTCAAGATTTCAACAATAAAGGAAATATCAGAGGGAACATAAAAGAGGAAGAAAGAAAAAAACAGAAGTGTACGCAGAAGAGGTAGATATTAGAATAGTCAGAAAGAGGAGACGAGTGGACGTGAGTTAAATGTGGTCCACAGAAGGCTCAATCGACGATAAGGCCCAATCGATGTTATAATAATTGTATTCTATCCTANCGACGATAAGGCCCAATCGATGTTATAATAATTGCATTGTATCCTAAGCGGGAGCTCCTATGCTCAAAAAGAACACATCTGTAAAATAAGAAGGGGTTCTTTGGTGCCATATTTTTTTCAGTGGGAGGACATCCAAAATAAATATCGTTGCTTTTATCAGCGTGCACTCGGGATCGCGACTACAAATGAGTTGAAATGTAGGTGTGATGCCCACTAGACAAAGAGACTTAAAATACTTAGAGCAATCTATTATATTTAATGGAAAAATCGAAGAAATTGTCATGAAACCTTCTATATCTACAATGTTACCTAGAATCTACCAAGATAATAATATATTACACTTGTTGTAACTATTTTACACTTATTTATCTATCTAATGCACTTTATAATTATTCATTTACATACTTACTTGAACTTCTGTTCCGCTCTAAAACAAGAATTTATTTTTCAACTCTGTGCTGACTGCACTGATTATTAGTTCAGCTAGAGCAACAGAACCTTCTTTGTTTATTATTCCATTAGTGCTTTGTTAGTAGTTGTTATTATACCTACATAAATTAATTTCTGTTCTAGGGTAGGTATTACGTAATAATCGTTCAATTGAAAAACGAGCAAACAAATTAAGTCTCTTTAACATTCGACTAAAGCGGTTATTGAAAAGCTTTCAAAATAAAAAAAATCTTTAGAAAATCTCCATAGCCAGCATCTATGACACGTTGAATACACCAGTTCCCGTTAGATCACTGAAGTTAAGCAACGTCCTTCGAGGTTGTTCGCGCCCTCGTGATGCTGGCTATTTTCCGGTCCAACCCAGGTTGGGTGAGGTGAATGTGGTTAGCTGGTTTGCATGTTTCCAGCGAATGGAACGTGAAACCCCCGTCTTTTATGACCAATAGATGTTAAAGAGACGTTAAGCCAAATTAAAGAAAGAAAAAAAATACCTAAATTACTTAGAAGCGGATACAGGGGGGGGGGATAGCAGCGACTCCCACCTTCCAGCACTTGAAAAATTAAATGTCGATTTTTGTCTCTCAAATTTGGTATTTACAAATACTACTGACTTCCATGTCGATTATAATTTGTGGCCTCGATCTCTCCATCTCCTGTATCATCTGGAGACTGTGCCAACTGTACCATCCCCTGCAAAAATGTAGCCATAGTTTTGGAAATCACGTCATTAAGAGTTCTAAAACAAGGGCGAAATTCAGTGTTAGCGCGAGGTTTATAGATTGACATATTTTTATTCATTGTTTCAGATAAGCGAAAATACGTAATATGGGAGTTTTTGTAAAGACCTGTCTTTAAATCCTTAAATGTTTTGAAATTTTCTCTGTAATTTTACTTTTACAATATCTTAGTCAATTGATATAACAAATGTAAACAAAAACATTCCCAAATAAAAAATGCTCTAATAGTTCTCAATTGCCGTCTGCTTGGTACTCTCATATCGATTTTGAGGTCAAATATATGCGATTTGAATCGTCGCTATCAATACCATCGAAATTTGTTTCAATCCCTCATAGTTGATATCTCATCCAATAAAATGATTCAAGAATGTATAGCACTAGTTCTTTTATATCTAACAGGTCTAAATATATACGACATTTTTATGATATGGATAACAAAAGATAATGTTATGTCAGAGATGTAAAAACTCATCTGGAATCCCTCAAATGAAATATACTCGTATATTAAACCTAAATTGAACAAATAGGTACTGAGAAAATAAAAACACATGAAAGAAAAATCTGCATCAGATTTCTAATAATTCCTAATATTATTTTGGAAACACTCATTTTATTTGGCGATCTGAATGCTGCTGCCCGCCTGAATATTCGAATGAAAAGATTTAGCTGTGGGCAAATCGAAATGAATTCTGCGTTTCGACTTGTTATTAAAATAGTGTCTGCAACTTATATTTTGTCATATGTATTTAGTTTAACATTTTATATTGTGACTCATGACATTGATCAAATTCTATCATGAAACTATGGAAAACTAAATAGGAAAGCTAAAAATTTAAACAATAATAAAATTAAATGGAAAATTATAAAAAATGAATACTCAAATAATATGAGGAATACCGAAAACGTCAAACCACGAAGAGAAGCCAGACAAATATAATTTGATTTATTGCCATTAGTCAATTTTAATCGGAAAAAGTGGAAATTACGGCATACGAGCTGACTTTTGGATTCATCAATTCTACGTAGGTACCTACCTTAAACGTAAAACATCAAATATTGGGTTGAAAAGCTCTGTTGGTTGCCGTTGTTGTAGAATTTATAACTCCTAGATTCCCGATTGAATAAATTATGCTCCGATGTATATAAATATGTTTTTAATTTTCCGTGTTAATTAAAGTAGAATTTTGCTCATCTTCTGAGATTTTGCAAATAGTCAAAGCATTTGTTCTGTTTTTATGCATACTACTCATTAGAGTACATGATATAAGATATTTGAACAACTTTGATTATTTTTTTTAATTTATTTAGCTTAACGTCTCTTTAACATCTATTGGTCATTCAAGACATGGATTTCACCCTCCAGTAGCTGGAAACTCGCAAACCAGCTACCTACAATGACTTCACCCAGCCTGGGTTGGGCCGGAAAAATAGCCAGCATCACGAGGGCGAGAACGCACGTGGACACTCACATAGTACAACCTCGCTGGACGTTGCTTAACTTCAGTGATCTAACGGGAATTGGTGTATTCAACGTGTCATAAACGCTGGCTTTTGATTTTTTTAAAATCATTATAAATGAAAAGAATGTACATCATTGTAAAGAACGACTACAGCACTGGAAACGAAATTGATTATTGGAGAGCATAATTGTTAAAACTGTATAATTATTTTTGTGTTTGATTAGAATACAAAATAATAAAAAAAAAAAAAAAAAGANAAAAAAAAAAAAAAAAAAAAAAAAAATAGAAAACATTGATAATTTTGGTTTATTTTTATTTTCAAAGATAAGTTTTAAATTTATAAATAAATGAAAAAAAGATTGTTGAAAAAAAAAATTACTTTTAATATTCTTAAAGAAACTCGGTATTCTAAATATGAATAAAAGTTTCGTTAGATATGCTCATATCTTAATGGAGTCTTTGGGCTGTATTTTTCTTGTATTGACCGTATTACCAGATACGATTTTCAATAATGGACCCATTTAGATATAAAAGAATGAAAAAATTATAAAAAATATAAATATTTTGGAAAATATAATGAAAATCATGGATAATCTTGGAATTGGGTGAGTACCAAAGAATCATATACAGTATGTCTCAGAAGTCCAGCCGGGTGCCCATAACTTTGGAACCGCTTGGAATTTTTGAATTCTGTTTGTTTCTAGGGATAGAAAAGGGCCCATGGTCATTCGAATGGTAACAGCAGTATCCAGGTTCGAATATTGGAAGTTGCTTTTCTTGAAAAAAAAGTGTCGATTTCTCGGGAAATTTAAATGGAATGGTACAAATATTTTTTGGAAAAATAAAAGTGTGTATAAAATAAGGAATATTCCTATTTTTATTTTTTCAAAAAAATAATCAAGGGTGGAGCCAGAGGGGTTCAAATCTAAAACTTGTTACACCCTGTACAACGGAAACCGAATTTAATTTTGATGTAGAAATTCGTTAAGAGTGGCTCAAAAAAGGTTTTTCATCTACATAAGTGATGAAAATACCAACTTCTAAGTTTTATCAGTGCCGTAGGTCTAGATAACCAAATCTCGTATTTCTACCAGAGTTTAAAATGACGACTTTTAGAAAACGGCCATTTTGGGTTAGAAGGTCTGAAGTAAGTATATGGTTTAAGACTTAAAATGGGGAGTGGCCTCAATAAGGAACCATTTCAGCCAAAAAATAATAATTACTAACCCTCACACTTATTCACAACAGGGCCGTATTAATAAGAAAATTTCCATAGAAAAACTGCATATCAAGAACACTTCAATTAATGCGAGTATGCAGTTTTTCTATAGAAATTTTCTCATTAATACGGCTCTGCTGTGAATGAGTGTGAGGGCTAGTAATAATTTTTTTTGCTAAAAATGGTTCATTATTGAATCCGCTTCCCATTTTAAGTTTTAAATCATATTCTTACTTCAGACCTTCTAACTCAAAATGGCCGTTTTTTAAAAGACGTCATTTTAAGCTCTGGTCTGAATACGAGATTTGGTTCTAAGTTTTATCAGTGCCGTAGGCACTGATAAAACTTAGAAGTTGGTATTTTCATCTCTTATGTAAATGGAAAACATTTTTTGAGCCACTCTTAATGAATTTCAACACCAAAATTAAAATCGGTTTCCGTCATACAGGATGTAACAAGTTTTAGATTTGAACCCCTCTGGTTCCGTCCTTGATTATTTTTTTGAAAAAATAAAAATGGGAATATTCCTTGTTTTATTCACACTTTTCTTTAAAAAAATATTTGTACCATTCTATTTAAATTTTCCGAGAAATGACACTTTGTGTCTAAAAGGCCACTTCCAGGATTCGAACCTGGATACTGATATTAGCATTCGAATGGCCATGCGCCCTTTTCTCTCCCTAGAAACAAACAGAATTCAAAAATTCCAAGCGGTTCCAAAGTTATGGGCACCGGGCAGGACTTCTGAGACACTGTATATAGTGTTAAAGATTGAACGGACGAACTTCTAGAACATGTTTCATCAAGTGAACCAGTCTGCAAAACCACTCAGTAATTAACGAAATTGTCTTATGAAAATAAATTCATCAATCATTATTCAATTTTGTAGCATGACTTCGATTTGTTTTTGATTTTAATATGAATGATATTATGTAGCGCAGGATTTTTTTGGATAAATATAAAATGATAAAGATCTCAAATTTGTTGAAAATGTTATATTAGACCGTCCTCATCACTACTGTAAAAAAATACTGACGTGGGAAAAGTTGCAGAACCGACCGCCATTTTGACTTTCATCATCTACCATTTTGAATTTTAAGTAATTTTTGGTTTTCTGGAAATATCTCGAGAACGTTTTATTTTATTGATTTTTTATTTATTTTCATTTTAACTTCAATTATTCGATTTTCTACAGGATTAATTCCATACATATCTGTCATATCTCTGACCGTTTCTGAGATATAAATATAGTCCAGGAATTTTAGTTTAATAAACGGGTTTAAAAAATTAGTGGTAGTTAAAGTTCTAAAAAATTCTGAAAATATTAGAAAAAAAAAAACAATGTGAGAGACCAAATTGTACTACTATCATATTTCCAATTTCCTACAAGCTTTCTTTTACATATTTTTTAAATCTCTGATAACTCCTGTGATGTAGGTATTTTATTTAATTATTAAATACCTTAAACTGAGAAACGGTCCGAGATACGACAAATATCTTGTAGGAATTCAAATTTTCGTTAGTCAAAGTTTCAAAAAAATCAATGAACGGTTCTAAAGAGAGTTTTGGAAAGCTAAGCAAAGGATTTAAAATTGCGGACGATAAAAGCCAAAAAGACGGTTCCGAAAATTTGTCACCTCGAAACTTTTCATAATCTTGATGAGGGGTCTAGAAACCTGTTCACCTAGATAAAATTCAAGATGCAATTCGACTTCTACTTGAGGACTTCTTTGTCGTATATAAGTCAACTTGGAACCCTCAATTCTTATTCTATTCTCCACTGCAATAAAATTTATCAATATTATAAATCAAATTTAATTTGAAATTATTGATTCCTCATTTTATCAATAATTTCAATCTAAAAAATGACATTGTCGCGAGCAAAGGAAATATCTGCCGTGTTTTTCAAGTACTTCGGTGTATTTTCGTTCTTTTATTTTCTTAGATTATTATACCTTTAATCAATCTATTATGATTGGACTTTTAAAAAAATCAGCCAAACTGATGGCACTATGGTATTTAGTAACTTATGCTTATCAAGGTTTATTGCTGGCGTTTACAGGACATTCAATTTAAATGTCCTAGAAATGTTTTGGTAAGTAAATCTCAACCTGTTATGATTACAGAATTTCTGTAAACAGTATTAGACCTAAGTAACAGCTCACTGACATAACGGTTCACACTTCAGTCTTCAGTGTACTAATAGAATTCCGTGAACATAATGAATGTTCATACCATATTTCGTCAAAAAGTGCACAAGGCGTCACAGAGCTATCGTGGAACGTACAGATAGGCAAACAGACATTTAAAGACATTTTTTTTTTTTTTTATATATTAGGGATTTTTATTAAATTTTTACCCTAGTATTATTTATCTTGGTAATGAAAAATTAAACCATTAATTAGGTATTCTTAGAAACAACATGCAGTATGCTTGATAAAAAGAAATAATTATATAATTAAGTATTCTAGCAACAAGTTCTTTCATAAATTATCTCAATCTTATTAAACTTTTGTAAAATAAAATATATAAAGACATATGGAGTTGAAAAAGTTGAAACTTCAGCACGCTTCGTTCAATCAAAAAGATACGAGCATTGCCTAGGTGCCTCACCCAAAAAAAACTATAATTAAGCTGTAGGTACCTACAATTGCATTTGATACTGAAAAGTAGTAGGCTCCTATAGGTACTCAGAAGCAGATAAGGGGGGTGGGGTAAATCGCTCCCTACCCAGATCTTAAGAAATTGAACGTCGAAACACTTTTCTCAAATTTGGTGTTCATAAATACCCCCAACCCCCAACCCCATGGAAACCTGTAACGCCCCCTGTATGTTCTCTATTCTTTTAATTTTAGCGAATAGCTCTTTTGAAAATTTTCGGGAATTTTTTAATTGCTTAAACTGGCAACCATGACTGTGGTATCGGTGCATATACGAAGCTCTCCCTGCCACACATCTTCCACTGATGGCTTTGACAAATACCATTTTTAAATTTAGTCACTGGACTGACTTCCCATTCCACTGTGTTGTCAGATTAGAAGGGCTAGTTGCAGTCATAGATTTTAATATGATCATAAAAATATTGAGTTGGAAGAGTACCTGGATACTATTGGTGTCAACTTTTATTGAGAATGTTCTTCTTTAACTTCACATATTCTCAATTCTATTCGGGGTGGGCGTTACTTTCCTCAATTCTTTTTTCTTGTAAAAAGTTGTGCACGGGGACCGCTTTCGCATTCTTTTCATCGCCTACTCTCTTTAGCTGCAATCTTTATTGAACTGTTATTGAAAATAATTAATCTTTTATTGGAAATATTTAGCTAAAATTCTCCCAGTAGTATTAACAGCATAAATTTCGACACTGGTTTCCTCTTAGCTCAAAATCTCACAAATTCGACACTGTCTATATTAGCTTCCTCTGCTAATCACATTCATCAATCAGGCTCCTTAATATTTAAAAAAAATCATTAGCAGCACTTTCACCTATGATTAAATTAATTCTTTCAATAAATTATCAATAGTTATTCTTTTGATATTATTTCATGAGTTTTTGTTAGTCAGTAGTTAGATTTCAGATAGAAAATTTGTTGTTCTTGTCACCAGAGACACTTAGTATATCACAAGTTAGTGTTCCTATGTTTCCAATGACAAGTTAGTGTTCCTATGTTTCCAATGACAAGTTAGTGTTCCTATGATTCCAATCACAAGTTAATGTTCCTATGTTTCCAATGACAAGTTAGTGTTCCTATGATTCCAATCACAAGTTAATGTTCCTATATTTGCAATCACAAGTTAGTGTTCCTATTTTTCCAATCACAAGTTAGTGTTCCTATGTTTCCAATCACAAGTTAGTGTTCCTATGTTTCCAAACACAATTTAGCGTTCCTATGTTTCCAATCACAAGTTAGTGTTCTTATGTTTCCAATCATAAGTTAGTGTTCCTATGATTCCAATCACAAGTTAGTGTTCCTATGTTTCCAATCACAAGTTAGCGTTCCTATGTTTCCAATCACAAGTTAGTGTTACTATGTTTCCAATCATAAGTTAGTGTTCCTTTGTTTCCAATCATAAGTTACTGTTCCTATGTTTCCAATCACAATTTATTGTTCCTATGTTCTATGTATAAAATAATTTATGCTGGGCTACTCTGTGACAATATCTTTAATTAATTAGAAAAAATCTCATTAATCAGATAGGTACTCACCGACAATTAAACTAAAATATTAAAAAATGGATGTCTTACGTAAAATGAGCGTTCGGGCACTGAAAACTTTAGGTATTTTCTTATTGCCTATTATGTGTTATTATTACTTTGTAGTGGTGGATTATCAAAGAATACTTTGGGAATCTCTTCCATAGTGATACAGTGTAAGTAAAAATAAGAATCTAGGAAGACAGTCTCATATATCTGGGTACCATTGGACAAGATGACAAAACCAATGAATGAATTTCTCGATCTCGGTTTTTCTCTCGCATAATCAATAATCAAATCAAGATTATGCTACGAATTGAATAGCAATTGAGAAACTCGTGTTAATGAGTGAACTAATTTAATTACTGAACCGCTCTTTTGGAGAATCGTTCACTTGAATCAACAAGTTCGTTCGTTCATTTTTTACTCCTCATATTATTCATGTTGCTTTGTATATGAGTGAGAGAATTTAATTAAATATAATATTATCAATTTAATCTTGCTCGTTGTTTAATCTGATAAAACAATCATAATTGATGCCATTCCTAATCAATAATTTCAATCAATGTTCCAATCACCAAATCATACATTAATGCAGTATTGAGACAATCTTTTCCACATCTCTCAAGTACCCATAAATATTTTCTCTTTATTTTATTTAACATCAAGTAAAGCGCAACCCAGACAATCAAAACATGTCTTTATTACTCAATAATTACACAACTTTGGCTCAGCCCAAGAAATTGTTTTTACATTTTATTACTTGTGTCTTGGTTGCTGCTGTGTTTATGTAGACTTAATATTAAACTTAAATATGTTGAAGTTTATGAAAACGTGTATTACTTATTTCTTTATTTGGTATGGATGTTCCTTTGTGTATTACAATTTCTTTCATCATTGTTAAGAATTATGAATAAAGGTAAATTATATATATGTAATGGAAGTTCGCGACATTGAATTACGTAAATTCTCTCCAATCAGTATAAAAATAATTTATAAATAAAATTTTCCTCGGAACCGAATCCTGATAAATATAGTTTTCCTCGGAACCGAATCCTGATAAATGAAGTTTTCTTCGGAACCGAATTCTGATAAATAAAGTTTTCCTCGGAACCGAATCCTGATAAATAAAGTTTTCCTCGGAGCCAAATTCTGATAAATAAAGTTTTCCTCGGACCGAATTCTGATTGATAAAGTTTTCCTCGGAGCCGAATTTTGATAAATAAAGTTTTCCTCGGAGCCAAATTCTGATAAATAAAATTTTCCTCGAAGCCGAATTCTGATAAATAAAGTTTTCCTCGGAACCGAATCCTGATAAATAAAGTTTTCCTCGAAGCCGAATCCTGATAAATAAAGTTTTCCTCAGAGCCAAATTCTGATAAATAAAGTTTTTCTCGCCTGTGTCATCTTTTCAGATTTTAAACAATAACAGATTTTTCAATAACCATTCTATTTTCACCAGTTGATTTTGTACAACTTTCGTCCCTCATTGCTACAAATTTTTAAGCTTAACTATCCCATCCATCTTAGATGTAAAAATTTTTTTTTGTACTTTTATTTAAATAAACAATATTTTTACCGTTCATCCTATTTAAATTTCTCGAGGAACAAACACTTTTTATCAAAAAATTCACTTCCTGAGTTCGACGTCAAGCGAGGTTTCACTAAGTGGTATCTTACCTTGGTGATTCCGGCTAAGTCCGGCCAAACCCATTATTGTAATCTACTTGAAACTTCGTTGTGCTGTGGGGTTTTAATGGCCCAAGGTGGGTTATCAAAAAACCCATTAATTTGTTGAACCTAATCTATAAAGCTAGATTCAGTTTTGCTAATTTTATTAATTTTTGATTTCAGATTTGTGAATAATGTTCAATGTTCGTGTAACCTATCCCAGGATGATACAACCAGATATATGAAGATACCAAACGGATTCGGCTGAATGTAGTACATTGGTGCAACCATGCAACCTCTATAAAATAATGAGAAATAAATGTCTTTGTTCGTGAATAAAATTTTGTTTTAATTTCCGTTCCAAAGTCTTGAGAAAAACTGAGTAGCTCTTGTTTGTTGTAGTAAAACGGCAAGGAGTTCAATGCCTTAGTTATTCTAGCTCTAAAAATTTGCTCTAAATCGATAAAAAAATCGTGTTTACTTCCGGAGAGAACTAAAGATCTCAAAAAATTTGCAACTTATATACTGTGATATTCAAAATGGACGATATTAACTACATTTCTGCATGAGGAGAGAGTAGACCACAGAACACCAAATAGATTGAATAACTGAAATTGTTAAAAGAAAATACTCTATTATGTACTGGGAACTCTCGGCTGCTCTCCGCTTTATGAATATTACGATGTTCATTACCCTTATTTGGTACTGCTAAATTTAACAATTTCGAGATTCCATTAAAATTTCGAATCGGCTCAGATGTAGAAAAATCAATATGTTACTCAAGGATATTACAAGTATTTTTTTACTGCGGATCACCTTTGTATCAATATTTCCAACTCATTCCTATTGATACCTCTCCATTTAGATTTTTCTATGGAGCATGAATCAAGGAGAAAATATACTGTATTGGGTGAAAAAATTAAACGAAAAAGCGCAATGTTTGAATTTACCTTCCAGTTCAATTTTCTATTTTTTCCGTCCGTATTACCTACCTACGATTATTATCAGTCAGTCAGCTTACCATCTGCTCTTTGAAATGTATGTTTTAAGCAGAGTACTTCGAATAAAACAAATTGAAAATTTCGCGCTAATAAAATTTTCGCAAAAAAATTCAACCCTCAATTTTATTCTGGAGGGTTGTTTTCCATTTCAAAAAGTATCTTTTCCAAACCATAGAGATCGCTAGGGATATATTTGTGCTATACTCGCAAATAATATTATCATTTGTGACCTTTTCTTTTCATCCTTTGAGAAGATACTCATCATTAGGTTTGTATTGAAAAGGAAACTAGATTTATAGTTTTTGTAGGCCAGGGGTTACATTTTGTGAAAGAAGAACATTTCAATTGAAGAGAAGCGTTTGAAAATACGTATCCTTTGAGACTTTGTTGAATATAGTGCATCAACGTAATGTTACCTTGACCAAGATAAACAACTGAAGATGAATGTGTTTATAGTATTAGAGTCAAGTGCAGGATTAGCAAATATTTGATGCAAATGATGTTCGGGGTGTGTAAGAATTGTAACATAATAAGTGTGCTGGTGCACTCAAAGATACGTTAACGGCTAGTTTGGCGAGGATGTTTCAAGGTGCCTCATTTTCTTCGATATGTTTAGGACTGTATTTGGGAATGCGGATGTATAGAATAATTATTTGATTAATAACAGAAACAGAAAAAAACTTTTTCATTTTAGGTCTGTTTAAACGTCCCGAAAGGGGAGGTACTTACCCGTACATGAATATAATAACTATTTCTTGCTCAACATGGGTTGGTGTTGTAGTGGTAAGACGCTCTGAGCGGTAAACAGCAGAGTGTAAGTTCAAACCCAGTTAACCCAGTGAATTTGGGATATTCTTATCAACATCTAGTCCGAGCGTCCTCGGAGTAGCATAATATGCTAACCAACCCTTTGACCACCATCACTTACTGTGATGGACAAACAAAGTAAATAAGTAAGTACCATCAATAATGAAATACAATTCATTGGTGAACATTTTATATTGATATTGATCAGCTTATACAGAAAAATCAGATCCTGGATGTCTCGACTAGTTTCTAGTGATTCAAGACCCAAATGTTCCACTTAATATTGGTACGGATAGATAAGCTCGTTCAAATTTCTTCACTACACGTTTTCATAAACTTCAACAGATACCAGGTTACCAGCTACTGTAGAGTACCTTTTTTTTTAATTTGGCTTAACGTCTCTTTAACATCTGAGAGAAATTCAGATAGTTTTGACTATTTGGTTTCTAAATGTTAAGATTTTTTTTTTTAGAAAACCTAAATTTTTTTTCACCAATGGAAAATATATGTTGTGCCATAAATTTAAAACTGGTCGGGCACGCATCCAGACTTTTTTTTTAATTATGACCTTTTTTAAACTGGCGCCTCGGATGGTAATGAGCTATCATCACTCTTTTTATAGCAATTATTCTAAAACAATACAATAAGGAAAGTCAAGAAAGAAATGGCAAATTATGTACATACGTATACATACATACCATTAAGTACCTATAATTACTAGTAAATTGTATGGAAATACATAGTATAATTTCTCAAAAAAAAAAAAAAAAAAATAGCGGACGTTAATACAAATCATTAAACTTGTATTTTCTGAAGAAAAAAAATCGATCGAGCGACGTCTACCGAACTTCTCAACTCCGCAGCTTCTGTGCAACTGACTGATCGTTCAAGTAGTACAGACATCACACTTCTAATAATTTGTTGTATATGGTTTGGATTTCTCGTCTCATGGAAAACGTTGGATGGTAATGAGGTTGGATTGGGGGAACAATATTTAACAGATTTTAAAAATGTTAAGGAAAACAAATTTTATGCTATGAATCTATTTAATTATGAAGCCAAATACATATCTCTGAACTTGTGTAATAATAACGAAAAATTGTTATTCAGAAAAAAATATAAGAAGGAGGAAAAAAATGTCGAAGGACAGCGGACGGTAATGACATCTGACCCTAAAACTTATTTTTTTAGTGGAAAAATATAATGCTTTTGATTAAATCTTGGTGGCGCGATATACCCATTGGCCATTGCAGTAATTTGAAAAAGAAAAACACCCGAAAAAACTAGCGGTCAAAAAAAATCTTCGAGGGACACGAATGTTAAAACTATCTGAATTTCTCTCATCTATTGATCATTCAATACGGGGGTTTTACCTTCCATTCGCTGGAAACTTGCAAACCACCTACCCACATTGACCTCACCCAGCCTGGGTTGGGCCGGAAAAATGAGCCAACGATACGTGGTGTTCCTAAGCGGTCAACCACCCAAGTACTGACCACGCCAGGTGTTGCTTAACTTCAGTGATCTGACGGGAACTGGTGTATTCAACGTGGTATGATCGTTGGCTGGAGTACTTTTGGTTGACATTTAGTTGAACCAGACAGTTTAAGGGAGAAGCATCCAAGCAGACTGGAAATTATAATATTCACGTAATACATCAAACATGTTAAAAGTTAGGCAGAAATCAGAGATCATGCTTGTAATGTCACCTGGTCTATGGTTCATATGATTTTTAAAATCATATGAACCATAGCCCACTGCGAATCGGCAGTGTCAATGCAGAATATTGTGACACACATTTTATAAGAATGCCATAAAAAAAAGAATAAAATATATTGCGTCGATGTTCACTTTATACTCTTATGTGTTTATAAGCTCACCTGGTTGAGTGACAGATCGTTTTGAATCCAAACATGGACTCCAAATATAGCAAACGCAATTAAAATTCTCTTACGATTTCTTTTTTTTTTTTAAAAAAAAAAAATATGTTTCAATTTTCTTGAAATATATTTACATAATTATGTTCCTTTCCAATAGTCAGAAGGGATGAAACCAGAAATCCATTTATTGACCCCTTGACAAATAAGTTACCCTTTCTTAGAATCATATTGTTCAAACTTGAGAATTTTTTTCTTGAAGAAAAGAAAGGAACATTTGATGCAATAGACGAACGTACTGAACAAATCATAAGAAAGTAAGAATATAAGATACGTACACACAATCTCCCTTCCGAAATATGGATAATATTTTAGATTAGAAATAAATGTATCTAGCCTAATGATTCCTAAACTCATAGAAATTTGATTTTTTTTTTTTTTTTGGCTCTTGTGTGGATCGTTATCCTCGATAGTCTTTTAGTAGGAGACATAGGTATCTTTCTTTATATAAGATCATCAAAGATTACATATTGATTTTGGTGCTCAGCTAGAACATTATGCCTTTCATCTGCCATCCGTTCGGCGTAGACTAACTACATTTTTTTTTTTTTTTACATTCCATGAATGTAGATCCGCTAATCAATTTCGCGCCGCTTGTGAATCTTTGTTGCTATCCAGAAGTTTCATGTCTTGCGTAAATTATATTGTATCGATATTTTTGTTTTGCATCTTTTTGTAATAATTGTCAATAAAAACTTTTAACTATTATTAAGGCAGATAAAATACTATATCTTCACTTGTCTAGAAAGTTTTTTTTTTTTTTTTATTTATTATTAAATATCCAGTAAGTTTGGGTGTAGAATAATGACATTTGTTGCTATGCTGGTGTTTTATTGCTTGTACCGTCGATATGAGATTCGTGTTTTTTTTCGTTAGTTAATACATATGGCTGGGGCATTTTCTACCACCTAACCCTTAGAGATCTATTTTTATGTGGTCAAATACTCAAATTAATGAGGTAAAAAACCTGCCTCTGCTAGGGATCGAACCCACACCTCCTGTTTACCAGGTGAGCGCTTAACCACTGAGCTACCAAGGCAGGTTAAATGACAAATGATTTTTTTTTTATATAAAAAAAACTGTTTTACAGGAAGAATTCAAGGACGGTACCCATATTTAATTGATATTGGAGCCAAATAGAACTCTTTTTTTGGAAGGGGGCTATTTTCGTACCAGCTCATACCTTTTACATTGTTTTACATAATCGGAACATATTACAATAGATACTCCTAATATTTTAAATAATGTTTGACGTAAGTGTCGATTATGCAATATTATACGGCCCATTAGCAGAGTGCTGTAGTCTGTATGGCGCGTAGTTCAATGTCACCTTGAGCATTTGATAGTCTTCATGTTTTAATATATTTTTTTCTTGCTCTTGTATTAACATTCTTTTGTTTGCAATGTTATCCACACTTCACCAATCAATTTCGTATTCAAAAAATAAAGTAAGAAAAACTTTGAGCAATTGTTTTCCTTTACAAGAAACAATGAAATGGAAAGGAGAAGCAAGATGAAGAGGACAATTTGAAAAATGAACCAATGCACATTTCCAACCTGTGACTTTAAAAGAAGAAGGGGTTTGTCCATAAAGTTAAGAATATGAAAGAAACCAAGGCAATGGTTTTATATCTACTTTCTTTCACACACTGGATGCTGAGACTCACCTATAATAATCTTCCTGTTTACAAGCTGAAAATCTTTGAATAACATGTTAATTATAAGTGTTAAAAAATATTAACTATTAAATAAATTAAATTTAAACAAAACACTTACCAAAAACACTATTTATTTTAATTTATGAAGAAACTAGTTGTGAATCATTCGATTCATCATCAGTCTAGTCGAGTCTAAAGATGGTTTAGACTCGACTAGACTGATGATGAATCGAATGATTCGAAACTAGTTTCTTTATAAATTAAAATAAATAATGTTTTTGGTAAGTGTTTTGTTTAAATTTAATTTATTTTATAGTTAATTACAAGCTGATGCCCACAACTTCGAATGCTTCTTTTGCTGTGGCTGTAGAATTCCTTTTGTCCAGAAAGAATTAGTCAGCTTTTTTCTTTGCAAATATTGGAAAACATCTATTGGTGATCCGCCATTCGCTGGAAATTTACATACCAGCTACTCACAATGACTTGACTCAGCCTGGGTTAGGTCGGAAAAAATCAAGGACGTGAACCTAAGTGAACACCCACTTGGTAAAACCTCGCTTAACTTCAGTGGACATTGCTTAACTTCAGTGATCTAGCAGGAACTGGTTTATTCAACGTACCATAGATGCTGGCTTTATTAAATGATATAGGTAATAATAAAAAAATAAAAACTTTAGCAGCAGTCACCATTTTATATTGGACTACCATCGGAAACGATGATACTAATAATCATGAAAAATAGTTATTGAAATAAGTGGACGATTTAGATTTTTTTTATAAAATATTTATATGACAAATGAATGGGAACATTAGAGCAGGGCTGCAAACAAAGGCTGGGCTACATTTTGTGGGATGATTTCAAACATTCATCTTAACTCTTGCTGTCAATCATATTTTCATCAATGGCGTTCTATTCATATTCCATGAATCACCCCAATTTCATATCTCTTTTATCTAAGTTCAAGACATTTTGAATTACCTATTTGAAATTTGCTCCATACAATGTATTACCTGCTTAAAATAATGCTTGGGTCGAGTTTTTGCGTCTCAAGTGAGATACCACTGGATTATGTAAGTCCCGAAAATACAATTCGAGATATTATCGAACACATACTTTTTTTTTTAAACAAACTATTTTTTTTATTTTAAAGAACATTAATGAATAATATTATAGAATTAAAAAAACAAACAAAAAATAACAATAATAGAAAAAGAATACAATAATCAAAGTAAACAAATTTTAAAATTATCAATGTTCTGTTGTTAAAATATCTTCTGGTTAAAATCTACTTTTAGTTACTGCAGTCCATTATACGGTAACGTATGTGTCGGACTGCGGTGATAATAAATTTTGATAATAAATAAATAATAAATTTTGCATAAGCTCTATAAAAAACTAATAAATAATTATGATTTTAATAAATTTTTGTTTCAGCATTCGTTTCAGCCATTGTTCCTTTGTGTGTGTGTGTGTGTGTGTGTGTGTGTGTGTGATATAATAACTTACACAACATACACAGTCTCTCTGTGTATGTTTGTCTGTGAACAAAATATCAAATTTGGTATGTATTGGTATGCTTAACGTCTCTTTAACATCTATTGGTCATTCAAGACCGGGGTTTTACGAACCGTTCGCTGAAAACTTGCAAATCAGGTACCCACATTGACCCCACCCAGCCTGGGTTGGGTCGGAAAAATGAACCAACGATACGTGGTGTTCCCAAGCGGTCCACATCCAAGTACTGGCCACGCCCGACGTTGCTTAACTTCGTTGATATGACGGGAACTGGTGTATTCAACGTGGTATGATCGTTGACTATGATATTTTTGGTTGCAATCAACTGTAACATTGTCGATTTTTAGCAGTGGCCGCTTTTCCTATTGTTTTCACTACAAAACGTGTTTTGGCATTGAAAACTCGGCATCGAATAATTCGGCCAATTACAATACTTTCTACTTTTTTATAGATAAGAAAAGTCGTGTGATCTTCACACTAGATTTCTATATTTTCAATATTGCCTTCACATCATGATTCCATAGAAGATGTCAGCACAGCTTAGGGATAGCTCTTTGTAATCAAATTGTTGCCATTTTTAAAATAAAAATTCAATTCTAATATTATAAAGAAAAATCCATTCCTTCTATATTATTTACTGATTGTGGAGCTCCTATGACACGATAGGTAAGGCCCGTTTATAGGTAAGAGTTTCAAATATTTTTTGAAGCGCATTCCAGTAGATAAACCCCCATTGGGCAACATTCAACAAAATAGAAATATATCGATGGAAGTTTCATGTTTTATATGTCAAGAACAAAAGAACCCTCAACTCCCTGCTTCAGATTCCACCACTTTGTCTCCATATATATTGAATTCAAATAAAGACACAACAGAATTGAAATCAAAATATTTCAATTAAAAATAGGCAAGTAATTAATTATTTATTGAATTGATAAACTTTACTGTTGAATTAATGGGACTACTGTTGAATCTTCTGACATAGAAAGTTCTTTCAGATTATTTTTTTACCTCTTTTGTATCAATTTTTTTTTTTTTTTTTTTTTTTTTGAAGTGTCGTAAAAGATATCATTAGTCATTTTGTCGTGTCGCTAAATAGAGATTTATTTTTGTGTATACATTCAGACAGAATGTCAAAGGCTCTCTCTTTTTTTCTGCTATATCAGTATAAATGAATTTTCCAATTTTTAATGGCATTTCTATGTCAGTTTTTTTTTTTTGGAATTAAATTTTGAAAGTTAGTTTTTGTTTTGTTATTCATTTCTATAAGTTTTCAATAAAAATAAATTTATTTCTATTTTTTTCTAATTTTATTTTTAAAATAATCAATAGGATTTTTTTTTTTTTACATAGGCCTGTATCAAATTTTGACAAACATGTCCTTACGTAGCCCAACTCTGTCAATGTAGTTTTATCCAGATTCCGATTGCCAATGATTTTCTTATTATATTATTCAGTTATAACTGAGATCTGCTGTTATGTTTGTGCTTAAAAGGGAGCGCACTGCATTTGTATTGACGCGTGATTGTAGGAATCCCTTTAGCAAAATAGTTTATTCTGTTTTTCTGCAAATGTCGAAGAAAACACGATTCTAGAATTTCTTAAAAATGGTGGATACAGTATTAGGCGGGCAGGATAACTCCAAATTTTGTTCCTAACGTCCCTTTAACATTATTTTATTGGTCATTCGTGGCGGGGGTTTCACACTTATCCGCTGGAAACTTAGAAACCAGCTACCCACAATAAACATCAAGAGGACGAGAACCTACGTGGTCACTCACTTAGTGAAACCTCGCTGGACATTGCTAAACTTCAGTGATCAAATGGGAACTGTTGTTTTCAACAAGTCATAGACGTTTGTTACTTAGTCTCATGTTTTATTTCTCGGACACGCCACAAAAGATCGAAGCCTTTTTGTAAGGTATAAATACAGCATAATGATTCCATATGTAAGAAACATTGAAATATTGTGATGGCCTACTAAAAATAGTGACATAATAACACACAAAGAACTCTAGGTATACAAAGGTCTTATTAGAATAAGTTTATCATTAACCGGCATCATCATTATTTCTCCCTCCGCATCAATGTTGGTTGCATAATAAATTATTATTTCAATTGCAACCACCTCGCCTTTGTAAATGTTGTTTAAGGGGCGTCTTGCTGTCTATCTCGTGAACATGTTCACCAGAATCGATAATCAAATATTTGCTGGGAAATATAAACTATTATCAAATTTTGGGGGCTAAGTATGATTTGGAGTAGGATAAAGCAGAGTCGGTAAATTCAATGATCCCTTGTAATCCTAATAAATCCTACCATATTAAAGAATCAAAAAAGCATGCCAAGTAGGTCTGTGTAGTTTTGGCGCCATGAGTAAACGGAGGTAAAAAGAAGGAAAACTTTCTATCTTTTAACATTCTTTGAGGATGTAATTTTATTCAATTACATCCTCCAAGAATCATCAAGGGAGAATTGGAGTACTTGTAGAGCGCCCTATATAAACAGATCAAACTTATAAGCTGTGAACTATCGAGCTATTGGGGTGTAAAAAATATTAACTTTTAAATAAATTCAATTAAAACAAAACACTTAACACTTATTTTTTGGTAAGTGTTTTGTTTTAATTTAATTTATTTAAAAGTTAATGTATTTAAATTACCGGAGAAAAAAGTTTATTTGAACGAACTGGCGTTCAACCATATTTAATTTGTTACCAATACCAGAGCGATACACACTCGGACAAAAAAGTTCGACATCGAATATCCCATTGTACCTATAATCAAAAAGGGGAGACATGCCTACATAAATATGTCAATTGAAAAATCAACTAATCAATTATTTTAAACAAATTAAATGATAAATCAATAAGGAAACTAAAATAAATTTATCAATTTAATTGAAATTAGGAAAATAAAATGTTACCGAAATCCAGTTTTGAAATTTAATGTTTTGAACCAATAAAATCTTTTTTCTCTCTCAATTTTTTTGGTGGGGGTGGACGGGTAGAACCCACAGTAGTGAACTGATGAATTTTTTGCCAAATGAACAGATGTTCAAAAACGTAAAGAATATGCGACAGACAAAAATACACTAAATCATTTAGGAAAAATAATAATGTGGAATGATTTTTTGTCGATATTGTTTCGTCCAAAATAACATTTATTAGTTTTGAGCGCAAAATACAAAATGTATAGAAATTTCAATAGCCTGAAATCATTGTCGTATCAGATTTTTTAAATTTGACTTTAATATCTAAGGTTATTTGATTTTGGGACGGGGGTTTAACCTTCTTTTGTTGTAATGCTGGAAAAAATAGATACTGATATATCTTACACAGGGTTGGAAATTAACCACACAGAGTTAGTCTGGAAATTACCAATATCACGAGGGATCGAACCTAGATGCTGACCAAAATCTGTAGTTTTAGACTATAAGAAGTTGTAAGACAAAAGTGTGTCTCCCAAATTCTGGTTTAAGGAGCCTATTTCACAATAAACTTCAAGGGTTATTATTATTCTTGTATGTATACCTATAGCGAAACCATAAAAATTACAAGTACAAAACTATTATTAATAACTTATAGATTATTCTGAAATAAGACTCTCACACAGCAAATAATTTGAGGGGTCTAAAGGAAATAACCTGTTTTTTTGAGTGTGTGTAATTTTAATTTGGTAATTAAAATCTCGAAATTTATGTCAATTACTGGCCTCCAAGAAGAGATGTATTTTGTCATTTAGAACGTCCTTCCATCTCTATTGGGCGGTTGAAAGGGAACATCTGCTGAATTTCGTCTCAATGCACGAGTCTTGTGTCAAATAAAATTAGTACCAGGCACCAACTCAATAAACGTTGCATTTTCATTCTTAAATCACACTACCATAAATCACATAACCACCGAACACGATGACAATTTTTCTAAAAAAAAATTTGATGATGATAACATCCTTTATGTGCAGAATCTTAAAGATGAATCCTCATTCAACTTCAAATCAAATATTCCTAACGACTAGGTTACTATAGTTAACCGTACTATAAAAATCAAGAAGATAAACTAGAAACTTAACTTTCCAATAAAATAACACGAAATATTTACCCCAAAAAAGTATAAAGATATATTTCATTCCAATCAATGGGGCTTCCCTTTCCTATCTTTTGTCAAAAACCACCGAATCTGTCCTACAAAAGAAGAAATCAGATGTGGATTTCGGAGGGACTCAGGCACCTGATTTATAGAACATTGATACGAATTGCTTGGTCAAAATTAAAAGCATTTAGAATAGTTTATTTTTCAATTTTGAAAATCTCTAAACTTTTTTTATAAAATTTCAAATGGAAATATTTTTCGACGGATGGATAAAAATGAGAAAAGCTTACTTATTTATTGATGATCTGAGACCGAAATGTAACAGCGAAAATCTATTACCAACTAAATTTAAGATGGCGAATTCAGAGTACTCTATTTATGGAACGATGGATTCTTAGATGAATAAAACGTACATTTTGGTAATGTAGACGGTATGGAACACTATTCAAATTCAATGGAAATCAAAAATGCCATATTGCAGTGCTATAAAATATGTGGGTATCCCTCATTTTATTGAAATAATATTTCGGGAGGTGCCAATTTCAATTGAATTAACATTATTGGATACACCATATTACATTAATATAAAGTGCCATAATACATTAAAATAAATTTAGTGGATGTGCCTTATTACAACATAATATAAAATGTGTGTGCCATATTGCAACATAATAAAAAAATATGTGTGCAATATTACAACATAATAAGAAATGTATGTGCCATATTACAACATAATAAAAATGTATGTACCACTGTATGTCACATCGAAATAAAATTAAGGGATGCGCCATATTATATTAAACCAACACTAGTGGATGTGACAAATTAAAATGAAATAAAATTAGTAGATTGGTATGCCAACATATTTTTAATGTAAATTAGTTGCTTTGCCAAATTTCAACAGACCAGAATTGAAACGGCAGGCTAATTGAACAATAATATTAAATTTATCATAGTACCTAATACGTTTCTCAAAAACATTTCCTCCATTTTGTTTGTTTGATTTCAGTCCTCTTGAATATATCCTCTATAAACTATTTGTTCAATTTTCTGTGATGCTCCAAATTCGCCACAAATTACTCGAATGCTAAATAGTCACTAAAAATCCTATAACACATCCCTTGTAATCCTATTACATAAATGATTAAAAGATCATGTTGAAAGTTAATTTTAAACTCCAGAAATGTATCTGTTTATAATATACAATATTTGTATATTAGATGCTAACAGGACAATTTTCATGGAAGGGTTGGGCCCTATGAATATCAAATAACATTATTAGAATCATTGCATTATAATGTATTCAAACAATCATTTGCTTTGTTTTTCTAATATCAATTTAAATTCTTTTAATTCATGATATATATATTTCTTCTTTCAATAGTTTCCAAAATGGTGAAACCTACTTTTTCTGATGGATACTCTTACAGAACAAACATTTTCATTGTCATATTCGGTTTTAGTAATCAAGAACAAAATTTGATTTGTAAAAGTTCCGTGTCTACTGTCCAACTCTATGAAATCATTTTTAATGTTCAAAATAACTCCTGTAAGATCATCTGATTTTGATCACAGTATGCCTCTCTAGGCAAAACATGTTGTTATAATATATGAATGACTTTCTTTTGCTGAAAAATTCTTCCCAAGATAGATACTCAAAGACGTTAAGAAGATGAAAAACAATGATGTACCTACTAGGAAATAAAAATGTTTTTTCCTATTTTTGGTAGTAATTAATCAATTATTGTCCTTTAGAGTCTTAATTACACCAAAAACAATCAGAACAAGAGGAAAATTCTATAAAAATGTCTCTTTTGACTGCACGTCAAATGTGATTCAACTCTCTTCTCTGCCATGAAATGGACATTCCCAATAAAAGCTTAGTTACTATTGGTGATCACTCTTCATAATTGTGTGGGGATGTTCGCCCATGTTTCAAACGTTGCCAACCATTTCGCCCTAGGTGCGCTGATCCGTCCTTTATACAGTTTGAGAATGTCTGCGTGGGCCATATCAAACACATTGAGTATATAATTCATCTTGGAACAGAACAATTGTCCTCTCAAAATTAACTAGACTATCTTATGATTTATTTTAATATATATTTTTTTTTTTTAAATAAAAGTCATCCCCCACTGTTTTTGTACAGCACTTTATGCGTATTGCATTGCATAGGGTCAAACGATCAGAGTCAAAATTGTATACAGATAAAGATAGTGCGATAATGTACAGGATGGAGTGGAAAAGAATTAAGAGTCAAAAACAATCTATTTTTATAAAACAGAAATCTCGGTTTATTTACTGAATCACTAATAATCGCAACTTGACGATGGAAAATAATGATGGAATCTTGAAATTTGGAACACACTTTTAGTATGTACACAGGTACATGCTTAGAAGGAAAGGAAAAAGAAAGTTATTGTTATGATAGACGATTTTCAGGGGTACCTATACAATTAAAAATCCCAAACGGTAAGATATATAAAACATTATCAGGAAGGGATGCGCCCTACTAAACTATACCTAAAATCTCCAGCGAAATAAAAAAAAAATGATTTTATAAAGAAAATATTTTATCAACTATATCCTTTGACAATCTCGTGACTAAGTTTATCCTAAATCCCTACTAACTTATAAAACGCCTACTAATTGATCATAAGAGTCTTCGTATCTCCACGAAACCAAGTCGAAATTTGGAGAGTTACCTTTTAGAATATGTAGTAACGAAATAAGGAAAAATATCTATAGTTTAACTGGAAGTCAGATACCGCCAAAAAATGACAGGATATATAAAAAATGACGGCGAATCAACCTCACAAAATCCATACCCAAAACTTTCAGTACTGAATTAGGGATTTTGGGCAAAAGGAATTCTACAGACACGAGAAATGGCGTATATTTCAAGTTACAGGCATCAACTATTTCCATATATGATTGTTTTGCAATTAAAATAATAATATTCTGAAATAAGATGTTGATTTTATATCTCACCCCTTAAAAATCGTTCGAAGCAAGGGTGAACAGCATCATATAAAACACAAGGTTATCCATACTTTTCCTGTATACATCCGAGGATATTAATTTATAAACTTAAATTTATTCTTCTCCATCCTCCATCCAGTATATTCCGATTTATTTATCAGTTTATTCAGTGTGCACTACCCTATGAATGAATAAGTTAGATTCATATACCCCAACAGGGGGGCTGCCTATTGTTGACACAGAAAAAGAGAAAGAAAAATTACAATTTTTTTTCTGTAAGGGTGTCAACTGTACTATGATTCCTAGAACCTTTGTAAATGTCACCCTTGGGGGAGGGGTTATTGTAAATCTATTATACAAGTTTCACTTTTAGTGAAAAATTTTGCACAAAAATAAAGCAAACAGAAATGATTTTTCAGTGTGTAATGATCATATTTAATATTAATAATAAATAAAAAAAAAATTGTACCAAAAAATTATTGTGGTTATATGAGTGAAGAATTTTTCTAAATGTTTTAATAGAAATTTTAAAATAACAATAAATTTTTTAAACAAATGATTCGATACGGTATATTCATTGATGGAAAAGTGTTATTTTAAATTTATGTTAGCTGAAGAACCTATTTAAATTAAGCCTTTATTTATATTGACCGTTACTAATTAACAACTTTTCAATATGTATTTATAGACACTACGAGTAATAAAATCTCTATGTTTTATTTAATGTTTTGTAAACTAATTTATTTCACCTATACTAGATAACTCAGAATTAATTATTTTTTTTTTTTTTTTTTTTCATTTTTCAAAATTTGAATAGTGAAAAAAAAGTACAATTCTTTGTTGTGAAATGCATTGAAATTGCAATGGTTTTAGTAGGTTAAATTTCTTTTGAAAAAAGTCATTTACATCAAAGTTTATAAAATTGAAGTCATTTTAAAAAATAATTGAGCAGTGTTAGATTGAATGAAATTAATTAAACCTACAACATAAATCTTACCAATTCTCGGGAACCTCCTAGGAATATATGATAAAGTTCTGTAATCGCCCAGAAAAATTTATTCACAAAAAGTTCGCTGATGATTTGTCACTAAATTATCATCAAGTATAACCGACTAATATTATAAAGAAGCCTGAAAATCTTTTCACAATGAATGAAATAACATCTCTATCCCCATACAATCAAATGAACAATTCTGTGATGCAATCATTTAATAATTGGTATCAAAATCAATCTTTTCATTCAAATCAATATTATCAATCTTATAATCAATCAATTAAATCCGAACTAAATCAAAATCAATGCCAATATCCAAATTACTATGATGGATCAAATCCTATTGGTAATTTTATGCAAGGAGTTGCTGGTGCTCATGATACTATTGTGAAAGATAATGAAAAAACAAATAATTGTAATAATCGAAGAGATCTTCTTGGTATTCCAAAATCTAATATAGATGAAGCATATAATATGAAAGCATGTTTGGAAAACAATAAAAGGGATTTTGGAATTAGAGAAGAACGAACAGATGTGGATAAGCATGTACCTATTGGATATGGGAATGATTTTGGTAAAGCAGTGAGGGACAGCAGTGATGGACATGGAAGTCCAGATGGACAAGATACTTGCAGTGTCTCCAGTCATGGCGGAGAGGACGGTGGAACGTTTTATCCATGGATGAGATCAGCACAAGGTGAGAGCTGAACGAAGTGAGGACTGAACTAGTTTTAACTCCACGATTTTGTTTAAACGATTATTTTTTCGCTTTCCGATTACTCGACGCGTTGAGCGAATTGGTCCATGGCCATTCTAACTGAGTGGAGACTACATTTCACAGAGCTACTCGTTTATATAAGTGGTAAAGGAAGGATGATACCTATAGGGATTTGTGGTTACCCTAGGCCATTCTAACTGAGTGGAGACTACAATTCACAGAGCTACTCGTTTATATAAGTGGTAAAGGGAGGATGATACCTATAAGGATTTGTGGTTACCCTAGGCCCATTGATCCTGTCCTAAAGAAATTTTGTGTTCAGCGGACGTTCGTCACAATAGTATATTGTGGCGTTCGAACCAGAGTTGAATTAGAACCGATAGCTCTTATGTTAACAAACTCGTCAATCCACAAGCTGGGATCTCACACAAGTTCTTTCTTCTTACTACCTGATTTTCTTGACATTAAAGTAAGGACACTTTAAGGTATATGATATGCAAATACCTATTGATTTCAAGACCACGCCCACCCTCAAACAATAAACAGGTTTAGTCTTAACATTCCTGAATTAGAGCTTCGTAATAGACGGACAGAGAAATTGGGATTACACTAACTCAGATCCATTGATTCAAGTAGAACCGGAGGATTATATTGCCGATTTCAAGACCACAATAGCTCTTAAACAGTCAACTGGTTTAGTCTGAGCATTCCTGACTGGTTTAGTCAGAGCATTCCTTCGTGATGTACGGTGAAATAAACAGATATTGCCGTCTTAGATCGATCTACGGTTCAATGAGAACCGAGGGATTTTTTGTAGAACTCTCTGAAATTCCTATTTACTTTAATTTGTATACTTATTTATCATTCTGTTTTTGCTAATATTTTCGTTGGGTTTTTTTATTTCTTTTCAGAAACAACAAACTCGCCCAGTGGTTCCAAACGTTCTCGTCAAACCTACTCCCGTTATCAAACATTAGAATTGGAGAAAGAATTCCATTATAACAAATATCTCTCTCGTAAACGACGAATTGAAATTGCTCATGAGTTACAACTGACAGAACGACAAATAAAAATTTGGTTTCAAAATAGAAGAATGAAACTTAAGAAAGAAGTTTTAAAACCAACGATCAGTTCGACAACAACATCTGTTTTCGATGATAAAATGGAGTCACCGTTTATTGGACATTATCAAAATCCAGCAATGTCAGCAAAACCAATGTACAATGATTGGCATGGCAATCAGATTGGTGAAGTTGGATCGAGTGAAATGAACATGTAAAAGTATAAACTTTTAATGTGCAGTGCCACAAAAGCTCTAGGGCTTCACACACGATAGTTTACGTACCAAGTCCACAAGGGTTTTTGTCCGGCCTAAAAACCTTTCGGTCTGACGACAACGTCTTCTTTTTGGACTATAAAACTGCTGATTTCAATTAGGTACTCCAAATTCTGCAACATTTAATCATATCGTTAGTACCAGTAAGATTAATCAAACTATGGGTATACATAAAACAATGTCCGTAATGCAGATCGGCGACCTAAAACATAATACAATAAAACAGTTTAAATGTCGTCGAAAGGATTTACAAAAACATCAAAAAAATGTATTTCTCGATTAAGATAAACGGTTTAGGAGACAAAGTCATTCGGGAAAAACTTCAATTTTCAACGTCCTCATAAAGATTTCCTAACGATGTCGGTTTGGAAGCCAATTCACCTGGAGGCAAACTAACCTTATCTATTGAGATAAATTTTGGTTCTAGCTGAGTTTCAATCAACTACTGAGGGAGTTTGATCACTAAAACAATTTTCTTGCAGATTGTTACGAACGGGTATCGAGTTTATCTCTGGGGTTAACTCAACGATTCTCACTCTCCAAATAAACAGTGCGCTGCAATCATGAGAACTTGTTCCTCCTATTCCCCTAGATAATATTTTTTCACTTATTTTCTCTGAAGATTCTCATCTAGTTCATACCTTACAGAGATATGGGTAAGATCTGAGATATCAAATAGAGTCTCATATACCTTATTTCGATCGGCCAACGGCAGTAACAACATCAATAAGAACATATGTCGTTCTTATGCAGAACAAGGGAGCTCTTGGCACTTCAGAGGCTTCAGACTATTTAAAAAAATCAAGTCCATCCGTTACTGTTACGGATTCTAAAATCTGAATTTTTGTTTTGTATTCGCCATGTATTTATTTATTTTTAAATTAAATTAAAACAAAAAACTATCCGGAAACACTATTTATAATTATTAACATTGGAGCTAGTTTCCAATTATTCGAAACTAGTTCCAATGTTAATTTCAAAAATAATTATAAATAGTCTTTCTGGAAAGTGTTTTGTTTCAATTTAATTTAATAATACATATTTATTAACATTTGTAATTAAAATGTTATTAGTTTTAAAGATTTAAATTATGTATTTATTCCCTCCGTTATTTTTCTAGTCAATTATAACTCTACTGCAAAGGTCAATTTATTTTTATATAATAAATGTATGCATATTTAATTATATATATTTTATATACAATAAAGAATGTAAATTATTTTAATTAACAATAATATTTATTTGTAAATGTAATACTATTTTCAAATCCTAGTAAGCATTGTAAATAGCTCTAGCAAGAACATTCTTATTTATTTACTTAACTGATGTTTTGATATTTTTTTTAACTTTTAAAGACATTGTCTTGTCGATGTAGTCAAACATGTCTGACAACTTTGCTTCTATTAGGCGGTATGAAATTCAGGCATCAGTTATTGGATGACCTCAAATTATGGTTACCTCAATTTTCCCCTCCTAATGTTGTTCTTTTCCAAAAATTCTAACATTTCATTAAAATGCAACAACACGCCGGGTTCTGGCGGTATGAAATTCAGGCATCAGTTATTGGATGACCTCAAATTATGGTTACCTCAATTTTCCCCTCCTAATGTTGTTCTTTTCCAAAAATTCTACCATTTCATTAAAATGCAACAACACGCCGGGTTCTGCACAGACTCCCATGTTGAATACGAATAAAAACGCACGAAGTTCCCATAATTCAGTAATGTGGCGGGAAGAGATGTGTTACGTGAAAACAAAGCTATTTACAGTAGCTACTTTTTTCGCTTCATCTGTAGATATTCTTGAGAGAGGAGCTCAACTCTATCGACAATGTAACAATGTTCAGGACAGAAAAAGTCCGGTGGAGGCCTTGAAGCAAGTGCTTTTATAAAAGTCCTAAAGGGGAATTTACCTGAAGAATATACTATTAGCTAAATCGAAAGAAGCTTTTCTAAAAAAAATGGGGTGTTTATGAGTTCGAAATTAATAACAGAAAACAAGAGAGACATATTTTCCGTGCTCAATTTTTCATTGAATTCAAAAAACTTTAGAACAAAAGAATGAAAATGACAATAAATCTGAAAAATTAAAACCAATAATGTACCTTGATTTTCATAATTGTACAGGGTTACAAGAAAAATGTAAGGGGTTCAGGAAAAATATAAATTTTTTGTCACAGTTTACATTTCATACAGAATATCTTAAACTAAATTTAGTACAGTCTTGGTGCGTTGGGACAATCAGTCCGCTTCGGATTTGATGACATTGTAACTTATTTTTATTTTGTGAAAAAGGTTATTGAAGAAATAAATATTGATTGATCAACGTTTACAGGGTAGGGTACACTATTCCTTAAAATGTCTCCTGGCAGTTTGGAAGGCGTTTCAATGAAACAAATTCACTTTTAGCACCAACATTTTCTTCGGTTTCCCGGATTGTTTCTTTGTACCACTATAACTCTCGAATGTCAAATGTAGATGAAATGTGGTTTCCGCAATCATTATATTCATCGAATTATAATGTCAGGGCCCTATTGGGCCAACTAGAATCAATTTGAAAAAGTTAGGTTTACGTTTCACAGAACTAGTATGTCCGTTTTTTAAGTACAATAAAAATTATTGAAGTAGAAAAATGTAGAAAAAAAAATGTTTATTACATGAAATTCAAACAATATACACAATTAGAGTTTCCCTCCCTAAGCTAGACGGTCTAGCTTCTAAGTAAAAGTCGTTGATCTATTTAGGTATTCAATCATCAGTTCCCGTCAGATGACTTCAAGCTACGACGGAAGTGGCATATAGGTGTCCGTTCGCTTTAAACATACTTATTGTTGGATATTTGGGGTTCTTTTAGTATCGCGAAGATAACTCAGTAGCTGTTGTTAATGTCGGAAAGCTACAATGGAAGTATCAGACTAATATTACTGTGAAATGTAGAAGTAATTTATTTAAAATATCCACCATTTGTCGGGTGATTTTATCAATATAATGTATATACATACCAATTTTTGTAATAATCGGATAGGGCATGCAAGAATTATTGCCGTACAAAATGACAAAACGGGTAGTAGGCCTTCATCTCGTTCAAATACTTCGTTAACCTAGTTGTGAAAATAAGGTTGTTCTCAAAGCGCCTCCAAAATGAATCAATAACCCTGTATCAAAAATATTTTTATTTTTCAAAAACTCGCGAAAAAAATTGCCAACGATTTTCTGCTATCTCGAATCATCCCTTTTTTATCTAACATAATCAAATATTAGATTTTATGAGACACGCTTTTTATTGTAGTATTTTCAATTTTACACAAAGTAATGAATTATGTGGGGTAGGGACTTCGGGGTGTGGATTTTTTATATTTCAAGGTGTGTCGGTAACCCTTTTTTTTACTGGAACAGATTGTATCCATACCCCCACCCCACTCCCATTTGGAATAAGGAATAGTCGTAAATTTTATTTTTTTGAACTTTTGATCGTGATTATTGACACCCAGATCACCCTAATTGTAACAATCATTATAATTTATTTGAGGTTATTGAACAGAAGTTTGTCATATACTTTCTGGGAGCCACAGTGGCACAATGAATTTTAAATGTCTTCATTACAAATAGCGCATTTGGAAGGATTTTCATTTGCAGTTTGACAAGACGATCAAATCTGAAAGGTCAAATAAGTAAAGTAATACATGGGAGAATTCTTAAGGAAGATTGACATAGGATTGATAGATTGGGATCCAACGTGGGAGTAACCCAAACAGAACTTTTAAAATCCACAAAAAATTGTGTCCTGCAGAAGATTGGTTTCCAGTGAATTGGGCGGTAGTCTCTTTCACGATTAAGTTAACTCAAGAAGATTCAGACCAGAATGTATTGCTCCGGTTTGAGCCTCTTGAGGGACTGTGACTCGTTTACTACTTCCCCTAGTACGTTTAAGTATATTCAATTCTGCATATTATGCCTCTTCATATCGATCTCTCGTGAATTCTAAAGAATTTTAAATATAACATTTGACCTCTCAAACTTTTTCTATTTTTCGGAAGGTCAACACAAGACACATATGGGCGTAACTTTTACAAACTTAATATAATCCTTCTATAACACCCGCTTCACATCAAACAGACAAATACAGTTCCGTATATTTCTACTGCGTTTATACAAAGGAAGAATTTGCATGATAAACATCCTACTATGAATTCAAATTTAAGGTTGCTCGCAGACAGCAACACTAATTGGTATATTGCATAAAATTTTTTTGAATACAAGGATAAACAAATACAAATGAACTTATGGGAGTCTCTGTAGATTCCCAGAAGGAAATTTGTAATTTTTTAATCTTGCATATGCAACAATGGGTGCTGTGCAATAAGATAAGTAAGTATGCTGCTATCTGCGAGCACCCTAGCAGCAACTTGGCTTACTGGCTATCTCTTGTAAGCAAAGCTAATTTTTCTTGTGCCGCTTCGTAATTATTCTAACTGAGTGATGATAAAATAGCTTTAATGATATCCGATATCCAGATTTGGACACTTTCATAATGAAGGTACACTTTTTTAGGNTAAGTATGCTGCTATCTGCGAGCACCCTAGCAGCAACTTGGCTTCCTGGCTATCTTTTGTAAGCAAAGCTAAGTTCTCTTGTGCTGCTTTGTAATTATTCTAACTGAGTGATGATAAAATAGCTTTAATGATATCCGATATCCAGATTTGGACACTAAGTAGAAGATTTTCATAATGAAGGTACACTTTTTTAGGTAACCCATCTGCCCGTCTTATAATAGTTAACTTGGAGTGTATGATACTGTATGATGGTTGGGTAAATCTCAGCATTATAGAACAACTACAACAAGAAAAAAGATCGATAACAATATCAATATTATAATTAATATACCTAGTCAACAAAATTATAGTAAAAGATGAGAAAGCGTGACAAAACAAACAATATTGAAAACAAAAGAATAAATTTGGCACACAAGGAAACCCCTTTTGCTTTAAAAAAATCACAAAGGCAATGTTGTCAAAATATATACTTCTTTTTCAACTTTCACTTCTAAAAAAGACCTTTTTGCAAAATTATAACTACCTATATTCCAAGGTGTCCCAAACTATTGATGAAAACTTGAGAAATATAAATAACTCTAAGGCGACATCCATTCCCCCTGGGAGGGGAAATGCTACCAGGGCGTTCGGCTCGACTGCTCATTTACGTCCTCCCGATGAATTCTGCGCGCCAGGACGACCTAGAACACATACCATCAAAGTTCCAGTAGAGGGACATTAAAACCTTTTTGATAACCTCATATCAAACAGATATGTACCTATTACCACCATTTTGCCAAAACTGAATCCACAAAAGGTCAGAATCCTTCATTCTAGGAGGAACACCAATACAACAACCGCTTTTTTATGAATTTTGATTTTTATAAATTTAATAAGTTTATAAAACCCCAAATTCAAAATCTTTAATGGGAAGGTGGAGGGAGAAGTTATGTGGAAGGTACCGCAGAGTAATTCATTACAAAATACCGCAGCTCGCAAAAACTAACGTTTCATATGCATGTTAAAGGCAGGACTTGATGTGTATTGTGATTATTTTATTTTGGGTCCGTACCTTAAGCTGATAAATTATAGCGGAGGGGATGGTGCTCACAACTTTGAATGGAACCTTCATCGTGGCAACAGAATTCCTCCTGAAATTCTATTTATAGCTGCGAACCTAAATTCCTATTTTTCTTAAAATTTTAGGTACGGTTTTGGAGAGTTCCAATTATATTTTAATATCTGTTACCGTTTGGTCTGTTTCAGTATACCTATGTGTTTTATAAGTAGGTAAAGATATGCATACTAAAAAAAGCTCCTTATAATATAAAGCAATGGCATTGTATCCAACTGACCATTGCCCTATCGCATTGTATCGGATCACCCTTATATTTGCTGTTTAGAATGTATTTTCAACCAGCGTCTATGGCACGTTGAATACACCAGTTCCCGTTCGATCACTGAAGTTAAGAAACGTCCCGCGTGGTTGTAACATGTGGGTGTCCACGTGGGTTTTCGCCCTCGTGATTCTGGCTAATTTTCCGGCCTAACCGGTTTGCAAGTTTCCAGCGATTGGAGGGTGAAACCGCCGTCTTGAACAACGAATAGATGTTAAAGAGACATTAAGGCAAATTAAAAAAAAAAATGTATTTCAAATCATGGTATCAATATTTAATATTAACATTTCATAATTTTTATCAAATGGTTTGTACAAACAATATTCCACAACACAGGGGAAGTGTTTCTGGGGTTCCCTTAGTGTAGCCAGTACCTAAACATCTTATTAAAATATATATTTATTTCATTTTTTATTATAGTTTTATGTTTTTTGCTGATTATTATCTATTCTCCTACTATATAAGAAGTAAAAACTTATGACAAAAAAATATTACAATTAAGTCAATTTAAATTGATATATGTATGCTATTGGATTTTTAAAGGGTTCCTTGGAGCCTCGATTTTTCAGTATGATATCTACATAAACTCATTTTGGGAAACCTTGTCATTAGAAAGGTATTGTTCTTAGTTGTTTTCATTGTTTTCCTCAAATTGCTGTACAACAAATGTCATAATATAGTTCATAACAATAATAATATTTTGACAATAAACATCAATCCAGTTTCTAATATTCCTCTTCAAGTGGATCTATTTTTAGTGTAAAATTTTAGTTTTTTTGGGGATGGTTTTAAATTAATTTTAAATAATTAAGGTTTAACTTTAAACCCTAATTAATAAACCTTGATTTAAATCAAATATAATAGAATTTTATACTTTATTGTATTACACCGAAAATATGTGAGTCAAGTAACCATCTTTATTTATATTAAAAATCCTCCTTGAATCCCAAAGCATATCAATTTAAATGCAAACCAATATGAATTAAAAGTTGTTAATTGATAATATTAATTATAGAAACCCAGAAAAATAATGTGATATTTATTCTAAATAGTATCAACCCTTTAGGTGATCTAACTTTTAAAACAATGCACTTGTTTTACTAAGTACAGGTATTCAAAATAAAGAGTTGTAAAACTAAGAATGATCAAAATTGAATTATATTATTAAAAATTAAACTCCAAAAATAACTTATAGAATGAGGACTTGGTGAATTACTGAGTGCCTTTGTGCTTGGTGAAACTTGGTGAATTACCAAGGCATTTGGTGTACGGTGCCCAACTGCACTTAGCCCAAACAAAATGAACTTGAACTGGTTTTAACTAATTACTTGATTTATCGTTTCTTATAATAAATTTATAAATAACTAAAAATAAGATAAAATCTCTCAACCAGATAATATTTTGTTTTGTAATAAATGTTTCATAAATACAATGCCTACTAGAGGTCGTGATAGTTCCTATGTTTTCAATATGGAGGAGAATTGAGAATCATGGCGGGTCAGGAGATATTATCAAAATAAAAATATCAGAATACTAATACTTTTGTATCACAGGTAAGATTACAACATTTTTATAATAAAATAAATCACTAAGTTTTTGTATCTACAATTGGTGACCAATTCCATAGGTTCGTATAGCTGACGAATAAGTTCTTCTATAAAATTGGAACTTTCTGCGACTCATATAACATGAATACACCGTACATACAGTACGATTTATATGTCTGCATAGCTGCCATATCAAACTTCAAGTCAATAGAACTTAATGTTTACTTTCCAGGCGAATTCGTGAATATGACTAACAATATATATAAAATATAAAAAGTGTGGGGACGCGTTCCGTCAATAAAATTGGTATGCCTAAGCAGGCACCAAATTTTAAATCCTATCTCTTATCGTTCTCCTTTTTTTTTATTCCAACAAAAAGATTCGTGCAAATTCGTCCTTTGTATAAAAGTGACATGCATACTGATATTCAAATCTTTAGAGTTCTTGTTCCCAGACAGATCGTCAAACATTAACATTGTCCAATGAATCAAACTCAAATTCAACCCCTGGGGACCAAAAAAAAATGCCTATTTTGGCAATGATCACTCGCTATCGAAAAATGCAGTCCATTGCAATAATGCTTTCCTTTTTAGCAATAAAAAAAGTATAATTTTGGAACAATTTGTATACTTGTGGACGAAATACGATATGGTAACTAGTGCATTTTTTTTTATAGAGATGCCATATTGAATTTAATAGATTTATTTTTTTCCTAAAAAAATAGGAAAAAACCCAGAAGTGTATTTTTTTCACTAGGGATACCATATTGAATTTAATAGATTTATTTTTTTCCTAAAAAATAGGAAAAACCCCAGCAGTGCATTTCTTTTTCATTAGGGATGCCATATTGAATTTAATAGATTTATTCTTTTTCCTAAAAATAGGAAAACCCCAGCAGTGCATCTCTTTTCACTAGGGATACCATATTGAACTTAATAGATTTATTTTTTTCCTAAAAATAGGAAAAACGTCAGCAGTGCATTTCTTTTCACTAGGGATGTCATTTTGAATTTAATAGATTTAGTTTTTTCCTAAAAATTGGAAAAAAAAACCAGCAGTGCAACCATCATTGATAATCCAAGTTGATCAGAAATGTAATCAAATAGATCTCCCCTCCCCAACCAAACACTATTTTCCTATCTTTTGTGACTTTTGACAAAAATAAACAGTGACAGGTTTTCATAAAATGAAACTTGTCGGCTAAATACACTGACAAACACACACATGTCATGAAATAGTTGGAGGGNGGGGGGGGGGGGGGGGTAGGCACGAAGTCAAAAGATAAATAAAATTGAGACTGCTGCTCCTCTGATGATTATAGATAGTAGAAATCGAATTTATTTTAATGTTTACCCCAAGAGATTTTTGCTGTTTGAGAGTGTGAGAAGAAAGGTGCTCAATGTATTCTGAAGAATAAAGTTATTAGAGCTTTATCGGTGTCACATGTACCGAAATTGGACATCATTTAATGTGAGAGTCGAAAATGCATGAAATGTTTCTATAAAACTTTTCTTTTTTGTGAGAGATCAGTTTCCATATTTATTTTTTGGCTGTTATCTTACAAGAACGGGTTGAATACAGTTGTGGATTTCTTCTTTTGACAGGTAAAAAGAAAATCACCTAAAAAGAATAATTATTTACTTTCAAGAATTTGGGTCCAGCGACTATTACACGTTCAGCACACCAGTTCCCGATATATCATTGAAGTTGAGCAACTTCCACCGAGGTTTTACAAAGTGGGAAACCAGTAACCATGTACATTTTTGTCCTCGTCATTCTGGCAATTCACAGCTGGTTAGGGTCAGTGTGGGTGCCTGCATATATGGAGGGTTTCCAAAAAATGTATGGTAAAAACCCCGTCTTGAATGACCAATAGATTAAGCGAGGTATTACTCGGTGGGTGACCACTAATTGGTTTTAATCTTCTCTCCTGGCTAGACATTATACCCAATACCCAGTTTCTATAAAACTTTTTCTTTTTTATATACTTATTTCTAGTTCAAGAAATTCTTTATGTGGACTTTTAGGTGTAAGTATGTTTCTAATTGGAAAAGTGCTACACGTAATGAATGTTTGTATTATCTTTCTCCCAGTCTGTGTGATCTTCATTTTGTTTTAATTTTCATTCTTTGCATTGGATTCTTTGCTGATTCTTTGTGACCATCATTTTGTCTTAATTTTCATTCTTTGCATTGGATTCTTTGCTGATATTTTTGATGATTCTTTGTGATCTTCATTTTCTTTTTCTTTTTTAATTTTCCTTTTTTGTATTGGATCCTATGTAAGGACACCACTTTCTTCAAAAACATCTTGATCTTTTCTCTATTTTACTATTGTTTATATTTTTAACAATTCGTTGGCAAGTGTAAGTATTCAAATACTAAGGCATAGATATGCGTATACTAGGTTATGAAAACCTTTAGAAACTTACAACAAAATGACTTTCTCTTGAACCCTAATATATTATGTGGATACTAAGCCATAGATATGCGTATACTAGGTTATGAAAAAGTTTAGAAACTTTCAACAAAATGACTTTCTCTTGAACCCTAATATATTATGTGGATACTTAATTTAAAATAAATTAAGATTGACACTATCTCCAAAACAATTAATTTACTGAATTGCTTTTATGAATAATGGCTTAACTATCATTTAACATGACATTGTTTGATTCTAGTCACTCTATGTCACTTGCAATGATTTCTGACATTGTCTAATAGTGTAACTTGCAATGACAACACTGTTTTATCTTTTACGAAGCGAATATTGATGCAATGAATTGTAAGGTGTAAGTATCTACCTACAATCATTTCAGAAGAGTGAATAACTCTCGAATGAAAAATGAAATTTTCGTGTCAATATATTGGATATTTCCTCATTATTACGTCAAGAGCAATGATTGCTATATTTACACACAACAAGATCTTTGCATATTTACGTATTACCAATGTTCTACGAAATAACAGAGTAATATAAAAACAAACCAGCGAAACTATAGCATTACCTAATACAATTTTTTTTAGGTTGGACCTCATTTGGAACGCCAGATGAATCTTCTTCTTTTATTTTTTATAACAATCTTTTGTTTACGCTCAAATACAGTAAATTGTACGCTCAAGTACAATTTATTGACACCCGAATCAACGGTGATAATACGGCCTAAAATGATAACGGTATTTGGGTGAAACTATAGAGATTAAAATGTTTGAATGACATGGAAATTATCAACTAAAACAAAACACTTACCAAAAACATTATTTATTTTAATTTATGAAGAAACTAGTTTCGAATCATTCGATTCATCATCAGTCTAGTCAAGTCTAGTTCAACTACCATCCTTCGTAGTTTAATTTAATTTATTTAAAAGTTAATATAAATAATTATAAATAGTGTTCTTTGTAAGTATTTTAAAAGTTAATAAACTATAGAGAGAATTTCAAAGCGTTTCATAATTTTATAACAGATATTTTCAAATTGATTACGACAAGGAACCAACATTTTTTGGTTTTACTCTAATCTCAATAATTAAAAGTACCTATGTCAAAGCCGCCAATTTCTTGTATCTATTTAAATTACGTATTTTTCGAAATAGGATCCATAATCATCATATCTATAAGATTTCAACATGGCTTCTTCTTTTTTGTAAGGTTACTTAGTTTAAAAAGGCGGTTGAAACGATCCTAAAAGCTCGCCGTTTTTATACAAGAATTAAAGAAGGAAGGTGCTGTTCATCAACATACCTAAATGTTGTATGAAATCATTCTTCTACAAACCCCTTGAAAATGAGTCAGAATGTGGGGTGAAGGTGGTAGTATGTAGGTTAATTTCATTTATAAATGAAAAAAAAGTAATTTATCTGTTTTTTTTTTTTTTAAAGAAAAATATAACGTGTAGGTAATCAGAATTTGGAATTAGATGCGAGTGTTCACGCTATTCTTGAGTAAGAATCAAAATTACATTGTATGTAGATACATAAATTATATGAACATGAACAGATGAGCACACATTTCTATCTAAATAAAATAAATACCCTGTTAATGCTCATACATTACTTACCTGTGTTTATAATTTTTTGACTAGCGTGGCGGGATGATTTTAATGAAAATTAGTATGTTACTCTAAATATTTGACTTAAAATGGCAAACATTTCGACACACATTTAATACACCCCGAATAAGAACAAATACTAATAATTAAAAGGATGTAAATTAGAGCGCACTAGTTTCATACTCTTAACTTCATTAACGGGAGAGTATTTTTTATAATTTAAGTGTAGTCAACAATGCATTTTTATATACAAAAATATGAAAATAGTTATATATGCTACGGTAAAAGTAGATAATTAGTGACAATCACCGGTAAATGTAGGAAATTATTCTCACCGGTAAATGTAGGAAATCATTCTCAAAAAATTCCTCGAGAATTTGTGATTTTTTTTATTTATTTATTATGTTATCAATATAAGCGTTAAGATAAANATTAAGAATGTGTTTGACAGAGATTCTGCAAGAACAAGTGTCACAGATAGGGGGTCTTTCCCTCCTCATCAGAAAGCTATGTGTTAGTTGATTACGACCAATTCTAAGGCGCGTAATAGAAGAAACTTGGTTTCTTTTAGAAATCTCAGGAGGGATGGGCCAATATATGACATCCGGTTTTAGCTCAAAGAGTTTGTTGCCCTCATGACATAGCCAAGTATTTTCCCAGGATGAGACGATTTTTTTCTTCTTTAGAAGTGGCTTTGGAGAAATACTTTTGAGTTTGAGAAAAAAGGACAATTATTTTTGTATAATCAAGTGATGAAGATATAGTATTTTATTTTTGCAGAACATATTTTTCCAATTCAACTAATTTGGTTCATTGTTAGAGTGCATAAGACTAAACCTTCCTTTTGCTTAATATTTTCAACAATGATTTTTGGGAATCGCTCCAAAAAAAGATCGGGATTCGAAGAAAAAAACGGATATTGGATCTTGCCATGAGAAAAATATGGCCCTTGAACTGGCAGTGCGGGCAAAAATATTTGGCGTTAGAAAAACGACCTCGGTTTTTCCTATATCTTTGTTGGACTTAATGTAAATTAATCGTGGATCAATGTCAGTCTTTAGGCGTATTTTTTTAAAAAAAATCAAAATAATATTTTTAATTTTTGAAAATCTAGCCTGGTGTAGTATTTTAGAACTAATGTATGTAAGGAGAGACCACCATTAATCAAAATCATACATAACAGGAGGGGGGGTTGTAAAGAGAAAGGAAATGTAGGGAGAGGGGGAGTTATATTCAAAAGTAGGTAGGGGTAGAAAAAATATATCCAAAAAAATGTCCATAATGCTAAGTGATTCCGATTGTTAACCCTTCATAATATTTGGTGATGGTCGGCTCAGGTATTGGGGTTTATTTTTAATATAGAAAATTCACAATATATTGTTTTAGAATCTCTCTGTAAAAAATAACTAAAACACAATTCAATTTCAGTAAAAAAAAAATACTCAATTAAATTAAAATACAAATACATATAAAAAATTTACCGAAATTTCCGCCCCCCCCCCAAAAAAAAATACATAAAATAGTCGTTTAACCTCCAAAGTAATTCTGCTTTTGATCTCCATTTTGATTTATTATTTCCAATATTGAACAATTGAAATCGTCACGAAAAAAATTACCCCCCCTCAAAATTTGATATTTTACGGTTCAAGGTAGGTACATAGAATACAAAATTCGAATAAAAAAAAATCCGTTTTTCCGCCTTGATGAGTACTTATGCCACTTAACATTGGCCGATTTGGATGAGGTTTGATATATTGGTTCCGTTTGGGCTCTAAAAGTGCGCTGAAAATTTTGGGTGCAATCGAATTTGGCGGTTTTTGCCACGATTTTGATTCATCCGCTCTAAAAAGAGGATAGTAACATGTGGAGAATTGAAATTTTATATGTATGTCATATTTGGGGTCTCAGTAAGCAAACTTTTGGATGCAATCAAATACTGACAATTTTTGCCGATTTTTAGCAGTTAGCCGGAGACATGAACTTTGGTATGTATGTCAAATATAGGTTCTAATTAAGCCCAAGAACTTTTTTCTGTTGGGTTATTTTCTTAGGGGGTATCTCTTCTTAGCCAGTAAAATATTAAACCCATGCGTCACATTGGTAGAGTTTTTTTTTTTTTAATAAAAGTTGCCCATTCGAGGACCATTTGAGTGAAATGGGCAAAAGATACAAGAAGATTAGATAATCGACGTAGGCAGTATTTGAATGGAGTCCAAAGGAATTAAAAAGACCTCTCGGTAGATCTCAGTACCGGTGGGGAAAATATTTGATTTACCACAAAATAAAGAAATTCGGACCGTCTTGAATGACCAATAGATGTTAAAGTGACGTTAAGCCAAATTAAAACAAAAAAAAAATTGGCGATGTTTATTTTTTGGTCCACTTGACCTTACCAGTAGGCTACCCAGAAGTTGGGTGAGTTCTAACATAGTTCACTGAACTGCTGGTAAGTTTGAAGTTATAACTTAGTGGAATGAAAAAAGTAATAAAACAAAACCATTCGTAGGTACGCAAAAAGGGGCAGCCTTGTAAACAAATAACGTTTGTTAAGAAATTTGTTATCTGTACAAATAGGTCAACTCGTAATTTGATTTGGGGAAAGAAAAAAAAAAATAGAGAACTTTGGAATTACTACATATAAAATTGAACCAAACTTCATTATAGTCAGATTCAATGGCACGTTGAATTCACCAGTTTTCGTTAGTTAATAGATATGCAACGTTACATAGTTTGTCTCTCGTAGGTTCGAGCCCTTGTGATGCGGGCTATTCCCAACCCAACCCAGGTTGGGTGAGGTCAAAGTTTCCAGCGAATGGAGGTAGATATTAAAAAGGCAATCAAATGGTCTCAATGAATAAAACTATAATCAAACCACACTCCAACACTGAATTCCGTCACTTTCTGATCACAATTTAAAGTACTTGATTTTATGAATTCAATTCTTCTTTTATTTCCAAGTATTGAACGTATTCTATTTAAACATAGGTTACATTATTTTTTGCCACAAGCCGCCATATTTTCGTCACATTTCTACTTTACACAATGTATGCGTGTTCACAGGGAAATGTTTGTGTATTAATATAAGCACCAGAAGATCATTAATATCCATTACACACCGTGCAAGACCCTGTAGGTAAAATAAACACACAACAGTTTTCCCGATATTATCTTCAGATGTGATTAGTGATGGGGGATACCGTCTAATGGGTATTTTATGTGGTGCGGAGGAGTGCTTGCCCTGTCCAGTTCAACAAAAAATAACCTTTATTTCTAAAATATAAAAAAATCGATTTAAACGATTATGATGTTACGGACGGTCAGTTATAAGAACCATTGAATTATACACAGTGTATTTTTTTTTTTTAAAGCCATAAAAATATTGTCTGTAAATCAAAGAAAAGTAATTTGGTTGTGTTGAACTAAAATATTCTTGTCGATGTATGGGTAATGTTATTGCTAAATTTTATTTTCATTCTTGGATTCAAACCAAGAGTCTATTAGTTAGGAATCTACCGTCTACACCAACTGGGCCACTCATCGTCAAAGGATACGCCTTGTTTAGCTACGATCTTGGTTCCCTGTGTATACTGTAGGTTCTTGACCTCACTATATGCTATCACTTTATTTTTCAGCCACTTTCGTTTTCTTTTCGACATTTTTGCCTTAACTTGTTTTTAACTTGTTTATGATGTAATCAAATTTCCCGAGTTCATTCCTTTCTTTTATCATATCAAGTATTTTTGTGTCATTCATGAGTTTCTTGGCGCTGAAGTATATTTCCCAAGATTATTGTCGACTTTTATTAGTATGTTAATCTTCGTTTGATCCCATGTCGAATGTCTAAGTTTTGCGTTTTTCCTTAAACTACCTACCCTTACATTTCTCATCCTTGAGATTTTCCAGGTTTGAGATTGGATTTTATTTCATTTTGCCAATAATAGATTGTGATTACTATCAAGCAAATGATGTACGAGTTGGAAGATGGATTTCTTTTCGATGCATTCAAAATATTCGAAGAAATAGAATACATCTCAAGGAATATCAACATCGTTAATTATTATACTGCACAAAACAAAATATTTCCAATGATTGCTAATTTCCAGAGAAGAAACAACAAGAATTTATAAGGAAGGAGAGGTATTTGGGAAAAAAGTGTAGGAAAATAAATTAACAACAAATTATGTCAAAAAGTTGGCTCATTTATCTTGCACGAGTTGGATTGTTCTCATTGTGAACATCAAGCAAGTATTGAAAATAATGCCCTCATTTTTTTCTAAATGTTAAAAGATGGCATTAATATATATGTTGCAGTACTTAGGCATAATCTGATTTTCTTGCTTTTTTTTTAAAAAAAAAGGAGAATAGTGGTTCTTTTTCCCGAGGGGTAATAATTGCTTGCTTAGAAATTATTTCCACATTTGGGCCCAAGTAACCCCCAATTAACTTCTTAATTGGGGGCAGATCTTCAAAAGCAATGAATATAACAATTCAAAATGGGGTAAAATAATAAATCTAAAATGACGTATTTCATCCCATCAAGTGAGGTTAGCAAACACTTTTACGGCCATGACTCTATGGTGAATGTACGAGCGAACTTAGGGATCGAATTTTCTCACGAATTAGTAGAAAAATATACGGGAAAAAAGGGGATGATATTTTGGAAAAAAATTGTTCCGCCCCCCCCGGATTTAGGACCGTAGGATAATACTGATTTCTCAATATATTTCCGTTCACTATACCAATATATTGGAGACGTAAAGACATAAGAACGTGATGCAATTCATATCAATTCAAAAAATTTCCTTATTGTCCTCATTTGAATATACGTGATTTTAGTGTTTGAGCGTTTTTTCAGCTTTGGCATGTTTTCAATGATTGAGATTTGAGTAAAAACAAAAAACATATTCTTGCCATCTCATCGTGATTTTACATTTGATTTTATGTAAATCTGAAAATTGTTATTTACTTCGGTTAATCAAACTTTGACTGTAACATATTATTTAGACATGAAAAAAAGTGTATTTATTTGTCAAAATAAAACCATTTGTAAAAGTTCAATAGCATTCCTCAATTGTAAAAATGTCGGGAAAAAGTTTTTTCCTAGAAGAATTCTTTGTGTTTGATCATTTTCAATTTTTTTAAAAAATTTGGCATCAATATATTGATTAATTGTTTTTTTTTAAAAAAAAGCGAATCTGTAAAAAAAAAAACCTTAAAAAACTTTTTAAAGTTGATTTTGAAGGTGGATAAAGCTTGATTGATAATAGAAATAATAACAATGAAGTTGGCAAGATTTCTATAGTACAGAGATTCTCATCTTCAGTTGACTCTTCGGGATCTGTTTATTTGGCGAACCATCACCTCCGATGTTCATGATCTCTACGGTGTTCAAAATCAAAATAAGATTATAGAACTGAGGGTATAGAGTATATAAGATTATAAAACTTTTATAGATTGAACAATGTCTGATACGTACCTATACTCTTGTGTTGTTTTCCATATGAACTTTGTAATTTAGATTGTTATAACCATGAAAATCTCAAGAGGGTGCAGTAGTGGATTTAAATATTTTTTAAAAGGACTGGCTGACGGTCAAGTGAAGTAGGTAAATAAATTGAAAATGGGGACGCCAAAAAGTAAAATTTAAAATTTTCATTTCCCATACTTATAATGAAACTCGGAGGTAATGCCCTTGGCGTTCTCTGTAGTTTTAAAATCAAATCCTAGACTCAAATTGGATGATTCTCTGAAAAAATCTGTAAAAATTAAAAATGTTGGAGGATCCATTTGGATCCCATCCATTTCTTCATGTATCACTAGCTTATATCCAAATCTGTATATGTCTCAATCGGATGCAATATTGTAAGTTAAATGATTGAAAAGACATTCATTTGTTTTTGTCCGTCCATAGGCTCCCTCCAAAATGGTCGGATTTGAAAATTCACTAACGACAAAATGTGAACTGTTCATTTAATGCACACCCAGTTGAAAGGTAAGTACCTACATACAAATACCTACTGGTAATCGTGATGCTTGAAATTCAAATAATTGTGTTGGTAGGAACATCATTAAAGACAAGTAGGGGAATAGGTAATTCTATAATTAGTTATCTATAACGAAAACAATTCACGCTTAATCTATCGGAGGGTTATATGATTAACCCTAGAATATCATGATGGGGTCTTTTCTGACCTCTAGCAAGATGATATTGCTGGACAATTTTGATTTTAAAGGCTTTTTCTATATTATAAATTTCAAAAAAAAAAAAAAAAAAAAAAAAAAAAAAAAAAAAAAAAANTAACTGTTTCTATATTGTTCATTATTTTATTCCCCATCATTCGTAGTTCGGAAGTAATATTTTTCCCCAATATTTTTTTTCTTCTAAAAATAAAATTTGCAATTAGCATAATTTCTTCCAGGCACAGTGTCTTACTAAGTTCTAGTCTAGTGAGTATCACACTGGCATTATACATGGGGAACCCGGTTTCAGTTTTCGGATTTGTGCTTGAGATTTCAGGGTGCACTCAGTCTCGATTAAGTAGCTAATATTACAGTGGCGGCATTATCAAAGTAAAAACAACATTTGGTAGAAAGATGAAGAGATAAATTATTTTTACATGAGGCTCTTACTTAGTAAACAGCCTTAATAGCTCAGTAGGTTGAGGCGGTGGATTCGTAACCAGGAGGCTGTTGGTTTGAATTAATTCTATCCTCGTCGCTGATCACAATAGATCTAACTAAAGGTCGCAGTGATTTTTTTTTTTATTTAGTAATCCTGTAATATCAACAATAATTGGGAAAGAGGCCTTTGGGCATCACCACAGAGAAATTCTACATTTAAATTTTACAGTGAAAATAGGTCATGCTTGCATTTATGAGATTTTACTTGAGTGTAACATCTTCACGCTCCGAGTCCGTCTGGGCTAATGGAGATGTTACTTGAGTGTAACATCTTCACGTTCCGAGTCCATCTGGGCTGATCGTGTGAAATAGCAAAGAAAGCAAATTCACGATATCATGATAATGACATGTTTCAGGGGGCACATGTCAATTTTAAGCCTCAAAGATTAGATGCATCAAAAATTATAAACTTTTGCAGCAAACAACAATTTGCTGATTACTCATACATCACCAACGGAAACGATGATGCCACTATTGAGATTTTAAAATAAATAAAAATATAATGGGGTAAAAAATCCACCATATAGTGTGAGTGTTATCATTACTTAAAATCTTAGTTCAGGGTTATTTTTTTTTAAAGTCTTTTGAAATTGAAAAACCCAAAATTTTCCCCCCTCATCGTTTTTATTAGTTTGATTTTTAATGAAAAAAATAGCAACCCCTTATGGGATTTTATCATGCAACCTGAAGAGCATCTGAACATTGAAAGTAACATAATTTGCAAGGGAAACTATACATTTCGTTTAATCATTAATTTATCAATCAAATTTAGTTAACAAGTATTGGAACCATTGAGCCACTCGTCCCACAGTCCTAAATAGGAAAACAACAAAAGGTGAGGGAATTAATTGATTAAACAAATTGAAATGTACTTTTAAAATCTCGATTTTCCTTTAAACGTCAGTTTGGCCTTTTTTTCCTTGATAAATCTCAAGAGCCTTGTCCCAGTTTGATGACACTTGGTGTGGTTACTTATTATGTTTCTTGACTTGGCTAAATTTAAATAAGCTCACACTATAATGCTAGTCTCGGTCCGCTCTCGATCTTGATCATGTTCACATCTAAGTTCACGATTCAGTTCAGTCTTCACACGTCAGTAATCGAAGTTGGATGCATTAAAATTGAAAAATTAACGTCAAAAGCAAAAAATTACATCAAATTTTTCGATTCAATAGTTAGCGGTTATCGCTCTTTTTCTTGACGAAGAAGATAATATTATCAACCAGCGTAAGTTGATAATAATTTATTGTTAATTAATAATTCTATTAATTTATTATTAATGAATATAAGAATTTAAAAATCTCTTAATTAATTAATCAAGTGTATATTATTTATTAAAAATAAATAATATACACTGGCGACAAGTTTCACCGACTGATTGCGACTGAACCGGGAACGAAAGGGCATTCATTCTATCGGTACATGTTCGATCTCGCTCCGATCAAAATTGCTTCGTGACTGATCGTGACTGGAACGAAACTGGATCGGAACTGGGCTGTTGTCGACAGTATGAATATTATCCTACTCTCGATAGTCGATAGTAGGATAATATTGTACAAGACCCAGACTGGCACTATAGTGTGAATTGGGCCTTAATAAAGCATGGGATCGAGGTTTTCACTTCGACCTTCGAGCTCATAATAATGACGGATTGCAGTGGCACCATCAAAAACATGGTTTGACTGTGTTTGATGGTTTGTCCTTCATTTGCGCAGCAACTGAACGAATTAAAGACGTGATTTCTAGCAAAGAGGTAGATTATTTGCCGTGGGTTGACATGATGATAATGAGATAAATAAATACCTGCTATTGGTTAGTGTCATTGGTACGTTGAATATACACCTGTTCTCGTTAGATCACAGAAGTTAAGCAACAATCAGAGAGTTTTTACTTACTGGGTGACCATTTAGGTTCGCGTACTCGTGATGCCTATTTCCGGACCAATTAAGGCGAGATGTCAATGTGGGCATTAAGTTTGTAAGTTTCCAACGAGTCGATAAAACCCCCATTTCGAACGACCTTAGGATGTTGAAGGGACGTTAAACTAAAATTTCAAAACTATGGTGGATGGGTATATTATTTAATCCTACTGTATTATCGATGCGCGAATAATACCAAGCATTGAGGAGTGCCTGGTGACGAAAAACAGGACCAATTTAACCTTATACATACTATAGATTTTATCAAAGGGGTGAGGTCTATTTTTAACATCACAATTTTTCTTTAAACATCTATTTTACTGTTTGTCTGCAATTTCCTTCCACGCGAATGGCCTGCCCGAATTTAATGAAACTTGGTATAATAAATGATTACGTTTAGTGAATTATCAGATTTTTTTGGATTTAACGTAGTACCAAACTTCAAACATAACCTCTAAAGGCTCAGTGTCCAAGATTTTGGACATTCATTTTGCAGGCCTAAAAGCCCAGCGTATATTTGTACCTTGTAGTCATAAAGACCCAGTATACAAAATTTTGGACATTCATTTTGTAGGCCTAAAAGTCTATGGACCTTGAACATTCAATTCATTTGTCCATTTTTCAATAATTACTAAGATTTTCGGAGGGTTAAAAAATGTTCCGAATTTTGCATTATTTCAACAACTCAAAATGTCCAAAATTTTGGCGTTTAATCTTACAAACCGCTCAGCAGCTCTGGGCTTCTAGGCCTACAAAATAATTATCCAAAATTTATAATAGAAATAATTGTGGGATTTAGTATTTTTTCTGGTCAACTCTAAACGGGGCAAAATAATAAATCTAAAATTCCTCTTAATCCAATCGAAGTTCTCGAAACATTTTCCCTACCCAAAAATCACCACATAATTAATTAAAAATAAATAAAATGAATAAATAATTTTTTAACCCCATCAAGTAGAGATGGAGGTCAATTAAAATCCCATAAAATAATTCTTGCTACCCTAATACTCCTCACGGGCTTGTAACTTGATTTGTTCTTCTATCTCAGAATAATTTATGGGCATTTGAATCAGCGTGGAATGAGACATTTCTTGAAAGATTTATTCAAATCAAAATTTGATGTTTTATCTAACATGAGATGAAATTATCTTGTGGATAAGTTATAAACAGGTGCTGTGCAACATAAATATAGCAATATATAGTATCTGTTAAATTGTGGCCCGTAAACGTTTGAAAGCACCAAGTAAAATTGTAAATGCATATTTGTGTTTTTATATCACAATTTTGTGGGCATCATTGCATTACAAGGTACTTTCTTACAATCACTTCAATACACCAAGCTATGCTTAACAATTACCTCATAATTCAGGGTGGCCCAAAAGTCACCATGGGGTTTCAAAATTTAATAACTTTTTTCGTTCATATTTATATATATATATATATATATATATATTCAGATTATAAAATATACAAAATGGATATGTTTTACACTAATTATGGAAAATAATGTCACTTAAATGACCTCTGTTTTCAGCTTCGCAATGATGAGCTTGTTTTCAAATTTTCCATAACATCCTTCAAAATTGTCTCGAGCTTGTTCACATATACTCGCTCCTTCAAATAACCCCAAAGAAAATCGTCCTGTGCTGACAAATCGCGCGGTTAATTAAATTCCAATTTCTGGAAATTATTCGCTCTTTAAAAATTTGCCTTAAAAGATAATTGACCGCTGATTTAAATAATAAAATTCTATTATTCTGGTTCTCAGCTACCTCAGAAGCTCAGTTGGTAAGAATGACGGATTCGTAACCAGGAGGCTGTTGGTTCGAATCCAAGCGAAGGCAAAAATTTAGTAACGACATGGAAAAGTGCATTGTGAGCTTTAACTAAAAAAATAAAAAATAATAATAATAATAAAAAAAATATTCTGGTTCTCTGTTCAGTTTTGAATCACTCCATTATTTATTCTCCAGGTGTTATTTATATAATTTCAAATAAATAAATGAAAAAAAAATATATACAAACGAAAAAGTCATTAAATTTTTAAACCCCATGGCGACTTTTGGCCCACCTTTATTATCACTTGTCTCTATTTCCACAGCTACTTAATTGTTCCCAGGAGGCTGAGTTACCCTCAAACAAAAGCAGATAAAGTAGAAAAATGAACTGACCAGGATTTTAACCAGGTACCTCCCTGGTACAAGCCGAGTGTGATACACCCTCTGTCACGATGTCGTCAATAGCTCCAAGTACGATTTTAGGGTAAAAAGGTCAAACATTAATTATTCCTATACTAAATACCCACTTGATCACTTCGATCAATTGATATGACTTCATGTATATATTTCTTTATCAGGAGTTTAAGTGCCTAGTTTCCTGTTATTTTACTGTGTTTGAAACAGGAATTTTATCTGAAACAATTACGCACTGACCAGTTATGCACAGGGCCGACCAGTGCAGATCCGCCTTATCAACACGTCCATGAGTGTATACATACAGAGTGATCGAAAATTCCCGCAACGGATTTTTTTTATTTTTACGACTAAAGATAGTGACTTGGAATTTTATATTTAGTTTTAACACAAATTAGTCTATTTTTTGGAGTAATTAAAATTTCTACAGGGTTCTCAAAAGTGGATAAACAGACAGCAAGTTTTGATTTTTAAATAGAAATCCCTATTTTTTATTCAAATTTTACGTCAAATTGTACACACAATCGACTCCTCACTGGATACTTTGATCAAACGGATATATGATCAAACCCGCCCAATCATGGACTTTTCTTCGGAATAAAAGTGATAAAACCAAGAGTGTAATACATCAAATCAGTCAAGTTTTTTACACTTTTCATCCACCCTTTATCACCCTGTAGAAATTTTAATTAAGCCAAAAAATAGATTAATTTGTGTTAGAACTACATATAAAATTCCAAGTCTCTATCTTTAGCCGTTAAAAATAAAAAAAAATCTGTTCATGGACTTTTCGAACACTCTGTATACATCATATTACATACCTATGCATTTTATATGATAAAGCCTTTTAAAGACATCTAGGCATTTACTCAAAATTACCTACATAAGGAAGTCAACTAAAACTGAAATACAAGGAAAAAAATAATTTGAAAAAGGATTTGGTTTGAACCCACAATGAATGAGAATGAACCCATTCCTTATTGTAGTCGTATATGTTTTGTTGTATGATGCAATGATCTTTCTAGGAAGTTACGATCCTTAAATTTATTTGTCTAAATGTAAACCACCCATGGCTTCTATGTTATTCAAATAGAGTTCACTTGTGTTGCCAAGTTCATATCAAAGATGGCAATATTGCAGAATGTTCTTTTGAATTTAAGTTTCTGATTCCTTTAGAGGAAGTCTCTCACCCTCTCATGATTCCGTTGATACTTCCTAGATATGAACACCATAGGTGCTATTGGTTGCAGAAGCAAGTAAGAGTTTCTTTCTGACTTTACATTTTTTTTACACAAAAAAAGAGTAAGTACATAGTGACCCTAAATATAGAATCTTCAAGGAATCAGCGAACTAAAGTCATGCTTCGATTTTTTTTAAAAAAATGGTCTAACTTCGTATGCTTATCTAAAATGCCCCCTCCCCCCCCCCAATAATAATAATATGAGAATGCAGCTTTAAAATATTTTATGTTTACTGCAAAGTTTATAATTGACATCAATACATCTTATCTTGGAGGCTAATATCGTCATTGGCACACGGTACTGTGTCAATCACTGCAATATAACTAGTGGATCAAGATGATCAGGTGTTCACGTTACTGCTGTAGTTATTTATAAAAAAAAATATCTTAATCAAATTTAAAAATCGAAAATCCCTTAACACCAGCCATCACATATACCTAAACGTTCTATGTTTCTGCAACAAACCGCTAATAAGATAAAAATAATTTTCAAGAAACACAATATTGGGCCCCTGGGGCTCCCTGGGTGGACCCAGGGACTCCAAAATCTATATACTCAATTTTCTTCATACCCTAAACATGTATACTAAATTTCGGATGAAAATTGTGGCTTGTATTGTGTAACATGCATACATACACATAACACATATGTATACACATATACAAGTGCATTTCGGGATGTATATGGGAGTTAAAAGTGGAGTTCACTAACGTTCACAATAATATCGAGTTACTTTCTGTAAGATTTTATCTCATAAACATTTATCACGTTTCCCTTCGTCTGAGGGTAACTCGGTTACTCTGTAATAACTTTTCATACCGAGTAGTTATTTTAACATTTATTTAGAAGACAGTCATTCATGTTGTTAACTTTTCTGTACACTTTGAGATTATAAACAGTTAAAAAGGCAGCGTCTATGGCACGTTGAATACACAAATTCCGTTGGATCACTGAAGTTAAGCAACGTCCAGCGAGGTTATAGCAGGTGTATGTTCACGAGGGTTTGCAGCATCATGATGCTGGCTATTTTTCCGGCCCCATCCAGGCTGGGTGAATGTGGGTAGCTGATTTGATTTAAAAAATTTTAAGCCAAAAAAAAACAAAAAAAAAAACAGTTAAAAAATATCACATATTTTCACTCTGGTAGTTAGTAAGTCATAGTTGGTTTAGAAACAAATATGCTTACTGTAATAAAAAAATAAAACAGTTAAAAAATATCACATATTTTCAGTTGGTTTGGAAACAAATATGCTTACTGTAATTAAAAGAAGAGAATAATCTGACATTTCTTGGTCTCGAATCGTTGGGACAAAATGTTTATCATCCGTGTAAATTATGTTTGTGTAAGTGAATGCAGAATGCTCAAAAGAACATAATTATTAACAAATTATTATTTAAAACAACAACAACCCAAACATTGATAAAGATACAAAAGAGAGAGAGAGTGAGAAAAAGACAAGATTCAAGAGGGCTATAAATTAAAAAGACTATAAAAATGCCACCGTAAATCATTCCCTGGAAAGATTCCCGTGCTGAATGAATGAACAAACGCTCACAACACCGCAAGAAGGCAATCACTTGTTGAACAGAATGAAAACATAATCCAAGTAATATTTACGAGCTTTTTATGAGGGAAATTGATAATTCTTGAAGAGGAAGAGTAAGGAGATGATTTTGATGAGTGGAAGATAAGGTGATGTCGAAATGTTTCGTGTATTATACACACTACATGCTTGGCCTGGGGCACTGTCGTGCGACTAGATTTCCTATTGAGTTAATAGATGGCCGCAGTATGTATCTTTTCCCGTTACTGAGAAATTCCTTAAGACAATTCAGTTTGTTTTTCATTGGCTCGATTAGATTAGTGGATTTTAAATTTTACCAGAATTTTCTAATACGGTGTAAATTCCATTCCCGATTTAATTGAAATGGAAAAAACCGCCGACTTTGGCGATGACTCGCTTCCGCTTGAACATATATTTTTTTAAAAGATTAAGATTTTTTTCTCTGTAAAAAAAATCGCTTTCAATTGTGTGATGTAAATTATACTTTGGTTCTTGTCAGACAAAAATAACATAGAAATCAAATGCAAAATTTACCGGAGCTTCTTCTACAACAGAAGTCAACAATAAAGCTACTTTAAATCATAGACATAAAAGGTTAATAAACTTGAAAAAAAGAGAAACTAATCCATGAACGTTGCATAATTTGTTTGAAAAGGTAACCGAAAAACTTCCGCAAATATAAAAAAGGTTACGGCAGCAGACCATAGAAACGACGGAGAAATAGATCAGAACTGATATACAAAAGATCTAAAAAAACATATTCAAAGGCGGTGTCCAATATAACAGAAGAAAGAGAAAACGTGGTTTATAAACATACAAAAAAAGGAACCACCCATTGAAATTAAAATTAAGCATAAAATTTAATAGTAAATGTCCATGACTGAAAACAATAGGGAGATGGGTATGCTGTCAACATATCAAACGAAGTGACTTACCCTTAAAATTCGAGAGCAAAAGTCAGAAGAAGAAAATCATGGAACCAGATTGTTGTTGATGCAGACTATACTACAAAGTCCCTCTATTTTTAATTTTCTTAATCTCTATAATGTTCTCTCAAATTTTGTTTTGTTTGAGCAATACAATAAAAATTAGATTTCGTCTCCATGAAAAATAAATATTTTGATCATCATGCAATAAGTTCAATGCCAAAGTACACAAACAGAGATTAGCTCAAATTGAATGTGTACAAGATCTGACTGCATAAAAGTGTTTTGATAATTTCAAGTCACGAAGAAATAACTGCTGTGAAGAGTGATAAAAGATTAAAAAAATCATGATCAACAGAGAAACATTACTGCATTTTGCACATCATGAGGAATCTAATCACAATTCCGTTGAATCTGAAAAAATAAGGCAAATCGCCAATATGGGGTCCACTAAACACCAAAATAGATTCCTGTTCCTTAAGAATATTATTATTTCAATTAAATTTTTAGTAAAAAAAAGGCAATTTATTTGGATCAGCAGTTTCATATATTTGACTACCATCAAATTCTGATATCTTTTAATACAGATTTTTCTTTCAAATTGAACTTCAAATCAAGATATAGCTGGAAAAAAATAGATCAAGAAAAATCATAATAAAGCAAATAAAATACTACCTATATCTTCACTTGATTATAAAAATGTTAATAATCAGAGTTAGGTTGATGGAAGACTCACCAGCTCTGCTGATGTACTCAGAAGTGTAATGAAACTAGTCAGCTCTAATTATTAACATCTTCATAATTTTTATAATCGGGTGATGATAAAGTATTTTATCGGCCTTATTAACGCTTTACATAAAGGCGTAATTTCTTATGACTTCCATTTATGACTTACAAACTTTGCATAAGGAAAAGTAAATCATACTTGAGATTTTAAGAAGTTACTTGAGGGTGACATCCACATGGGCCAAGTCCACCTGAGCCGATAATGTAAAATAACGAAGAAATCAACAAATCATGATTTTAACTCATTACTGACGTAATTATATCACAGTGCTTGTCATGGTTCTCGCGGCCCATGTCAATTATCTATGTTTTAAAGCAATATACCATCGGACTCGATGATGTCACACGAATTGAATAAACTGAAGAAATAGAAGATTCATCTGACTTACTATAAATTAAAATATGTATAAAATCATTTATTTCTATGATCTTGCGAACTCGACATTAAAATTTTATGAAAAAGCATTGTGTCAATTAAAATTGTACTCTCAAAGTATTTCAATCTTTAATCTAACAAGAGATGAAACGTGTTCCTAATATTATCTGAAAACTAGTTTCCAATGAGTCCAATTCTTTTTGTTTTGGGGTATTTATATCGGAAGTGTCAAGTATTGTGATAAGGGTCTATTTAATAATGTGATAAGGGTCTGAAACTATCTTTCGTTGGTCTAGCGTGGTAGGTTTTCTGAGGAGGGTAGTCAAAGACAATAAAGATTAAAAGTAATACATTTAAGCTTGGAATTCTAAAATCATAAAGAAATAAATTTCAGTACTTGGTCTGATATTGTATGACTACATACAGACACCATCGTATATAATATAAGGGAAAAAGCTCTAGATCAGAGTTGACATATTGGGCTGAATTGTAATATGACATCTCATTTTCATAAACGACAATATTGAGGTACTCCTCGATTTAAATCGTTCAGAAGCCATGAGATAATTTTGAAAAAAAAAAATTACAAAATCAAATTAGATAAAAATTTAGGGATACCTACCCATGTAAAAAAATCTATGGCCAGCATCAATGGCACGTTGAATATACCAGTTCCTGTTAGATCACTGAAGTTAAGCAACGTCCATCGTTTTAACAAGCGGTTGTCCAGTTTGGTTTCGCGCCCACGTGATGCTACCTGTTTCCCAGTCCATCCTAGGTTGGGTGAGGTTAATATGGTTAGCTTGTATGTTTCCAGGGAATGGATGGATGGGACCAATAGGTGTTAAAGAGACGTCAAGCAAAAAAAAGTATCAATATCTCTGTCAACTATTTGAGTTTACTTATTTGTACGTGATCTTTTTCTTTTTGAAAAGAAGGGACCAATATTTTGGGAAATTTTGTCCTGAAGAAATTCAATAAGGAAAACAGAAAAATGATTACAGAAATTAGTGGAGATGACAAATTACATATTATTATCAAATACCTACAACCAATTCATATAAGATATGGAAATCATGAAAAACACTCTACCTTATTTTCTACATTATTAGTAAATTATATAGACTAATAAAAATAAAATTGTAGAACATAAAGTCATGTGTTTTTCATAATTTCCATTTCTTGTTTTTGATATTTCAATCAAGCTTCCTGCAGATTTTGTTATTTATAATTATATTTTTTTTTTTCTAATTACTTTTATTCCAAGATTTACATAGAAACAATACATAGATAACATGAGTACATGTTTATGAAAGGAATATTCAAAGTGTATCTGATCCAGGCAGCGCAGTGCTGGTGTTGGATCATTTAAATTATGATAATAGTTATGTAGATATTCAATTATTATTATAATTGAATTATATTATTTAAAAAATAATAATAATGAACTAGTGGAAGCGCTTAATTTCATAATTTATTAAAAAAAGAGAGAAAATAACATTTTTTTAAAAGGGGAATCGTAAAACAAATAAATAATTAGTCCGAATCGATATTCTCTAATTATTTAAACTAAATATTATAGCTACCGCAGGATATGAGTTATCCGATTAGTCAAGACGTCAAATTCCAAAAAAGAAATATTATAAAATGTGCAGATCTGCAGTCTGCAGATACTGTAGATAGTTATTACTTAATAATAATAATAATAATAAAATACAAAAAAATGAATAATCATTATTAGTGAAGACTCCTATTCAAATATAAATTATTCGCGTTCAAAACTTTATATAGAAAAAAAAATTAGGAATCATTTTTTTTTTTTTTTAACTAACTGTCTTTAAAGACAGCGTTTGCAATTGATTGTTGCGCTTAAAAACGACTGCATGAAACACTATTTTTTAGTTAATTTTATATCTATCCTATCATAACTACTGATATTATTTTACCTACTAATTTTTTTTAAATAAAAGAAAGTGTACAACTGTGAAAAGATATATATTTTTTTCTCTCTCTTTTCTTTAAATCAATGCAAACAGTTATCTGTGAATATATCAATATGATAAAAAATGAAATATGTCCGTGAAAATAGTTGTTACTTGGTCCCCTTCACCTGGAAATATCAACACCAAAATATATTCCTGTATCATAAGTTTGCAACAGAGAAACATGATGACCTATGTATGTAGAAGATGTTCACTTTAAAATAATACACAGAGAGACAAATATCTCTTCGAGGAAAAGGAAGTCGAACATTAACAATACCAATTAGTTACCATGGAAAATTCAAAATATTTTAAGGTCTGCTTAAAATTTATCAACAACAAAATCAATTTCAGCCTTTACCGCAATGGATTTTTTTTTTAATTTGGCTTAACGTCTCTTTAACATCTATTGGTCATTCAAGACGGAAGATTATTTTACCCTTAAACCCTTAAATTTCCAAATTCCAATTTCAGTAAATCCCGCAATATCTTGGGAGAAATAGAGAAAATAATTTCCTTCGATTTGACCTGAGGTTTTCACAATTGAATCGTACAAATGAATAGATGATTTTTATGTTACATAAAAATAGATTGAACGCTTATACGAGTATAAGATAAATAATTTAGTTTATGAAAAATTGGATATTAAATTTATTATTTAATCTTAAATTGATTTGGTGAAATATTATACATTAAGTTTTTCCTGCAACGATCATACCACGTTGAATACACCAGTCCCCGTCAGATCACTGATGTTAAGCAACGTCGGGTGTGGTTAGTACTTGGATGGGTGACCACTTGGGAACACCGCGTATCGTTGGCTCTTTTTTTCCGGCTTAACCCAGGCTGGGTGAGGTCATTGTGGGTATGACCAATAAATGTAAATAGACGTTAAGCCAAATTAAAAAAAAAAAAAAAAAGTATTTACTTGTGACACGTAATAAAAACGACCAATATGTACCGAATACCTTTGATGGCTAATGATCCACAAAGTGCGATGAACGTATTCGATTTATTCATCCTACGTAAAACATCATTTTTTTGGAAGGAGGAAAAGTAATTAATTCCACAAAAATATTTCAGCTAAAAAATGTAAGAAAACCTGTGAAACACACATCCATGTACAAGAAAATAATAACAAAAGAAACTAATACAAAAAACAATTAAATCAGAAATCAAAGATAAAAAAATCAAAACAGTAGTACACATTACACACAAAAAATGGTAAAAACAAAAACAAAACTGCAAAAGAAATAAGTAAAATAACTATACACAGAAAATAAATAAAGAAGAAGAAGCAGAAGACGACATCCAATCATATTGTAACGCCTCTAAAAAAAAGAAGTGAGCAAAGTATGATTTGGAGAACAACTCAGAGTTTTCTACAAAGATTCTGAAATAGTTCTTTGTAAATAATGATCGCGCATTTGACGACCAAAACAGATTCGGTTTTTTTTTTCATTTCATATAGATTGTTATTATTCTTATTTTAACCATTATTACATGTGGAACTATAATATTTTAATATGTTTTTGATGAAGTTATAATGTTTCATATTTATTTGATTATTTTTACGAAATAAATTACGAGATTTTTTAATTCGAGTTTTTTTTTTTTTTGGTTATTTTTTTAATTATTCCTTAATTTTTTCTGGATTTAATTGAATTATTTCGTGAATGTGTTTTTAGAATGGTTTGTTAACTTCATTTATTTCAAACTATAATTTTAAACTTAAATATTACTATCAATTAAACAAATTACTACAATTTTTTTGAATTAGATATAACTATCTAATAATAAATACTAATTATTAACTTGAGAAGTAAAGTGCAAACTGTTACCTATAGTAATAATAATTATTTGGTATACTGATTTAGTAACTAATTTAAATAAGAATTAAATAACGGAAATAAGAGTTTACGAAATATGTTAAAGAATAATATGAAATAATATAATTTAAATACAATTAGCTAATCATACTACAGTACAAGAACTAAACTTTCAAAATAAATTCAGAATAATACGTGTCTACTTACTATTATATTTATTTAATAAAAAGAGTAATTCAAAAAAGGTAATCGAGAATGTCATTACCAGCAATTAAGAAAAAATCAATTCGAATTAAAAATTTCTTGATTTACTAACAAAAAAAAATTAACTACATATAATACAAAATACTGTATAAAAATACTATCAATTTTCAAGAAGGTCATAAAAATAAACTAAATTTTGATTTCAAATATTCCATCCAAATTTAAACATAAAGATCTAAATTACATGGAAGACACATTAATTATAGAAATAGTCAATTTAAATCGGTCAAAGGAATTTTACAACCCTTTATTTAAATCCAATAGTTGAAAAACAATGATTTCTTAAGAAAAAACATAATATAACTATTACCTACAATTATTTAAATTTTGCAATAGAATTTCATTGTTGTTATTGCCTTACAAATGAAAATTCAATCATCTGAAAGGTTATAACCCTTTTAAATAGAAATAACTTATACTTCTTTTAAACTTTGTCATCTAAGGAGGTCTTTGTCTTTTATTTGCACATATAAAAATAAAGAAAAAAATCAGACGAATCTAGATTGTATTCAATACAATTGAAATAACAATAAATAAAGATTTGTAAAACAAAAGATGTTCGGTCTCAAGAACCAATAAAGAATTAAAATAATTTTATCTGAATTCAAATACTATTCATTGATTTGGCAATGTCTCCTTTGGTTTGAGATGGATCATAGAATAGTTTCTATTTCACTCCTATTTCTAATTTCAGTTTAGTTGTTAAAATTTAAAATGTTAATTTTGGAAAATTTAATTCAATTTATTAAAATGAATATTTTGAACGATAATATTTGCAAATTTTTTGTGTGTTCGGATTTTTTAAGTTAGATTCTATATTTCCGATACATCAATAAATTATAAAATAATACTTTCTATTTTTGGAAGAGTTCCCATAAATAAGTGACAATTAACAATGAGCTCTTATCAATTTGTAAATTCTTTAGCTAATTGCTATCAGCAAAATGCTTCATCAACTGTAGGTCAACGAACAGATAATTCACCAAACTTAGAAGGTGCGCCAAGTCCTAATTCAGCCGATTATTATGCCAATTATCAAAATCAATGTTATTCACCGTCAGGTGTCACTCATCAACAGTACCAGTACCTTCAATCACCTAACAATGGCGGAGGAGCTCCTATGATGGACTATACACAATTACATCCGTCCTCACAACATCAGAGACTTCAACTACAAAATTTAGGACAACAACCAGTTCATCATCATCACCATCAACATTCTCTAAGTCCGGACCCAAGTCCTAATCTAATAAATAATAATATAAATATAAATTGTAAATTTAATGAAAATATGACAATTGGACCTAATGGTCTGAGTTCACCACAAGATTTAACAACAGGTTCTGGGACACCGACAGGCAGAACCTCACCAATTATGATAAAAGGATCTTCAAGTAATAGAACTACACCAACAGCTACTGTAGCATCAGGACCTGTATCTCAAAGTTCTTCAAGTCCTGCTTCAAGTACATCATCTAGTGCATCAAATCCTGGTCAAAATTCTAGTAATAATTCTAGTGGTAATGGAAAAGGCTCTGGGAATCCACCTCAAATATACCCATGGATGAAGCGAGTACACCTTGGACAGAGTAAGTACATCCTACTTTCTTATTGTTTGTTGGAATCGTAACCAAATCTGGACATCGGATAATAGATTACTTGTCAAATACCAAATTGAAAGCTATTATTTTTATATAACTCGAGATCATGCTGTGTTGGGGGAACTAATATGGGGTTGCTGTTTGCACCCCGGATGGGATAATTTTAAACGTTCAGCTGCCAATTTTCCCGTCAAAGTTTTCTTGTAGCTCATTTATAGACGTGAAACCCGTTTCGAAAAAAATAAATTGTGAAGTATTCTAGATATTATTAACTCGAAGAGTCTTTTTGTTTTAACGTCTCTTTAACATCTCTTGATCATTCGAGACAGTCTGACTTTTTAAATATGCACTTATATACGCATAAGAATAATGTCAAACATTGGCAATTAGGCACATTCCTAATTTTTAGTATGTTGCAAGATTTTGTCATAAAAAGAAGGAAAAAAATTAATTTATTCATTCATCCAAACCAAAGGAGTTCTTCCGCTTAATTCTTTTTTGAAAAAAATATAGTTTGAACTACAAATTTTTCAAAACAATTTAAAAAAAGTAAATTGTGCGTTCTTTTTTTTCTAAAAAAATATCTTCTTTTTACACAGATGAAACAAAAAAGTAGATGATTTGATATTTAAAATAAAAAAATAAATAATATTTAAAAACACTGAACAATGTAATTAATTATATTTTAAAAAATATTTCGTTCGTCGTTCTCCTTTGTAGATAGATACCTTTCGTGTTATTTTGATAATGTTCCAAAACAATACACGCACACACAATTTTCGTGTGTTTTTTTAGGTTAGAGGGCAGGTAGATTAATTAATTTATTTATATTATTTTTTTATTGAATTGATATTTCAAAGAATTTGAAGATGTCGGTACTTTTGTCGTATATTTCTTTAGGGATAATTATGTTATATTTATATTTAAATATTTCCGGGAAAAATATCTGTCTTTCAGCCAATATTAACATATTTTAAAAAGACCAAAACAATAACGCACACAAAAGAACATCCGCATTCATTCGTATAAGTAAGTAATTATTCCTAAAAAGGGTGTTAGGAAGAGCATTCAGCATTTAAAAATCTCTGCTTCAAACTAAAGATTAGCAAATTGCTCTTTCTATGGATACTTTGAGAAGCATGTAAAGACTGCCGTGTCAGGAAATTGTACAGCTATAGATAGTAGACACACAGAACAAAAATTAAGGAAGACAATGCCAACTCCGAATAGAGTTGGGAAAAGGTGAAGTGAAAAAGGAAGTAGTTAATTATTTTAAACATTAAGAAACTCTTTCTCACTTTTGACGGAGGGTTTCCAAGCACATTTTAGTCTAAACTTCACTGTATAAAAATATATAAATGAAGGAATTAAAGAAAGGGGAAGGCCTAAATCAAATTATACATATAAATAAAATTATGAATTACTAGCAGAATACGCCCGCTTCGCTTGGCGCCTTAGAGGCATGGCCGTTTATAGTTCCAACCCCCTTTTTTCGCGATAAAAAGTAGCCTATGTCCTTTCCTAAAGTTTAGTCTATCTCCATACCAAATTTCATCAAAATCGGTTCAGTAATTTAAGCGTGAAAGCGTAACATACATACACACATACATACAGACAGACAGAGTTACTTTCGCATTTATATATTAGTATGGATTACAAAACCAACTTCTTCTATAGGTAATAATAAAACTCAAGCAGAATGAAATACTATAGACTAATCCTAGGACTGAATTGATATGATGATATTATTTCATTATTGACAACAATACCAAAGTAAATAAACAATAACAACACACAAAATACAGACAAAAATGAAAACAACATTAACGAAATAAAACAATATTTATACTATGTATAGTTTCTTTACTTTGAAAATTATACCTACTGTTTCATTCTGAATAAGTTTTGGGAAATGTGAAAAATTCTACATGAATCCTAGTCGCCTTTTCGACCGATATGATTTCGATACATTGTCGTATTTTAATCTTCTAAATAACAATAAATATAACATCGATTTACAAACCATCTTCATCAAAAATACTACCAAAATCAACCAAAACCTTCAGAAAAGTTGGTTTAGTGATGGAAATGAACACAAAGAAATTATTCGTAATAATAATTATTATTTCTTTCACACCATAATTAATTTGTAATTTTTTAAAAAATATATATAACACAAGGATTACACCAGATCATCTCCAAATTAATCGAACACCAAAAATTTTACAACTATGATCTATCTCTATTTTAAACACTTATTTTTTACCAAACGAAACCAAACCAAAATCTAATTGCTGACATTTCTGCAAGATTGTGTTTTTGTTCTAATTTGCATTCCAAGTTGACAATTAACATAAATATATTAGCATAGAAAATAATAAACAACAAACTATAAGATAATTGTGAGGATAGAATTACGGCGCGATGATAATTATTGTGACGATTAACAATATAAAATGTAATTATAAGAAAATTACGATACCATTATTCTTCTAATATCATCTTCTCTTAAGATTGTAGTTTATAAATCATAAGAATAAATCATCAAATAATAATTGCAATATATTTGTTACTTTTGTTGCATGGTATAGAAGTAAATTTAGATATGTCGTACCTAGCAGAGAAATTTTCAAATGCGTAAACTATTGAACTCAAACATAAATTACACGCATTGAGTTCAACGGGGAAAATAAGGATAGAAATAGACTCTTGAGTGGAAACTTATCACTATACGGGGTTAATGCCAGAGACATTTTCTATTAACTAACCTTTTTAGAGGAAAATATAGCATACATGAAATTGGGAGAAATTAACCTTAAAGGTCACAGGGAAAAAATCTAGCAAATTGTCAAAAAGTAGGAAATTCAGATTATTGCGATTTTTTAGTGTAAATAATGTAGAATTGTTAGAAATAATGTAGAAACTTCATTGGACGTGTCTTAGCTTCAGAACTTGTGTATTCAATGTGCAATTGACGCCGGATGATCGGATGTTTCGGTTCTTTCCATACAGGGTCTCCCAAAAGTCCGAGACAACCTGAATATCTTTTGAAAGGATTTTTTTCGAAGTTTTGAAATTTTGCATGGTATTATATCCTAAATTAAGCCACCTGATTGTGTGACTAATTTTTCAAGGGGCGGGTCCCATGTGGCCCCCAGGCGATCCAACTTCTGTTTTTTAAATACAAACGCTCATCTTGTAATACATTTTCAGAAAGACAGTAGAATAAGAAGTACTTCGCAAAAGTTGCCTAGTTTTAGACACTCTTGGAAGTCATGTCTTGGAAAATTCAAATGGCCGCCATTATGAAACCAAATACGCTAGGCGTGTAATTTTTTTTGCAAAGTACTTTCAATTTTATTGTTTATCTGAAAATATATCACACGATAAGGGTTCGTATTTAAAAAACAAATGCTGGACCCCCTGGGGGCCACATGGGACCCGCCCCTGAATAATTTGTCACACCATCAGGTGGTTCAATTTGGGATATAATACCATGCAAAACTTCAAAACTCCTCATAAAGCCGTTCAAAAGTCATTCAGGTGGTCCCGGACTTTTGGGACACTTGGTATATTATTCTCTATGCTACATAATAGTCATATAATTGACTATTGACTATGAGCAGTTGCCAGTAACATACCATATAATGTGTGACCATTAGGTTACTGACAGTGTCATGACCACGTGACAAGATACTGTCTGTCCACTCACATAATCTTTCATTCATCGGTACCCAAAATAAAAACAATTCTCGTCCATTATAATGAATGTTCCTTTCAAATCGTCTCCTGCAACCAGTTTTGCCGCGACACAAAAATCCAATGCAAGCATTCAATAATTTAATTAATCTCACAAAATTGAAATTAGCCTATGTGAGTAGAGTTGATAGATTAGTAACCAGGAGTCTGTTGGTTCAAATCTCGATATGGACATCATAAAATGTAACAAAATCTTTAGAAGTATATTGTGACATGCATAATATTAGATCAAAACACAACTAGATTCTATTTTTAAATTCATTCAACAGCAAAACGGGGACTATTTGATATCGTAGCTTCTGAAGTTGAAGAATCTACACTAACAATTCCAGCCCGGGGTCATCAAAGCCTCTTCAGAAACCTTATATAGACATGTTTCTTTCTTTTTTACTTTCCTTATCCTATGAAAAGGAAAGTAATTTAAACGTGAATCAATAATTGTGAAGAACAGATGGTTTTAATGGAAACACCGCTACAACAACAAAAAAGGACAGACACGGACATTTTGAATTTAAGGACAACTTTTCTTTTCAACCTCTACTGATAGATAGGTTCAAAAGTTTCCTGTAGCGTCGGTAACTGGGAGTCCAATGTTTGCTAATTCTTGATATCCTTGGTCAACAAACTGCATTCATTCTGAAGGTGAAAATGAAATAATCATAATACTTAATAATATGTGTAACACATATTTTTAGCAATATTTATAAAAGTTTCACAAAAAGTACGTGAAAAACGTTTTCTACCAATCACAGCTTTTATTACAAAAATAAAATGACCACTCCCACTTTTATAATTTTCTTGGATAGCATAATAATTTCCACAGACCCCCCGCCCCTCTCCATGTATACTCGTGCTGCCCAATTTTCTCTTCTTGTCTGTGTGTGCTTCTGTCTCTCTGGTGTATATTTTATTAGCATGCTTTGCCTAACTGAGATCCTGCTTTGAATTTACAATTTTTTCTTGTTTTTGTTGTTTGGCCGAATTCTAATGGTTATGGTTGAAATCAAACGGAGTTGTACAAACATTTTCAGAAAAGAAGTCAATTTTTTCGAGACTGGAATTTCACCCTTCATTCGCTGGAAGCTTACAAACCAGTTACCTTGTTCTTTGGCCGAATTCCAACGTTTATGGTTGAACTCAAACGGAGTTGTACAAACATTTTCAGAAAAGAAGTCAATTTTTTCGAGACTGGAATTTCACCTTTCATTCGGTGGAAGCTTACAAACCAGTTACCTTGTTCTTTGGCCGAATTCCAACGGTTATGGTTGAACTCAAACGGAGTTGTACAAACATCATTTTCAGAAATGAAGTCAATTTTTTCGAGACTGGAATTTCACCCCTCATTCGCTGGAAGCTTACAAACCAGCAACCCAGACTGACCTTACCCAAACTGGGTTCGGCTGGAAACAGCCAGTATCACGACGGCGTGAACTTGTGGTGTCACATATGCATAGGGAAAGCTGCTTGACTTCAGTGATTTTTGGGAACTCGTGTATTCAACGTAACAAGACTTTTTTTTCGCGTAATTCAAATCGTTTTGTCGGAATTAAACGGAGTTGTACAAATTTTTCAAACAAGAAGCCAATTTATTTAATAGTACCCAAATAACTGACAATAACTCCAAACTCAAATTACGAGTAGACCTATTTGTACAGATAACAAATTTCTTAACAAACGTTATTTGTTTACAAGGCTGCCCCTTTTTGCGTAACTACGAATGGTTTTGTTTTATTACTTTTTTCATTCCACTAAGGTATAACTTCAAACTTACCAGCAGTTCAGTGAACTATGTTAGAACTCACCCAACTTT
>CM022883.1:15283339-15307855 GCA_012654025.1 Pachypsylla venusta
TCGAAATTGTTGTTGAATTTTTCAACGATCTAAACATTCTAAACTATTTTTCTTAACATTGAGACAAAAAAAAAGAAAAAAAACGTTTTAGATTTGTGAAAAAAACAAAATATCCGCCATGTTGAAAAGCGTGTAAAATCGGACTGTACACCTGTGGGGTTGTTTACTGTCGGAAATAATGTGTTCTACAACCTCTTCAATAGTTTTCCCCACATTTCTGCAATCAACAACTTATAATCAAATGTCCACATCCTCGCGATGAAATTGTTGGTTCCATTCAGCAGGACGAATTGGAGCATCCATATCTTCTAAGCGTGAAAACTTTTTCCGTAACCTCATATCATCATCCTATTGCTTCAAATCTAAATTTACGAAATGGCAAGAGCAGACGATTTTTACGAAAACTCCTCTGCAACAACTAGAAGCAACGACAGCCGATTTTTAATTTTGAAACTAAATTCACGGCATCATGCTTTTCGCAATATTTAGCACGCTCGTTGCAAAACATGCGTTTGAAATAGATGAGTCCCCAAAGACCATTTTATGGATCACCACTGGTCTAAGACTAAAGCTGAACTTAGGCTCAGAGGAAGAGAAGTTCTCAAATTCTAATGTCCGAACTTGGGTTCAATAACATTCATCAAAACTTCATTTAGCCCTCGGTATTATAGCAACAATCATATTTTAATCAAATCAAAGCACTTCTTTTAAATTTAATGTTCTTATTTATATCGCAATGATGTAAAAAGGTGTTCATCAATGTTGTGAAGATTCCTTTAAAAAAGACCACCTACAACCAATTCTCAATTCGAGAGACACGAAGCCCCTACCAGTCTTAATAGCTGCCCCTGAAAGAAGGGAAAATTCTCGCTGTTTTTCAAAAACAAAATATTGCTATGGAAAATTAGGGTTATCATACCAGATATAAAGAAAAAAACGTGTTTTTACAACGCGTAACCGCTAACGGAAAAAACTACCTTATCAATAGATACTAAACCTTTGATATATTATGATTGCAGCATAAGGGAGGAGGACGTTTTATAGTTTTATGTCAATTACCTAATTGACTAATGATAACTTTTAGAGATTTTTTTCCCGGTACCAAACTATGTATTTCAATTGATTGTGGGCATGACAGCAGCAAGGGAACGGCCATGCTTCAAAGGCACCAAGCGAGGCCGGCGGAGCCTGCTAAACAATATAGATGAAATAGATCATTGTCTGCAATAAAATAATGATCTCAAAGGTATTTGTGGCAATAAAATAACGACCTAGTTACTTACTCATCTTATTCCCGAAAATTCGAATTGGGCGCCTTCACTATAAAGTATAACTAATTTTACTGCAATTATTTTAATATGCTAGTAGGTATTTATATGAACTTATTGTTGTCGGGAACTTCAGATGATACTAGCGGTTTCACCCGCTACAACTTTTTTATTATTATTGTTATCGCAACTGTTACCCGGCGTGTAACCTTTACGGGGGTTAGTAACCAAAGTTCAGTATGATGATGATGTTTTCATTGTTCTTGGTGTTAGTTACAAAAATAAAAGGCACCGCTTTTGAAGCAACCGCGGTACATATCACAACCCAGGATTGTATATTTAGGGGAAGAACATCCTTTTAATGCTACATAAATCTCGTACATATATGACGCATCTTTTTGTTTAGTTTCTATTTTGTGTTCCTACCGTCAGGAACACAGACTGTGAACTCTTATTCAGAAACTGAATAACACCAAATGTACCTATCTTATAATGCTACTAATAGCTTTTGATTTTCACATGATTTGACATGGTTATAGTTTTAGGACCGGGAACAAACCACTTAAATCTGTATCATTTTGGGAACAGTATTTACTTACATTAATGTCTCGGAGATTGATATTCTCCATTCTGGTTTTATCCTCTTTAGCTTTTTGACGTTTTTGTTCTCCTTTGAGTTTGTCTAATCATATTTTACATTTTATCGTTGGTCCGTTTGTCCTTTTTTCGTACAACAATTAGGAACGAATAATCGTTCTATTATTTTACATAGGGAAATGGACGGATCGCCTATGGCACGTTGAGTACACCAGTTCCCAATAGATCACTGAAGTTAAGCAACGTCCAGCGAGGTTCTACCAGGTGGGTGTTCACGTGGGTTTGTAGCCTCATGATGCTGGCTATTTTTCCGGCCCAACCCAGGCTCGGTGAGGTCAATGAGCGTAGCTGGTTTGCAAGTTTCCAGCGAATGGAGAGTAAAACCACCGTCTCAAATGACCAATGGATGTTAAAGAGACGTTAAGCTAAAGGAAAAAAAAAAATATACCGGCATTATAGTTTATGCCTCTAATTTGCCTCGCAAATAGGGCAGAGTGTGCTGGTAAATAATACATGAGATACACGAGTATATAATCAAGTCTTTCTTTAGTTGCGAGGGAAAAGTAGCTGCCATAGGCTCTCCTATTATTTCAACATCCGAAACTTCATTTATCCTACTTAAAATGGTAGGGGCCAACAAAATAGTGCACAAGAAAACATCAATAATCTTTTTTTGTTTGTTTGTAAGGTCGACATAAAAATTCACCTTTAAAATTCCTTGTTACTTTACTCCGGTTGTCCTTTGGAAGCAACTATACCTACAAGTCGCTTCCAAAGGCCGACTTGTATATTTAGGGAAAGAACATCCTTCAAGCGACTTTAGCTTCAAATACGCTTGGATTTAGATGTAAATCAGACAAAACTGTGATTAAGGAATGATCAGGTGTAGTGTTATAATTATTTGGAAATTTCAGTGTAACATCGGACGTCCATCGGAAACGACTACAAGGTCACGCCGCTTTAAGTGATTTCAAGCGATTACACGCTACAAGATTCAAATCCTTCTGGATATTTCGAATGAAGTAGCTTGAGCTTGAAGTCGATTCCACAGACGATCGCCCTTCGAAATATAAAACAACTTTACACTAGTAGTTCAGTAAACTACTCATTCAGGTAAAATTGCCACGATGAGGCCCTGGGTGGACAAATAGGGCCCAAAATCTAACTAATTAACAATTTCTATGAACATATGAACGTTTTATCAAATTCGGAATATAAGTTCGTGAGTTATCGTTATCGTGGAACAATGAGAAGTTTAAATATAAACCTTTTAAAACAAGATCTCCATTTTTGATCAATGAAATATATTTGAAAACTTCAGAAAAAGACAAAAACTTATTTTTTTTCTATTACCTTCCGAGCTTATACAATTCATAAGACCTACCAAACCATTTCTGTTAGGTACAGAAAATAATGATATCTCTATTCTCTATACTTACATGCTGTCTGTATGGGGTCTCCCTATATGGTAATAAATCAAATCTCTGTGGTCTCAGTACATTCTATTCTAATTCATAAACACAAAATTAAAACCAAATGTAATATTGTAACCATGTAACCTACTCGTAGACATTGACTCAAGATCAAACGATATGTTTACCGAGAAATGCATAATATATATCACAAAGATATCTTATATTTTGTGTTTTTATAAGGATCGCCTTGGAGACTTTAATTTCGACATTGAAAATGAAATCAATGATGTGGAGGATAATATAAGTCTAAAACATAATATCCCATTAATATTCAGTATTTAATACAAGATCCAAATACTATTAGTTGATTAGCTATTAGGGACCTATTAGGCCATCCGGTCTGATCCGGTGTCATAAGGGAGGTTTACAATTTACAAAAGATACTAATTTCTAAATAAGCTCAGAAACAATAATCGTAGATATTTTATATCAAAATCATTGAAAGCGTTCGAGAGTTATAATGGAACGAACAGACATTTATCTTCATTTTTAGTCATTAAATAAAATGAATTGGTCCGAAGAAAAATAAACTAGGCCAAACGTTCGTACCACGCTGAATACACCAGTTCCCGTCAGATCACTGAAATTAAGCAAAGTTGGGCGTGGTCAGTACTTGGATGGGTGACCGCTTGGAAACACCACGTATCGCTGGCTCTTTTTCTCGGCCCAACCCAGGCTGGGTGAGGTCAATCTGAGTAGCTGGTTTGCAAGTTTCCAGCGAATGGAGGGTAAAACCCCCGTCTTGAATGACCAATAGATGTTAAAAGACGTTAAGCAAAATAAAAAAAAACTAAGTGCAAAATTTTCGAACGCTGATATTTTGTGTCGTGTTGACAATCAATCGGAATATTTAGTGGATTAGTGTCCAAAGGTCCGTTACACTGCCTGAATATCCCCGAGCATCGAACATCGAGCATTCGTGATCGTTGCTCGCCAGTTTTCAACGAACACAAACGAGCTATTCACGCTGCTCGGGCATTTCTTACGTTCAGTTACTCGTGAGGATTCACAGCGAACAGATGGCACCCGCGCTATCCAAAATTGCGGTTTCCGCATTATCCTCATTCCTGACCATCTAACGAAGGAAAAGCGAAAAAGGAAAAGGCGTCGCATGTGCGAATCGCCATTTTTAAAGAAAAGAAATTACTCCCTATTCCTGAATGATTTGAAGGAGGATAGCAGTGGGCTATTCAGAATAAGGTGCTCCGCATACAGAGAAATGAACAAAATGCACTTTTCATTTTCCCACTCCATTAGTCAAATACTAAAAAGCAACAACACACACAAAATAGGAGACGTGTATGCTTCAAAAGCTAGACGGGAACTAGATTCATAGAACACCACTCGACGAATCCCGGGGTGTTTACACAGAGCGAGCGGCGAAAGAGCGTCCCTCTGATGATTCACTAGAAAACCGACATCGTGCGGATCAGGCTCAAGCACGAACGACTGTTTACACTGCCTGAGCCTCGAACGAATGATCGTTCGTCAACCCTGCTCGCGACGAAAGCTCGGGTAGTGTAAATGAGGCTTAATAATAAAAAGAAAGCAGTTCAGTCACATATTTTAATTATTATTTTAGCATGTAAACTTATAGATTAAAGCATCATTCACACTAAAGACTGACAGTGCCGAGACCAGCAAGTGATCCGCCCGGCAAAACTAAAACTATTCTTCAAGGCAGTTGGAGGAACATGTTCATACTAGACTGACTAGACCAGCGCGTGACAGTGCATCACTGTGAGTTCATCGTCAGCAGGACTTGCCGGTAGTGTCACGGCACTGTCACTGCTTAGTGTGAATGCTCCTTCTGTAAGTTTTTTTTTTCGATTTCCTAAAAAGTTATATTTTAGGACTAATATCCGTTCTCTTTGGTACATTGTAATCTATCTGTAGCCTCCTCGGTTGTACTCCAAAATATAAGAATATAGCCAGACTTAGGTTTTCACATATTGGATCTAAAGTAAAACCTTAAAAAAATTAGAAAAAACGGGTGTGGATTTCAATACAATTTATTTACTCCGAATGAATGCACAAAATAGTGCTTCATTTTTTCCTAATATTGAATGTGCATGTGCAATAAGAAGTGCATCAATATATTTCTCTCCATAGTGGTTAACTTTCTGACCTCGTCTCTGATCTTGTCCCATAAATCTTAATAATAATAACATCTTCATTTTTTTTATACAACTCCATTTAGTAGTGGGGAGAAATATATAAACAAGAGTAAACAATTTTCTTTCTGATTCTTGTTGACTTTGAGCAAAATTTATGGCAGGGCGTTATTTATTATACTTTTGAAAAGCCTTCTATTATTTTATTGTAAGGATTATTAAATGATCAGGATTAAAAATATATATAAAATTGTTTTAAACATTTCTTTAGAGATGTTCGTTTTGTATGAGCGTAACTGCAGATTATAGATTGCGTAATCTTATAATAACGGCCATTAAGAACATAGTCAGTGTAGAAAAAGTACATGAAACACAATTCACACAATGAACAATCATTAGGAAATCAAAAAACGTCAGGGAAAACAATTTTTACCATCAAAACACGGAAAAACAATTACGACAGCAATGATAGCAAAAGGAAAATATTAATAACAACATAATCAGCAAAAGAAAATTAATTAATTTAAAAAGAAAAATATACTCGTATTAAAGTATTTCCACCATTTTTTCAAACCGGAATTCAAAAGAAAAGCTCTATAGTATTATTCGGGCAGTATAAATGAGAACTATTATTTAAAAAACCCTCCCGTTATTTATAACGAGGATTCACTTACTTTTTCACTTCAGACTCGAGTTTCGTCTAGTTCGAAGACATTTTCATTTTCGGAAGTAAAAAAGTAAGAGACTTTTCGTCATAAATAACACTAGTGTTTTTTAAAGTTACCAATAGCATGTCTAATATAAATTTGTTGAATAATAAGAACTATTATTATTAGATATTTTCACACTGAATAATTGTAATTTATAAATGTCTACCGCAAAATAATTTACAGGAGTTCTGGTACATTAATATTCTCATTCATGATTCATTCTTCACTCATTCATTCATTCATCAGATTTGATATTCACTTACATTCACAATGAATTAAGGTGTATTTTTACTTTTCATATTATGTAATGTTTTTTTCCAAGTTCAGTAAAATATACTCGTACACCTAGTCGTATGAGAATATAAGGTGGCCTAAATCTACGCATCAGGCCGAACTATATTGCTTCAGGATAGATCTAAAAAATATTCTCTCCTCAAATAAACTCCAATCCTAGAACTGATGTATATTCTGGTTAAGATCGGGTAAAACGAAAGTTTGACTCGAATGCGATGTGTTTTGTGTAAGCATAGAAAAATAGTAGTAGTTCTGTGAACCGCAGTAGAATTGATTTAGTCATAATGGGGGTCCGTTTTGAATGACCAATAGATTTTAAAGATACGTTAAGCCAAATTGAAAAAAAAATGGGTACGACAGGGCCGCATACTTCATAGGTACCAAAATAAACAAATTTAACAGTGTGTTTGGCTATAAATGGGACCCCTCAATATGGTAGGTAGCTAAGATCAAATGGAATATTTTTTTTTCTCCGAAATTCTTTTATGAGAAGGTCAATTTTGCACAACATTAAACGTTTCTTGGTGGGTTCTGTGCGACCGAATAAAAAGCGCTTTGACTAAATCCTATTTTTTTAAGGCGCTATCTTCAAATATGGTAGCAAAGTTTTAAAAAACAAAAGTGAAATGGAAGAAAACCTGAGAAGTTATCAAAATGTTTTGTGTCATTTCAAAAGTGCGTTTTTTTACACACTTTTTGTTTGATTTTTTTTTTTTTTGAAAAATCGAACACGAAAATGAACTCCCATGTTAAGAGGAAACCGCGAAAACAGTCCGATTATGATATTTTTTTTAAAATAATAAGCTCCAATTAATGTCCTGGACACAACTGTCAAATTAGAATTTCGAAAAAGAGCATGAACCAAAATGGCAGCGTTCCAAACTTTGAAAAATTTTTGATTAAAGGTATTTTTTTCCGATCCATTTTTTAGTCTAACGAATGGAAGTATGAGTTCAGATTTTTTAAAAAGATATCACAAAAAATGAAAAAAAAGAATTGTGAATTTTCATATTTCCTAGAATATTTTCTGATGCAAGTTAACATTGTGCTAATTTGAAAGACGATTCTTCGCGGATTCCTTTTAAAATAAAATTAAAAAAAAAAAAACATTTTAATTGGCCATGTTCAGGTACTGTCAAAATACAATTTCACGGTGTTTTCAAGGGGAAAAAAGAAAAGGAAATGTATTAAATCGAATACTTTTTATACTTTGGAAGGCTGCCATTTTGGTTCACGTTTTTTTTTTCGAAATTCTAATTCTATAGTTGTGACCAGGACTTTAATTGAATCTAATTTCTAAAATTTTAAGGTAATTGGGCCATTTTCGTGTTTCCCTCTGAACATGGGAATTATATTTGGTGTTCGATTTTTCAAAAAAAAAAAAAAAGTATAAAGAAAAAGTCACACTTTTCTTATGTCGAATCACATTTAAGAACAGACGTTTGAGAACAAAAGTGATCAAAAAATATTTGATCAATTTTCAGGTTTTCCCCCATTTGATTTTGTTTTTAAAAATTTGCTGCCATATTTGAAATCACCGCCATCGAAAAATGGACACTCATCCATTTTTTATTCAGTAGAACAGCACCTGCCAAGCGACGATGAAAGTTGTCTAAAAATGAACTTCTCCACCCTGTAAATCGGCTATGCTTCGCCTCGCTCACTAATGAATTTCGTAAAATGTTCCATTTGATCTCAGCTATCCACCATATTCAGAGGTCCCATTTATAGCCAAACACCCTCAATGAACATCATAGTAAATGTCATTCTAGATCTGAAAAGCGTTCGAGAGTTATATGAGAACGAATAGACGGGCAGATGTTTAATTCCATTTTCTAACAATAAATCTGGAGGCTCCATTGTTGTACTCCAAAATATAAGAATATATGTAGTTATACATATACTTCGGTTTTCACTTATTGGATGCAACGTTCAAAAGCTGATTTTTTTAAAGTATATTTTTACCTTACAAAGATAAAATGAAAATATAAAAGGTTGTAAGTAATATCATGAGATAATAGAAAGGTCGTAAGGTCAAATTGTTTTCTGGTCACTAATGAATTGTGACGTATATGTCTAGAAATATGAGCTTTAAAATACAAACTAATTTGAACTGAAGTCTCCAGTCTCCATCATTCTGTGATGGTAGTGGTGTGCTTGAGTGACTGGAGATATGTAATGAGTGATTGAGTGAGTTAAATGTACTAGTTCCTCGAAATGAGTTGCTAAATGTGTGACCTGAACTTACTCTCCAGTCTCCATCAATCTCTGGTGGTAGTAATGTGCTTTACTGACTAAAGATGTGAAATGAGTGATTGAGTGAGTTAAAAGGAACTAGTTCCTCGGAATTAGTTGCTGAACGTATTCCAGAAACTTATTCTTCAGTCTCCATCAATCTCTGGTGGTAGTGGTGTGCTTTACTGACTGGAGATGAGTAATGAGTGCTTGAGTGATTTAAAGGAACTAGTTCCTCGAAATGAGTTGCTGAACGTATGACCGGAACTTACTCTCCAGTCTCCATCAATCTCTGGTGGTAGTGGTATGCTTTACTGACTGGAGATGAGTAATGAGTGCTTGAGTGATTTAAAGGAACTAGTTCCTTGAAATGAGTTGCTGAACGTATGACCGGAACTTACTCTCCAGTCTCTATCACTCTCTGATGGGAGTGGTGTGTTTTACTGACTAGAGATGTGTAATGAGTGATTGAGTGAGTTAAATGAACTAGTTCTTTGTGATTTACTGGGAAAATGAACGGGACTAGGAAATGTATAATTGAATAAGCTGTTATAAATTAATTTAATGTTACGCATTAAATGTAATTGACAGGGTGAACCTGAAAAGATGGGTTCCTTGCCACCTACAATATGTTCAAAGGGAATTATGTAAGAAAAGGATTTTCAACGAAAGGTTAGGCCCCAAATTTAACATTGTTATACCTCTGTCATTTTGCACTCATTTAAACATAAATATAATTTGAACCATCTATCATGAGGATATAAATTAATTTGCTCTAAAATTGGACAAAACTGATAAAAAGTTCGAGCGAGAATACTGTGTATAGGAAAAATATAATGACATTAGATGGCATAGTCTAGAAATAGAATTTCAGATTCTATAGACAATTAAACTGGTGAGTTAGTGAGCGAAATGAGTGAATTTAATGAATGGGAGTTAGAGGAGTATGCTCCAACACTGAACGAATCTTCCCATATCTGTGAAAAGCTTGCTAGGAGTCGTTTTCAAAATATTGTCTTAGTTCTCATAGCTTTTATTTATTTCTTCTTTGTATTTGTTTGTTGCAGGAAGTACGTTGTATTCTATCCTCCTGACGCCCAGGTGAATTTTATATTTTAAGTCATTAACGTCCGTGTCCAAATTTGTGGACAATAAATGGACAATTATTTTCTTTCTTCTTCTTCTTTATATCCACCTGGGTGTTTAGGAAGGGTTTCTAAAATGTCATTAGGTGTAGACTAATTACTAATTATGTTTGGCCCCAATAATAGATCTGTTCACGCCTTGGACAACTTAAAGTTTACGAAATCTAAAAGCGGACGTCCTTTGAAGCGACTTCGCGCGAATACAAGCTCACCATTCTGCGAGCGAATGATGCAAATAAATGTAGGTAAATAAAAGATCGTCCACTGTGTACGCGTATGACATCTAACGCCTAACGCTTACAGTGAACGGGGTCCCATTAACATACTTACTTTTGTATAAGTCCCTCCTAGTGGCGTGGGCTTGTATTCGTGCCTACTAATCGGTCTGTTCCATCGAAATTGGGGTATATCAACATCAGAACTGACGCGGACTATTGCCCGATAACACCGCGGAGGAAGTGTATCAACCCCACTTGCAAGGCGGAAAAGAGGAAATAATTTCTAGATACCTTGATTTTAAGATTGTCTTTTTCCTTATCTGAATGACAGCCACTGACATTCAGAAGAGCAATGGATCCTGTTGAGATTTACCGTTTCCTAATGCACTCAGCTAATGCCAAGACCTAAGGTTATGTGAATCACCTCTCATCTCATCTCTCTGAATCTTCAATCTACACTCCTCACAACACAACTACTTACTTATTTATCTTTCAAAGAATTTACTGAACAAATTTTAAATCAATTTACTTTGAAATTAAATCTCAACATATATGTATATAATACCCACTCACTTAAATACAGCTTTCTGTGTTTTTTTGGAGTACGTATTCCAGAAGCATCCCATTTCTACAACTAGGTTAACTAAATCAATAACAGCTTGGGTAATTTCGAGCGGACACCCATCCCAATACCACACACGCTCGAAGTTTGAGATTTGACGGAAACACATTTCGGATTTTTTTTGAGCGTTTTTAAGAAGTCTTACGATATTTAGAAGATATTATCCGAACATACCGCCCGTCTAACGAGAGGCTTTTTTCATACCTATTACTTATCTTTGGTGGTAAACACAAAAACTTTTCCACCACCATGTTTCGGACCTAAGACTTACTAAGCTCATGTTATATTTTAAGGAGGATTAATAATTTAGATTCAAATTAATTATTTAATTAAAGTTTCTACATTGTCATACATTATGACACAAGATATGTTATCTTCCCTATCAGATTTTGACCACATAATAATACGACCTGGGTTCACTGCTGGCAGAAAAAAACCCTTAAGGGACTTAGTAAGGAAGTACAATAAGTCTATCTATACTTAGAAAACACAAAGCCCAGTTGGTATACTGACTCACTGACTGTCTGACAATAAACATTGCTCCAAGATGGCTAAACCTAGAGACTTGAAACTTGGCGAACAGATCCCTTTTATTATGAAGGTAATAAGAAAATATCAAAAGTTAAAGAGAAAGCAAGGTACCGCCAAAAATGACGCTTTTTAACTGGTCCTTTTGCAATTTTTTCGGAGCAAACTAAGGGAGATAACGAAAAATGACCGAGAAAGACCCCCCCTCAAAAGAGTATATAAGGACCCCATATAAAATTTGAAATTTTCCGGTTTCTCCCCAATTTATGGACGATTTTCACCACCAAAAAATCAGAATTGAGAAGTACCACTTCGGGATGAGCGAGAAAGCTGAAATTTAATACGAAAATGTTCGGCAGTGCAAAAAGTAATATCCTTGAGTAAAATATTGCTTTTTTCTAAATACCGGCCGTGTTCACTCTGTGAGTCGGTTCAACCAAAAATCTAATATTGAGAAGTTTTAATTTCGCGATCTCGAAATTGTTGTTGAATTTCGTAACCGTAGCGAAGCACGGGAAAACAGCTAGTTATTATACATTTATAATCAATGAGCAGAATAATTTTTAAAATGAGTGGGGGCGGATAAATAAAAAAGAGGTGCAGCTACCTCAACTTACTAGCAACAGTAAATCGCAATGTAGAAACTATTGCTACAGAGACACTACAGAAGATTGATCGAAAATGTGAAGTAACACTGACATTATTCATAAAATCGGATTTCATTTAGGAACAAACAAGTTAAAACCTTATGATAAATATAAGTAGGGGCAGTAAAGGCGAAAATTAGAGATATAAAAGATATAAGTGAAAGATATTAAAAGATTATGCTAATTTTATATCTTAATTTGATTGTTCCAAAAATGAAAAGAAAATTAAGGGGACACAAGAATCCTATAAACTGAGTAATTACCTATTTATATTATTCAAAGATGTAAATACAAATATCTAACTTAGCTCCCAATACGAAACACAGTAGGGAAAGTGTTTGTACATTTTATTACTGTTTCACGTTACTATACCTAATATTTAATCCGGTCATAAATTGTGTCTCCAATGTTTACTTTACACGAAATTACTTTACTTGTCATCAAATTTGTAGTTTTGTTGAGGGGTATTTATGATTGTGAAGACATTCCCTGCTTGATTTTATCGTACCAAAGATGTTTGCTAAGTTGTTCAGTATCTGGTGTGTGAGAAAATTTATATGGACGACCTTTCTAAAGTAGAAAAATATGTTGATTTTTGGGGTTCTATCGGCAATGAAATCCTTCTCATTTCAAAAACATTTTCCAGACTTGATGAAGATGTTTTGATTAACGATGGGCAAATACAAATATTCGGCAAACAAATTGAACTCAAAATTAAATCGAACTTCATTAAAATCGAAAAAGAGTAGATAAAAATAACAGCCGGCCAGCGTCTATGGCACGTTGATACACCAATGCCCGGTGGATTACTGAAGTTAAGCAACGTCCAGCGAGGTTGTACCAGGTGGTTGTCCTCGTGGGTTCGCGCCCTCGTGATGCTGGCTATTTTTCCCGGCCCAACCCCGGCTTGGTGAGGTCAATGTGGGTAGCTGGTTTGAAAGTTTCCAGCGAATGAAGAGAAAGCAAAAAAAAAAACCCCTTATGATCCTATTTTTTTCTTTCAAATCAATAGTGTCATCATCGGGGCCATGATGAGACTGTATTTCTAAATAAGTTGTATACAACCAAAGATTTTAATTGACATTATATACATGCAATCTTGACGGCTAATGATTCCTATAGGGCTCTCAGAACCATGACACACACTGCAATATAATTACATCAGTAATACATATAGAAAATTTACACTTCCAGCTCAGGTGGACTCGGACGGTAAGGATGTCACTCTGAAGTAACTTTTCATAAGCTCGAGTATGATTCCTTTTTCACAAAGTATACGCTAGCGTCTACGTCACGTTGAATTCATCACCAATTCTGATTAGATCACAGAATATAAGAAAGGTTCAGCGAGGTTTTACTCAGTAGGTAACCACGTCTTAAAACGTACGTGGTCACCCTCAAGATGTTGGCTTCACCCAGTCCGGCCAAAGCCAGACTGTGTGAAGTCAATGTGGGTAACCCCCGTCATTAACAACAAATATATTTTAAGAAACGTTAAGCCAAAAAAAGTTAATAGGTCATAATTGAATTTATAACTAGTCGAAATAATTATATTTTTTCTACTTTTTTTAAATTTTTTTAATTAATTAATTAAAAAAAAAATTTTATTAATTTTTTTTAAAAAATCATTAACGTCTCTTTAATATCTATTAGTCATTCAAGACGGGAGTTTTACCCTCCATTCGCTAAAACATGCAAAACAACTACCCACATTAACCACACTCAACCTTGGTTGGGTCGGAAAAATAGCCAGCATCACGAAGACACGAAACCAAGACACCCCCATTGAACAACCTCGGTGGACGTTGCTTATAACTTCAGTGATCTAACAAGAACTGGTGTATTCAACGTGCCATAGACGCTGGCTATTTTTCTACTAAAGTTAATATTCAATTGTTCTATATACTTAACGACAGAAGTTGTGAGAGGTATTAAAAATATAAAAAAAACTAGCAGAGAAAATAGCAACAACCTCATTGCAGTAGCAATACTCCTATTCTTGAAATCCATTAATACTTGTCAAAGTTATTTTCAAAGTGACAGCCAAATAGACACACATACCAGCAAACAACCCTCAACAATAACAAAAACAACACCAACTTGAAAAACAATTTTCACTAAAATTACATTTTTTCTTCTCCTTCTTCTTATGGAGGAGAAGAAAAAAGGAGTGGAGAAATATTTAAAAAGTTAGGAAAAAATCTATTTGTTTATGTTTTGAGTGTATTTTGCAAATAGTTTGAAAGGTTCAATATGTATATGAAATGCCTTTGGAAAGGTTATTTGGAAATATTTAACTACCCAATTTTCTACTAAAGATAATCAGTTGTGGTATTAAACGTTCTGTTATTCGAAAACTACGTGTTTGAATTGTACTAATGCAGCTGGAATCTGAACTGGAGTCCCAACTAAAGCTGGAGTCCGAACTAATGTTTAATACTTATATAGAGACTAAAATGAGAAGAAAATATTTTATGAAAAAGGTTCGGAAATGGTCCCCATCAGAGCTAGGTGCTTTCAAAATTGACCAAATGAAGTACCCTTTAGAATCTGATTATACGCCCCAACGCTGAATTTCGCTAATCTATGGTCACAAATTAAGTTTATATAGCTATGATTTGTAACTGCCCTGGATTTCGAGGATTTGTTAATTTTTTTATATTTCTTTCTTATTAACCGTACGCAATTCATTATTTTTTTCACAGCAGTGTTTCTGCCCACCGGCGGATCAGTCTTCTTGTATCTTTAAAGAGCTTCTTCCAAGGAAAGTCTTTTTTATTCTGTCGAATTATTCTTTGCTCTTAATGATTCACAAACAGCTAAAACTCCTTTATTGATCAATAAATTCAGTCAAGAACTCTGAAGGACTTTGTTTACAAATTGCCATGATCACTTGAATAAAAACAGTTACTTGTCAACCGAGCAACGAACCTTCCACGTGAACAGCCCATACAATCTGAGTCAAATCGTAGCCGTAAATGGCTGCTAAGTACATGTCTATACGTTTCAACATGTTGTTACGATTCCCAGAAAATCATGCCGGCTGGTCCTAGATTGGAATACCCTCGAATGTCCTATTTACACGCAGCAATAACATTTGATCGTAACGATAAAGGGGATTCAAAAAGAATACTTTCAAGTTAAGATCTAAGACGAAAATTTAATCATTGCCTGATCGTAACGATCAAATTCTCATTGCCTGATCCTTCTCATTTTTTTTTTCTTCGTATATTGGTCATTCAAGATAGGTGTTTTACCCTCCATTCGCTGGAAACTTGCAAACCAGCTACCCACATTGATTTCACCCAGCCTGGGTTGGGCCGGAAAATAGCCAGCATCACGAGGGCGCGAACCCACGTGGACACCCACATGGTATACCTTGCTGGACGTTGCTTAACTTCAGTGATCTAACGGAAACTGGTGTATTCAACGTGCCATAGATGATGGCTCCTTCTCATTTGAAGTCAGCAGCTTCCAAACTTGCCGCTCCTCGTGGCCGAATTGTTGAGACCATTAGCTCTTAATCCAGAGATTGCGGGTTCATGTCCTGCCCGGAGAAAATATTTCACGATGGAATTTTCTCGTTTTCGAAATGGCATGGCTGTAAAAGAAAGTATTTCGAATGCGGTTCCGGGGCATAACTTTAAAAAAAAAAAAATCCAAACTTAGATGAGGATGTTTTAACTAACGAAATCAGTCGTGACCCGCGTTTTATATTTTGTATTTAATACCTACAATAACTTTTCTCGAACATCATATAAACAGTTCATGTATGAATAGTAAATAGATACATCCTCTTGTAAGAAAACTATCCAAACCTATAACACAAAGACAAATATGACGCCATTGTGTATAAACTCAGAGAAAGTAAAAAAATTTGAGTGACATTTGTATAAAGATACAAGGCAACGATCCAATAGCAGATAAATAGAATAGTGTTAACCTCACCAATACCATCAACAATGGCAGTGCTGACAATGACTCGTCAAAAAACTTTGAAGATTCCCATTCATGTGTCATTCATATTATTGTTCAAAGGGTCCTTTGTTTCCTTCTCCGATATTCATGGAGATGTTTTAAACTTTCATTTTTTTCCTTTTTTCTTTTTTGGTGGATTATGATTGGTTCTTTCATCCTCCTTGCTTCTATCTTTTAATTCTTTTGTGATTACTATGATTTTGAATGGAGTTAGGGGCTGAGAATTAGTCAGAGTCTATGCCACGTTGAATACACTAGTTTTGTAGGACCACTGAAGTTAAGCAACGCCCAGGGAAGTTTTAATTAGTGGGTCACCACGTATGTTCTCGCCCTCTTAATGATAGCTATTCGCAGCCCAGCTAGGGCTAGATGAGATCAATGTAAGTAGTTAGTGTGTATGTGAATGGATGTTTTAATCTGGACTCAGTATATTGATTAATCGGAAAGCTCGATAACTTACTAAAACCTTTAATAGACATAGTCAAATTGAATAATAGGAAAAAATGGGAGGATGGTCAAAAGCAAAATAATAGAAAATAAAAAGACAAAATTTGGTATGTTAAAAAATAAAATGAAAAGACCCAACGTACTAAGATATTAAGAAAAAATAGTTTGCTGGACGTGTGAACTAGTCGAATTTATATGCGTTTCAAGTAGCTACAAGAAGATACTTCCAAGAGTAGAGAAACCCATGCCGTTCGATGAATGGAAATGTCGAAAAATGATTAGCTATTCATTTTGAAAGCGATGGAAAATTGGGAAAATCCCTACATTAGTCTCCTAAGTAAAACGATCAAGGGGTCATATATTTTCAATAATTTCACTGACAAGACTATAGTGCTCTTTACAGTAGTCCAATAGCTTCCGACCAGATTAAAATATCAGTAACAACGATAAAAATTATGTCGGTAGGGTGGAGAAAAATATCGGTGGATGGACAAAACAATTAATTCTGAAAAAGATTTCTTGTCGTGTCACTTCGGAGTCTATCGGAACTTGACTCAACATTTAGCATAAGGAACAATAATCCACAATCTGACAACATTGCCCACGTGATTCATGTTGGACTAAAAGTTATAGGTTGTGGTATACTAAATTGATTTCAATATCATTGTTGTCTTCATTAATCATTGCAACAATATGACGGCGAGATGGAGAGTATATCGTCTACCTCTCTCCTAACAACACAACCTACATTACAAGTTAATTGCTTCACTTCATGACACACAACACACGACTTGAAACAAACAAATATTATATCTATTTCTCATGTTGCTATTGTTGTTCCGACTTCTTTCGAGATTTTGTTTAAGTGCTTTTATTTTAATTTTGATCTTGTCCAGATGTCTGAATCTATTAAAATTATCTTTATTTTCTTCCCCTTTGATGTGTACCTTTTTTAAAAAAATATATTTATTGTGAATAAACCAAAATTTAATAATTTTATGGTTGTGTAATCAATTTTTAATTTTGCCTCTAAAGTCACCTGGAGAAGTATCAGGCAGGACATGATTTTCTATAGTAGATGTCCTCTGTCCCAACTGAAATATTTTGGGATCTGTAAATCTAAATTTTCAGAGCGATAATAACAGGGGCCCCCGTAAGAATCATTTGCTTTTATTTTTCAAAGGGAATAATGTTGATGTTGAACAGCTATATATCAACCTCTTTTGGCTTTTGGAGGCTCTTTGATTTGTTTATTTTTGGTAAGAAAAAAGATATAATTTCAAAACAGTTCCTAAACCTCGCTTCTATAAAATCGGATCGGCATAGTTGATTTGAAATCTACTGTCCATAGGAGATTTGTAAGTGTGTTGGAGAAGCTACGAGTATATTCCGACGTATTTTCAACAGACAACAAATCACCGAATAATAGCTCTGAAACAGTAAAACTGTGTTTCTAGAGATTTTTTGTTGTTGAAAGTACTTCCTCAGAATATTGTTGCTACGTTTACATATTGAACATAATAGGTATGACTATGAGTATATTTGGAGTTTAAATAATGAAGTCATTCTATGGTACTCGGAGTGACTGAGTTCGTCATTAGTGATGCCTGTCAGGAACTCTTTTGTGTTATTATTCACCTTAAAACTAGTGACTAGAAATGTCTATACAATAGAATTCGACAATCCCGTGTAAACGGGGGGGGGGGGGGGGGGGGGGGNNGGGGGGGGGGGGGAGGTGTCACACACTACAACTTGAATAAGATAGTCTTTTAGACATTTCACTTGTTAGAGTTATGCCAAGAATTTTACAACGTCAAAAAATATTACTGTAAAAAATCTTATTTTTATATTACAAAAAAATATAACCATCCTCGCAAATTACTGAAATTTAAGCTTTTTTCAAAAGCCCCAAATAATATGATATAATGACTAAGTGTGAATCAAATTGTATTGGTAACCAAAAGTGAGTGATAAAATTTGTTCCTGAATGGCCTTTTAAGCATTAATGTGAATCAAATTATTTTATTGTAACCAAAAGTGAGTTGTAAAATTTGTTCCTGAATGGCATTTTGAGCACTAGTGTGCCTCAAATTTTATTGTAACCAAAAGTGAGTTGTAAAATTTGTTCCTGAATGGCATTTTGAACTCTAGTGTGCCTCAAATTTTATTGTAACCAAAAGTGGGTCGTAAAAATTATTCCTGAATGCCATTTTCTGCACTAGTGTGAATCAAATTTTAACCAGAATACAATCCTGGAACATTTTTTTTCCTTAATTTTCATTCACGCCATGATAAAATTTACACACACGCAAAGGTACAAGAAAATGTTTCCGGGCACCACTTGTGACATAAATACCCTGGTTCTGCATAATCAATAGGTCCTAAAATTTAAATACGAAGGTCATTTGACGTTTTATTCGTATCAATGACACATTCCTGGAATTCACTTATATCGTCATAATAGTTACTAATCAAATATTACACTACGCTGTTATGAGGTGTTAAACTCACATTTGTTCTCTTACACGCTGTATAATACCAATTATACGCAATGCAATGACATGCATTTCAAATATACATTTACATATCTTATGAAAGAAGAAGAAAAAAATTGTCGAAATGCACATGTTGAATGTAATGATGATAATAATTAATGGCAGACTATCCTAATGTTATGCAAAACTAAATTGTTTATGCATAATAAAGCACATCAATGATGCTTGTGTGTTCCTTTGCTACAATCTATGCTTGCTCAGTACAGATTCTAATAATTGCTTTCAGTAGATTGATGATGTTGTTGACAAATCTGAGACGCCTTATTACGAGGATACTATAGTCATAAATAAGATCTTTTCATTTATATAGTCTTCGCGGAACTCAGTGCCCCCAAGGAAAATCACCAAAAGTCTCATATTAAATTTCTGATTACACCTGTGTTTGCTTAAATTGTTCAGCTTAGTAAATTCACTGTCATAGAGGCGCATGCGTTCTTAATTTTTCAATTATTTTAGGTGTAGGTAGCCGTTCTTTCTTTCTTTACCTACCAACTACTTCTAACCAAGTATAGTTCCATTGCTTGATAACAACATCTCTGTTTTTCAATCGTTTCTCTCAAGACTTCCTGTACCTGATCCTTCCATTTCAAATTTGGTTCACCTTTCGTCCTCCTCCCAATTATTTCTAAGCTCTCTAATTTCTTTTCAATTTTATTGTCTACTCTTCCTTATACATGGCCGAAACATTTATCCCTTCAATTTCTAACCTGGCCCTTTTGTTATAGATCAGGTTTTTCAAATATGCGTATTACGTACATCAATGGTAATCTGAATATTTTCTTGTATAGTCTCCTTTTCAATTTTTCCATTCACACAAAACACATTAAATTCCATTCACACAAAACACAACTCTCTAAATACTTCTGCCCGTATACTTTTTACTAGTAGCTTCGTGACTTAATTCAGTTTTCTCTAAATACTTCTGTCCATATAATTTTTACTAGTAGCTTTATGACTTAATTCCGTTTTCTCTAAATACTTCTGCCCGTAAACTTTTTAATAGTAGCTTCGTGACTTAATTCAGTTTTCTCCAAATACTTCTGCCCGTATACTTTTTAATAGTAGCTTCGAGACTTAATTCAGTTTTCTCTAAATACTTCTGTCCATATACTTTTTACTAGTAGCTTCGTGACATAATTCAGTTTTCTCTAAGTACTTCTGCCCGTATACTTTTTAATAGTAGCTTCGTGACTTAATTCTATTTTCTCTAAATACTTCTGTCCATATACTTTTTACTAGTAGCTTCATGACTCAATTCAGTTTTCTCTAAATACTTCTGTCCGTATACTTTTTAATAGTAGCTTCGTGACTTAATTCAGTTTTCTCCAAATACTTCTGCCCGTATACATTTTAATAGTAGCTTCGTGACTTAATTCAGTTTTCTCTAAATACTGAATTAAGTCACGTTTGGGTGATCATTAAAATGCTCGAGTCCAGCAAATTCTACGAACATGATAAATTTCATCAAAATCCAACAAGGGGTTTGAGAAAACGCCTTGTTTAAAATAGACTTCACTTCATTTAGTAAATAATACAAAATTTTAGAGAGAATGTTTGATGCAGAAAATGGAGACTAATTTTATTTAGTGCTAGAGTCATCATACATACTGCTATAGCATCAAAAACGAAGGTTTACCAACTACTTGTATCTTGGTGAAATGTAGCACAAAATTTAAAAGAATAAATAAAAAAAACTAGAACACAAAATTCAGGTGATATTAAAAAACAATTTATAGATTATACAGAGTAGTTCACATGAAGTCAAATGTCTCGCCAAACATTGAAGATATAAGAGAAGTTAATTAAAACAAAAGTGTTATGAATTATGGAGGGCAAATTTAGAGGGTGATAAACAACATTTTTAAATAATAATAGATACATATGATTGCTACTTAGTATTATGTTAAAGTTCTATTTTGAAAATCACGTAAATTAAATTGATTCCAGAAAAAAACTACAATGTAAGCACAAGTTGGGAATTCGTTATTTTGGATAAAATTGACACTTTTATGAATCCGGTATTGACATTTTTAGGAATCCATAAAGCACCCCTAGTAAAGTTCAGCAATGATTTCATGGCGCGGGGAGCGATTTTTTAGATTTCACTGCGCAATAAAATATGATTACAAAGCCGTCTCCGCAAATCGCTCCTAAACAATAGGTAGCTCTGTGGTCAAGAGCTCGCCTGGTAAACAGAAGGGCGTGGGTTCAATTCCCTCACATAGTATTCTTAGAGCGCAGTGACCCGTCAGCAGCTGATGTTACGTCTGTTGTGCTGAGCCTCTTTTCTGTTTTCTCTGAGGGACCAGTAATTATCATCTCAGATAAATGAAGTGACTTTGTTCCAGGCTTGTCTGTGTTTTTCCTGTCATTCTAAACACAACCAAAAACATGATTATATTTTGTCCACCCTTGAGACAAACATATACTATTCACAAAGACGTGTGGTGCGTTTGATATGAAACTCATTTTTGGCTGACATCATCACATTAATCAAAAAACACAGAAAAATAATAACATATTAATATAATTCGTATAACATATAATATAGCTACATAACATAACATATTATATGTGTATCTGCTAATGTTTAGGCCAAAACTCTTTTGCTCCCATAACGTTCTTAATATTATAAATATCTCAAAATTGAAATATATTATGAATTAATATTTCCACGGGATGTAAGTGAGTTATCATGAGCGCCATGGCGGCTCTTGCATCATAATTGATGATGATGTAGACAAATTTCACTTCCATAACATGCAATAACATAAAAAGGAACATCATTAGAGACCTTCGTGAGAAAATAAGGGCTACCGTACACTACAAATTTTACTATCCGCCAAATTAATGGGCATGCAAAAATACTGTAAAGGTGCTCGCAGACAGCCGCATACTTACATATCTTTTTGCAAAACACACTTCTTTGTATATATGAAGAGTCCACAGAATACTCGATGTCGACCACACTTCAGTTAAGAAATATTGTACGTGTTGAGTGCTCGGATGGAAATCCGATCGGCTACATTTTTGGTTATTTCACGAGGTACTCTGTCTAGTTAGTATATTCGAACAACTGACTTGTTGTAGATTGTAGCGATACGACAGCGTCCTTCTCAGGACTGCAAAAAATATGAATGGTAAATTTTTTTATCTTTGGCGTCTCAACTAAAAACTAATCTCTGTTAATTTCAAAATCCTCAACAATATTTTTTTTTTATACATTGTTCTATCTGCGTTGACAAATCAAGGTAAATGTTAAAAATATATATTCATGGTTTAGATCAATTGTCACTAAATGGTTCCACTTAATTTCGTTGTTCAGTAATGCTTCCAAGCAATTTGGAACACATCCCGAATGTCCTAATATGAAAAACCAGACGATATATAAGCTGGATTCATAAAAATAGATACGTAGACGATAATATGCTGCGATCTTGTGGACATTTCAAACACTCACTGAGTTCGGTGAAATAACCGCCCTTTGGGTTAGGGATTATTTAAATGTTACAATGTATCCGTATCTCTTCACCAAGCATTGGTGGCTTGATGGTTAAGTCTCTGCCTCTCAAATCCAAGGGTCCCGGGTTCAATTCCTAGCTGTGCCTAACTGATGAGTTCAAACAAGAACGAAACACGTGTCTTAGGCTGCTTTGTGGATAGGTATTTATACATTGTTCTATCTGCGTTGACAAATCAAGGTAAATGTTAAAAATATATATTCATGGTTTTTATTATTATTATTTTGGCTTAACGTCTATTTAACATCTATTGGTCATTCAAGACGGGGGATGGATATGTGGAAAAATGGTGTGCAATAGTCCTAACTTGTAAACGCAGCAGAAAGGAAAAGCTACCTCAATTAAGGAAGTAATAGAGTGGCCGGATTTCTAAAAGTGTCAATTTTATCCGAAATAATGAATTTCCAACTTAAGCTCACATTGGTTTTTTTTTTTTTTTTTTAAAAAAAAAAAAAAAAAAAACTTCGCTTAACGCCTCTTTAACATCTATTGCTCATTCAAAACGGAGGTTTCACCCTCCATTCGCTGGAAACTTGCAAACCAGCTACCCACATTGACCTCAACCAGTCTGAGTTGGGCCGGAAAATCCAGCTTCACGAGTGCGCGAACCCACGTGAACACCCACATGGTACAACCTCGCTAAACGTTGCTTAACTTCAGTGATCGAAAGGGAAATGGTGTATTCAACGTGCCATAGACGCTAGCTTCAAAAATATTTAAAAAGTCAATATTTGGGTGTTATGTAGGTTTTTTTAAATATATTTTTTTACTAGCAGGATACGCCCGCTTCGCTTGGCGCCTTAGAGGCATGGCCGTTTATAGTTTCAACCCCAAAAGTAGCCTATGTNTGTATTCAACGTGCCATAGACGCTAGCTTCAAAAATATTTAAAAAGTCAATATTTGGGTGTTATGTAGGTTTTTTTAAATATATTTTTTTATATAGGTTTTCATACCGGTTCCTTGTGATGTTGGTTATTCCCGATCCAACTCAGGCTGAGTGAAGACAATGTAGCTAGCTGTTTTGTAACTTTCCAGCGTATAAAGGGTAAAACCCAATTTATTCGCTGGAAATGACCAGAGATATTAACGAGTCTACACAACATTAGTTGTGTGTTACTTCCATATAATACAGCAATCGCACCCAATGGAGACACTTAGCAGCCTTATTTTCGACAGATGTAAAAAATGATAAATTCTGATACAATGAACTACGAGTTGTATCGGAGGGGGAGAGAGAAATTGCTTTCACCCTTCTCCCTCCACAAACCGTCATGGAGCGACAAGAGAGTATAAAATAATTTTGAGGACAAGCATAGTCAGAAATGTAAAGGTGTATTTTTTGTTGTTGTTGTAATTATTTAAAATTTTCATTGGGAATCCTTCCAACAAATAAACTCCTTGTGGGGGTTTATTAATTTGTTTAAAAGCTACTTCTCATTTTTTCGAAATTATGAGAAGAATATGCAAAAAACCTGAGTAAATTGTTTACTATAGTAAATAATATGAAGCTGAGAAGATCCTACCCAAATTAAGATAGGACATTAAATTAAAATCGTATCTAAAAAAATGGAATTAAATAACTACTGCGACGCATTTAAGTCAGGGGTTCCCAAACTTTTTGGCATCGCGCCCCCTTTCTTGAAAGGAAAACCTCCCACGCCCCCCTTCCCTTTACATTATTAATTATGAATGGGTAATTGGGTATAGGTGTTGCTGAATGTTATCTCATTCAAAACGCTAATGTGTTGCTGAATGCTATCTCATTCAAATTTTCTAAAATATTGTGTTGATAAATTTCAAGTAAATGATAATTATTCAACCTGTCTCGCGCCCCCCTTGGCTTGCCTTCACGCCGCCCTAGGGGGGGGCACGCCCTCAGTTTGGAAACCTCTGATTTAAGTAAAAGTAATAATATTTGCTTAGTTTTATGCATACGCCTGATTAAGTATTCGAAAAACCTTTATCCACCAGCTTTCTAGTCCTGCAAGAAGCTGCAATATTCCAAAACATTGAATATGATTTTCTGGAGATATTCAAACATTTATATTGTACAAATTCAAAAATCATTTAAGGAAATACTTTCCAAATGACTAAGATAGCTTTTTTGGCAAAAAAAAAAAAAAAAAAAAAAAAAAAAAAAAAAAAAAAAAAAAAAAAAAAA
>CM022883.1:15310959-15344321 GCA_012654025.1 Pachypsylla venusta
GTGTACACGTGGGTTCCCGCCCTTGTGATGCTGGCTATTATTCCGGCCCAACCCAGGCTGTGTGAGGTCAATGTGGGAAGCTGGTTTGCAAGTTTCCAGCGAATGGAGGGTAAAACTCCCGTCTTGAATGACCAATAGATGTTTAAGAGACGTTAAAAAATAAAAAAAATAAACTTATAATAGTTATAAAAACCTCTGACAAAAATATTATAATTAAAAACCTTCGTGAAGAGCTAAGTATTGACTTTTTAAATATTGTTGAAAATATTGAAAAGAATAAATTGAAATTACCAAGTTAAAAGTGAAAACGCCAAAATTTAAAATGTTATTATGAAGATTTATTTTTTTCAATAACGAACCTTTGGAATCTTCACGAGAATTTTCGGAGCAATCGTGCGAAGCACTTTATCGACTCGCTGAAATCAGTCATAACTACTCAGTTTTCCTAACGAAGCTGACTGCATTAAAAACTCCGTTTATTTGGTGACCTTACGGATGCTGGCTTTTTGAACTGGTAAACTAACTGTTTCACCGGTGCTTCGCTAAGATTCTTGTATTTTTAACCGTATTCAACTGACAAAGGAATTAGGCGGGGAGCATGGAGCTCACTGCAGCATTGTAGGATTTTCCCAATATCAATCATTATCCAACTCCTTTGAATTCTTCTATTTTACCTATAATGCTGGGCACCGGATCGCTATGCGCATTTATCTCCATAGCTACTCATTGTCCTTACGACGCTGAGTGGGCCCCAAAAACATCGAAAATACTGTGACAAATTTTTGCACCCATTTTTTTTAAAAAAAAAAAGATTTCTAGTTTATATTTTTTTACAGAGGCCTTAGCGGATGTCGTTTTTTACCCGATCCCGTTTCAGGATATCTTAATTCTGGAATGACTGGTCATAATTTTGCAGAATATTTTCTACATTAAGGACTAAGCGGCCAACTCTAACTTTTTCGCTTTGAATATTTTGTCGCAACAAAATTGTGACTTGCAATGAATAGGATATTGGGCCGTAACTCTGATAATTTATAGTTCGGAAAACTGAACCCCCTATCCCCAATTAGGTGAAGTAAAACGAAACTTTAAACCACCTCTCTTAAAGTGCACAAATCGCCTTTACGTCAAGCCACGAGACAATCCTTCGGACAGAATTTGTTTGAACTTCCGAATAAATGCTACCCTAATATCTAAGAATACGTAGTATCTTAGAGCGCATCCGGATCCAAAATATGTACACTAATTTAGGTTTTTTCAATGTTCTTAATATGGCGATAAAATTTGAAGTTATCCACTTTTTTTACTCGAAGTTTTCTATTTGAGGGGAATCCTACTTGTGCCTTTGAAACTGGTCATTGGTGGAAACTGAAAAGTAGGGAAGGGTCAGATTAGGAAAGTACAGAGATGGGACGACATTTCCACCAATTCATCTCGTAAAATTCTAATTTCGAATAAACCGATATATAACGTTGATATATCGATATATTTGAAATTCGGTATATCGAAAATTCTATATATTTTTTAACGATATACCATCACTAGTTACCAATCGCCACTGGCCAACACAATTCCAGATAAATGTTTAAATAATCCTGAACAAACGATTTCTTTCTTCTCAGTTTGAAGAAGATGGCTTCTCTTTTCATAAAAAATTTAAATAGATTTCTTGTTACTGATTTGAACAATCCCAAGCACAGACTAAAATAAAATCAGAGACATTATAATATACAGTCAACTCACAACACATCGCACAGAAACAACTCAGTAATCTAAAGTAGTTCCATAATGAACTCTAGTGGGCGGGGTCGATAAACTATAATATGTATTTATGTTAATTTATATCTATCTTAGGACTTGAAGAATTTAGTATTGGCTATAGTCGATGTGTTGGCGAACGCAGAGCAGTTCAATTAGGATTGAGATAATGTGTTAGGGAAGAGGTATGGCTTCCAGCCGTAAACACATTATCTAATCTGTTGTTGAGAAAATACTAGAAGAAAAATCAAAAGTGGATGGACGACATAAAACCCCGGCCAATACACCCTCATAGCAAGCTGTGAAGCACAAGACTAAAATCAAAGATACACTTGAAAATGTTCTATAACTTGAAGATGCGACTAGGGTTCGCATTGGTCTTTATGCGATATCCGATATCGATAACGATATTTTTTCCGGTATCGATATCGCGATATTATCGCAAAGGAATTCGGATTACAGTTTAAAAAATTATGATGTGAGAATTAAAGCTTAATTTAAACTATGTCAGCTTACCTTACTCTAACGGCTTATGATTACTTAAAAATTAATAATAACAAAAAATAAAAACCGTTCCCAATATGAATACAATCTCTGCAGCTAAAAGAGAAGCTAATAGAATAATTTCCACAATTCTCTGATAAGAAGAACTCCAATAGAAAGAAGAAAATATGTAGAAGAAAATAGGGAAGGAAGTTTATACAACATAAAGGATCTAATATGTTCTAGGACCCTTCCTATGACATTCTGATTCGATATCGATATTGACATTTTCCTCCGATATCCGATATTATCGAATCCCTGATATCGATATAAATATCGGAAATATCGAAAGAAAATATCGATATTTATCGATATCGATAATATTGCAACATCCCTAGATGCGACAATTATTATTGATTAATAGAATCTTATATTTGTACTTTACTCGCTAGTTAGAGAGATTGGAGAAATTGAAATGCTTCCCAGATCATAGCATGGTTATGGAATTCATTTCAAAAATCACGTGATTTTAAATTGATACAAGAAAATGGTGGAATCCAGTGATGGGGTATAATTTCATATTTTATTACTTTAAGGAGAATCCGTATGTAATTCTCTATGACTTGCCATGGTGTTATATTTGAAAATAACGGTCATTAAATTAAGGAATGTTTTGAAAAGATCTCAGTAATTTTTATTTCAGTCAATCACAGCAAGCATTTTACTATTGATAGAACACTGGTTAATCAGGTGCATAGAATTCATGGATTTTTAGCTACTAGTATTTTCGGTAGGTACAAGTGAAATTTCCTGTTTTTAACCCTGTAAAATTTGGTTCATTATCAAGGTTGGTTTGTTTAGAACAACACCACCACTATCACAATTTGGTTTCACGTAGCTTCACAAGATAATTATCAATTTGGTGTTCAAAGCACCTCTCTGATAATCCCATCATACGTGGAGCATAGTTGCATACTGCATATGTTCTATAATTTGCATCATCAGCGAACTTGATTGCATTTATTTACATAATAGGAAAACTTGTTGCATTAGAATCTAATCAAAATAAAAAAAAATATTGAAAGATTAAATCATCTGCTCTTAGATTTCATCAACATTGTCATCACGAACACAAAAATCAACACCAGATGATAGACTGACTAAGGTACTGATATTAACGTATCTCCATGATGGCTAAACGCAGAAGATTGAAATTTGTCATTCAGTTTCCTTTTATTATGCAGATAGGTGATAAAGAGGAAAAAAATCTAAAGTTCAAATGGAAGAGAATTAAATCCAAAACTACACTTTTTAGTGGTACAAATACGCGGTAAATCTGTATATAAAAAGCCCAAACGGTAAGAAGTATCAAAAGATGTCCGGGAATGAACCCTCCCAAATCCTAAACCGAATCCTTCGGGCAAAATATAAAATCAACTGTTTCTTGGTTCGTATGCCAGCAATGACAGATAATCTGATATTTGCATAGAAAAAAACTATGCCAATATGACACAAAGTTTATTATTTTTCCTGCAAGTATTTTGCGGGAAAAATAGAGGTGGGTTCTCGTGACAATTCCAAATCTGGGGCGTAATTAGACCCCAAATTTGACATACCTACTAAATTTGAAGTCTCTGGCTCTTTAATTCTCTTTTTAGACAGGATTAATGAAAACCGTTTTGAAACGGTAAAAACCGCCACATTGTCTTCAGATGTGAAAGGGCTCCCAGCAAAGATCCCACAAGAGACTCTCCTGAAATTGCCACCAGAAAGACTTTGTGTTTTGCAGGTGCAGACAAATTCAAATTGAGATAGATGAAGAATTAAAACAATTTAATACAAAATCAGATAAATTTCTTTATTTACAAAATTTTGGGATCAAATCCAAAATAATTATAAAAAAATAAAATTCTCGTGTGATTAATATCAGTTGATAATTTTTATAATTTTACACAGAATGCTGTTGCATGTAAATGTGCACACGCTGTTTGCAATATTCTGATGCATTCTGATGATATTAAGTACAGTGTGATTCAAAAAATTGAAAATAACAAACCAAATATCTCAAAGAGCCAAATTCCACTTTCACCAATATATAAAAGGCAATGTCCTGAGTGACTGATCAACGTAGGGCCGAAACTATTAATGGTACAGACTTGAAATTTGGCAGGGACCTTCGTTGCACCATGTAAGTGTGCACTGCAATGTGATTTCATTTAGAAGATTCGTGGGCGAAGCCGCGATCGGAGATGCTAGTCCTATATACTAAGGCAGATAAAATACCAAAATATTATCTTCACTTGCCTATAAAAATGAAAAAAATGTTAAGTGGAGCTGACAAATTTCATACACAAGAGTACATCAGAGCTACTTAGATAGTCGAGTCTTTGATCTAACTAGCTCTGATGTTGTACTCGAGTATGAAACTAGTCAGCTCTAATTAACGGTCATATATTTTTTATAGTCAAGTGAAGATATAGTATTTTCTTTACCTCATTATGGGTTCACTTGACATAGTATCCCAATTCAACCAAATCAAAATGTATTTTTTGAGAAATTGGTTGCGAAATATCCGTAGGTATAGCTTGCAATTAGGATATTTTGAACATGAGCAGGGCTTTATAAAAGAGAATAAAAGAACCTAAAAGCCGATTTCCAGATAATCCCTTTATGTACCAAATTCCACTTTCACCAATGTTTTCCAGTGGTCAAAGAGCCACTTTTTCGTCCGTCTGTTTGTCTGCAATAATTCTTCTCCTACGCCTTGATTTGAACATTCATAGTTTTCATGGAATTTGTTTTTCGGGCCCTGTAGGTCCACTCGGGGCCCACAATTCACAGATCTAAGTACTACCTACTTAGATTTTTGTGATAACATATAAAATATGTTGCTGCATTTGTGCAATGTCTATACCAGATGATCTTACAAAATGAAACATTTTTTGTTGCAAAATATTGTTGTTTTGTGATGTTAGCTCTGTTTCGTTCATGTTTGTTTTTACAATTTCATGTTCTCTTATTATTTGTCTGACAATGTTCAGAATAAAATATGTGTCATACAATCAAAAGATATTCTTGAACATTTAACATCGAATCCTATAATAAATGTAAGCGGCATCGAATGCCAGTCAATTTACTGTTAATAATAGATATTTAGTGTAGGACAATTCACTCGACTAAACAGGATTACAGGAATCCCCACTCAAATGTTTTTGGAAGGAAAAAACGTAAAATTCACATGGGAACAGTTGACCTAGTAACAACCATGATAATGAAAATTCATCGTGGTTATTGTAGGTTTTGAGATTTTCGAATACAAATAGAGATTGTTAACTTTGACGTCGATAAAATTTAAAGAGGAAGCGGATCATTTTGAGATGATATATAATGAAAGACTTATTGAGATGTGCTTCAGCCATATTTTTTTTTATATATAATTACAAAAAAAAAATATTTTGGATATTGCTAAATTTGACATGATACACCTCATATGAAACTTCAGGGAAACCCACTATGTACACATTGTGGAGAGGACTAAGACAAAGACTTTAACCAACTATAGACAAAGACTCTCATGTAATCTATGATTGCAGCGCCTTCCCTTTTCACTAACGTCTTTAGCATCTAAGATCATTCGAGACGGGAGTTTACCCTCGTATTCACCGGAAACTTACAAACCAGCTACTCACATTGAAGCCACTCAAATCAGAGAATAGCTAGGATCACGAGGACTCAAACTTAGGTAGTCACTTAGCAAGTAAAACCTTTTGGATGTTGCTTAAATTCAGTGACCTCATAGGAACTGGTGCGTTCAACGTGCCATTAATCAAGTCTGAACCAACAACTAATCCATTTTTCTTTTTTGATTCCAGGTACTGTAAATGCCAATGGAGAAACTAAAAGACAGAGGACTTCCTATACAAGATACCAAACATTGGAACTGGAAAAAGAATTTCATTTCAATCGATATCTCACTCGACGAAGAAGGATAGAAATAGCGCATGCGCTCTGCCTCACAGAAAGACAAATTAAAATATGGTTTCAAAATAGACGAATGAAATGGAAAAAAGAACACAAAATGGCGTCTATGAATGTGATACCATACCATTATCATATGTCACAACCGTATGGAAACCCTTATCAATTTACACATTTGGCTACCTGAGATACGTACTATTAAATTTAGTCAACTTTATTTGGTACTTAATACTATTCACAAGGAAAAATCTGAATTTGAATTTATTAACATAATATACCCTAACACCTGGTTGCCACTAAACGTTTTTTTTTTTTGCCGTGTCTTTTTTATTTTGTTGTAGACGAAAACTAAAAAAAAACGTGTCGGACGGTTTTGTACACTGTAAAAAATGTTTATAATTGATCAGTTCTCATACAAACTCTCAAAGAGTACTGAAAAAGGAGACAAAGTTGCAATGGAAATCTCCATTGAATTGCAGATTCCACTGGATCATTGACCGTTTTTAGTCGTTACAATTTCCAGTGACGCTATGTCAAAATTCAAGAAAAACGTTCCAATTAATATGTATGTGCCACACGTCAAAAAACGTCACAAAAAAAGAAAAAAAACATTCTGTGCCAGCGGAAACGAGCCGAAATTTGAAAATATTTTTTTAAAAGCTGTAGTCAGCTAAAAATCTATACAAGTAGGTGTATGGTGGTCGTCTGTGTCTGTGGGATGTGAAGTGCAAAGAGTATACTAATCGTTTGAAAGAAGGAGCAGTACGATGTAGTGAGTACGGAAATACTGAGAAAAATACGCGGATGCTGAGGAATAAAAAGTAGTAAAACAAAAATCTTTGCGTTCAAACTTTCGGAAATAATTAAAAAGTTTTCGAGATGCAGGGAAAAGTGGTGCGGGGGATGTCGAACCGGGGATTGTTTGTACACAATGTGGTTGTACGTCTGTGCTTGCGATTGTGCAATATATTGCACAACTTTCAATATTAGCTCCGTACGGTACAATTTTTCACAAACCATACTATTGTTGACCGTCTAGAGGCCGCCGTCAAAAAATTGTGCAACCCACATTGCGCAATAATATTGAGCGTCTATGGGCCGCTTTACACTAGCTCTGATAATGTTCTTGAAAGAGGATGAAACTAGTTAGCTCTTTAATATGCAGTATTTTATTTAACCGAATTACAATTCCTCACAATATTTTCTTCAGAAAAAAAGATAGCACTAAATATGAGTACCAAACGAAATGACTAAATTTAATAGTGCCAAAAAAATTATTTTCAAAAAACTAATTCCTACATAATTTTTAGTTTAGTAAATTATTTACTTTAGGGTTTGTTAAAAATATTTTTTGATCTGAATTTATTTATTTTGTTATTTTCATTTGTTTGTTCAATGTTTACTATAGTTATATCTGTAGAACCTAATTGGTTCGGAGTAGAACCGAAAGTAGAACAGGGGAGGGGAGGTCTTCCCTTGTTAGGTCTTTTTATTCTATGTTAGGTCTCACGAAAATGAGAAAAAGTATGACAATGGTCTGATTATTCGAAAACAATTGTCCTTTTTCTTTGATTTTTTAAATTTATTTGAAGTAAAACCATCGTATATTATGTTTTGTTTATGTGCAATATTTGTTGTTTTGTGTTATTTAGGGTTTCTTTTTAATTTCCTTGCTAATTGTTTTTATTTTAATTTCCCAATCGACATTTTTCTAATATATTTTCTTGTATTATCACCTTTTATTTGATATGTTAAAAGCAGAGTGTTTGAAAGTGAACAGCGGTAATATTAAATTATTTGTGGCTTTATCCCATTTCTTTAAAGAAAAGCCTTAATGTTATCCAATCCAACTATAAATACAGGGCCGGATTAACCTTCCGCGGGGCCCGTAGCACTTTCACAGAGCGGGACCCCCTACACCCCCACCCCTTCGCCGACTAAGTAGTCTACTTTTTCGAGCCAGTACAAAAATTGATTATCTTTTGGCCTTTTGGTCTAGTACCTACAGCTGATAGAGAAAAGTGAAATTAAATTTTGAGTATGCCAACATCGATAAAACATGGATTAAACTTCAAAGGGATAGTAAGAGTGTACCTACACTAAACAATTAGCTTATGTTGCAATACTAGTTTCTTTATTAAGTTCCTAGGTAGTAGGTACTTACTTGTATTTTCTTAAATTAGATTTTACTACATACTTTGAAGGGCTGGGGGCCCCGTCAAAATGATATGTTATTTCAGTTGTCAAAGCGCAGGGCCCATAGGAGTGCTACTATTGTTAATCCGGCCCTGCTTTCATAGTGAAAAATAAATAATCATACTTCAGTCTGGAAGAAGTTATTACAGGGTGACTCTCTCCCGAACCGAGTCCACCTGAATTGATGGTGTAGAAAGCTACTCTCTGCAATATTCTCATGTTTGTTGTATAATGTATTGACATAGTTCTAGGGGCTCATGTCAGTAATTTAATCTTGAACAAGTAAAATCATACATCTGGCTACCATCGGAAACGATGATGTCGCGATTGATTGATTGATGAAAAGATATCCGGTGTACAGAATTGTCCTTGATTTGACATTATATTCTCACTAACTTTGAAACTGTAGTTGCAATTCAACATTCAATGCGGAAATCATCGACTATCTTGAACTTTTTTGATGATAGGTTCCATTTAAAAGAACACACAGAAGAAATCTGAATATCAAAATTTTTATGGGTTTAGTGTAGGTTCAATCAAATGGAGTGCATTTCAGACACTTGTTGATATTTTTTTACCAAATTATGGTTCAGGGGGATGTTTTTTACCAGAGTCGAAAAGATCCTACTTGTTCAAAACGAACTCTGATTTTTTTTTTTTTTTATTAATAAAGTTTATACCTATTGTGTTGAAGAGGCACCATTTTCTCTTCATGGGTTTATTCGTAATTCTAAACTAAAAAAAAAAAAACTAAAGTTTGCGTTAATAAGATGAAGTTGCTCAGTGCTCACGGAGCAAAAACAACTCTATATTATTTTCTACTTTTTACTGCTGACGTAAATTTCCTTCAGAAATAATTCTACGTTTAGACACCCTGCATTTTGTAAATAACTTTGTACAGATAATCTAATTTTGTGAAATATTCTGTGAATTGTATTGATTTGTATAATAATGTACGTAATAAGTGAGAGACAGTTCCACCAATATTTAGTTGAAATGTAATATTAAGATCATATTTAATTGATTTAATCTTCTTTAGTTTGGTATTAGTAGAGACCTTTAGTTTGGTATTTCTAGAGTGCTCGTAGACAGCAGCATATGCATTTTCGATGTTTGGTGGGCTTTTCTAGTAACTAAATTTCTGTTTTCTGACTAATAAGGCTCTAACTGCTAAGTCTCTACATGCCAAAACCATACAATACTTTCAGCTTTTTTGGTTGCTCCTTTTATTTTCAAATCTATTAAATTTAAATAACAATAAAATAACAAATTCGGAATAAAAACAGGGATAAAATGTATAAAAATAGTGTCTTTAACTCTTCATAATTACTGTCGGAAGAAGTGTCACAATTTGTTTAGCTTACAACTGGGCTACATTGTGGTCTGTCTATTTTACATTTTCTGTCCAACCCGCTATGCGGTAAGAGGCGGTGCACTTATCTAGATCATAGAATGTAGCTCAGACCGCGTATAACTCACCGCAATTATTTTTGCTTCTTTTTATGCAAACTATTAATTTTCCACGTAACTGAGATCTACCTGTTTAGATCAGAACTACCTGTTTAGAACTTCTAAAAATACTTTTATTACTGATTGAAGTCTTTCCTTTGACTCTCAATCTTACTCGTAATTTTCATAATATACAACGAGGTTCATTCAATCAGTCCTTAGACAATCCAAGAAATGGTATGGAAATGAGTTAGTGGCATCTCTCAAATGAAAATTATCAATCAAAAGACAATGCACAGGTTTACAGATGCGCAGTTAGGCCAACAATGAACGAATTGAAATTGAAACCATTATATCATTTACCCTATTAACCAGATTTCTCTTTTTGGGACATATTATGATTTTTAAAATTTAAAAATCGTTCGACATAGAATAATTTCAAGCAGAAAAATGAGCCTAAATGAATAGAAATGTATACCTATCTTGGGGTCATCAAGATCCTACATAAATTTGTGTGTATGTACCTATGTGGTATGGGTTGTCTGTTCCAATACCACAGTCCAAACGTCAACAGTTAGCGAAAAATTTATGGGACCAAAATCATGGTCTTGGACCAAAATATGTCAAGTCGTTTTCGAGTTACGTCCAAATTTCTAATTTATTCACCAAAATCGGGCAGTCGCGGTGCGATATCATCAATTTTGTCGCGACAACATATCAACGAAAAAGTTTTAGGTGGCCGTGTAAGCCTTATTTTAGGACATTCTCTGCAAAGGTAAATATGGAATGGCCAGCCATTCCATATTTACGAGTTCGAAACCGCGAACGGACAAAATAAAATTTAGAAAATACCAAACAGTCAGAATGACCGTGTCTCTAAAGCCCCTGGCGAAACGTTTAAATCTTGATTTTTTCAAGGTTGCAATATACGGGGTTCACACAAAATCATACTCCCCCCCCCCCAAATTACATTGTCCTTGCGAAGCACGGGCGAAATTGTAAGTTCAAAAATAAAACAATATCTACTAAAAATAATTTGTTTTTCGGGATGATGGTATTACCCTCAATTAGCTGAGAACTTGCAAAGAAGCTATCCGCATTGACCTCACCCAGCCTGGATTGGGCCGGAAAAATAGTCAACATCACGGACCTATAATATCACTTTTTTCCTTTCTTTTTTATATAAAAAGTAATTCCTCTGAACCGCTTTCAAATTACTTCAGAGCAATATTGTCACTTACAAAGTAAAACCTCGCTGAACGTTGCCTAACTTCATTGATGTTACGGAAATTTGACGTATTCAACGTTGCATTGATTATCTTTTTCTAAGGGCTTATTGTACGTCCCTCGTATCTCATACATTTCCCCCACTTAAAAAGTTTTTACTGTGAATTGTACTTATACTCTACTTAATTTACCTAATGTTTAATTTATTTTTGTTTTTTTTTTTAATTATTTTTATGTAATTTGTACAAAATTAATTTATTCCTCATGTTGTTGTGGTATGTAATTTTTACTTTTTAAATAAACAAATAATTTTGAATGAAATAAAAAAATAAATATTTTAAATAAAAATAATAATAGAATAATAATTTGGTATTATTGTTGTCCTTTATATTTCTAATTTATCGATCCACAAAAATTGAGTAACGGAGATAAAATAGCTCAATTTCAATGAAGTGAACGGAACTCATTGTTCCATTCAAAAATATCATCAATCCATGAGGGTAAACTTATTTAGGAAATCGAAAATAAAAGCTGTCCCATTTAATTTTAAGACAGAAGGAAAATTTAAGAGATTTATACATTTCCACCATTCGTAACAACCGGATTGGTCAACTGAATTATTTGTATTTCTAAGAAAAGAGCTAAACTTAGTAAGTTTTCAGAAGTATACTAGCTGAGTACCCGAACTTCGTTTCGAGAAGATGGGGGAACATGGGGAGTTGGGGAGTAATAACGGGTTGTTAAGCTGCGTAGAACGTGTTGGGAGTAGTATTGGGTTAGGTTAAAAAAAAAANTTTTTTTTTTTTTTTTTTTTTTTTTTTTTTTTTTTTTTTTTTTTTTTTGGAACCTATCACAATACTACTCCCAACACCCAACAAACTCGATGTTCTATTCTATTAAATTAGAGATCAAAACCTATTCGCAGACCTACCGAACGTAAATACAAAATTTCATTAAAATCGGTTAAGCCGTTTTGGAGGAGTATGGTAACAAACACCGTGACACGAGAATTTTATATATTAGACAGAGAAGACGAAGAACTTTCATTTTTTAAAAGACCCCAAAAGCCAAAAGCACTTTACGTCGATCCATCAGGGACCCCGCGAATGATCCTGAGGGATCTTAGTGGTATGTGCATATTCATGGCCTTGAAGGTCCCCTAAAGAATTTCACTTTGATCGGGTCTATTAGATATTAGATTTTCCTGAGAAATCTTGCTATAAATACCCTTAAGTTAATGAACTAGCCAGCGTCTTTGGCACGCTGCATACAACGTCCAGAGAGGTTGTACCATGGGTTCGCGTCCTCGTGATACTGGCTATTTTTCCAGCCAAACCGAGACTGGGTGAGATCAATGTGGGAGCTGGTTTGCGAGTTTCCAGGGAATCGAGGGTAAAACCCCACAGTCTCGAATTACCAATAGATGTTAAACAGGCGGAAGGCATATATATATACATATATAAGTTAATGGACTTTTTTTGTGTAAGCTGGTCGAAAAATAATCATTCACTTTATTTATTTTACGAGACCATTTTAAAGCCCCCCAAAATTTTTGGCCCCTGCCCCTTTTTGAATATACAACCAATATTCCGTAGGTATTAAAGATAAAACACGTCTCAAGGAGAGTGAGTTCCACACAATGTGCTGTTTCCTACATCATTAATATTGGCGGATCATAAACAAATCAAATGTAAAAGTTATCTTAAAGATTTGACGTTAAAAGCTGATATGAAATGTTTGCTTTGGAAAAACTTTTGAGGTAAGACGAGAGATGAGATAAAGCAGACTTTCAATGTTTGAAGATGATGTGAAAGATGTAATGTGAGGTTGAGGTGAATATGTTTGTCTTTCTGCTTTAACAAAGAATGTACATCAATCAAATAGATGTTCGAATTTTGACCCTTATATTCAACATGAAAATCATATTTTCCCCCCTTAGTCAGCGTCTATGGCACGTTGAATAAACCAGTTCCCGATAGAACACTGAAGTTAAACAACGTCCAGCGAGGTTGTACCATGTGGGTGTCCACGTGGGTTCGCCCCTCGTGATGCTGGCTATTTTTCTGGCCCAACCCAGGCTGGGTGAGGCAAAGCTGGTTTACAAGTTTACAGCGAATGGAGGGTAAAACCTCCGTTTTGAATGACCAATAGATGTTAAAGAGACGTTAAGCCAAATTAAAATAAAAAGCTTGATATGGTCAAAATTGTAAACCACAAATAAAGAATACGTATAAACCATTTCTAAGATAACTTTACATGCGAAAAGGAACCAAACTCTAATTTCCTTTTAAATACTCGTAAATCTAAAATATAAAAAAACAACGCGAAATTCGAGCTCCCTAATTTAAAACAAACTTGATATGAATGACTTTTAATTGAAAAAGTTTGACAACACCCCGCGCCTCCCTCTCTTATCATTCAACTGTTGGTTATTTTGAGGGTGATAGATTCCTTGGCTGGATGAACTGTTGACTTTGTCACATTGTTTACAAATGAAGAGAGAATCCCAAGTTTTTTGGAGGGTAGATATCGCGTTTGGTGAAATATATTAAATGTCGGGGTAATAAGGATTTCTCCATAGGTAGTCGAAGTTTTTGTTTAGGTACATTAAAAAAGAAATAGGCATTGAACATAGTAGCCATGTGACACGTAGGTCTCACCCAGATGATGGGCCACCAGTGTAACTGGGTTGGTTATTTGAATAAGTATTACATCCAAAGAAAAGGTTAACGTATCTTTAACATCTATTGGTCAATACAGACGGGGGATTTACCCTCCATTCAATAAAAACTTGCAAGCCAGATACCCACATAGACCTCACCCAGCCTGGGTTGGGCCTGAAAAACAGACAACATTACGAGGGCGCGAACGTACGAGGAGATCCACAGAGTACAACCTCGCTGGACGTTGCTTAACTTCAGTGATCTAACAGGAACTGGTGTATGCAACGTGCCATGGACGCTGGCCAAGGAGAAGGTTTAATCAGGAGAAAAAAGACGAAGAACTTCTATTTAATCTAATATATAAAATTTTCGTGTCACAGTGTTTGCTACCATACTTCTCCAATCTCCAAAACGGCTTAACCGATTTTAATGAAATTTTGTATGTACATTCGGTAGGTCTGCGAATAGGTTTTTATCTATAATTTAATAGAATTGAACACCAAGGTTTGTTGGGTAGGACGTGCAGACCCAGCCAAAACTCAGCGGACTTCAACACGCATTCTTTTTGGAACCTAACCCAATAATACTCCCAACACGTTCTACACAGATTAACCCGTTACTACTCCCCATGTTCTCTCATCTTCTCGAAACCAAGAACGAGTATTCAGCTAGAATTTCTACATTATTGAAGTTTTGTGGGGAAACATGTTAATGAAAAAAGGTAATAAGGATGGGACTTACCAGGAGATCCTATGTATTTCCTTCCTAGACTCATACGGAAATTCCAACAATCATCCTGAACCCAATTGTTTACCTCATTGTTTATAAATCAAATTCTGATAAGCAGCAAAATATTGCCGGTCTCTGGAATTCCTGCTTGTCCAGGTCGACTGCACAAGTAATGAACCCACAGCGATCTGTGGTGCGGTCTCACAGGACGGATGCTGTCTTTTTGGTTATAGAGGTAGATATTTCAGTTATCACACCAAAGATAAAAATTGATTTGAAAACATCATTTCTATCAATCAATATTATTTTCATCGATAGTATAAACCACGCGCTTACCTCCCACGATGAGGTTGTCAGCTACTGAGCTCACACGTCTTCCTCTCAAACAAGATCCTGTCCACATCAAATTCAAACGTTTGGTTACGCTTTGTTATGAACGGACGAGTAAATTCAACAACTATCAGAAGAAGACGTCCGGAAGTATCTTATTAACTGATGGTACCTATCTGGTGTGTGATGTGCCATGGAAACATCATTTGTCATTCAATCTAGACAGAGGTAGACACACTAATCGCTGAATCGACTAACTAGGAAAAGGTGAACAAAAATCTGACATTTATTTTTAAGGATGACCTGGGTGACACCTAATAGGTATTAGCGCACTTCGTTTGGTGTCTTAGAACATGGCCTTTGCTCTGCTGTTTTTTTTTTATTATTATTATTAGTTACTAGCTGTTTCGCCCGTGCTTCGCTACGGTATTTATATTTTATATTTATTTTTGTTTTTCAAGGATAATGGAAATTAGGGGGGAAGGGGTATTGGTTTGTGTCCTTTAAAACCAAAGATTTAAACGTTTCGCCAGGCGCCTTAGGGGCACGGTCATTCTGACTTTTTAGTAAATTCAAAATATTATTTTGTCCTTTTCCGGTTTTGAACTCGTAACTCTGGAATGGCTGGCCATTACCTTTGCAGAAAATGTCCTTAAATAAGGACTAAAGGGCCACCTAAAACTTTCTCGCTTTGAGTTCATATGTTGTCGCGACAAATTTTAAGATATCGGACCGTGACTGCCCGATTGTTTTGTTGAATAAATTATAACTTTGGCCGTAACTCGAAAACGGCTTGACATATTTTAGTTCTGATGTTCCTGGGGTCGTAGATCATGATTTGGAGGGGGGGGGGTCCATTACCATCAATTTTTTCGCTATCTGCTACCGTTTGGGCTGTGGTATTGTAACAGACAACCCCTCATACTTAGGTACATGGTACATAGGTATTAGGTACACACAAATTTCTGATTTATATATTAAGATTCATTATTTTATATAGACTTTTATTTGGGTATAAAAACAAATTTATACGATTCCATTTAAAATTCTCGAGAAATCGACACTATTTTTTTTTAAAAAAAAAGTCTCTTCTGTGATTCGAACCTGGACTTCAAACGATGATTTTCGGAGACGTGATTGGGTTGTCATAAGTGACACGTCATTTTGAAGATAGTTTCGTTTACTTGAAAATTTTTGTTTTTATTGTTTTGTGTAAAATGTAAAGGAAAAGAGTAGCTTGTAAAATCCGAAATCAAAATTAAAAATTGTTAATTTACGTTATAATTATTCCTTGTCTTCAATTTAGAAAAACAAAAAATGTTTGAACAAAAATTGTAGTATAGGCAATTTAATAAAAAGAGAATCATTTGATGGTTTTCGTTAGCGAGTAATAAATACCAGCAGAATCAAGGTGTAAGCAAAAATCTAAATAAAAACTGTTTTTTGCTTAACTTTGCGAAAGAAAATAAAAATCACGGCACTGCAAATTCAAAATCAACGTATCTTTATTATCCTCTATGGAATTATGTAAATGTGGGCATAGTAACTCAAACTGAGAGGTTTTTCGAGGACGATTATATTGGACTTTACTGTTTGGACTTTAAGCGTCATTTTAACGATAAAATTCCTCCCCTTTGAACTTTTGATTTTTTCCTTCCTTATTGTAAAAGTCTGAATTCTCCATGTTTAGAACTACGTTGATTATAAGTAATTTCATTCACTCAATTATAACATGGCTTTCAGTCACTATACCAACCCTGTATATTTCCTTGATGTCACTCCATCAATAATAAATTCAATAATTACACTGAAAACAGTTCCCCCGTTTGGGTACCACTCTAGACTCTGGTACCTACAAGTAATTGACCAGAAGGAGTCTCATTAAGGTGAACAGTTCTGATTTTATTTTCAATTAGAGTAAATTATTAAATTCAATTATCAGATACTTGTACCTGAATTGTATCAATACTAGTATCTGGTAGGTACCCATGTTTGGATACCAAGAAATGTATCAATCTTCTAGTCAAAAGAAACTTCATGGTGCACGTGAAGCTGACATCATCTTGTTCAATAATTGTTCGGTACTCGCTCATACTTACTTATTATATTGCACACATGTAATACAATATTGCAATATTACAAGTGTGTTATGTAATAATAGTTAGAAAGTCTAGAGGGAGGGAGAAAGTGATACCGATAACAAAATAAAGTCTGTAGATGCGCGAACACTATTTTGCGGACGAACTGATGGACGGACAGACAATTTTTCTAGACCCGTTTTTTAGTATCTAGTCGTCATAATTNAAAATGACATCGAAATTTTTCACCAATACAATACTTTACTTACCTATACTTCGTATATGGGAAGATAAAGTAAAAAATGACATGTATTCCTCAATGTCAGAATCCGAAATATTTCGGTAGGTACCTACTTGGGTGTTCTACTTAAATTGAATTTCCCTGTATGAAACGAAATGTCTCAATATTAGCAAGAATAATTTACAAGGGCTTGCTAAGAATACAACTACATTTTTTGAGGAAAAAGCTCATTATAGAAAACGTTAGAACATAAAGTGAAATGTGAACAAAGTACCCAGTACCCACCTCTGGAGCTGGTAATAGGTACCTACGGGTACTTGTAATAAATAATTTTTTTGTCACTTTTGATGAAGGCGTTCAAGGAAAAAGCTCCGTTGGAAGTATAATTTGTGGCATAATGTTAAGAGGTAAAATACACACAGTAAAGGTAATAAATCCTAGTGGCTCTATGAAATATTGACTCACCCACTTAAATGAATATAAAATAAATGTCCATACCAATTGGGATAGGGCGTTCGTTCGTTATTTATCGGGCAATAAAAAGAAAAAGAAAAGAAATAGTCCTTAGTTTGTTACTCAATACTCAGAATATTACGTTCGGCATGAGATTTCATAAAACATATAGAATTGGAAAAATTTAGAAGATTTTCTTTCCGGTAAAAGTTTGGAGGATTTGCTCAATCATTTAAGGGAAGTAGGTACCTTCTCAGGTAATGCTAAGAAGCTGATGCTTCACAAATTAGAGAATGGCTTTGATATAAAAATAACACTTGCTTGCCCTATCCATAAAACGAAGCAATTTTTTTTTCTTATTTAACTGCTTTGAAGTATGCTCCAATTTTCAATAATGAACCTTGGGAATCATCACGAAAAAATGATAAAAATACCCCACATTCAAAATTTGATATTTTTCGTTTCCAGTACGAAGAATCCAAAAATTAAATAAAAAAAAAATATTTGTCTGCAGTGATTGGCGTAACCGCGTAACTTTTAGGTTAATTTGGTATTTAGGTCCCATTTGGGGTTTGATTGCAGTTTCATCAAAATCGGTCAAGGCTAAGTGCAAAAGTGCCCATCAGGGCGGACGGTGTGCAGTGTACAGGCGGATGGTGTGCGGTGTACTGGCGAACGGTGTGCATTGTATAGGTGGACGGTGTATAGGCGGACGGTTCGTGCAGGAGGACAAATGGATTCTTTTTTTTGATTTTTGGATTCTGCATTACCTTGAAGCGTAAAATATTTTAGGGGATATTTTTTAGCCAGTAAAATAATAAAANATGTATTCCTCAATGTCAGAATCCGAAATATTTCGGTAGGTACTTGGGTGTTCTACTTAAATTGAATTTCCTGTATGAAACGAAATGTCTCTATATTAGCAAGAATAATTTACAAGGGCTTGCTAATAATACAACTACATTTTTTGATGAAAAAGCTCATTATAGAAAACGTTAGAAGATAAAGTGAAATGTGAAACTAACAAAGTACCCAGTACCCACCTCTGGAGCTGTTAATAGGTACCTACGAGTACTTGTAATAAATAATTTTTTTGTCACTTTTGATGAAGGCGTTCAAGGAAAAAGTTCCGTTGGAAGTATAATTTGTGGCATAATGTTAAGAGGTAAAATACACCCGTAAAGGTAATAAATCCTAGTGGCTCTATGAAATATAGACTTACCCACTTAAATGAATATATAATAAATGTCCATACCAATTGGGATAGGACGTTCGTTCGTTAGTTATCGGCAACAAAAAGAAAAGAAATAATCCTTAGTTTGTTACTCAATATTCAGAATATTACGTTTGGCATGAGATTTCATAAGAAATATAGAATTAGAAAAATTTAGAAGATTTTCTTTCCGGTAAAAGTTTGGAGGATTTGCTCAATAATTTAAAGGAAGTAGTTACCTTCTCAGGTAATGCTAAGAAGCTGATGCTTCACAAATTAGTAAATGGCTTTGATATAAAAATTGAACACTTGCTTGCCCTATGCATAAAACGAAGCAATTTTTTTTCTTCTTATTTAACTGCTTTGAAGTATGCTCCAATTTTCAATAATGAACCTTGCTTGGGAACCGAAAAAATGATAAAAATACCCTACATTCAAAATTTGATATTTTTCGTTTCCAGTACCAAGAATCCAAAAATTAAATAAAAAAGAAATATTTGTCTGCAGTGATTGGCGTAACCGCGTAACTTTTAGGTTAATTTGGTATGTAGGTCCCATTTGGGGTTTGATTGCAGTTTCATCAAAAACGGTCAACGCTAAGTGCAAAAGTGCCCATCAGGGCGGGCGGTGTGCAGTGTACAGACGGATGGTGTGCGGTGTACTGTCGGACGGTGTGCATTGTACAGGTGGACGGTGTGCGGTGTATAGGCGGACGAATGGATTCTTTTTTTTCGATTTTTGGATTCTGCATTACCTTGAAGCGTAAAATATTTTAGGGGATATTTTTTAGCCAGTAAAATAATAAAAACATGTGTCACATTGGCAGAGTTTTTTTGTATAGGTTTTAAATTCACCGTAGTAATATTGCTCAACGGGTTCAGTATCTGTCATAGTACAAGTGTTTTTTCAGTTTTTTGCATACTGAGTTCATTGAGTAGGTAGGTAGTGTGCATAAAAAAAACAAATGCCCGAACTTTTTGTTAAGGGTTTTAATTTGCTGTGTTAATTTGGGTAGTATCTGCTCAACTTCTGAGCATTTGCTCAGATTTTATGTAAACTACTCATATCAATTGTTTGTATGTCTTACATAGTCTTACTACCCTTAACTATTTCGTGGATCAATCAGACCTAGAAATGTGAAAATAATTTGAATTTCTAGTGTGTCTTCAAATGAATTGCAGTTCATACAAATACCTATAGTTTTTTTTTTTTTTTTTCAAATTAATAATTCATTGATACAAAACCCAATCAAACTACGAAAGTGATGAGGTACACTGTACTACAGTCATGTCCTGTACTCCTAATTTTGAATCCAACGCAAGGGAAGATTCAATCAATTGAACAGAAAATCAATTACCAATTAATCATGGTGATCAATACAGTTATGATTACACTAGGTATCGATTACAAACAATAAACAATATTATGGACCTATCTGTTATCCAAATCCAGTAGGTATCTACCTAGAATCCAATTATCACCTATTAATCTTGGTTCCTAATTGTTTCGAATGTAAGGTCAATGCCGAGGTTAAGTAAATATGTTTGTGTAATGGTGTCCTTGCCATCTGAATAAAAAAATCGATCAACGCTAAGTGGCAAAAGTACCCATCACGGCGTACGGCAGACAAACGGATGTTTTTTTATTAGATTTTTGGATTCTACGTACTTTGAAACGTATAATATCAAATTTTGAGGGGGGTGGGGGTATTTTTTTTTCGTGACGATTCCAAAGGTTACCCGAGCACAATCTGCCTTTATTTACATACACAATTCTTCCTTATATTGAAACTTTGTACACTCAAGAACCGATTTATTCAATCAAAATGAGAAAATCTATTACTAAATTAATAATTACATATATCAAATTCACGAGGACAAAATTCCATGGAGTCAAAATGGGTTTGAACTCACACCCCCACATTTTACCAGTCAGAATAACTTACCACTACACCAATAAGTATCGGAATTTTAAACTATCGATAGTCGACTTGATTTGATGATGATGATGCTTGTGAGACCCGACTCCCGACCCAGTGTCTATGGCACGTTGAATACACCAGTTCCCGTTAGATCACTGAAGTTAAGAAACGTCCATCGTGGTTGTTCTATGTGGGTGTCCACGTGGGTTCGCACGTTCGTGATGCTGGTTATTTTTCTGGCCCAACCCAGGCTGGGTGAGGTCAATGTGGGTATCTGGTTTGCAAATTTCCAGAGAATTGTGGGTAGAACCCCAAATTGANAAAAAAAAAAAAAAAAAAAAAAAAAAAAAAAAAAAAAAAAAAAAAAAAAAAAAAAACATGATCGTAAACAATATTCTGGTTGAAAAAATGATCCCATTTTCTTTAAAAGTAGTTTTATTGTTGAACTACCTACCAACAAGTTTAGCTTTTTAATAGAAATTGTGTAGAGGTTCATTTTCCTCATTAAGTGTACGCGTTATATTAATATGCAAATTTCCTATCGCCTGTTCCTATCTCAACAAATATTTCATGTTTTACCTACTAAGAAGGGGCCTCTGTTATGATTTCTACCCTTTTAATTTTCTAAAAAATATTAAAAGCAATGGTTCTGTTATGAGGTCACTAGTTTCCTATTAGGCTTTCACGCAGGCTGTATTTGAAGATATTATCTTGAAGAATTATAAAATGGAAATTAGCAGTGTTGTGTGTGAAGAAGGATAGGCTTCTCAAAATAGTCATTATGGGGTGTTTCTCTTTGGTGGAAAAATTAATTTACCCCNGGAAAAATTAATTCCCCCCCCCCCCCCTGTATTCATTGACTGAACAAAGTGAGATTTAACACAACAAATTTCCCTTTGTTTGCCTTTTGATAACTTTCGAAAGCTTTATAATTTGGTTAGAATTTTATTTTTTCCTTTTTAACATTTCAAATACATTTTTATTGCTTAACAAGAAAAAAAATAATAACAAAAATAATATTGGATACTCCCACTTGTAAAGATTTGGAAAGTGTATTTCCAAATCTTGTGTCGAAGTGGGGGGTATATTGCACAGATCTTTCTATGTATTCATAGTATTAGCTGATTAGGCCATATTGGCCGAAAACTCGTAACTTAAGTATGTGAGGTCTACATCTCACAGAACAACTAGTTCAGTAAACGTAAAAATTATAAATCTAATCATGTGTAAACTCTTTTCGTGAATTCTTCAAATAGATATTTGAGATTCTGTTCACTAGCATATATCGTAGTAGATAAACGCGCTCGAGTAGGCACCGAGGGGAACAAGTCAGCTTCATTAGGTGCCGGTTCTAAGCCCGTGTAAATACAGAAGGTTTGTTGTTAGGAAGGGCACCCAGTCTTAAAAAACTCTGCTTCAAACCAAATTGGGAAAGTCATAAGTTAAATGACAGTTTCTACGCATGAATATTGTGGGAAGCAAGGATTATCGTGTTAGGGTAGTTAATCTAAAGAGAACAGACACTGAACAGAACGTTATGGCATGATAGACTTAAGGAAGGCAACGCTGACCTCAAATAGAATTGCTAGAAATCTGGATTCCAGATCAGGTGTAGTTGAAACAAAATTTATATTTTCATATCGTCTAACTTTATCCAAATATTTTCAAACCTTTTTCGTCCTTGACCAGATCCGTGTAATCTAAACTCCTGTAACTTTGACCCTGCTTTAGCCACATTCACTGATTTTGTGTTCAAAGCAGTCAACCATGTTTTCATTTCCTTTTCATATTGGTACTACAAAATATGTAAAATAGTAAACATAATATCCAGGAACGAAATAACTAGAGGTTCTGAGATCTATAGAGTTCTGAGATGGCCACCATTTGGCTCCGGATAGTCTAAAAACTAATCAGCCTATTCTATAAATATAAAGAATGTCCATTATTTAATTCAAAATGGATAAGGCGTTCGAGAGTTATTGAGGCACAAAAAAAAGAGAAAAACAAAAGAAACTTTGTCATCTTAAAACTTGGTTTGGAAACAACAAATTTTGAACCCTGGGGAAACATAGTCCTTTATTAATTTTCACGTTAGTCCTCTTTGAACTCCGACTTTGTACGAGTGGTCGGTCGATGTTCCAGTTGAAGTCTAATCAACTGGAACATCGACTGACGTCCATCTTTTATTGGGCGGAGCGAAGCGTAGCCTTATACTCCCTACAAACTGCAAACTTTTGTTACCCTACTCCTCCGAAACTACTCAACCGATTTTTACCAAATTTTTTTCTTCATATTCTGCATAAACCCAAGGGTGCATATATCTATTTTCAGAACGATATCTTTAACCGTTTCCGATTTTTTGGCCGATTTTCCGATTTTTTACCAAATTCAGAGAGTCATGATCCGATATCTTAAATTTTGTCGCGACAGCATATCAACTCATAACGAAAAAGTTTTAGGTGGCTTCTCAATACTTAATTTAGGACATAATTTACTAAATTTTGACAAACCATTCCAGAGTTACAAGTTCGAATCCGGGATCGGGCAAAATAAAATTTAGGAAATACTAATTGTTTAGTCAAAACGTTGAAGGATATCGAATATATATATATATACCCCCAAGGGTGCATACATCTATTTTCGGAACAATATCTTGAACCGTTTCCGATTTTTCGGCCGATTATTTTGCGTTTTAAATAGGACCTACTACTCAACGGCATGATGCAATCAAGAAAGGTGCGGTATTCTCAAAAAATCTTGTTTTAACGGAATAATGGAGCAATATGCTAAAGTTTATGTGGTGCCCGAAAATTCGAGGTGAAACGGATGGCTCCGCCCGTTTTCTGTCCACGGACACACCTAGTTAAATTTATCACCGTCGATAGAATTCTTTGGGCTCCCTGGAACAACAAAACCAATTTTTTTGATCAAGCCTTAAATCTGTTGAGGCCCTTTAGCAGATGCCCCCAGTGCCTTGTCTTTAATCTGGCCCTGAAATCTATCTAGACATTCTGGACGTCTTATCAATGTAGATCTCTAATAGTCACTGTCACGGCCTTTATCATAAATCAAATTCAACTTTCAATTGACATTGGAACAATCGGCAGACAGAGCTCTCAAGTCACGTCGCGTTTTATTCATTCTCACAGATCGACAGACAGACAAAGGCACTGAATATTATCTTAATATTGAGGAAATGATGACGAATTGGCATTCAAAGTGAGTCTGATACCTTATTCTATCTAGATTAGATTCATTGGCTAGCCAGCGTCTATGGCACGTTGAATACAACAGTTCCTAATAGATCACTGAAGTTAAGCAACGTCCAGCGAGGTTGTACCATATGGTTGTCCAAGTGATATATTCCGGCCCAACCCAGTCTGGATGAGGTCAATGTGGGAAGCTGGTTTAAAAGTTTCAAGCAAATGGAGGGTGAAACCCCCGTCTTGAATGACCAATAGATGTTAAGGAGACGTTAAGTCAAATTAAAAAAAAAAGATTCATGTTGCGTTTGATGAATAGGAATAAGTCAAATTTTCAATGGAAACATGGACTGTGTTTGTCATAAAGAGGCAAATTTGAGGATTGTAGCTTGTAGGTATTGTGTTTTTTTTTTTATTTTATCTATGAGACTCGCCATGAAAGTTTTGGTTAAAGTCAAACCTAGCGTTGGTATTTTTTGCCGCTTTCTGTTGGTTTTCACGAATCCTGTCAAAAGGGTTAGCGACAATTGCTAGAGAAATTAAAGAGTAGGTGTCTGAGTATACCAACATTTCGAGACAAAAAAAATATTTAAAATCGAAGGTTCCTTTTGTGTGAACATTTTACAACTTTCCTTATACAAACATGTAATAGGCTGAAGAACATCAAATCTAGAGTTTCAGCCATTGAACGACGTGTGCTTTTTTTAAAGCTTTTTGGTGATTTTCACAAATTTTACCGTTTCTGACAAATGTTGTTCAGAGAAATTCACATCGGTCAAAGGCTGTAACTCTGGATTTGGGGGTCCTAAAACCATTACAAGTTTTATGTTGTATAAGGAAAGTTAAGGGATGTTCCCACCAGATTTTTTTTATCCTAGAATTCAAAAATAGGAACAATATCGAAATTTTCACTGCTTCCACTCACTTTGTTGTCTCAATGACTGGAAAGCATAGTATAAAGGTAGTTGAATTCTTCTTCTTTTAGATCTCTAAAAATTGTAACACCCATAGAATTTAGAAATTGTTCAAAATGGAAAGGAAACTGTTTCACCTTGAAATTCATTTATGTCAAATGTAGCATGAAAGTCCACCTGTTCCGTTGTGATGTTCACCAAACTCTTCTGGCCTTCCACATATTTCTCCAGGGCATCTTTTCCTTCTGATTTAAAAATGTGCATTACCTCTTTCCAGTTGTTCTCCAGAGAATGTTTAGATATGTTCAAACCATCCATCATTGTTTTGAAGTATTTCGATGTAAATAGAGAAGGACCATGTTTGTTGATATATTTAATATGCCTAGAAGTTAGGGATATCATTGTTAGGATTCTATGGTAAGCTAGATCAGTAAAGTTAAGCAACGTCCAACGAGGTTTTATTAAGTGGGAGACCACGTAAGCCCGTACCCTCGAGATGCTGGATATTCCGGGCTAAAACCAGCTTGGTGAAATCAAAATGGTTTGATGGTTTAGTGGGTGACCACGTAAGCCCGTACCCTCGAGATGCTGGATATTCCGGGCTAAAACTAGCTTGGTGAGATCAAAATGGTTTGATGGTTTAGTGGGTGGCCACGTAAGCCCGTACCCTCGAGATACTGGATATTCCGGGCTAAAAACAGCTTGGTCAGATCAAAATAGGTTGATGGTTTGTAAGTTTCCAGTGATTGAAAAAGAACTCGTTTGTACGCAATATACTAAAATGTATAAAATACCCGCTAAAGAACGTGTGTACAGTTAAATACATAGCCCGAACATTTAGCAAAATAATTATCTTGAATGCCATTTTCATATAGTAATAAACAGAAGATTTTGTCCATCAGGCGACCAAAAATCATTAAATGTTTTTTTACCAACCCAAAAAAACACTTGCCGAGCTGAACACGGCAGACCAATCCAGCGGAGGAGTTGAATGATTTTTTTGGTCTTGAAACAATCAGGTTGGCTCTGATTCCTAACAATAAAAAAATGCTTCTTGATCTCAATTTTTTTTTTAGTCTCTTTGATGTATAGTGTAAAAAGCCAATTCAATAATAAGTTTCTAATATATTCGCAACTAAATATCTCAATATCTACTGACATCTACTGAGAACCAAGAAATCTGTTATTCTGAGAGATAATAAAAAACATTGAGTTAGGGGACAGGAATGTAGCAGCAAACACAACAAAGACCACCTCAAGATGGCAGGTTCTACGCACCAGGTTGACCTGAAATGTACATCATCACAAATTCAGGAAAATGACCAACAAAACATTTTCATTTTTCTCATATCTTCATTTCTCTCTGTTTCTACTAATATTCCACATCTGGATGTACAAATAGGGTCACTAAGTCACTAGTTGATTTTAAAAGGAACGCCGCTACAACAACAACACAAAGTTTACTGCTCTGACGTGTGTCATAAGCATTTGTGTGATTAGTTTCTTTTGTATTTTCTGTTATTATTTAATAATGTTCGAAATAAAATAAAAAAATATTTTGTATATATAAAAAAAAAAAAAAAAAATGCTTCTGTGATCATCTTGAATTTTATTTAGGTTAGGAGGTTTAATATTGTAATGTTTTATTAATTATTATATTTTGGTTTTATTGGTATTCTATGTCAAGTAAAACCATAATAAGACAGATAAAATACTATATCTTCCAATCACTATAGAAAATTATAAAGATATTATTTAGAGCTGACTACTTTCATTCTCCCCAGAGAACATCGTCAAAGCTAGTTAGATCAAAGACTGAAGAATGGGATTGGAAGTATTGTAAAGGCAGAAAGAGAATATTTATTTTCGTTACTGTTAGGTGAAAATATAGTACTTTAATTCCCTTATTGAAATTGCTATAAATAAACTTATTTTTCAAATTCAAATATTATCGACAAATATTATTTAATAATGTTCGAAATAAAATAAAAAAATATTTTGTATATATAAAAAAAAAAAAAAAAAATGCTTCTGTGATCATCTTGAATTTTATTTAGGTTAGGAGGTTTAATATTGTAATGTTTTATTAATTATTATATTTTGGTTTTATTGGCATTCTATGTCAAGTAAAACCATAATAAGACAGATAAAATACTATAACTTCCAATCACTGTAAAAAATTATAAAGATATTATTTAGGGCTGACTAGTTTCATTCTCCCCAGAAAACATCGGCAATGCTAGTTAGATCAAAGACTGAAGAATGGGATTGGAAGTATTGTAAAGGCAGAAAGAGAATATTTATTTTTGTTACTGTTAAGTGAAAATATAGTACTTTAATTCCCTTATTGATATTCCTATAAATAAACTTATTTTTCAAATTCAAATATTATCGACTTTAGGTTCGACTGGTTCTGTTGCATTGTTATATTTCCAAAACTTAAATTCGTGTGGCAGCATCTCTGTTGCATTGTCACCTTGGACTGCATCCACTAAAGACTCCAATTTCCCACGTCCTTGTTGTTTAACAGTTTCAATTATTTGAGGCCAACTAGCGAAGATTTCTTCCTTTGTCATATTCATAGAAGCTAAGTGACGAGTAAAAAATAAATGTGCTGGATTTGATAGGAAAATATTTGGTCCACGTTCCATTTCTTTTATCAACCTTAACAGAAACGAATGAAGAAAAGATAAAATTAAAGCAAAATTTGGAATAAAGGAGAGCAAAAAAAAAAAAAAAAAAAAAAAGAGAAAATTTCTGAAATGTATCTAACAATAACTCAGATATTTCAGAATAATTAAAAGATGATATTGACATTCTACTATTTAAACGTTAACTAATAATAGATGAGGTAAAAATGAAAGCTTCATCAAAAAAGGTTCTCATGACCATCCCATCTCTTCGCAAAACTGAATACAGATTTAAAAGGAAGAAAACGTCATGAGATTACACCAAAATACTTTCTTTGCGTGCGATGAAAATAGTAGAAGGGATTTTAGAACGAAAAAGAACCACAGTAGGTGCCCACAAATATTTCCTTCTACAGCGTATTTGTAAAAAAAACAAATTCTAGTGACAATTGAGCGATTTGATCTCGTTGTCCTAGAATTCGATAAAATAGTTTTACCTTTTTTTTCTTTGCAATCGGAAAATTTAAAGTACCTATCTGGAATAAGAACCAAGAAATGTTATTTAGCAGATAATTTTTGAGGTGTTATTGTACAGGACAATATAATTTTTCGACGATTAGCTCTGTTCATTATATTACGAGTGAGGGATTCAGTCAACATCATATATCAACTGGGTTATGCGATTTCTTAGTAGATATTATGTTTCTATAGCTTTCAGCTTTTGAATAATTTCATCCTTATACTTTTATAATTTTATTTGAAGAAGAATCGCTTTGGTATTTCATAGATAATTAGAGTAGGTTCTGTGTCAGTTCTTGTGAATTTTGTCATAGATGTTGGCATCGTCGATACTGTCATTGAGTCTATCAATCTCGGTTGTGCTGTTTTAATTATTATGTTAAGCATATCAAGAATACTTCGATTTCTTTTAACTCCATCTACGATATTAGTTAATATATTTAAACCATTTTTTTTCAATATTTCAATAACAACATTCCAATTTTTCTTGATAAGATCAAAATTTACATTTTCATTTACTGATGAGTTTTTTGTAAAACCTTCAATACCTTCGTCGGCCATTTGTTTAATGAACCTGATGAAAAGAAATAAAATTTTGGTTCTTGGTTTCATTTTTGCATTAGGAGCTTTAACAAATAGCAAAAACTATGTCCTTCTATCATACAGATTGATCATTTGAAGGTATCTGGGAAAGGTGGTTACACCTTTCTGGTTTCCTTTATTTTCATTTTTCTTTCGTATCTGAAGACTATTATCTAATAATAGACTTATTGTACTTCCTTACTAAGTTCCTTAAGGGGTTTTCTCTGCCAGGTCGTATTATTATGAGTTCAAAGTATCATATAGAGGATAACATACCATGTCCCAGCTAGGTTTCAGACCCGCGACTCCTGGATTACCAGGTAGACGCTGTGACTACTGAGTTACCGGGGCTGGTGCTAACAAATTATGTTCTGCATAATTACTTTCAATATTTCACTTACATACATGTAGTCTATCAATGAAACAAATAATAATTATAAGTGTTTTAGCACATATCGTACTGTTTTTCAGCTTCTTAAAATATGTAAGCAGAATCTTTTTGTTTTGTTCGAAAAACACTAATTCTCTCTCTATTACGATAGCAACCTTTAATTTTGGGATTACATAGTGCTCCGTTCACTGGTTATGAATATTGCGCACAAGTTTATGAGATGATAAAATTGAGCAAAGATTTTACGTGAAAAAATTGCAAGAAAATTGCTTTCCAAAAATTTAACATTCCAAATTAAAAGTTGTATTATATTTTCTTAATTCTGATATTAAGGACTGCACACAAACATCCTCATCGATTATTGTGTACAGTCCTTAATGTCGTAATTTTGGTTTAATATTTTTAATAATGAAACTTTGGTTTATTATTTTTAATAATGAAACTTTGGAATCGTCACGAGAGAGAGAACAATTACCCCCCTCAAAATGTAAGTTCCAATGTACGTAGAATTCAAAAATCGAATAAAAAAAACCGTCAAAACAATATGAGTGACCATTGACAAATAGCTCAATGATAACTAAGATTTGTTGAAGTTCCAGTCCTACTGAATTCTGTTTCTTTGGTTGTTAATATTGTTGACAAAGTGTATATAAAATCTTTAGGATTTTTACATCGGTCTACAGTTTTTAGTATTGATAGAGGACCTTGATGTTTCAACATATTTAATATTTGCGGCCATTTTTGACAGATAGATTCATATGTTTCTCCAATTTTTACAAACTTTTCTCGTAATATCTGAAATCCTGGTATGTTTAATATGTTCGGGCCGATTCTTTCAAATTGTTTCAGCATACTTGATGGAGGAGAGAAAAAAAATAAGAACATGTTAAATGAGTATTTGATTAAAAATATTGCATTTCGCTCAATCATTTCCAAATACAAAGAGAGCATGAGAAAATAAAATAAATGCATTAAAGTTCATAAGAATCTATTTTTTTTTTTTATTTCAGCATGCATTTCGTACATTTTAATGGACTTTAGGTCAAACTTTCTTTTTCTCAAATTACAGTGTAAGCAGATATTTTTAGAAGTTGTGTTCTTTCTTGGAAACATAACCCATGAAAGCGTCTATCTTGGTGACAAACCCACAGCCGACAAGGATTGTTCCTGATCGGAGCAAATGACAAACTAGTATATTGTGGTACTTTTTGGAGTCCATAATCCCATTAGTTAAAAAAATGCCATCAACAGAATGATTCCCAAAATATCGCCGAACAATGGAAGAACCACCACGATGTTTGACTGTTGGTTGTACACAAGGTGGAGGCATCCATTCCCCCTCTGCACGACTGAAACCTCTTCTGTTCAAACAACTCGAATATTGACTAATTAGTAAAAGGTAATATTTTCCACTGATCAAGTTAAATTTAGGTGATATTTTGTCNTTGTAAAAGGTAATATTTTCCACTGNCGATGTTTGACTGTTGGTTGTACACAAGGTGGAGGCATCCATTCCCCCTCTGCACGACTGAAACCTCTTCTGTTCAAACAACTCGAATATTGACTAATTAGTAAAAGGTAATATTTTCCACTGATCAAGTTAAATTTAGGTGATATTTTGTCCCGTTAAAAAGTCTAATTTTGAATAGGTTTAAAAACAAATAATTTGACAGTATTGCGGGGGATTCGAAAAAAATCGAAGCCTACAACCAGAGGATGCGGCAGACATGTCATTAATAATTACATAAAAACGTTCTATTGTCCAATAAATATATTGAGTATTATTACAGCTCATTTGCAATCTAATTCGTCACTCATTGATATTTTTCATGTTCTAAAAATATATATTCCCCCGAGGTACTAAGCCGGTTAATGTAACATTACCAGGTTTTGTTACATCTCTAATTTTGTCAATCATCAAAGGTGATGGGCTACGGGCAGCATACTCCACTTCACTTGAATTATCAATATGATGAAGAATGCTTGATATAAAATGAGCGCCCATTTCAAAAGGAAAATATTTTGCTGCATTCATAAAACTTTGATATTTCCCTCGAAAATCAGTTTCTGACATATTCGATTGTTTTAGTAAACTTGTGAAATTTGTTTGATTTAAAAAAAGAGCCGGACCCTTTGAATGCATTATTTCAAGCATCCTACGAACATAAGATAATAGGAAAAAGAAAGTTTTAATAGAGTGAAAAAGACCAATTAGACGGACATAAACTGTGACGTCGAAATCATCTGCATAGACTGGGACTCTCCCAGGATGAACCTATAAATTAGAGATTCGTATGTAGATTGTGCGGCCTGGAGGAAGAAATATCCACTCACATTGTCCTTGAATGTGAGGAGTTGGAGTATAGAACATTTGGGACCCTTATGCATCAATAATCTTGAAAATTGCAACACTCTCAGCTTAAAAGCCCGGGACCTAATCTTCTCTATAAGTAGACTGAAAAAACTAGAAAAAAAGGTAGGTCGGGAGAATCAAACACTGGTAACAATAGATCTTCATAAAGGTCGCAGTGATGATTGCAATCAATCTCAATAAAGACATGTATCCAGTTTAATAAAATGTGAAAGAGACATACTCGTAATCGTTTGGACATACTCGTAATCCGAGGCCAAATAATACAAAATGGTCGTTGCAACACATTTTCAATAATGAAAATAATTGCTCAATTCTGAGACTTATGGAAAGCTGCAACAAACCAGACGATGAAATAGGAAATCATTGGGAAACCGAATACGACGATGAAATGGAAATCATTGGGAAGCCTGATGCGACGATGAAATGGAAATCATTGGGAAACATGATGCGACGATGAAAGTAAAAATCATTGGGAAACCAGATGCGACGATGAAAGTGAAAAACATTGGGAAATCGAATGGTTCGTAATCTTAACTCCTAACGCGCATTCGGCGCATTTTTCGGTTGCTCCAAATTGGAAGGTAAAATATTTTTATGTTTTTGTAATATTAAAATTTATTGTGGCGGTCTTTCATTTCGGAATTTCCAGTGCTGCATAAGACTTATTGTACACAAAATTGAAAATCAATGTGAAGATCACGGATAAGGCCACTACAGTATCTCTCAGTGTTTCGTTTCGGAATTTAAAGTGCTGCATAGGACTTATTGCATACCAGTTTGCCTCATGCATAGTAACTCTCAGTCTTTCATTTCGGAATTTCAAGTGCTGCATAGGACTTATTGCACATCAGTTTGCCTCTTGCCTAGTATCTCTCAGTCTTTCGTTTCGAAATTTCAAGTGCTGCATAGGACTTATTGCACACCAGTTTGCCTCATGCCTAGTATCTCTCAGTCTTTCATTTCGGAATTTCAAGTGCTGCATAGGACTTATTGCACACCAGTTTGCCTCTTGCCTAGTATCTCTCAGTCTTTCGTTTCGAAATTTCAAGTGCTGCATAGGACTTATTGCACACCAGTTTGCCTCATGCCTAGTATCTCTCAGTCTTTCATTTCGGAATTTCAAGTGCTGCATAGGACTTATTGCACACCCGTTTGCCTCATGCCTAGTATCTCCCACTCTTTCATTTCGGAATTTAGAGTGCTGCATAGGACTTATTGGACACCAGTTTGCCTCATGCTTAGTATCTCTCTGTCTTTTGTTTCGGAATTTAAAGTGCTGCTTAGGACTTATTGCACACCAGTTTGCTTCATGCCTAGTAACTCTCAGTCTTTCATTTCTGAATTTCAAGTGCTGCATTTGAAGTTCGTAATGCAATTATTAACAAGTGTCAGCTAAATCAAAGATCTGGAAATCCTCTGTGACTAGAAGCTAACTTTTGCTCCGCATGTCACAAATTTGTCCATTCGGTGTCACCGTTTTTTGTCTTATGTAGGAAGGAACTCAAAGGATCTCTCCTCAGCAGCCTTTGAGATACTTTTCAAAGCTTTGGTTCGATCTCTTCTCGAATACGCTTCTATAGTTTGGTTACCGTATTATGATGTGCATGTTCACATGTTGGAGCGTGTACAGAATACATTTTTACGTACTTTCCGTTTTCGTCATCCCAATGTTGCCATATCTTTGCCTTCTCTCAAGGAGCGTAGACTCTCCATCGACGGAAAATTCTTTGACAAACTCTGGAAGGGAGATGTTGATTGTGCTGCGCTGCTGGAAATGGTCAGACTCGACTGTCACCACCGCTTGAGGTGTAAACGCACCTTTTATGTAAATAACTGCGGAACGAATTACTTGTTTTTTGCGCCAATCAACAGATTGATGAGGCAAGGAAATTCTTGTCAATAACATTATTTTATTTAGTCTTTCTAGTCATTTTTTTCTTTCGTCTGTACGGTAATATTTTTATATTAATTTTTTACGATTATTTCATTTTTTTTTTTTTTTTTTTTTTTTTTTTTTTTTTTTTTTTTTT
>CM022883.1:15347071-15360082 GCA_012654025.1 Pachypsylla venusta
GGGGGGGGGGGGGCTCCTGTTTTTGAAAATGATTTTTATAATTTGATCAAGATATTTTTTCTATAAATGAGTACAACATTAACGTGAAACATAGACTTGATCATCTTGATTCAACAGTTTATGTTTCCTATAAAAATTTCTGACGTCAGAAATAGGTATACCATAATGCGTTCTTTAAAATATCTTGTAACACCTTTGGTGACTACATTAAGATTTTGTTAAAAGGATTTTTTTTAAATATTTTTAAATTTCGCCTTTAATCTTTTCCAGAATTCTGAATTTAAAAAAATCCTTGAAACAATATCTTATACTATTTTATAATATGAAAGAACTAGTTCGCTCCGCCAGGTACCTCACTCACATGGTCTTTCAAAGTGGGTAGCAATTTTAAAAGACATGGCTGTACCAACCATACATTTTACAATAGAAAGACTAAAACCAACTAGTAAGTATATCCGAGCTTCGAAGTAAAAGGCTGAGTATTAAGGTTATTAGATCATAGCTTTAAAACTTAGGCCTAACCGAAAGAAAAGTAAAATAAAAAACTAAAAATAAATCAAAAGTATTATGTCGGGAAAAACAAAGAGAGATAAAAGAAAATAGTATAAACAATTGATAGAATGAAACACATAGCAAGAAGATCGAAGAAAAGAAACAACGCTAAGAGAAACAATTGCAATGGTATCCAAGATGTGTCGAAGACAAAGAACGAGATAGAGCAATAAGCAGGGACAAGTTTGCAAATAGTGATGCAAGCCAGAATTGTTGGGAAAGCTTTGGAGGAGACCCCTTTTCAACAATAAATGATCAAAGGTAGTGGCGATATTAATAAGTAGCATGAGGAAACGTAACGAAAGAACAATTTAAATAAATGAAGGAACTTCAAAACTCATGCAAAGTCAATCATATTAAATACACACGTGTCATAAAGCGCGAAGATAAGTTACAGATAAAATCCAGGTTCATATACCACTGCTGAGTTGCCTACATACGACAAATGTCAGAGTTTTGACTTATTTCTTTTAGTAAGAATACATATTATTTCGATCTTTCGTTCTTTATGTTAAAAGTATTTAGTAGTATTCTATTCACCTATAATATTAGAAGAAATGCCTCAATGTCGCAGGGTACTTTGAAAGCAGCATGCGAGGACTCGTAAAAAGAAATAAAAAATTGTCTTTAACAACAATATGAAGAATGATTAGATTTCATTGGAAAAACCAAGATTTTTTTCTCAGGATCCGAACGTTCCTTTGTGATTCCTGTGGTTATCATGGTGCGCGACTGCAATTCTATTCCCTTCACCCACAAACTATTGTTCCTTTGTGTTTCCTGTGGATATCATGGTGTGCGACTGCAGTTCTATTCCCTTCATCCACAAACTATTGTTCCTTTGTGATTCCTGTGGTTATCATGGTGTACGACTGCAGTTCTATTCCCTTCATCCACAATCTATCGTTCCTTTGTGATTCCTGTGGTTATAATGGTGTGCGACTGCAGTTCTAATATCACCAACAATCTGTCGTTCCTTTGTGATTCCTGTGCTTATCATGGTGTGCGACTGCAGTTCTATTCCCTACACCCACAATCTATCGTTCCTTTGTGATTCCTGTGGTTATCATGGTGAGAGACTGCAATTCTATTCACTTCATCCACAATCTATCGTTCCTTTGTGTTTCCTGTGCTTATCATGGTGTGCGACTGCAGTTCTATTCCCTTCATCCACAATCTATCGTTCCTTTGTGTTTCCTGTGCTTATCATGGTGTGCGAATGCAGTTCTATTCCCTACACCCACAATCTATCGTTCCTTTGTGATTCCTGTGGTTATCATGGTGAGAGACTGCAATTCTATTCACTTCATCCACAATCTATTGCTTTTGATATATTGCATTATCTTTTTTCATGGATGTGATGGGTGTTGTGCGAGAGTCATATGTCATATAGGTATAACTAGGTTGTTTTTCTTTAAAAACATTAGTTAGTGGTCGCCAGACCACTAGGAATAATTTTACTGTAGTTGGTTTCATTAAAATTATCATTAGTTCATAGATTTTTATAGATCCTAGTCTATTGGCCTTCAGAGCCCAAAATTCGGGACGGAAAACCGATATTTTAATTGGCCTATGTGGAGTGTCGGACGAAGGCTTCAACCATTCATATCTACGAGTTCATGCACGATCTGGACTGCCTTTATTTTTCGGATAAGTAAACAACAGATGTCGCTACCCCAAAATATGCTAGATCTTTGTTAGGATATCAAACCGAAATGGCTCACTATTGCTACAGGGAGGGTACCATTAACGCCGTGGAAGTGTATCTTTTACAATTTACATCCTTGGCTGGCCATCCTGAAGTTGGCGCAGAAATAAACACTCACCGAGGAATAATATAGTTTTTATTCCTTGAGTTTGTTTATTTCCATTTATTCTCTCTCCCTCCTCCTCTCTTTATTTCAACTTTTTTCTGTCATCCAAAATCTTAAAAGGGCCCAATGAGAACTTTCAGTTTAGCTGATAAGCCAGTCCACATCGATCTCCTTGCAGTACGAAGCCCTTAAAAATTATATGAAAATTTGTACTCACTTAGGCCATTGTGCATAAAGTTGATTTTCATATTCTTTTCCTTTTTCTTTTAAATTTTTTCGAACTTGATTCTCTGCTTCTCTCAATTTTTCTAATTGTTCCAATCTCTCTTGCGATGTTAATGTTAACAATGATTGATTAAATGTTGCGGCTGTTGTGCTAGGATATTCGACATGCAGAGTATTATTCGAAAGTGAATCTTGCAATATAGCTCTCTTATATTTTCGATGTTGTCTTAAAGATAGATATTGATCAATATTTATAACGATTAGGAAATTTAATATTGTATATTTGATTGTTTTCATCTTGTAAGATAAGGTCTTTCTTTCTTCTTTTTCTTTGGCGTTACCGGAATTATCGTATTTCTTGATGAACAGATTTCGTTGTTGAAAAATTGGTTTGATTGTTGTCTGTTCTTTTAGATTATCTTGATATTTTTGGGGATTAACACGGATGGATTTTTTCCAATCGATACAAAAATAATTTTCAATATTTTTGTTTATTAATTTCAATAATTTACCTTTTTTTAACTTCTTTTAGAATTGGGTTCAGAGATTTCTTTGTACTCGTAGATAGGTATAGGTAATTATGTTAAGATATGGAATTTTTAATAATTTTGTATTTATTTTAAACTCTTTTTGTGTCCAATGGGATAGAATTTTATCTCGTAAGTGACACGCCAAATAATTTTCAATATTTTTTTCTAAATTTCGTTTTTTTAATGAGAGAGAGAGAGAGATTGATTTTAACTAATTTTCCTTAAATTCATCTAAATAGAGACGAACTGTTGTCAATTGCTATACAAATGAATTTCAATAATAATTATTTTTATATTGCCCCAAAATTTGTTTCTATTTTTATTTTTTACTCCTAAAATTAGTTTTTATTTTATTATTGGTCTACTTTGTTTGTAGGTATCTACTTTTAATATTTGTTCCACTTTAATATTGCAAAATTTACTAATAATATCTCACCATTCACCATTTTTTGATCAGATGTTTCTCTATAAGTATCTCGAGTTTAAATTGCTCCATGTTTTATTCTTAGCTTTCCTCTTTTTAGTATTTGGTTTCATTCCATTGTCTGTTGAATTAAAATCGTGCTTTCAATTGGTGTGACTATTATCAATCATTTTAATCAATATGAAGAACTAATTACTATTGAAATAATCAGTTGCGACCGGCGCCGGCGGCAAAAAAAATTGGGGTGCTGTATCAGGGGCGGATATAAGTCTTTCAGTTGTGCCGGGTGTGGGGACGATCTACACTTAAACTCTGAATATCACCAGCACATCGACGTCAATAAATACATAAATTATTATTGAAAGAAAAAACATTCAACTTAGGCTTGTGGTTAATGACAAAAGTATGATTACTTGTCTTTTATATTGATTAGACATCTAGGAGGCTTTTGAATGAAACATGCGACTGATGGTTGGCCTGCTGAAGGGTGCTCTAAGAAAACACTTAAAAACTATAGAAGTAATCAGAGATGTGCATGATGTGTGGAGAGGAAGATGAAATGGCTTTGCACATCATATTTAAGAGATTCACCGTGACCCAGAAGAACCAATGTTGAACTTTACTAGAGATAAGACAATCTTGAAGCTGGATGGGAAATACTAAACTTGTGGAAAACTAATTTGCAATAGTCCTAACTAGTGGACACAGCACTTGCAATTCCGAAAGAAAAGGTCGCCATAATGAATAATAATAAGGTAAATTATCTTAATGAGTCAACCAATTTATCAGTGAGCACCTGAAATAATTCTTCTATCCCGGATATTTCTACCAAAAAGCAATTAAGGAATGATCTGGGAGGGAGCGATCGCAGGGTCACCAACAAGAGGGGGGATAATCCCCCGGTCCCGGGCTTTTAGAGGGGCACTTAAGAATTTGTTCATTTTAGTAAGGAGGCATCGTAGTTTTGGTTTATTATTTTCAATAATGAACCTTTGGAATCGTCACGGAAAAAAAAATTACCCCCCTCAAAATTTGATATTTAATACGTTTCAAGGTACGTAGAATCCAAAAATCGAATAAAAAAAAATCCGTTTGTCCGCCGTCCGCCGTGACGGGCACTTTTGCCACTTAGCGTGACCGATTTGGATGAAATGTGGTATATAGGTCCCATCTGGGCTCTAATTGTGCCCCGAAAATTTTGGGTGCAATCGAATACACCCTTGGCGATTGCCGCCTTTTAGCGGTTTTCAGTATCGCTGTCTTAAAGGAGAAACATATTTGGGGTCTCAGCTAGCTCCAAAACTTTTGGGTTCAATCAAATATACCGCTGGCGGTTTTTACCGCTTTAAAGCGGTTTTCATTAATCCTGTCTAAAAAGAGAATGGTAAGAGCCAGAGACTTCAAATTTTTTTTGGGGGAGTACCCTCAAAAAAAATTTATTATTTTTTGCCAGAAAAATAATAAACCCAGGTGTCACATTGGCAGAGTTTTTTAATACCGGTCCCGAATTTTCTCTCGGTGGCTCTATCGTCAACACCCCTGTATCCGCTACTGTGCTGTTCAGTGTTTAAAATTGGAAGAAGAATAAAAAAAATCCTGTTCGTTGTGCACAAATAAGAACTGTTGTTCAAATGTATTTATTGAAATAAGTAACGAAACTAACTTCAAAATTGCAACTGAAACATGGTACCATTTTCAATTCTACTTTTGGTTCCAACAACTGAATTATTAATTTTTTTCAGCAACTCACTTTTAAATTTTGAACTTAAATCAAACAACAAACTCTCTCTTACTTTTTTATTCGTAGGTTCTTTTTTAAAATCTTCAACAAGTTGTTTATCCTGAATAATAGTTTTTACAATTTCTTTGACTTCATCTTTATCTAGTCTTCCATGAAGTATAAACTCAGTTACAGCATCGCCAATTTTAAAAATAAATTTATGTCCAGAACTTTTGGTTGATGATAATTCTAGATGTGAACATGTAGTTTTAAGAAACATACAATATTTATTTAGTAATCTATTAAATCTTGAATCATATCTTCCAATGTTTCGATTCTTTTCATTAAACACAACATTAATGTTGTTTGTTGTGTGATTACAAAAACAAAATAATTCGCTGGTTGATAATATATAAAACAATAAATGAAACAGATTTGACATTTCTTATTTTGAATGACAAATATGAAGATTGCAAGGAGAATAAGGAGATTGCAAATTACTCTCACATGCCTATACTTTCTTTCTTTATTTGTGTATCTTTTTTAGTAATTTGTATATCTTTCAGAAATTCTTTTGATGCTGTTGTCGTTTATTTACAGCTAACACAAAATAAAATGTTGACCAAATAACAATTAAAATTATATGATCAAATCATAGTATACTACCTATATCTTATTTTCGGAATATTTTGAGAGGGTTTTGTGAATATTTTGAGCAAGTGTTACAAAAGCTGCTATGATTGACTTTTGTCTTATCAATATATTTATATATCCGACAGCAAATAGCTTAATCCTTTACACTGAAGTGGTTAAGTTTGTTAGTTAAATTTTATGTTCATATTTCTTCATTTTAATAATTATATTTGTGAACACTTTGAAAAGCTAATTATTTCTTAAATATTCAATTCAGCATCTAATAATTTCATTATGATATATATTATTGAGATATTGTTTAAAGAAATTTAACTAGATTTTTTTACAATATTGCACACTTCCTATTTTATTTTTATTAACGAAAAGTGTTTTTATTTTAAATTTTCTTTACATATATCAGAAATGTTTCACTTTATATTATTATAAGAATTATTTGTATTCGATGGTAGTCAGATGAATAAGCCTGCTGTTCTAGATAAGAATATGACACTACTGTTAAAGTTTTGAAATGCTAACACACAACTAATAATGGAATTCTCTTATTATTCTTAATTAAATATATTTTAATGAATCAATTTTTATTTAGTTTCAATATATCTATATATTATTTTTTTAAATACTCATCACTTAACACCTAGCAATATTTATATTAATTTTTAAAAATAAACACAATGTATAAAAATGTTCCTCAAACAGGTTGTATGCAGAGTTTATTTTTCTAAGGAAATCAAACTTTGAAATGTTCACAGTAGGAACTCAAGCAGATAATAGACCAAGGTTAAAGGTACTACAATATCATTTAAATTCCAATGAAAATGAATTAAATAACTCTTCTATTCATCTTCTTCATAATTTATAATGACTCCAGTGTCATCATTTTCAACACTGTCATCATCATTATTATTATCATCATCATCATTCTTGAAATGAGTTGTATCTCTACAGCATAAGTATTTCTGGACTTTCGGCAACAATTCCATCACCATTTTCATTCTGATTGATGAATTATCATTTATTTTCAATTGATCTATATCGATATGAAACTTATCATGATTGAGTAATCCAAACAATGTTAAGTTTTTCAATGATTCTCTTACTAATTCTTTTTGATGTTCATCACTAAAATCATTTCTTAGAATAACTTCCGTGGTATGTTGTCCTATTTCAATATGATATCGCTTAACATTTGATTCACTTTCTATTGTTGTGGTTTTATTTTGTACAAATTTACAAAGGTTATATATTATTTTATTAAATCTAAAGTTTTTTAATGAAGAACGATTGTTAGATTGTTGATGATCAATTCGTGATGTATTGTTAATTGGATGAATAATTATAAATGTGTACATATGTATTAGAATAATTATGATAAAACATATTGGATTAAAATAATTCATATTAATTTAGATTTATTAATTGAAGTCATTGTTTTATGATTTTAATAAAATTAATGAATAATTTGATCTATTGTTACAAAGAAATTACGAAATCCAAATATGACTTGGTTATCAAATCCAATCATCCATAGTTAAAATAGGCCATACTTGAGATTGTGAGATGTTACTTGAAAGTGACATCCTCATTGACCGAATCCAGCTGAGATGATGGTGTAAAATAATACAGAGGACCACTCATTGCAGTGATTGACATGGTTCAGGGAGCCCATGCCAAATGTTAGCCTCCAAGATTAGATGTGTGGTGACAATTAAAGATTTTATCAGAAAAAAACAACTCCTTTGGTGTTGTGGTCTTATGCATCGGGCCACCATCGGAAATGATGATGCCACTATTGACTGAATGATTACATTAATAAAATCTTCTTTTGTGCATAATTCTCATGGTTTATTATATTTTACTAGTTCGGAGCCGTTTGTATATGAAGAACAGAAAGGTCAAAGTAGGCCCCAAATGGGAAATGGGACCTACAATACCTACATACTAAATTATTAAAATCGGTGAATTTACATAAAACTACTAAAATCGGCTAGAAGGCAAAAGTGCAGCACTTATTGCGTACAAATGGATATTTTTTATTATTTTGAAAATTATTTTGAGGTGATATCATCGTGTTCGATGGTAGCCAGAAGTATGATACTGCAGCTCTAAATAAATTGTTGTATGCTGCTAATAAACTTAGGAGCGTATAATATTATAAACACGAGCCCACAGAACAATGTCCATCACTGCAATATAACATAGAATTTTTATTTTCAAAATTACAATGTTTGATTACACAAACAGCTTTCCGAACATCGGTAACATAAACACAATAATATTACTGAGCTGATTTTGCTTTCTGTGTTATTTTTGGACTCGTCCCGTGAGGATGTAACCCTCCAGTAATTTCTCACAATCTCAAGGTTTCCTTCTCACTATGGAAGTTAGTACATAAATCAAATATGGTTATTTTACTCATACTTCTTTGTTTACATAATTATCAGTTACATTAATTTCACAAAATCGATTTGTCACAAATAAGCCACACTCACTACCGAACTCCGAACACGACTGTTCCACATTCCACACAATCAATATAGTACAGTGAGTGATAAGAATTTCGGTAGGAGTAAAATTTGGACAACATAACTCATCTTGCAGCCGGCAAACTATAATTCGAATTGCGACAGTTGAGACAAAAGAGAAATATCATTTGTTTACAAATATAAGTAGAAAGAAGGAGAACAAATATTATCGCTATTAAAATTTCCGGGATTTTCAGGTCGTGTGGAAAAAGGGCGCAAATAGGTATAACGCATTGAACATGGCTCATCCATACTCTTCCATGCCAGTAATTATTCAATAATCTCTAAATAGTTTAATTATTCAATAATCTCTAAGTAGTTTATCTAATGCTGTTATTATTATTATTTTTTAAATATTTCTAAATGGTTGAATTTTTATCACATATCAATGAATATGACAAAGAAATACAGCAATAGCCAGTAAGGTGATTATTTCTACGTAAAAAGTCCACTCGGGTTTTTTTCGGACCAAATATCGCCTTCCTTTCGTTCTAACGGCCATATCCCCTGTATGTTTTGACTAAGGCTATGTTCAAATGACCGCGCGGTACGACGAAACACGCGGCACAAGATCTATCTACGAGTAAATAGTGCATATTGTGTACATGACCGCGCGGTACGCTTTGTTCCGAGCGGAAGATTTGTAGTACCAGTTCTACAAACTTGTATCGATTTGTTCAATTGATCCGTGCGGTGCTAGTTCTACAAATTTGTATTGACTTGTTCAGTTGATCGCGTGGTTTGAGGCGAAATAAAGTAGCCAAGTAGACATTTTGATGCCAAACTTTCGCGCGTACATACGTTGTCATGTGAATTCTCCTCCCGCGCGATCATCTGAACATAGCCTAAACAGCTCCTGATTTCTATTGATTATTTCAAACACGGCTGATTACATCACTGAATCATATTTTTAATACCAGTAGTGATTTTTGAAGGGAAATTAGAAGGAAACGAGAAAAAGACCTAGAAGAATTTGAAGATATACAAGAAGTCATTCAAAGCATTAAGGAATGCCGCACGAAATAGAGAGGAATGACTTCAACGACCAGGTTCTGCCTTTAGATATTGATGATGATGGGGCATAGGAACATTTAAGCAATATAAAACTAACTGTCCTAAATACAGATCACAATAAAACATTTTTTTTTTTAACTTTATGTTTCATTACTATTTTTTTTTCTTTCTTTCTTTACGTTTCATTTCATTTATTTATTTATTTGAAATTTAACTTTAATAACAATTAATATAATATTACAATATTAAACCCTCTAAGCTAAATTCAACTTATTTGNTTTTTTTTTTTTTTTTTAAAGGAAAAGATTTGACCTCTCCAACCTATATCATAGTATAATATTCTGAATGAAAGAAAACTTTTAAGGACACTTGGTAGAACTATCAAATACAAGGGTCAAGTGTGTTTCATCATTTCCATTTCTTGTAATATTTTGGAGTGATTCCGGTGAAACTGTGGCCCTCCTTGGTCCGTAAACAGCATGAATGTCGTGGAAAAAGTTAACAACAAAAAAGAAAAACAGAATATAGTACAAGTATTTTTTATAAAACAATTAATTCGGTAATTATTTACAATTTTTTATGTACATTAGAATAAAATAATTTAGAAACTTTTAACAAGATTTGACTTCTTAACTACAAAAAGAAGCTTTGAATAAAAGTAGAGAAGAAGCAAACAATGAGTAGAATGCATAAGAAGAAGCGAATGCTTAGTAATATGAGAATTTGTTGTTGTTTTTTCATCTGCAAAAGACGGTCGTTCCAGCCTCATCGTGTGTAAAGATTCCCATAATATGATATGAAGACCTATAGATGATTTGTTTATCTTCTATATATTCAGTTAGGAGATTTTATCTTCAGCAAAACACAGTCACCCACAGCACAGCAACTTTGAGCAATTTGCATCTAAAATATCGGGGACTCTTCTGTGGGCTTGAAAAACTGCATTAGCTTGATAATTCATTTCGTTTGATATTTTTTCTAACATTTCTACTTATGTTGCCGCTATTTTTGTTGCTCTAAACATAAACCCCATTTCTAGATTAAACATTGAACGTTTAAGTTGTGAAAATAATTCTTTGCCTCAAGTAATCTCCCATGTATGCAGAACCAACCTTGGTAAGGCTACTGAAAATGTTTTGATAACCCTCGTCTGGCAATATGATGGTATATATTCCAGGTCGTCCTGACGAGCAGAACTCGCTCTCCTGAGTACGTTTTCACATGTAATTATTATCATTATTATTATCATCTTCCATCTCATCAATTATTTTAGGAATTATTCTATCCAACATGCTTCTCTCATCGTGCGTTAAATTTCTTGAATTTAAATCATGATCGGGATTATTTGCTCGAATGAAATCTACAAATCCATCGACTAATTTCGCAGGGAGTTCTTTGCTTGAGGGAACTTCAATTCCTGTAAAATAAATTGAATGAAAAAAAAAATAACATTGGCCAAATGCTATTGCTACTGTAGCGGTGTGCATCTAAAAATCAAATGATCTCCATTTTTCTAGATTTAAATCTGTGAGGGTATGCGTTTCAGGTCGCCCTGGTGCGTAGAACCGACGCGGCGGCCAACTTCAGGACTTTCAACACAAGTTCACATCATTATGGCTCAGAAATAGAGGTTGATAATTTTTTTGATATACCTCATTGTTCGGGATGTTTAATTGTACCACGAAAAATATTTTCCAGCGATAACTCCCTTCCGCTTAAACCTTCCATTTTTTCCTTCATTTTTTCAGTTGCAGAAAGGCCATGCATTGAATACACCATGCGAAGCAGGTGTATTCAATGCATTTGTCTAGGAAATTTACTTTTCTAATTCATATCTCTATTTTGCAAAAGTTTTTACAGGTCCCCCAATTGAATCTCACCCACATCTGAATCCTATTAGGGGGGTAATGCCATTCCCATTTGAACATTCAACCACTTACCCGTTTCTTCTAGCGCACATTTTAATTTATCTTCATACTTTTCAGGTGCTTTTGTTGTACTTTTCATTTCAAAACGACAAAACTTTCTAACAAGTGATTCTAACTTGGCATGTTTTCTATGTGGATTGTCAGGGGAATCATATTCCACTATCTTTGTGCTATGTGCGAGCATGACCAGTGTAAGGATGTCTATTTGGAATAATATTATGTTTGGAAAGGAGAGCTTCATTGTAATCAAGAATAAAAATGGAACGTTAAGCCAGAAATACACATTATTAGGTAATATTATAGTTTAATTTCATTTTAGGTTTGATAGTTTTATTAAATCTTTGAATAACGGTTTTAATGTTTTCTTCTTTTCATCTTAATATTTATAAATGGCACAATAAAACACTACCTATTTTGGTTTATAATTTTCAATATTGAACCTTTGGAACCGTAACAGGAAAAAAATCTTGAAACGAAACTACTAACCAAGTCGTTTAAAAATTTGAAATATAAAAATCAAATCAACAAAAAACCCTGTGAAGTTATTAATATTGAGAGTAGAGATCGATCAAGTTAGATGAGAGAGGAGAGGGCTGGTGTCTGAAATTCAGCGCTCTTATGTTCTATAAAATCTTCGAACAATTCGTGATTTTCGAACAATTCGTATTTTGTTTTTTATTTCTTTTTGACACATTTTGCATTCACACAAATCTATCGTTACAAAGAAAGTTTAATTTTCTCTTCGTTCTTCCGTGTTTTATTTTCTGTATTTGAATCCACGATTTGGTTAAGAGTTCAGAATTGTTTGTTTATCCTCGCAATAATTGACTTTTTATGATTTCTTCTTTCTTTTTTTACATTTTTCCAACAAATCGTGTATTGGTGCAAATATTATATCCTTGAAAAAATCTTGATTATTCCAATTTTCTGTTTATTTTAAATGGCTTATAAGTAAAGTTGAATCCACAATATTTTTGTAATTTTGTTACCAATAGTGTGTTTGAAGTTGCGTCGCAATGAATTCCCTCAAAATTTGTAAAATTTTTATACAAGAAAAAAACTTTTATACAAGAATGGTAATTGATTTTTACAGGTTCAATATAAATTTAATCTAAATTTTGTGAAAGAATAAGTTTTGACAAAGAGAACAAAATCAATCAACCAGAGCATTATTCTAATGACTTTCAGAACTGAGAGAGAGATGATCAATGCTTATCTGATAAAAGACACAAAAATGGTCAATCAAGAAATAAAAGAGAGCAATCAAGTGAAAGTGAGAAATCAAGAAAGGTTTGTACCAAGGGCGTAGCCAGCATCTGGCCTAGGGGGGGCAGCTGAGATTTTCATGTCGGGAGGGGGGGGTCGATAAAGTAAATCGGTACTATTTAATAATAAACCCCCAGGGGTAACTGATGATTCAGTTATTGGGGAGGGGCGACCCCAGGGCCTGTGATAAATATCGATAAGTGAAAGTGCCAAACGGGCGAAATTCAACTGGCAGGAGGGGTTTTACAATGGAAAAATATACGGAAAGCCGAAAAAAAAAACAGATGGAACCTATACGTTTGTAACGTTTGTTAATTTTTTTTGAATTTTCCCACCAAATTTACCAAATGCGATTCAACGAT
>CM022883.1:15360778-15380323 GCA_012654025.1 Pachypsylla venusta
TTTTTGAAGTTATACTTCTTTAGGCGCGTTATGAAAAAATGATGAGAATGAAATTTTAAGATGCGCGCGCACCTGTAACAAAAAATTATCACCGCATCAGTGAAACACAAAATTATTACCACATCAGTGTAACACAAAATTAACACAGATGAAGTTAGTTATGAAAAAATGATGAGAGTTAAATTTAAATATTGTATTTTCTCATTCTATATCCATACAACATTGTGGCTCAGTGGCAAGGCCTCTTTTTCATAGTTGGTAGGTTCTGAGTTCACTCCCGGGTGGGGTAGTATATTTTTTTTAATTAGTATTAAATTTATTTTTAAAAAGAAGTATAACTTCTCACGCGCGTAGATAAGTACACGCACCCATTTTTTTTACATGATTATAATAGGACTGATAGTCAGTTTTGAAGTGATTCTTATCTTGTATGAATCGGTATCAAACTATTTCTTCTATTTTTGAATTTTTGTCTCTCGGAACTTAAAATATCAAATTTTAAGGGGAGGTAGTAAAAATCGTGATCATTTTTATTATTGTGAGCAAAAGATCAAATAATAAAAAAAAAATCACAATTGATTTAAAAAAAAAAAATCAGATGAGGTTGGTGNAAAAAAAAAAAAAAAAATCAGATGACGTTGGTGACATTCGATTTCTTCGTCGACTTTTTTTTGGGTCGACGCAAACAATTCCAGTTATGAAGTGAAGTTATTTTTCTTTTTATATACAGGGTGGAACAGAAAAAGCGCTGCTAAAATTTAGGATGTTACAAAACATATCATTTCCACATGCCACATGTTCAGTCCATGTACGTTTTTGCTTACTTTTCAAGATGGCAGACATTTCGTGTTTTTCCCTAAAACCCAGTACTTCCCTAATGAGTTTGGCAATCACGTTCAACTTTTGATCACACTAAACTCACATAAAAAAACCGAAGGGTATTTTTATGTGATACAAGAGATACTTTGTTGCCTCTTTAACAAAAGGGGAATATACAATATACAAAATAGCATTTGAAGATATTGGAACTGACATCCCCACGGCCCGAGTTTACCTGAGCTGATGGTGTATAAGCTACGCTCCAGTATTAACAGATTAACAAATGCACAGAAAGAGATTAAGCGGAGTGTTTTAGTACTGTTTTAGTTTTAGTACATAGGGAAAACAACAGGAAACCACCCTATCCAACATCGTTTTCCATACACAATAGTATACGCAAATTGAATTTGAACAAACTTTTCTGTGACACACCAGCTATTTATTTATCTGTTAACTGGATGATGATGAGTGAAAAAAATGGTTTCGAATTTTTTATTTAACTGTGATATCCGGGTGGGTATTTTTTTTATTTTTTATGTTGTTGTTTTTTTAAGTGTTTATCTCTTTCGATTTTATCTTGCATGTGAATTGTATTGCTATTTCTTATTTATGATTTGTAAGATTATGTTCAGTAAAATTTTCAAAAAGTGACATTTGAAACGACGAATGGTTTCGACCATTGATAACCCGGTATAAACCAGGTGCTATTTAATCATTCCGAAATAATAAAAATTCGCCATAAATGAACTGCAACAATTTACGTTTTTGTTTCTACACAGTATAAGTACATACCAATTATATTATGAATTAATTTCCTAATTAAATTGCATAGCACACCTCACAAACACACCAACAAAACTATCAAATTTACCATTCTGTCAACAGTTTAAATACTCATTTTTTAAGTTGTTCATTTTCCAAAACAAACAAATTGTCTTCGTTCAAATTTGGTTCATTTTTTGACAAAATTTTACAAAATAAATCCAAGTTGTTTTTTAATTCTAACAATTATTTTTACTATAGAATTATTCTAACTAAGATTTCTTATTTTAATTATTTTAAAGCAGATATAGTTCTACATATTTTTTTTTCTTTCTTTCTTTTTTTTTACAAAAAAAAGTTCACACCACTATGTATCACACTTTAACGAATTTTTTAGGTTACTGAAAAGTTCTACCTTTTAACTTTTTTTTGAAGATATTTTTTTTATCTAACGAAGTGAGATCTGGTTTTAATTTCACGATTTTTCTTTAAACGTCTGTCTGTCTGATCGTTCCACAATAATGCACGAACGCCTTGTCCAATTTTGATGAAAATTGGTATCGAGATTCATTATTTTCATAGAATCGGCTAATTAATTTTGGGCTTTACTAGTACGCATAGGGGACTCTGAGTGGAGTGAGATCTACAGTTTACATAGTTGTTAACTTTTCTAAATTCCAAAGGGAAAATAGATTACAGTTGAGATTGTCAAAAGTTATCTGAGGGTGACATTTTCACGGTCCAAGTCCACCGACTCAAGGTGACGATGTAAGGTAAAGCAGAGAACAACTCTTCAATGACTAAACTTTTTGTGACACATTTTCTTTTGTTACTGACAAGATAATTTTGTTGACATGTTTTTTTCAGCTTTACATCTCTTTAACATCTATTGGTCATAGGAGACCGGGGTTTTAACCATCCATTTCGCTGGAAACTTATGAACCAGCTACCCACATTGACCTCACCCAGCCTGGGTTGGGTCGAAAAAAACCAACATCACGAGAGCACGAACCTACGTCGTTCCACACTAAGCAAAACCTTGCTCGACGTTGCTTAACTTCAGTTAACTTACGGGAACTGGTGTATTCAACGTGCCCATAGACGCTGGCAAAAATGTCATGGTTCTGGGGTCCATGTTAATTATTAGACTTCTACCAAAATTTTAACTGTCTCTTTTACATTTTCTGGGAGATTGCTGTGTGACTGACAAAAAATATCTTCGGCGATAATATATAGGGAGAGTCATTTTAAGTAGATCACGAATCCTCTTGGAGATTCAAAATAAAATATTCTGACCACGGGTTCATAATATATATATTCTTTAAGGTTGACTTTGACAATTATTTCAAAGTCAACTTTGAAGTGTCACATGTAAAACCTAGCTGGACATTCCTTAACTTCAGTGATTCTACGGAAATTCAAGGTGCCATTGATGCTGGCCAATATGAAAGCTTTAATTTGATATGTCATACATAGAAGTCTAGGTAGATTTTTTCTTCATAATAATAATAATTAAAAATCAAGTAAATGATTTTTGTATGCAGAATTTAATGGAGAATTCAAATATGAATAGAAAAATACCTACACAGTTCTACTTTCTTTTTTTTTAAAAAAAAAAGTTGACCATTAAATGATCCCGAATATAGGCCACTAAACCTCAGAGATGAATTCGTTCAAAACAATCTAATAGAAAGACTTCTCAAACGATCTGAGCAGTTGAACATTAGCTAGAAATGAAAAGGGGTAATTTTTTGAGCTTAAAATACTAAGCAAATGTTGTATGAATAACCAGACCGAAATACAGGCCATAGCTGTTTGTGCACGGAAAAAGTTAAGGAGGGGTTACACACGTAGAGAAATCTTTATATTTTCTGATAGCCAAGCAGCTATAAAGGCTATTAGTAGCTTCCAGAGTAGATCAAAGCTAACCTGGGAGTGCCTGCAAACCCTAACAGAGCTGGGCAGACTCAACAGGGTATACCTGGAGTGGGTACCAGGGCATAAAGGGATTGCAGGAAATTAACGCGCTGACCAGCTGGCGAGGAAGGGGTCTGAAAACCCCTTTACTGGTCCTGAACCGGCAATAGGTATCAGCAAAACTGAAGCACCCAATTCGGTGAGACAATGGATGAGGGAGAGTCATAGGGTTCGCAGGACTGAAACTTCAGGACAACGGCACAGCAAACAAATGATGGCCGAACCATCAAAATCTCTAACTGCTGATCTTCTTCGCTCAAGCCGGAAACAAATGAGACTTGTCACTGGACTAATAACGGGACATTGTGGTCTCAAAAAACACCTACGCAATATGGGAATATTTAGAGAAAACTCATTGTATACACTATGTGTGGAGGAAGAGGAAACAGCCTCTCATGTGATCTTTGATTGCAATGCCCTACTCAATTGGAGAGTGAGTATCATCGGGTCACTAAACAACAGACTGCTCAAACTCTCTGAGCAGTTGAACCTTAACTAGAGAAATAAGCTTAACCCAATACACAAAAAGCCCAGGAGGCTGAGGTGTAGGGATTCCAAACCTAGAGGGTTAAAGCTTAATGAAATGAATGTATGAATATGTGTCCGAGATCCATCCAAACGAAAAGTATTGCCTTCAATTTGAGTCAAGTAATGCATGGATCAATATACCCCTCAATATCATAAAACTTTTCAATTGAAGTAATAAGGGCGGCTGGTGACAACTTCAACAATATAGTAGTGCGCTTGTTCAATAAATGCCTATCAAAATCTGATATACCAAAGGATTGGAATAACGCTCTCATGGTACTGATATTCAAAAAGGGTGACAAGACGGATATTAAAAATTACAGGCCCATCAGTCTCTTATCCAACTTTTATAAAATATTTACAGGAATTTTGACAAGGAGAATAGAAAACAGACTAGAGGAATCGCAATCAAGAGAACAAGCTGGCTTTAGAAAAGGCTTCATTACACTTGACCATATCCAAGCTTTAAGGGAAGGAATCGAAAGACACAATGAGTATGAAATACCTCTGTGTCTAGCGTTTATTGATTATGAAAAGGCCTTCGATTCAGTAATATCACAAACTGTCTTAACATCATTAAAAAATATTGGAGTTGAAATACCATACATCAAAATTTTAGACACGATTTATAAAAAAGCGACAGCCACTATTAATAATAACCAACAAGAAGCAAATATCATCTTAAAGAAGGGGTAAGACAAGGAGATTCCATCTCTCCCAAATTTTTATAGCGGTAATGGAAGAACTATTTAAAAAAATAGAATGGAATGAAAAGGGAATCAATATCAACGGGGAAAGATTACATTACCTGAGATTTGCAGATGATATCGTAATAATTAGTTGCCATCCAAAAGAGCTGAATGAAATGATAAAGGAACTGGGAAATGTGAGTATTCAAGCTGGTATGAAAATGAACTTGTCGAAGTAATGTTCAACGAATTTGTACAAAAAGAAGAAATAAAAGTAAACGAAAACATCATAGAAGAAGTTAAAAGCTACATATACTTAGGACAAGAAATTACTATGGACGGAAGAATGGAAAACGAGATTTACAGAAGAACTAAAATAGGATGGAGTGCATTTGGGAGGAATAATATCATATTTGAAAGTAGGATGCCTCTAAGTATGGAGAGTATTTGATCAATGTGTCTTACCTGCCATAACTTACGGATGTGAAACATGGAATCTATCGAAAAAAAACTATACAAAAACTGCAGACAACTCAAAGAAGTATGGAAAGAAGTATGTTGGGTATAACGAAGAGAGACAGAAAAATAATGGGATGGATAAGAAGCAAAACGAAGGTGATGGACATTGCGGAAAGAATTAAGAGAAAGAAGTGGAGATGGGCGGGACATATTGCAAGAATGAGAGATGGACCACACAAATATTACAGGTACCCGAGAAATATTAAAAGACCAAGAGGAAGACCTAAGGGAAGATGGATAGATGAAATTAGGGAAGTTGCGGGAACAAGATGGCAGGCAGTTGCTCAGGATAGATCATGTTGAAAGAATTTAGAGGAGACCTTTGTTCAAAAGTGGACTACCAATGGTTGATAATTATGATGATGATCATAAAACTTTTTTTATCACCAACAGAAAAAAATCGACTGTTCTTCTTAAAATGACTTACCTATCCTGTATGGTTGTTTTACCCTGAGGGTTCATAAGCCCCCATATAAATTTCCCCCATTTAAAACCTCGCTGGACATTGCTTAGCTTCAGTGATCTTACGCGACTGTTTTATTCAACGTGCCCTAGACGCTGGCTTAATACGACTTTGAAGCTGGAATCCGGTAAAATAAAATTTAGAAAATACACACCACACAGATATACCATGCCGATCGATTAGGCTTTCGGTCAAAATCTTATTTGTCTTCGATTTTGTTTTTGGCTGTGTTTACAGGCTGCAATCAGACTTGTAATGGGCTTAGAATAGCTTGCAGTTTATTATATCTCCACCTTCTATTTCACCCGTGTAGCTTTAAAGCTAAAATATCCTTTTTTTTTTGCTCTATGTATTTTTAATATCTAAGGCAGGGTTTCACTCCCATTAGTTGGAAACTTACAGACCAACTACCCACATTGATTACCGACAGCCTGAATTGAGTCGGTGTAATATCAAGCATCCCGAGGGCGCAAACCTACGTGGTCACCCACAAATTAAGGCATCGCTGGACGTTACTTAACTTCAGTAATCTAAAAGGAACTGGTATATTCAACGTGCCATTGACGAGAATTTGTGTCTTATTTAAATAATTGATAAAAAGATAAAAATGGATAGAACATTGACTTGAAAATTTTAAAAACATCAGAATTCAGCTTTATTTTGGGTCACCCCACTCATCAACCATTCTCAACCGCACCTAATGTATACCAGAGTGAACCAAGTCGCTCTTCTTCTCTCCGTTATCAGTATATTCTTATCAGTTGAAACAATTCAAGGCCAAACCAAACGTCGTTTAATATCAACGAAAGGTTATAAAATGAAAGACTTGCCAGGTCTATCGGAAGCGGAGATTAACGAAAACAAATTGGAATTGTTAGAAGTGATTCGGAATTATGGACCAAAGGCATTGCTGGAACTGAATCGTACGTCTTACTATAAAGGGGGATTTCTTGATAACTTTAGTTATTCGGACGATACTATGGGTAAGAAACCACATGAGGTTTGCCAAGTAAACTTTGTCAAACCAGCTCAGCAATGTTTGTACTGAGATTAGAATAATTGGAAAATTATTATTTTACTGGCAGTAACTCGGGATATTGTTTTCTGTTTCGATATTCTTTCTGTATACTAGACTAAGTTCATTCCTTTGATATGACCGACTATCTGTTTCACCCGTGCTTCGCTACGAATCTTATAGGACAGAAGCAATTGGGGTGAGGAGGGGGTATGGAACCTATATGTTTTCCCAGAGGGCTTTGAGGCATGGCCGCCGACCGGTTTCGAACTCGTATGTCGGGAATATTTGGTCATAATTTTACAAACCATCTCAAAGATATCGGACCGTAACTTACCGAATTTGGTCATTAAATTGTAAATTTGGCCGTAACACAAAAACGGTTTAATATTTTTTCTTCGATCGTGGACTCTAATTTGGGAGAGGGTCCATTCTCATCCATTTTTCGCTATCTGCTAATGTTTGGGATGTGGTCTTGCAACAGACAATCCCTCATACATACTTATATGCAAACAAATTTCTGATTTAGATAGGACTTCACAAGCTATTGATCGGTTCTACATACAAAAACTATTCGAGATTTTTTTCGACAAAAGGTCACTTTACGTTCTGACTATAAAATCATCCTATATATTTCTGCTATGGAGCGGCTGATTTCAATTTGGTTACCACAAATGCTGCTATCTAGATCTGGCCAATCAAACAATATAAAACAATTGATCGAAAATATATATTTCTGCTCTGGAGCGGCAGATCACAATAATACAACCTATTTTAGTGCAGACCCCACCAACCTGACTGTGTTCCTCTTTGGTCTGCGCAAATTCCGTCGAAAACATTGACGACAACAACTCATAGTATCGACCAGCATCGAGGGCCAACTACACCCTAAGTGATAGTATCGACTAGCATCGAGGGTCAACTACAGCCTAAATGATAGTATCGACCAGCATCGAGGGCCAACTACACCCGAAATGGGAGTATGTTGTTAACGTTTTTGACGACAGACCAAAGAGGAACACAGTCCAAACAGAATTTGATTACCTTTAACCGACAAGTAAATTATAAGCTTTCGCTTTTTTCAGATAAAGAAGAAAAAAGAAAAGAAAGATGGGACAATTTGATGGGCTTTTTTGATTACCCTGGTGGTATAGATCATTTCAAACATTTCTGGTGGCCCCATTACAGCAGAGTGTTTACTGTAACGACAACAGTATCAACAACCCGAGAACTACCCGCCAACTTATGGGACATAGATGATTTTGAAAAGAAATATACTTTGCCACCGACCAAGATTATATTTTGAGTTATAATTTCAAACGTTGGCAGATTTTCCAATATTTGCAAAGAAAAAATCAGATTGAATTAGGTACTTTGGCTGTAAGGAATTCTACAGCCACGGGAAGAGTGCATGCGAATTTGCGGGCTTCAGTTGGTATGCATATAATTTAAAATCGTCCAGTTTAATCGGATATAAATTTCTAGCGGTGATTTTTGAGATCAAAATAAGACGAAATGTTCTATGAACATGTGTCCGAAAATACATTCTTTCGGAGTTACATGAAAGGCTTCAAAGATACGAAAAATTACCTCTTGACCCTAATTTTGTCAATGAATGCATAAATCATCACAAACAATTGGGTATACAGTAGTATTTTGCATAGTGCTTTCTAAAAACACGACAAATTTTTAGGTTACTAATTGTAGAATTTTCATGATGATTTTAGGTAAAATTTAAACGATTCAAAAATGATATAGTCTATGGCACGTTGAATACACCAGTTCCCGTGCGATCACTGAAGTTAAGCAACGTCCAGCGAGGATGTTCCATGTGGATGTCCATGTGGGTTCGTACCCTCGTGATGCTATTTTTCCGGCCCAACCCAGGCTGAGTGAGGTCAATGTGGGTAGCTGGTTTGTAAAGAATGGAGGGTAAAACGTAAAAAAAAAACGTCTTGAATGAAAATAGATGTTAAAGAGACGTTAAACCAAATTAAAAAAAAATAATAATAAAAAAAAAGTATTGTAAATAATTATACACATCAAATTTACGCTCTAATGCTCGATAACGGTGCTTCGGAGTGAAACAGACATACTTTTTGTGTCTATAAAGAAAACACGAGTTTTCTGTATGACCCCCCCCCCCCCCCCCCCNCCCCCCCCCCCCAAACCGTGGAGTCATCTAAAATAATTTGAAATTTAATATTTGAAACACTATTCAACTAGAGTACGGTTGTTCAGAGCGAAACATCCATAGAGATTAATTTTTTTTAATGTGTTCTTAGCAACAGGCAATAAAAGACTGATTTTATTCTGAGAAGCACGAGTTTTCTCCTATAACATAATTTCATCCCATCTTGGAAGCTCTTTATTGAACATTTTCATCATATTTTGAGCTCACAAATCACACCTAAAAAGACTTTATATACGTTTATGGGCACCTTGTATGCATACTAGCTAAGCTATTAGAGGTCTCAACAAAGAAAACACACAAATCAATTTGTCAACTAACCTGAGTCCGGATTGTGATAAGTCCAAACCAAAATTTCCCATTTCAAAATTGCATTCTACTTAATGGGCAGTATAGGCATGATCGGAAAACGCCAGTGCTGTAACTGCTTTTTGATGTCCTGAGTATTCTCTTTCAACGTTCCCAGATTCGATGTTCCACAATCTGGCGGCATGGTCAGAAGAAGCTGAAAAATAAAGCATAAGCATTTATTATTTTAAATAATGTATAGTCGATCCAGGGACGCTTCTAGGGCTCCGAGCGCTGAAGTGATATTTCTGTTACTGATGTAATTATATTACATTAATTGACATGATTCTGGAGGCACATGCCAATTATTAGCTTAGAATTATAGATGTATGATGACAATTTGGAATCAATCACGAAAAAATACCCCCCCCTTAAAATTTGATATTTTACGTTTCAAGGTATGTACATTACGTAGAATTTAAAAATTGAATAAAAAAGTCCACTCATCCGCTGCGGCGTGCGTGGCACTTATGTCACGCATCTTTGACCGATTTTAATGAAACTTTGTATATATGTCCCATTTGGGGTCGTAATGGTCCTCGAAATATTTAGTTGATCTGAAAACAGAAAAGTCGTAATATCAGAATGGTCTAGCCATCATACTTCGCAGTATCTGCTCAACCTCTGAACATTTGCTCAAGTAAAAGAATTTGTTTTTTTATGCATACTACTCAACTGCTCATTGAGTAATGCTTCGTAGTAAGAGTAAGGTCTAATAATCAACTGAATATTTGCTTCTATTTATTATTATTAATTATGGCGGCCTTTTCTTTTGGAATTCCAAGTGCTGCGCCCACTAGTTAGGACTATTGGACACCTTTTTCCACATGTCTAGTATCTTGATCTTGTTACGCATACTACTCATTGTTGCCACTAAAATATTGGATACAAACTAAACCTGTTACCTGTGACAAGATACTTTGAATCGGCCGTAAAATCAGCGTCCCAAACCCATCTCTGATTTTCATGTTTAAGTTCTTGAACTAATGTAAAATCGTTTGTATTCCAAATACGAGCTGTTTGATCTGCAGAAGTTGTAACCAGTCGACTGAAAAATAATAAAAGAAATTACTGTCGTACAATCTCAAAATCCTTTCAAAATGTTTGGAGGTCCAACACAGCATGACAGTTTTTTCATCTCCGGTATAATTGTGAACGTTAGTGAACTCCACTTTTGACACCGTTATACATCCTGAAATACACTTCAAGTATGTGTGTATACGTATGTGTATGTTTGTTTGTTACGCGATACAACCCACAATTTTCATCCGATTTTGACGAAATTTGGTATACATGTTTAGGACATGAAGGAAATTTGCTGTATAGTTCTTGGGGGCCCAGGGGGCCCAATATGGTGTTTTTGGAAAATGATTTTTATCTTTTAGCGGCTTATTGTAGAAACGTAAAATTTTGATATGTTACGACTGCTGTTAAGAGCTTTTCATATTAATATTTTGTTTTTGAAAATGATTTTTTAAAATTAGATATTTTTTTTCTATAAATGACTACAACACTAACGTGAACACCTGATCATCTTGATCCACTAGTTTCAATGACTAAATACGAGCCATTACAAAGCATGATACCAAAATAAAACGTCCTCACGATGGTCGATTCTGAGCACCAGGACGACCTGGAACGCATATCATCACAGTCTCAGACAGAGGACATCAAAATCTTTACGATAATCTCATATCAACCTGTTCCTACAATTTTAATTAATTATGCATCTATAAATGGAAAAACGGTCGATTTCTTGAGAAAACCCGATTCTACAAGAGAGAAAGTAAACGTATAAACACATCTACAGCTGACACCGCATTGATGTTTGCCTTACGACACAGCACTTATTTTTCTTTTCTTTCTTTTTTTCCAACATGATACTAAAAAGATCATGTAAGATACTCTGCCCTATAAAATTATTCAGGGTCTGCGCATGACGTCATATGTCCATGTGAATTTTTTTTTTTTTTTNTTTTTTTTTTTTTTTTTTTTTTTTTTTTTTTTTTTTTTTTTTTCAGTGTTTTAACCTCCATTCTTTGGAAACTTGCCAACCAGGTACCCACATTGACTCAGCCAGCATGGGTTGAGCCGGTAATAGACAGCATCACAAGGGCTCTAACTCATGTGGTCCTCCAACAAATAAAACTTTGCTGGATGTGAACTGGTGTATTCAACGTGTTATAAACGCTGGCTAACCGCTCAATTCTTATTTCGTTTTTCTACGTCTACATTTTGTTGGGTTCGAAAAGGCGTAAATAAATCCAATCCAACTAACTCTGGGTGTCTACCAAATCGTCAAAGTGAAATTCCCTGACTTTTCCAGGTTTTTCAGTCTACTTTTCCAGATTTTCCAGTGTACTTTTTAAAAATTTTGACTCCCCCATCTGACTTAAAAAAACACAATATTGGGGACTTGGGCCCCCAAAAACTATACAGCAAATTTCCTTCATACCCTAAACATGTATACCAAAATTGTAGAGGAAAACGATAATGAGCGCCGCAGTCGAAATTTTTCAGGAAAAAACTCAATTTAAAAAATTCCTGACTTTTGGCGGTTCTTCGGCGTTCTTTCCTAAATTCCCTGACACTTCCAGTCTCCTAAAACTCCCTGACAATTCCAGGTATTCCAGGATTTCCAGTCTGGTAGACACCCTGTAACTTCTAGAGCGAAAATAGGTCATACTTGAGATTGTGAGATGTTACTTGAGGGTGACATCCTCACGGGCCGAGTTCACCTAAACTGATGGTGTAAAATAACAAGGAAAACAACTCTGCAATATTATTATGTTTGTACTACTGATGTAATTATATTGCAGTGATTGACATCGATTCCTGAATTTTCTTTATAATTTACTTTTTACTGTTCAGAAGTTAGTGTGAAAAACGGAATCCCTATGACAAAACATGGTGTAACTGATTTTACTAGATCTAGGACGATCTCTGTGGTCGAGTTGATGTTGTCGTTTTTACGTTTGCGACCACATCACTGATCCGTTTCCAGGTCAAATAAGACTGCGACCTCCACGAGGTTTGTCCAGAGGGATGTCGGGTCCAGACTTGTAGATTGGCTGAACAATCAAAGAGGTGATGGACGTCATGGGTGGTGTTCTAACATAGGGAAAAAATGTCTGGTATTGTTGAGTCAAGTCTGGTTTTGTAATTTTGCAGTCCGTGTTGATCGAGGAAGACTCTTCTCAGACTGGACTATCTCTGGCAACACACTGGTTCTGAGCACTCGGTTAGGTGTTTATTTTTCCATTACTTGATTGACGTTATGACGGTGTTTGTATGAATTCGCTGTAAAATTGATTTGTGGTTATTGTTGTTTGGCTCTTCTTGTAGGTAATCTTGTGGTCGAGTTGTTAAGACTATTGATTCTTAACCCGGAGGATGTGGCTTCGAAAAAGCCATGCCATTTCACATTACATCAGGAGTGTCCTGAGTAATGCGAAAACAGTTCTGTTGCATAACTTTAATAAAAAATAATTTTGAACACATAAAAGAAATTACGTATTTCCGTAAGTGTAATTTCTACCAATCCAAATAACTATGACTTACTAACATCCATATTGAATATGAATCATACCTGAGATTGTGAGATGTTACTTGAGGGAGATATCCTCACGGGCAGAGTCACCTGATGGTTTAAAATAAAACAACTGTGCTTATTGTTATCTTACGGACGTAATTATATTGCAGCACTTGACATAGTTTTGGGGGACCATGCCAATTATTAGCATCCAAGATTAGATATATAATGACAAATAAAAAGAACTGGCAGCAAACAGCAACATCTATAGAGCTGCATTTTCATACATCTGGCTACAATCGCATTCGATGATTCCACTATTGATTGATTAAAAAAACTACCGAATAAAGCTTAAATAAAATAGATACGTACGATGAATTGGNAACAACTTCTATAGAGCTGCATTTTCATACATCTGGCTACCATCGGATTCGATGATTCCACTATTGATTGATTTAAAAAACTACCGAATAAAGCTTAAATAAAAAGAAATTGGTTACTGTGCCATGAACCTCTTTATCAAATAAAATAGATACGTACGATGAATTGGGACTAAATTTACATTTGAGTCCATATCTTCTATGGACTTCGATTTTATGTTTTGGGGTAGCTTTGGTACAGGGTCTATCAGTTTCTTCTCCTTCCCCATTTTGAATTTTAGGATTCGACAGATGCCAAATAAAACAATGACCCAAACTGTTAACAGCCGCCATGAGATTGCCTTCTGGATCAATGTCGATTGATTGAATAGATGCGTCGTTGCCACCAGGAACCTTAAAATAGAAAAACATTATCAATATAACTTCCTCACCATTTTACCTTTGTAGTAGTAGTAATAGCAGTTTCGCCAAGTTTGAAGCTTTTGAAAATTTGTCACTTTAATTGACCGAACGGAGTGAGATCTAGTTTTCTCCGCGATAATTCTTTACACGTTTGTTGTTCGTTCCACGATAAATTTAGAACGCCTTTTCCGATTGGTATAGACATTTTATTATACTTTAGCGGCGTTCCCTCTTAAAATCAACTATTTTTCTCAATTTTACATCCAGATATGGAATAATGGTAGAGGTTGATATGAGATGTTGATGGCCCTTGGTTGGAACCGTTATAGTGTGCGTTCCAGGTCATCCCGGTGCGTAGAACCGGCCATCGTGAGGACGTTTGTAATTTTATTATGTTCATAGAATTCGCTGAGCCTTTTGGACCACCAGAGGTTCAAAATGGTCATTTTAAGCAAGTGAGTTCCACAGTTCACATAGTATTGTGCTCCAGTTTGTAGGATCTACATTCAAATATTTTTTTGTTGTTGTGATTAGTATTCGGGCCATTTGTTTATGCCAATTGTTTGAATCTACGAGTAAATAGCAGCATTTGGAGTAAGTCAGTTGAAATCAGACGAAATAAATACAGAGGTGTTGTTATCCAACGAAAGCTAGAGGATTTTAAAGATTTACATCTTAGGTCGGAAAAATCCGAGTATAAATTTTAAATTTCAGGTGAGTGAGATCTACAGTTCACAGAACTACTCGTGGGATGTAGTTTACATACGGTGTCAATAATGTGGGTTTGACTGAAAGACCTCAATTTTGTTAAGTTCAAGATATTTATAGAAGTAGTTAGAGCAGACCTACTGGTAGTTGTTCCTATAATGAGAAAATACAATATTTAAATTTAACTCTCATCATTTTTTCATAACTAACGTCATCTGTGTTAATTTTTTGTTACACTGATGTGGTAATAATTTTGTGTTACACTAATGCGGTGATATTTTTTTGTTACCATATAGTGCCAAAGCGCCGGCGGGACAGTGTTTAACTTTCGCTCACCAATTGCTCGTTGTGATCTGTTCGAATGTCCCAAATATGTACCACACCACTTTGATCTCCCACAATAAGTTCTCCTTGATTTGGATGCAGACAGACGCAGTTGACAGGGGCGCTTACTTGGAATATTCGTTGACATTGAAGACTGTTCGATCTGAAATTAAGAAATAAAAGAAAAACAGAGTTGAGTGAACAGAAGTTATTTATTCATCAATGGAAGTGGGGTTTAACTAGTAGTTCTATGCACTGTAGACCTCTCTAACGAGTCAAATTCTATGAAATTAATAAATGCCCATATTGCCCATACTCATGCTGATCAGAATCGGAACAAGCGTACATCTTGTATAGTCCATGTCACACCGTTCGTCCAGAGAGTCTAGCTTCCTTTAATTTTCTTCGAGGAAAATGCTTCACTACCTATATTGGCTACTCTAATTTGATATTGGAAAGGTTTATTATTATTTAAGCGACCTTCCAATCTAATACCATCACTGATCCCGTCAATTATTGGCTTTCTGTACCGACATCGACAACAGAAATTTCCTGCTTGTGTCGACAATAAAGCGGCTAATTAATTTAAAACTGTGTTACTCCAAATTCTGCTACCTAGATCAGACATTGCATCCTATATTTGGTAGAAGTAGCATCAATCAAACAATATAAAACAATTGCCAGAAATAAAGATCACAATAAAACGATGTATTTGATTGCAGACCCTACCAATCTAAAACATAATGTTTTACAGAAATCCATTTGGGACCGTGGTCTTACTTGGTCTGAAAATAGCGCGAATGACGTTCAAAACGTTAACAAGAACATTTTTTGCCTTTGAAGTGAGACTACAAGACCAAAGCGGTTCTTTTTGTAATAATAATTGTTAAACTAACCTCAAGTCCCAAATTTTAGCACTACAATCTTCTCCTCCAGTGAACATCCATTTTCCGTCTTCTTGAAATCCTACTTCCGTCACATTCTTGCTGCAGCCTTCATAGTTAATCACATGACTTGGATTATCCGTGGTCAAATCATACATCCGGATGTGTTGGTAACCTGTATTGTGTACATTAAAATGAGAGGGTATAAAGTTTGTTCGCCTCCACGTGGTGTGCCCTGGTGAAGAACTAGCACATCAGACAATCATCATGTGATATTTTATTTTGCACACTTAGAGTAATGAGAAGTAAGCAAAGATAAAAAAAAAATATTCACGGCAAACCGAACACAATCCGGAGGAGGAGTTGATTGGTTTACTTGGTCTGTTCTGAAAAAATCTGGCTTGCTAAGTTTGTTGACAATAAAGAATTGCCTCTTGATCTCCTAGTTTACTATGAATGTGTTAAATTATATTTTTCGGTATTTTTTACTTTCTTTGATGTAAAAAATACTGAAAAATATAATTAGATGTAAAAAATACTGAAAAAGAAGCCATACGCTAAATAAATTAGTTAGGATGAGATTTTTCTTTTGAAAATGTCGAAGGCGTAATAGTTTATAGCAATTATAAAGTGTGCATCACACTCGGCTTGCATACAGGGCTCGTGGTCGGATCCANATAAGGTTTTTTTTTTTTTTTTTTCAAATTTTCTACTTGGTCTGCATGTGTTTATGGGTATCTCAGCCTTCTGCTTCTGAGGACAATTAACTATCACAATAGCGATAAAAAAAAGAATTATGAGATAATTTATAATAAAAACTAAGGGAAATTGGAATGGTCATAAAAAATACATTTCACCTAATACTATGATGGCCACAAAAAATGTGACATAATAACAGAAAAAAATATGTGATACTTGCTTTGTCACACGTGCATCGCTCGTTTATTATATTGCTATTTTTGTTTTCCAAGGACAAAGGAGATTAGGGAAGAGGACACGTCCGTGTGCCTTTTGGCCTTTAAAAACACAGATTTCTCGTTTATATGTTTCGCTAGAGGCGTAGGATATATACCTAGCCGTTCTGTGCCTGATCCCTGTTTCAAGCTTGTATAAATCTGGACAGAATTTTGCAAGTACTAAAAAGTAAACTAAAGATTTCTAGCTTTATTTTTAATCTTGTCGTAACAAAATTTAAGATATCAGACCGTGAATCGCCGAATTTGGTCGATAAATTAGAAATTTCAGCGTAACTCGAAAACGGGGTAATTTTTTTTTTTTCTGCTAATTTTCCTAAAGTACTAGACCATGATATTGGAAGGTCCATTCTCATCAATGTTTAGCAATCTGCTACCGTTTGTGCTGTGGTATTGTAACCTCACTCCTACCTCATAGGTATGAGTACACACAGATTTAAATGTTCAGATATCGATAGGACTTCAAAGTGGCGATGAGGCTATTAAAATGATATATACAATCTCTTTACGGTCTGTTCTTACCTGCGCATGCTAGTAAATGTTTATCAGGCGTTATTCGCAAAGCATTTACTTGCTGAATTCTGAAGTTAAGGAAAGTGTAATTACCAAATGTTTCCCTTACTGACAAAGATTTCATGGTTAAAAAAGGTCTTTTTGACATTCATGAAAACTTACAAACACACATTCACATCACTCAACTGGGGTTGGGCCGGGCATAGCGAACATCACGAGGTCGCAAACCTACGTCGTTACCTGCCAAGTAAAACTTGTTGGTCGTTGATTAACTTAAGTGATCTAACGGAAATTTGGTTATTTGAGATACTCAGTATTTATGATTACATTAAAACGTAATTTATCCCCTCATGTTGAACCATGATGTTAGTTTTAAGACCAATATGACCGGAAACAAATAATGTTCTTGAAATCAAGTTGAATCTACATCATTTTACTTTTACATCGTCATCATCTCTCGGTCGTCGATTGGATTTTTTATTCGATTTTTGGTTTCTACGTAATTTGAATCGTAAAATCAAATTTTGAGTGGGTATTATTTTTTTTCTTTTTTTTTCAAGAGGATTTCTAAGGTTCATTATAAATAATAATAAACCAAAATCTTCAACATAATTTCCATCAATAGGTATGTTAGTTATCAATGTTCACTTAGCATGGGTCTTGACCCGTTATTACTAAATTATAAGGTTATCTTCTCCATCTATAGAAATAAATTTAGGTCTGCCATAGATTCCAAGTACCTATACTATTTCTCCGATTACGATGAAATTCTGGTGAAATTTTGTGCGCCATCCCACGAAGGATTCAAATTTATATTTGGTCACGTGGCTCTAGATTTCTTCAGAGTGACCTATCAAATTACAACGTATGCTATATAAAATCCTTGCAAAATACTCTACTAAAACATGTCTTTATTTGAAAAGGATACAGAGTCGGCATGTTGGATTGTCCTCGTGCACACCATACTGTTTGCCTGCCATAGTTTGATAGTGTGATCATAGCCCCCAGTGGCAAGAATAACATCCTCCATGCTTCCCATGCCCGAGGGTCCAGGTTGGTCCATTGTAAAACTTATGTTATTCTGAAAAGTAAACGAAGACAATCTTTTAAATCTTCCTCAACATTTCTCTGGTAATATGACCAAACGTTGATTGATTTCATTTCAGAATGCTATAAAATTTTCAATTAGGCGCAGGGTTTATGAAACACTCGCGTGGACTAAGCATGTACAACGAGTATGTAGTTTAAATAAATAAAACCATTACAATGCATAATCACGATGTCTCGTTGTAAGTACCAAGACGACCTGGAACACACAGCAACAAAGTTCCGGCCAAGAGCTATCAAAAATTTCAGGTACTCTCATATGAACCTATTTCTAACATTTTTTAAAACATGAATATATGAGACTCACTCAAGTCAAAATTATTTAAAAAAATAATTTTCAAAATGCTAACAACCAAAAACGCTTTTACATATCATTGACCGACCGAAGTGAAGTCTAGTTTTAACTCCTCGGTTTTTCTTTTGTTCATCTAAAGTGTACCGTGAGAACTTCCGTAGCTTGTCCGATTTTAATTAAACTTGGTAGAAATATTTATTAGGTTCATAGAATTTGCTGATTGGTCCAAAATGTGTGAGGTCTATAGTTTACAGAACTATATCCCGACTGTCTCCAAGGTCTCACTGATATATGGTACAACCAAAGAGGGACACGTATATTAAAGGCGAAAGATTTTTTCGCTCTGAAGGTCCTCACGATGGCTGGTTCTACGTAAATGTAGAGTGCATACCATCACATCCAAGGGCCATCAAAACGTTTTCGGTGACCTCATATAAACTTATTTCTACCATATTCCCAAACCTGAATCCAAAAATGTGAAGAACCGCTTATTTTAGGAATAATACCGATACAGCGACAACTTTATTTTAAAAAAAACATCTCGGTCGTCATACAACGTAAAACAATTTTGAGAAATTTAGGTAGTTAATAGTCTTTGAAATTTTATTTCTTGTCCAATACATAATAAGAGGAAAATCTTTATCACCACGACTAAATTCATAACAAGCTTATCGGCAATTAAACATTTTAGATAAAGGCACATACCTACATTAAGAGATATTTGCAATGAACTGACTTTTGAATGAATTTAATTAAGTATGTACCAAAAAACTGATTGATTTTTTAAGGTAGGTAAGTATATGATCTGACGTTTGTAATTAATATAATTCAGTACGGTACCTAAAATCTGAATGATTTTTTGGGACCAGACAGATACTATCATTTTTTTTCTGAGCAACTAACCTAACTTAAAATATGATTAATTGAAAGTAGAAGGTTAATTTTCACGATTAAATGGTGGAAAATACGAGAAAACTCACATTTAAATGTTTAATTCACAATTTTATTGCTTGAAAATCGACGAAACTTTGGAGAAAGCCCAAGAGTTTTTAGAGAGCGACTTTATGAGAAGAACAAGTTTAATCGAGGCATGGCCGATCAAAACGTTTCCTAAC
>CM022883.1:15381535-15420236 GCA_012654025.1 Pachypsylla venusta
TTTTTTTTTTTTCAATAAAACGGAGCTAGAGAGAACTATTGTCTAATTTTGTTACACCCTGTATAGCGGCTCCGTTTTTAAATTTGATGAAATACCCAGTTCACTTATTGTATTCCAAAAAAGGTTTCTCATCTACTAAAATCATCAAGAATAGACATTCTCATTTCCATCACTGCCATAGGATGACAAAGTCAAATCTCATAATTTTTTTCTGGAGGTGAAAATGAGATCGTTTGGAGTTCAGCCATTTTCGAGTAGAAAGGCGGCCGCGATCTATTTGCAGCATTCCATTCCTAGCGACCAATACGCGCGAGATGGTAATTTGGGACAAACAGTTATATGGAAGCTAAATAAGAAAACATTTGGGCTAAAAAAATAAAGGAATGAGAAATTTTCCTATGAGTTATTTACTCTGATACCTGATACTGTAATGAAATTTTTTCATTGATCTGGCTCGGCTGTGAAAATAATAAGAAGATGAATGTTTTATTATTTTGGCTCAAAATGTTTTCTTATTTAGGTTTCTTTTTACTGTTTGTCCTAAAACACCACCTTAAATCAGACTTTCTACCGAAAATGGCTGCTTTTAATTTTAACCTCCAGAAAGAATGAGACTTGACTTTGTCATCCTTGATGATTTAAGTAGATGAAACACTTTTTTTTTAATACACTTTTACGTCACATATAAACGGGACTCGTTATACAGGGTGTAAGAATATTAAAATTTAAACCTCTTTATCATCACCGGACCTGATTATTTTCTTGAAACAATGAAAAGGAAAGTTATTCCTTACTTTATTCGGATTTTTATGTTAACAAAAATTAGTTGCAAATTCTATTAAAATTTCTTAAGAAATCGACACTTTTTGTCAATAAAAGTCTCTTCTGGGGGTCGAACCTGGATCTCTCTATAACCATTCGATTGGTCATGGCCCCTTTTCTAACAATAGGCGTCAAAATTGCTAACCCTAGAAATTTTGAAAATTAAAAAAATCAAATCCGTTTAAGAGTTCTTTGTCCAATATTGGCAGGGAAACTAAAGGAGTAAGCCAAAAATGACCCACTGCACCCCCCCCCCCCNCCCCCCCCCCCCCCAATGAGAACCTATCAGAACCCTATAAAATATTAAATTTCCCGGTTTCTGCCGAATATATATGGCCGGTTTCACCTCCGAAAAATCGGATTGTTGAAGTATAGATACCACTTCGGGATGAATTTCGTAACCGTAGCGAGGCACAGCCACAGGCGCAAATAAAGGGGGGTGATAGGGGCGATCGGACTCCTCAACTGGAGACCATTATCTGCCCCTGCACGGACATAGTTACTAGTTATATATAATAGTATCATTATCAACTAAGAAACGACTAAGTATTGGACTTCAAGGGACTAACAACAAAATAATGAGAAGTTTAAATTTGATTTTTTCTTTAAAGTTAAGTAATATGTTCGCTGTCATTTCATCATTTTACTTTAAGGCATAAATAACAAATTTCACACCTTAGTTTACAAAATAGATTTAAATTATTTAAAAAAAAATATATTCTCTTATGACAGGATGTTTAATCCTTATAAACTTGTTAGGACATCTCAATTATTGTAAGCTTTTGAATCAGTGTCGAAGTTTGCGATTTGAAAAGATATGGAATCATGTAATTGTACAGTAAAATACAAATGTTTTGAATCAGTGATCAGTGTCGTAGCATAATGACAGGATGTTTAATACTTACCTATAGTCTTGTAAGTTGTAAGGACATCCATGCGTGGATATAGGGGAGGGCCTGTGAGTTTTTAAATCAAATGAATGGTGATACGCTGTGTTTTTTATCCCATTGTCATGACGCTTATAAAATCGCTTGTCACCCCTATGAAAGGTATTCGTGGTAAGCTCTACAGCTTTTAACAAATTAGGTATCGTATCTTGATAAACATTGCATTAAAAAGTACTGCCCACAGGACCCGAACCCCCGGTCTCTAGGTTATGAGTCCCTCCCACCTCCAAATTTTCTATTAGGTATATACCTAATGTAAAATGTGTNCTAGGTTATGAGTCCCTCCCCCTTCAAATTTTCTATTAGGTGTTTTGTGCGAGGGTCCCCCCCCTAAAACAAGAGGGCTATATCCTCGCATGGGGACATATACATTATTGTTTTAAGTATTTAAATCAGTGGAATGATAAAATAAAGAACTTTTGAATCCGTGTTGTATAGGTTGGTATACTATATACAAATTATTGAAATATGTATTGTAGGTACAGTAAAATAATTTTTCTTTTAAGAAAAGTAAAATATGTTCTTCTATGAGACGATGTTCAATTCTTATAGGCTTCTTAGTGTTAGAACATATTTTATTTCACTAACTCAAAAGTGCTATATTATCATAATAGCGCTTTTGAGTTAGTGTCGTAATATAGTGAAATACAAATCTCTTGAATTTGTGTCGTACTTCGTAAGCTACTAAAATTCAATGTTTTTGAATAGGTGTCATTTTTTTTTTTAAAAAAAAGAAATACTTAAAGAGTTCAAATCACCAAAGATAGAGATTTATATATCTACCTATGTAGGTTAAACTGAATGAAGTTTATGCTGACTATTGCTTTTAATGTAGAGTTCATTCAGTTTAACCTACAACTACCTTTGTAGGTTAAACTGAATGGAGTTTTTTTCTCAAAAAATTCCCCGTGGATAAGTTTTTTGAAAAAAAAAATTAATAATAAATTTATCAGACAACTTCTTTTGAAAATTATAACTCATAGTCCCGCTCTACCGGGTGGTACATCTCATATCTTGAGTATATTCTTTCATTATTAGACGGTATTTTAACATGCCTCAGCAAATAATGCTGATTTAGAGTTTAGTAGTATGTAGAGGAGAAGAGGAAAAATATAGTAACATACAATATATTTTATTAGTTCATGTGTTTTATAATAGGTGTCTTAACAACTTTGTATATTATTTAACAAAATTCCAATAAAGGCTTATTTATTTATTTGAACATCATTTTGGTCAACATTTATTGAGACTCATCTCAGGGTTCCCTGTAGCATTTACGAGTAGATGCCATTTTCCTGAAAATAATCCTTATGCGTATCATACCACAACCACAAGATTAAGAAACTTTTCTAGGGCAATGGCTCGCTTGCATGAATTTATTTTTCAAGTAAAATTACTCATTATTCTGAATTACCTTCCTATTGTCCATATTAATAGGGTTATTTAAATTCCCACAAACATGATGAATAGAAACTGAAAAAAGACTCCCTATAATCGTCTTTAAATTTGCTCCAAAAGAACGAATCAGTACAGGTAAAGGAGCTGTGCTATATTAGAGAATACACTTCACATTACTTATCAGGGTAAAAATAATAAGCAATGTTTGGTTTAAATTTAAATGAGGTTGTATTTAAATTGATATGTATAGAACTTAAAGAGGGTTCCTTTTTGGAGAACAATTTTTCAGTGTAAGTAGGTAGGTACAAGCACCACTTCGCATACCTAACACGCATAGTGTTTAGAATATACTCTCTGCAAATACGTCATTTACAATTATGTAATATTGTATCATTCCGGATGATGATAAAATAAACATAAATATTTTTTTAGCGGTTAGGAACAGCCTCTGTAACTCAGTTGGTAGTACTAGTAGATTCCTGAAGTTTGCTTGCAAGCAATGTCTTAGAAAGCAGAAACTTAGAAAAAATAGAAACCTATGAACGCTCTCACTAGTAAACATTAGAGAGATTTCGCAAATTTATCGTAATACGAAAACCATCCCGAAAACGATGTTGGGTCGAGTTTTCGTCTCTGTGCATGACACAAATTTTTGGAGCTCGGTTTTCGTTTTGGGAGTCCCCATAATTCGAATAGATTATCGGGTTGTTTTTTTGGTAAACGAAAAGGAAACTAGTTGAGAAAATCCCGCGCAGTTTCAAAATATTTATAATTCACTTATGATATGAAACTTTTTTTTCTGGCAAGTGTTCATTTTTTAAATTCTTTTTCATGCGAGTATTTGGTATTTAATTTGTATAATTAGTTTTATTCGGGCGGTATAAATAAGGTCCATTATTATTATTATTATCTTAGCTTAAAATAAAACAAATAATTGTTTTAAGTCATTTAAGTGTACGGAACAAATTCCTCTTTACCGGTGTATAGGTACCCAGTGAGCGAGGAGTGTGGCGTGTGATGTTTGGGCACCCAGTATATATTAGTGACTATAATATTATTTAATGTATTTCTTTGAAATAAAGAAGTTAAATGTAATAAAATATATATTATTTTCAATTTTATATTATAACAACCGGCTTCTGTAGCTTAGTGCCACTCTACTACAGTAAGCAACATATCTCTGACATAATTCAGAGTCAGACCGAAATATTTGGATACAAATATGCATTCTGATTCTGGAATTGACAGAGCCCAACCGTATTCTGTGATTTTTGAGAGTAAAAATTGACTAGTGCTTTGTATTTCTGTTATTCAAAGAAGAAATATTATTGAGGATGTTTGTAGTCATTTTCAAATAAAACAATTTCCAACTATTTTTTTATCGACTACAAGTAAATTGATGAGTCACGAGCGCTTTCGTCTGTTACGACATCTTCTAGTGAACTGACTCATCAATTTACAATTTACTTGTTGTCGATACAAAATTAATTAGAAATTCTTATATTTTTTTTATTCTAAGAATTAGTCATTACTGTAAGCTCGAACCGCCAACCCTCGGCATGAATCCTCTATGCTTAATCAACCAAGCTAATTGTGTGGACACAAATTCACTACCTATAGTAACTGCTCTTAGATAGTATTTTTAAGTAGATGAAAACCGTCAAAAAAAGAGGCGAATAAAAAAGATAGCAGTAAAAACCGCCAACGGTAAATTTGATATCAGCCAATAGTGTAGCGAATATAAATGGACAGCAAATTTGAAGCTTTAGCTCTAACCGTTCTCTTTTTAGCAGGATTAATAAAAAAACGGTAAAAAGTTACAAACACCCGAAAGCAGTAGATTGCATTCCAACCATGTCTAATTAATTTAATATAATTAGGCAAAAAACGGTAAAAAGTTACAAACACCCGAAAGCAGTAGATTGAATTCCAACCACGTATAATTAATTTAATATAATTAGGCAATACATTTTAAGCTCTATACCCATCGTTCTCTTTTTAGGCAGGATGAATGAAAACCGCAACAGCAGTAGATTCGATTTCATCCAAAAGTTTCCTTAGGCATAAAAGTGACATACATATCAAATTCTCTAGCACATAATGTTCTTGAGATACTTGTATCTTGTTTGCAGACAGACGATAGACAAATAATATACACATGAAGAATGTCTCAAACTTGAGATTTGGGGTCTGGGTTCCTCAAAACGTGTTTTGGCATTGATAATAAAGAAAGTCAAAATGAACTGGTGCTCAAGGGATTAGCCATTGATTAATCAAAGATTAAATGAAACCCGAGATTGCCGTTATATGAGGATAAGATGAAAGAACCTTTCAGCTCTAATGTTACGGTGACCTTTAAAATAATCTGTACCAGCTCGGTTATTTATAGTTATCCAAGAAAAGAGTTCCGATTTATTTGGTTGACGCTAATAAATCGGTAGCAATTTATTCATGACGAGCTTGGTGGAACTTTTGGTGACTTTTATTAAAAAATTTTTTTAGAGGTAACTTTTTTTGAAAATTAATTATTGATTTATTAACATAGAAGTCATTTATTGTGGTGGAATGAAGAGATCAGTTTGTAAACTAAAATATGTCTTGGTAGTATAAGTTGATTGTTAAATGTAGGAACTTCCTAATAATAATTATGAAAATTCAGTCAGGGACTCCAACTTTTTTGGACAAAAAATTAAGACTTGTACACACACANAAAAAAAAAAAAAAAAAAAAAAAAAAAAAAAAAAAAAAAAAAAAAAAAAAAAACGTAGAAAAGGGAAAAGATATAGTTCTGGCCATATAAACTTGGGGAATGGGTGTGATTCTACAAGCTCTGGATATTTCACATGAATCCGGTCTAGCAATTTTAATCGATAATTTGGAATTCATAATATTGCAGTCCGGCTTGACCCAAGAGACATGAATATCCTACAAAAAGAAACCTTACGAAATCTCAACAAATACCAATGAATAAGCTTCCCTTACCATTGAATAAGAAAATAATCACACGACCCTTGTGATTATTTTCTTTTCCAAAAATTGAACATACCACTGCGAATACGAGTAATCCCCAAAAATGCATATAAATAGTGCAATCTCGAAAACGGCTTCCACGAGTGAATCATTTTTTGGCCCAAGTGCTTTCCAAATGGAGAAATCATAAATTTGGAGGATAAGACACATTTTAGTCAGATAGTTCATTTTTCGGGATCTACCAAAAATGTAATAGATATCAGTATTTCCGAAACATCCATTGTTTAATCAGCTTGAAACCAACACCTTTTTGGTCGTCACTCCAGGAGGTGATATTTTAAACCGTACATCAGTTCTCCTTTAATAATAATAGCCGTCCTGTGCATCATAATAATATGGTTATTTATTCTGAATTTTATCTAAATTAACAAATGAGCTTTGTACAGGGTGTGTTCACATTAAAATCAATTAGGATGAGATACAGGATGGTCAGTTGGTCATTATTCACCTTAGTGAAATAGTCTTTTGATTTGCTAGCTGCATAGTCTACATCTATTATTTTCTCCGTAACTCCGTAACGGCAATGCTTACCTTTTGATTTAAATTAAAATTTCAAACTTCCTTAGCTTTTGATTTAAATTAAAATTTCAAACTTCCTTAGCTTTTGATTTAAATGAAAATTTCAAACTTTCTCGATTTACCGAGCTTGTTATTCACTGACGATGAATCGAATGATTCGAAACTAGTTTCTTCATAAATATTCGAAACTAGTTTCTTCATAAAATAAGTGTTTTGTTTTAATTTATTTAAAAGTTAATATCAAATTTTGTAATACGAATATGTACCTATAGATATAAAGGGTGTTTTCAAATTTGCGAGAACTCAAGAATTTGGTCAATGGATTGGAATTTTAGGATGCAACAAAAAACGTTCAGAATAATTATTCTACGAGTGCCTATGTATTCAAATTTTGCAAACATGTTTGCTAAGCTGCATATTTTTTTACCCCAAACATCTTTTCAAATAGTAGCAAATTCATTTTTGTTACAATTTTGCAAAATTCGCATTTTTTTCTGCTAAAAAAGATCATGTAGGTATATTGTGTTCTGTTAGGGTCATATTATAAAACTCCACTCAAGTGTTAGTTGTCACTCTGACTACAAATTATGTGATTAATTGGTCCTATTAATCACATACGAAAATTCGTCTGAATACGATTCGCTAGTTTGATAATTATTATTGGCTATTAAGGAAATGTAAAAGTATATGATTTGATGTATCACACTAACTTATGTGTTAATGTCAGCAGAGAAAAAGTAAATTTCGCGAGATTGTAATAAAATAAAAATAAAATGAGCCAGCTTCTAATATGGCACGTTGATATCACCAGTTCCCATTGGATCACTGAAGTTATGCAACGTACAGCAAGGTTGTAAGATGTGGGTGTCCACGTGGGCATCCACAAGATGTGGGTGTCCACGATTTTCTCAAAAAAAAATAATAAAAAAAAATCTGTTTCTATTTGAAGCTGGGATTAATCCATGATGAACGCTATTTATTGAATCTGAAAATTCCTATCTGTTCTCGAGACATTTGATTGGTTATCCAATTCAAAAATACCCTGTACATATATTGAAATTCACCATAACTTTTTTAGTATCTAACTCATTTACAAAAATACCCTGTACACAATTACACATATCGAAATTCACCATAACTTTATAGTAACTGATTTACAAAAATACCCTGTACATATATTGAAATTCACCATAACTTTTTTAGTATCTAACTCATTTACAAAAATACCCTGTACACATATAGAAATTCACCATATCTTTTTTAGTATCTAACTCAATTTACAAAAGTACCCTGTACACATATCATATGAAATTCACCATATCTTTTTTAGTATCTAACTCAATTTACAAAAATACCCTGTACATATATCATAATTCACCATAACTTTATAGTAACTCATTTACAAAAATACCCTGTACATACCGGGTGGTTCATTTTAAGTGACGCAGTCGATTTTCTCGGTCCCTGTAGGAGACACAAAAATCTATTCTGCGATTATTATCATAGCTCAAAGGGGGACATGCTATAGTGACCTTTGCAACTTTTTCAAGGTTACCCTTCAAGGTTATTCTAAGGTCAACTTCATTTTCTTAAATAGAACGATATTAATTTTTATTGCATATTTGAACTTTACGTAAAATTCTACATTCATTCAAATATTTACTTTTTGTTTTCACTTGATTTTTTTTTCCATGTTTTTAAGGTCAGTATTTTTTTTCTCAAGCATGATGTGGCGTGCGACATATCAAACTAAAGCTCTGATCACTCTTAATCAGTTGGTATGCTCTTTTTATTCTAATTTGTATTATTTTGATTTGCATTTGTATTTTTTTACATGATTTTAGAGAGCTGTCATAAATACGTAATATTCAATGTGCGGTGAATCTTGTTGCGATTAAATTTCAGCCAGCCTTATTTTCAAGTGAAAAAAAGAAGTAAATATTTGAATGAATGTAGAATTTTACGTAAAATTGAAATATGCAATAAAGTTCAGGTCGTTCCATTGAAGAAAATTAAGTTGACCTTAAAATAACCTTGAAGGGTAAGCTTGACAGACTTGAAAAGGTCACTATAAGCATGCCCCCCTTTAAGCTATGAAAATAATTTCAAAATAGAATTTTTGTATCTTCTACAGGGGCCAAGAAAATAGACTGCCACTTAATATTGACCACCCTGTATATTGAAATTCCCCATAACTTTATAGTAACTCTTTTACAAAAACGTTGATTTTCGATACCTTTTTTGTCAATGGGTTAAGAACATTTCTTTTACACTTAAAAACTGTACAATACAATCTAATCTAAAAATCGACATCAGTTTTCTTTCTTTATTTAAACATGTAATTTTCACCCAAATTCAACCGTTTTAAATTATATTTTTATGATATTGACGAAATATCGAATAATAAAAATATAATGAAAAATCGCTCCTGAATTCTGATTAGATTCCCATAAAACTTCAGCTTAATTATTAAATTTATTTCTGCAATGATCATGCAGAATTCAATCTATAAAGGTTTCACAGGGTGCAATCCTTTTATATTTATAAAATAATAAAATTTAATAATGTTTAGTCGTAGGTTTTTTTTATATATTAAAAAAAAATAACCTTCTTGCTGAGATTCAAATAAAAAATTCATATGATACTCAGAAAAAAACGGTTGGCGATGTTCAAAATGATACGCCAAGTTTTCTTTCTAGTAGCTTTCCAGCTTAAGTAAGTAATAGTTGCCTGTTTAATACCTATGTATTACACACAGTTTAAATTATGAGAGTTGAGTCAGGAGCCAGCGTAGCAGGGCGTATTGCGCCCTGTCATGTATTGTAAAATGTAACAGGGACAACGTTGCCTTTCTTTCTGTCCAATATTGAGAACATGATTCAAATTGATCTCTCATTCACTACTCTCTTAATTTAAAGGTCTCACAATTCTCGTAATTCGAACTATTTAGACCATTTTATCCTATAAGTATAGGTGCATCTATCTGATTTGATAAGATAGAATGATAAGAAATAATAATAATTGATAGGGACCCCGGGCCCCCTCAGAACTTTTTGTTGTAGGTATTTCAATAAACCTACCCTGTTTATAATATAAGCCAATCAAAACGTTGAATGATTCTTTAATATTTTAAATCACAGCTTCTTTTCAATGATTTTCTTTCTGTTAATAGAAAGATCAGTTTAAAATAAAAACATAAACTCAGCGTGGCGCTTTCCATCATTATACTTAAACGGATCTTCAATAATAAATATCATCAGTTTAATGTTCAGGCACGTTCCTGTGAACGCTGCAACAGATTGGACGGCAACGAATAGCGATACAAAATATTTATAAGAACTGGAAACTGACAAAGCATTTTTGAGTTGAGACCCTTGTTTTGGATTAATTTCTCGTTATGGCTCGATTTATCTTAAAATTCGTCTTGGCAATAGATTCGTTTTATCAACTGAAACCCTTAATATCCCTTAACAACTATTGGTCATTCGAGATGGTTGTTCTACCCTTCATTTGCTGGCTGGAAATAGCCAGCATCATTTAAAACCTCGCTGGACATTGCTTAGATTCAGTGATCTTACGGGAACTGTTTTATTCAACGTGCCCTAGGCGCTGGCTTAAAACGACTTTGAAACTGGGATCCGGTAAAATTAAATTTAGAAAACACACGCCACACAGATATACCATGCCGATCGATTGGGCTTTCGGTCAAAATCTTACTTTTCTTTGATTTTGTTTTTGTCTGTTTACAGGCTGCAATCAGCCTCGTAGTGGGGTTGAAATATCTTGCAGTTTACTTACTCTACTTCAGAGGTTCTCAAACTGGTGGGCGCGACCCCCTCGGGGTCGTGAAAGCAAGCCAAGGGGGGCGCGAGGCTAGTTGAATTATTATCATTTAGTTAAAATATATGTACATAATACATAATTTTTTTACAAAGGTAATTTTATTGAACATGGTGTTTGGAAATTTTTAATGAGATAGCATTCACCAATACATTAGCGTTTTAAATGAGATATAGCAATTGGCAATACATTAGCGTTTTGAATGAAATAGCATTCAGCAACATCCATACCCATTTATAATTTATAATGTAAAGGGGAGGGGGCGTGGAAAGCTTTCATTTCAAGAGAAGGGGGCGCTTTATTAAAAAGTTTGGAAACCCCTGCTCTACCTCCAATTTCTAATATTATACCCTTGTAAATGTAGGTTTAAAGCTATGATACCTGAAAACCAAATAGAAGCGTATAAAAGTAATTTTGATTTTTAAAAAACACTACCGTTATTTATGACGAGGTTTCACTTACTTTTTCACTTACGACTCGAGTTTCGTCCACCCCGCAGACACCCGCGGGACAGGGCTGGATTAACCTTCCGCGGGGCCCGTAGCACTTTCACAGAGTGGGGCCCCCTCCACCCTCACCCCTTCGCCGGGGACGTCTAATAAGTAGTCTATTTTTTGGAGCCAGTACAAAAATGTATTATCTTTTGGTCTAGTACCTACAGCTGGTAGACAAAAGTGAAATTAAATTTTGAGTATACCAACATCGATAAAACATGGATTAAACTTCGAAGGGATAGTAAGAGGGTACCTAGTGTACCTACACTATCCAATTTGCTTATCTTGCAATACTCGTTTCAGTCGTTTCTTTATTAAGTTCCTAGGTAGGTATAGGTACCTACTTGTACTTTCCTAAATTAGATTTTACTACATACTTTGAAGAGTTGGGGGCCCCGTCAAAATTATATGTTTTTTTTTAATTGTCAACCCAGAAATGTAGAAATATATAGTGTATCTTGTCAAAGCGCGGGACTCTCTAAAGCGAGGGGCCCGTAACACGTGCTACAAGTGCTACTATTGTTAATCCGGCCCTGCCGCGGGACGAAACTCGAGTCGGAAGTGAAAAAGTAAGTGAATCCTCGTCATAAATAACAGTAGTGTTTTTTAAAGTTCCAATAGGATGTCTAATATAAATTTGTTAAATAATGAGTATTTTTGATTTCAATGAAGCAGATGTCTGAACTGGGCCCTGATTTAAATTTGCCAATATTATCATGAGTATTTATGACATTCATTTTTAGTTTCTTTCATGGATATAACTTCATTATAGGAAGGTGATTTTATGATTTGAAGACCTGTTCAGTTCCAAAACAGGATTCGCTTCAAGTCCGTTTCATCGGACTCACTTGATAACAGGAGCTCATTTTTTGTGGATGATTTCTTTCCGAAGTACCTATATTCGTGAGCTAAATTCCCCTTTGGGGCTATGTAAGCCCCTGCACCTAAGCCTCTTATGGGCTTTTTGTGCTTGGGTATATTCGTATATTCGTGAGCTGAAGTACCTAATAAGAGCATAGATTACTGACGTAATTACATTTGTCATAATTCTGGGACCCATGTCAATTATCAACTTCCAAGAACAGATATATGACGACAGTTAAAATCTCTGCCTATGGGACACATGGGTTTATTATTTTTCTTTTAAAAAAATACCCCCCACCACCAAAAAAATTGAGGGGGAATTCTCGTGACGATTCCAAATCTGGGGCGTAATTAGACTCCAAATATGTCATATATACAAAAGTTTAAATCTCTAGCTCTTACCATTCTCCTTTTAGACAGCAATACTTAAAACCGCTAAAAAGCGGCAAAAATCGCCAATTTCATCCAAATTGTTCAACGCTAAGTGGCAAAAGTGCCCATCACGGCGGACGACGGACAACGGATTTTTTTTTTTTTTTTNATTTTTTTTTTTTTTTTTTTCGATTTTTGCATTCTACGTACCTTGAAACATATAATATCAAATTTTGAGGGGGGTATTATTATTATTATTTTTTTTTTCGCGACTATTCCAAAAGTTCATTATTGAAAATAATAAACCAAATTTTGACAGTATTAGACTACTACTTATCTCGAGCTACTGTCTCATACATTTGGCTACCATCGGAAACGATGATGCCACAATTGAATGAAAGAATTAGTCGTATTTATTCAAATCTAAAACATTAGGAAGATATATCAGATCTATGAACAGACGAAGTCCTTGAGAATTTTATTTGTTAATCACTGATCCGCATCGGAAACAATCATCTTCTCCTTGGCTAATTGGTTTGCTTTCATTACTAAGTCATTAATTAGTTTCACATTGTTTTAATCAAGCGTTGGGTGTGCGTACATTAGATAACATGTATTTTCATTTTACTAATAATTATTATTTGTGTTAATTTCTTATTTAACTAACATGTTTGTATATCTTGGGTGTATACCTTATTTCCGATTGAGTTGGGAGTCACTGAAGAGAAAAGAGGAAGGGCTCATCTGCAAAGTTATTAAAAATATTTTGAATTTTAATTACTCAGTTCTGTTAACAATGTGTTAAGAAATGATAAAAGAAATATTCTTTTAGTTAGATCTTTACATTCCGGGATTCCTCCTCTTAGATTTCTTTAAATGTTGAAGCTCATGTCGTTCAATGAATGCGAATAAGGTCCAGGTCGAAATCCCCAATTTTTCAGTGTTTAAATATTTGAAAGGAAAGGAAAAAAGACCTTAATTACAAGAAATGAAAATGATAAAAAATACATGACTTTAATATATATTTCTACAACTTTAATACATTTTTGATAGTTCTACCAAGTGTCCTAAAGGTTTTCTTTCTTAGACCTCAATTGTTATAAATTTCTCAGATCTTTTTTAATAATCATTCAGTAACTTTATTAGCAATTACATTATTGCAATACACTTGTGTTAGAATAGATCAGCGGAATTGGATCCAGAGTATCGGAAAAATTGTTGTACATAATTTTCGATCGAATTAGAGATGAATTCTTTTATTGCGTCTGTCTATTTCTGGGGAATACTTATACAAGAAACTGTTATGATGTCTACAACGGCATTACGAAACCATAAAGTATACGTGTATGAATTGGATTGTAGATTAATTCTGTCGACGCTTTCTGAACAGATAGAGAATCTCTCACACCATTATTAGAATATGAATTTCTTTTGAAATGGCGTATAATGGAAGAGCATTATTCATCATAATAAAATTAAGGAAACGAAGCTTGAGACCAAACCGAAGCTCTGAGTTTCTAATGACGAAATTACTTAAATTAGAATCTAGATTAATGTTAGCTTGGAACACATTATGACTTGAGAAATACAGAGTGACACAGGAAAGTAGAGCTAGCTGAAAACGGGAAAACGACATTAATAGCATGAATAGTTCCGATCCTCTTCTGTAATGTGTGCATGGAATTTTCAATTTGAAGATGGTTTCTACTATCTATAAGTTACTGAGTTTGATTAATTAAGACGATATATTGTGATCTTCAGATTCGAATCCCTTGGTATTCGCAGTTTTTTTTCTTTTAGGTGATTGAACGCATCTCTTGGAAATGCTATGCGCGGGACGCCTAATTAATTTTGAATCGTAACGATATTGAAATCATTGTCAATTTTAAATTGGTGTAGAGACTAAATTAAATTTTATTAATTAATGATTGTATTTATTTGTAATATTATGTTACAATTAAATTTTAATGATTGGAGTAATAGATAGGAATTAATTTTCCATTTATTCTGGGCTTAATTTAACATCGGAATCGTCACAAAAAAAATATATACGCTCTTTGATATTTTACCATTCAACGTATGTAGAATCCAAAAATGAATAAATAAAAAAAAAACTTTTTTCGCCGCGCCGTTCGTCCATCACGGCATTGAGGTCTTATTATACGTCGAAACTATTGGATGAAATCGAACACACCTATGGCGGGTTTTCCCGCTTTTTATTATGGAAACCTGTATACGTGACTGACCGGTCAACGCTTCAAGTGGCAAAATTGCCCGTCATGGCGGTACGGCGGGCAGCGTGGCGAACGAACGGATTTTTTGTATTTGGTTTTTGCATTCTACATACCTAAGAAACATAAAATATCAAATTGTGGTTGGGGGTATTTTTAGCCAGTAAAATAAGAAACCCATGTGCCACATTGGCAGAGTTTTTTTCTTTTAGTGATTTCGAACATTAATTTAAATAATAAATTAATGTATTTGGTGACTTTTTTTTTTTTTTGGTAGAAGAATTTTTTTTTTAATTTTCTTCTACCAAAGTACATTATAAGGTAGATAAAACTATTGTCTAGTGAAGATATTGACATAGTATCTCATTTTAACCAAAGTGCATTAATTAAAGTAATTACCCTTTCATATAGCTTTTTCGGGTGATGGCTCGGAGGAGAATTTTTCGCAGTGGTATTTTTGGGGGTATCATTTCATCCACACATAATTATGTCTCACATAAATGTCTCGGAATCAACTGAAATTTTGAGGGGTAATTGAACCAAATTAAAAAGAGATATTTCCGATTTTTCAATAGATTAACCCGAAACCACCAAAAGTAAGCCATGCTCAAAACACTTTCAAAGGAGTTGATTAATTTAGTTCGTCTGTTTTGAAACAATCTGGTGTGCTCTGTTGGTTGACACTAGTATGATGTGTGGTGGTCCACTATAACTATATCAACCCCATTTCATAATAAATATTTCGGTATAATAAATACTTTTATGATGTACAGTAAAAGCCATACATGCATATATTCATCATCATCACTAGGTATAACATCTCTAGTTTTAATATAGCAATATAGAAAACAATAATGAAAGGTTACATTCTGTATGTAAGGTATTTCATATTGTGTGAACAATGTTTAAAAAATAGCACCTCAAATACTTTAATGACCAAAACATAAATTCTTATTTTACCTATAATGTCAAGACAGAATGTCTGACGTGTGGTGCTCTATTCGACAAACATTATAAGTTTTCCTAGAGTTGTCGCTTCGTTTTACAAAAGAATTTACTTTCAAATTTTTTCACCGTCTATCTTATTAATATCTTTGATGACTACTTTTAATTTTCGTCTTAACACTTTTTCAAAATCATCGTTATGTTCTAAAGGTTCTAAGCCTTGTCGATATAGCCAATTATATTTGTCAAATATTAGCTGCATCATATGGCAGCCCAATGGATTGTTTTATGTCCTTAAAGTAGGAGTGTCTTGTTCGCCCGTTGTTCTTTTAAACATGATGTTTTCTTCAAAAATACTGTATAAGTATGTTGTGCCTGATGAGGTGGCTAGTTAATTTAATCATTTCTCTTTACTAATGTTTTTATTAATTTCCTTTCTTCTACTATTTTATTAGCTATTGACCATTTCCTTTCTTTTCCGTCAATATTCTCGTCGTTTTCCTTCACATCCTCATTTCCAGCGCTTCCACAATCTATTTCTTTCATATTCTACAACTGTCGGAGTTGGAGAATAAGTCCAACTAAAATCTTTAAAAAAAATATGAAATCTAATCTATGTTTGTTGGGATGCCATTTATCCAGATTTTTCAAAAAGAATTCTCTAGTCACGGGACCAGACGTATAAAAAGTTACGAACATCAGCTAGTTAAAATTAAATCGTCGAAAGAAACCATTTTGGAGTGAAAGAAATGTGAACATCAAACCAATATTCTCCATCATCAAAACGCAACATAGACTTTCAATAACATCTATACATAAACTTTACCCATGAGGGAAATTATTATAAAGTCATATTGTATTGACTTGCGACAAAGAAAGAACCAAAGCCATAAATCTTGGTTAAAAATAGACATAAAAGTTTGCCATAATATTGTGTTTAACCACTTGAAGCGTCATTATTTATTGTACTTTGGTACGATTAGGTTTATCTTAAAGAGCACTAAAGTTAAAATAAAGTGTGTAGATATTTTAGTTTTTAGAAAAAAATGGAGAAGAGTGGAAATCTATGGAAATCGAGAATGCAGATATCATCTTCTAAAGGTTCTAAAGGAGGTTCCTTGTCGTGATAGTCATTCCTCTCTATTAAATGCGATGGACCTCATCGTTCATCTAGTAAATAGCACATTCTTGTTCGTCCTCTTGTTCTCCTTTCAGAAATTTAGCCTTAGATAATGTGTCACTAATTATTATTATTAAAAAAAAGTTGTGTCACGGAACCGATTGTGCATTACATCAGGGGCCTTTTTAAAAATGAATTAAAATATTATGTTCAGTGGCGTAACTAGGGTGGGGCCGGAGGCGTCGCAAATCCCAGTTGGTTATACTGATTCACTGCATGACTGATAAATAATCGACGTAGCTCCACGATAGCTAAACCTAGAGACTTGAAATTTGGCACACAGATTCCTGTTAGTATGACAAGTGGAAGTAAGTAAGTGTCGCTTTTTAACGTTTTTTTTTGTTTTTTTTTTGGGAGGGGGCAAACTAAAAGAGATAATGAAAAACGACAGAGAATGCCCCCATCCCACAAATAGTATATAAGGACCCCATAAAAAATATAANGTATAGAATTTCTTTTAGTTCAACTTCTTCTAATACTATTTAAATTTATATACTTGTGATATGTTCAATTGTCTAGGATCAGTATAGAATTTCTTTTAGTCCAAATTCTTCCTAAACTGTCTAGGATTAGATAGAATTTCTTTTAGTTCACATTCTTCTAATACTATTTAAATTTATATACTTGTGATATGTTCAATTGTCTAGGATCAGCATAGAATTTCTTTTTGTTCAAATTCTTCTAATACTACTTCGTTTGCTTTCTTTTCTGTCCATCATGATGTTCTTGGTGCTCCATAGTCCAGGGACGTAACTAGGTTGGTCAGCAGTCGGGGCAAGCACCCATTTTGGCGCTCCCTCCTACCAGGCAAAACAAATTTTCAGCAAATCAATATAAAAGAAACATACACACATATAATCGGTTACCACGAGCGACGGATCCAAATTAATGTAGGTTAACCCTAGGTTTGCCAACCTCTATTCAATTACGCGCATTGCCAAGGGGGGGGGGGGCAAAAAGTGCCTGCCAACAAAATAAACAATGATTTTTTTTATTACAATAAGGCTTTATTTCTCTATTAAAAACTAAGAAAATATGAACTAAATCAATAAAATTAAATCCCACGAATAAAATAATGTAAATGAAAAAAAAAAAAANAAAAAAAAAAAAAAAAAAAAAAAAAAAAAAAAAAAAAAAAAAAAAAAAAAAAAAAATATGCTAGACCCTAGGAAATCTATTCTGAACGAGAAGTATGTCCTTCCTGACATCCACACAGACAAATGCCTTTTGACAGTGTTTACCACATTGTATTAGTATCAGTGTATTGGTACATGCATCAATGTGTCACAATGTATTGGTACATCTCTGTATCAATGTATTGGTACATCACTGTATCAATATATTGATACATGCATTGCCAAGAGGGGGATAAAGTACCCGCCCAAAGTTTGGCTTCAATATATCATTCCTTAGAAGGCTTAGAACATTTATATTTTTATATACCTACTATGATGGAAAATATTGTTTGTGACAACTATCATTAAAATAAGTATCATTTTATTAATACAGCCTTTTTGGTAAATCGCGGGTACTTTGTGCCCCTCCCCCCTTGGCAATCGTAGGGTTAATGGATCCTCGTCCACTGTAAAAGTATAACTACATATAAGACTTACAGTGGACAGTGGACGAGGTTCCATTTACCTACACACATTTGGAACGTTCAGATCAGCTACAATTCAATAGGACTGCGTTTTTCAGCGCAATAGGATATGAACTACCCTAGATTCTAAAATCCTTAAGACAGATTTTTTTTTTACTGTTTCTTTTTTACCACGATAACTCTTGTACACTTTTGATGAAATTGGGTATAAACATCCATTATATTAATAGAATTAGCTGATTTTTGGCCCCATTAGTCAAACAGCGGAACTGAATGAGATCTGTAGTATATAAAACCCTGAGGTATTAATAGAATTAGATAATTAGTTTTTGGCCTGTTTGCCCAATCGGGGCAAAATGGTGACCCTTTTTCGCAAATTTAATAATTATAATCTAATGGTCATGAGGATTTATTGAATAGTTAATTTAATTAGTAATCAAAATGTTAATAGTAAACCAAAATATTATCGATTAAAAGAATCTAGAAGCTCGGAGTTACTTTTATATAATTTTAAATGCTAAACTTCAAGTAGAATGAATCAAAACATAGATCTCATAAAACCAAGTTAAAAGAAAGTCAAAAGTAATAAGGGACTGATGGGTGAAGTGAACTTTAAGAAGAAAGATATGACAGAACAGTTCAATTCACTGAAATTGAGCTGTAAAAATAACAGTCAATTAAAATCGTACACATAAATATCGGAGCATATGCTCATACTACGAAGCATTTCTTCTTTTTATTTTATGCCTATAGCTCATTGTCACATATTGATCCATCTATCTCCAGTGGCCATACACAGTTTGTAATTGACGTTGCCAAATATTAAAAATGCGACATCACAAGTAGATTTTGGTAAAACACAAGTGTCCATGGTCACGTATTCGGAGATAAGGATATTTTAACTTTAGTTCGCCCCTATATTGGCCACATTACATTCCTCCCAACATCTCTATTCTCCTAACATCATCGTTTAGTTGCCATACATGAGAAGTACCTACAAGCTACATGGCATAGTTTGGCCACATTATCTTACTTTTCTCCCTAAAAATAGTCTCAATAATCGGGATTCTTATATATTTAAGTATAATGAGAGGGTGGTTTGATAGGTTCGTGGTCTTATCAGGCATACTTATACCATATTGATTATGGGGGTGAGGAGGAGCAATTATTTAAAAAAAAATTTGTTTAAACTCGCTTTTTTATTGGCCGTTATGGGTCGATGTTGGACGGTTATAAATATGCAATAGAGGAATGGCCGTAAAAATATTTTCTAACCTTTCTAATTGGGTGCAATTGGATAACAAAAATTCATGCCGCATTACTCCTGCCCGGCACCAAATCCTTAAGGGTTTTGTTATCAGCAAATTAGCTGCTGATTTATCAATGTTTGTTTTTTCCCTTATAAATAGGTACATACTCATATTTTTTTAAAAAAAAAAAAAATCTTCAAAATAGAATTATATCTTTAAATTAAATTTATTTAAATCTTGAACAGAAATATTACCTAGTGTTTACAGTTTTTTTATCTACAGCTAAACGCCCCCTAGCGGCTACTCACATGTAACTGCATGAGTTTTCCCACTATCTGTTCTATTCGTTATGCTTATACTTTAAGTTGATTAAGACCAAAAGTTTCTTGTCTTTTACAAGTATGTAACTGTTTGAAAATGCCCAACAAAATTTCACTTGCTTTGAATGATCAACCACTTGCAGTTATCCTTAATGCAGCCTGTCGATTTTTTTCCATGAAAAAGTACACAATTCAACATAGAATTTTTCATGGAAAAATCTATGAACTTATAAGTGACTGACTCACTACTCCTCTAACCTTATACACCAGATCTGTGACTTCCATTTGTTTTCAAACTTCCAAAAATATTTCGGTGGTAATAAATTATTTGACACTGGCTTTGAAGTGATCAAGGCTGCAAACGGATATTTTGACAAAATTTGGAAATTATATCTTCCCTGTCACCTTGAAGATTGAAGTAGATCTACTCAAATGAGTGATTTTTTTTGGCTGAGCTTTTGGAAAAATAATAATAAAGTATATACCTAAGCCCTCATTGTCTATTGTCAAAATTCATATTATGGACACACCAGTAGAGCATATTAACCTAGAAATATGAAGGATAGACGCATTCTGACGCACTCATTCACATGCAATGGAAAGGTGTAAAAAAGTATAATCCATGCGAATGCTCAGAACATAATTTATGTTCTTAACTATAAATTATCATTTATTTTGACTGGAAAATAATAATTTATAAAATATATAGATACATAATATTTATGTGATTCTACTCAGGTTTAGCATATACCTACAGATGTAGCTCTATAACTCGGGGAGATCCTATATTCATGTTCTTATCAACACCTATATGGGGTATATGGGGGTATTTCTTCCTGTATAGTTTTCTTTTATGTATAGGTTCAGGAATATTCCTGGAGTTACAAAATTAGTTACTTTATCGGAAAAAATCTTTGGGGTTCTTATCGTCTGAGGAAAATGTTCACACGTCTCAACTTGCTCATCAACGGTTAAAACATAATATATATTTCATTTGATAGAGAATTTCTGAAGCCAGCGTCTATGGCACATTGAATACACCAGTTTCCGTTAGATCACTGAAGTTAAGCAACGTCCAGCGAGGTTATACCATGTGGGTGTCCACGTGGGTTAGCGCCCTCGTTATGCTGGCTTTTTTTCCGGCCCAACCCAGGCTGGGTGAGGTCAATGTGGGTGGCTGGTTTGCAAGTTTCCAGCGAATGGAGGTTGATAACCCCGTCTTGAATGACCAATAGATGTTAAAGAGACGTTAAGCCAAATNATGCTGGCTATTTTTCCGGCCCAACCAAGTTTCCAGCGAATGGAGGTTGAGAACCCCGTCTTGAATGACCAATAAATGTTAAAGAAACGTTAAGCCAAATTAAAAAAAAAAGAGAACTTCTGTGGATACTGTAAAGAGGACAGACAAAAATATAATGTTAGCGTTTATTATTTCCACCTTTGAAACGAAACTCCTCTTATAAATGGTACGGTTTTGTGAATACTATCATATTTTTAGAGCGAAAAACTTCGAATAAATAGATTCATGAAAGCGGTAGAATATGAAGGTCAGATACTAGCCTCTATGATCAAATTGTTTCATGGGCGTACGCAAGGGGGGCTGGCCAACAATATATTACACTTCAACCTAAGTGGTATTCTTCAATTTCTTGTATGAAATTGATATGAATAGGCACCAAGTTTTAAGTTCTAGCTATTACCGTTCTCATTTCAAGCAGGATATGCGAAAACCCCTAAAAGCGGCATAAAACCGCCAACCGTATATTCGATTTCCACCAAAAGCTTATTTTGCTGTATACATGGTATACAACTGACATGCATACCAAATTTGTAGTCTCTAGCACTTGTCGATCTTGAGATATCTCGTTCACAAACAGACACACGGACCAATGACTGAAACTCGAGATTTGGGATCTGGGGACCCCAAAACGTGTATTGGCATTGAAAACTCGACAGCCCTTTACAATACTTTCCTTTTTATAGGATAAGGAAAGTAAAAAAAATCGCCTGTAGCAAAAAGTTGTCCCCCCCCGGGTCACAAACTCGGCTGCCCCCCCCTAGATGAGATGCTGCGTACGCCCATGAATTGATTGAATATTCCAGACGAAGTTTTAGTATGGGGTCAAAACAAATTAGGATAGATACAGGAGAACTTTGCGTTAGAATTCAGTATCATGAGTCCTCATGATACTGAATTCTAACAAATAAGAAGTACCTACTCTGGATATCGACCTTGTGTCTGCCAGGTTCTGAAATGACTTGTGCTGAGGCAAGTAGCAGCTGAGGTCAAAATGGAACTCCCTTCTGGAGGCCCTTCGAAAGGTTTGTCACATACAATAGGCCAAAGCTTGTTAAGATCTTCGGTCTTCGCTATATATAGGCATACAAGATACTTTCCAAGCACTAAAGATAAATATTAGGAACAAGAGGAATTAAATATTAGGAACAAGAGGAATAGCTGACGAACATATGGGGGAAAAGTTCAGCTCTTCTGTAACTTCAATTTTCATCCCAGGTTGGCAATTGTCATTTTTAAGGATAACTGATGTTCGTTGGACACAAAAAAATATTGAAATTTTAGGCGCTTTAAACTTTAAACAGTACATCTGATAGTGTGATTTGATATCTCGTTTACGACCGAAAACTTAAGACGACTTTTTGACATTTGGAAACATGTATCTCTAGATTGGAAATAGGAACAGAAATCTAACAGATTTCATGTGTAGGAACATTATACCAGGCGTTTATTAATCAATAGAAATTAAATTTAATTAACATCGGACCGTGGAATTTGCCTATTTGTTATCTATACATTTAATATTTATGATCGAAAATAATATAAAAATCAAACTCTCTCTATTTCGATCTAATTTAACTAAATCAATAAAATCTCCCTCAAGGATTTTATTCAAGTTAACGTGTTATCATAAACATGATTATCACAAGTCAGAAGCTCTGTACGGTTTCTGTGTATTATATGCTAAGCTGTATTATAGCTGTGTGTCTAACGGCTCAATAAAACTTTGACGTTTTTATTATGAATACTAGGCAGTTTCAATATTTTAAATTTTATTAAGGGAAAAAAAATTAATTAAAATATAAAGAAAATAATAAGTTGAGAATTTTAATAAGATTGCTAGAGTCATAGGATAACACAATTCTCACACAAATTATTGATGTAAAGTTGTTGACATTGGCAGCTCTTCTGGCTATATAAGCTTATAATACCATAGTTTTTTTGTTATTTTTGTGAATTATTCCTTTGTTAATCTTAGATTCCCTGAGAGGTGTTTCAGTCTTTTGTGAAAGGCGGCTGCGCATTCGCTGATTATAATTATGTTCTGCTGTCTCCGGTTTCTCTTTACAGAGACGATAGGTGGTGTCTTCAGTTATATAACCATCTTGTTCTGATAATATTGGAGGCTGCAATTACCTGTGAGAATTTCCAGTTCCTCTACTAAGACAGAGCATTTGTTTTGTTCTTTTGAGCGATTGAGTTATGAAATTCCTCGCCTTCCTTTAACTGAGAGTGCTAGCCCGCTGTTGAACTTTCATATTTAATGATATATAGTTAGACTCATATGTACTATGTCAAATAATTACTTTACTGATCCTCTAGACAGATGCTTTCAATATCACCTACTAAATTCGCCATCATAGTAGGTATTCTACAATTTGATGCAATTCACTTACTCCAAAGACAATGAATGTTCCCGTGGTCGAAACATTTTGACCGGTTCATTTTGGAATAGCCCTCCGCTTCTTCTGCAAATTGACTAGAAACGCCTACCCGAGGGGATAACTTCAATTTAAGGAATAAATAAAAGTCATTTGGAAACAATATTGTCTAAGTAAAATGGCAGTCTGTGATATGTTTCCAATTGTCCGTTCCCATATAAATTTATAGATTGAACTATAAGGTGGATTTGTAATCAGATTGACATGAGTTACCAGAAAAGATTTTGTGGCCTAATGACTGTATTATGGTATTCCTTACAAGTTGTCCCGATATGATGAATGTTGAATTGTCTATAGTCAGGACGCTCCCTGAACTCATCAGATGATACCTATATATATTTCCGACCTTATTCTTAGGAAGTTGACAAATTCAAGTTGCATTTGATACGTTTATGTTAGTGCAGATTAAAATACCTGACCTAAAACTGGTCTTCTCTCAGTTTATCTGATCGTTAATACTCCTGTGAAATTGCACAATACTAAACTTTCTGATACGTGATTTTGAGAGGAATGCTTCTTTATTTATGTTGTTTTGAGTGAACATCTCGTAATAAGTAGTTATAATCACTTAATTTATAATATTATTCCCCTAGATATGAGGATATAATAACAGAGGACTTAATTTAATATAAATATGAGACGTGTAGAGTAAGCGTAGAACAAATTATAATATCTACTAGAACCAATAAACCTTTTATTCCACTAGTCCATTTAATAATCATTGAAATTCCTACCTAATATGCAGCTTACCTGATAAATGTATGATGTATCAGAGCCATTTTGTATGCAATAAATTTAACAAAGAGGGGCAAATGGGAACAGGTACGGTTTTATAAGAGAACAACATCACCAAGGGTTCCCAATACCCAAACCATCAAACGGAAATGGTGACGTCATCTTCAGGATTAATTTCACTAATGGTTTTACTTTGCGTTAGGTCAGTGAGGCTAGCGATAATCTGTAGAGGACGCTTTGATATTTTAATTGAATTTTAACTGTTCTTCCGTACCTATGTATAAAAACCTTTCCAAGAGCTATTACGACTGACCAAATATTGTAACAAATGAAGGCCCCATTTTGAACCTTGACGATATTACAGTCAAAAGGCATTGATACACCATGAACGTTCAAGTTAAACACAATGTGGCCACTGTGGGGATTAAGGTGACGGTCCTATACCCGTATTAATACAGAAGGTTTGGTGTTAGAAAATAAATGTAGCCACTTAGGGAAGCAAATCAGGTTCATTAGGTGACTGTTCTAAGGCCGTGTAAATACAGAAGGTTTGGTTTTAAGGAGGGAATCAAACCTATAAAACACTCTGCCTCAAAACAAACATGAGAAAAGTCATCCGGAAAATGCTGTTTCTACGCAGTTTCTATGGCTACTGTGAGAAACAAGCGAGGGTTACTTTTATGACTTTGAAATTAAAAGATCGATCATTTTTTTGTAGGACTTTTGTATAAGTTGATATTCTAATTATGAATTGAATAATATTGTTGAGAGATGAATTATACTGGTTCTAATTTGAATTCGGATACCTGGAAAATGAGAGGCCACTTCACCGTGAATGGAAAGGGTACAGCAAAAAATAGCAAGTATAGAACAAAAGATTGTGGCATGGTAGACCTAGAGATAGCAACGCCGACCCCAAATTGAATTGGGGAAAGGTGAAGTTAAAGAAGATAAATCCTCAAATAGTATCATTTATTTAGGATATAATACCCAAAATTATTGAATTTTTTATGAAAGTTGATTAATGCTCAAACATCGTTACATTAAGAAAATAATGTCCAAAGGCCATGGCATCACCTGTATCTCCAGGTTGGAAATAGACTCCAGGTTGGAATTATTCACGAAACTTGTTTAAGAGAAATCCCTACTATATTATTTCTTCAGGCATATTTTTTCATGTAAGTATGTACCTATATTTACATAAAAGTTCAAAGTTTAAAAAATGAAAAAAAATAACTTGACATAGCAAGTTAGTAGTAAAAGTGTTCTCCAAAATTTAAATATTTGGAGGAAAAATTTACATAGAAAAACCCTATGCCGTAGTAGGTAATGAAAACTTCGGTAGATTTCATTTCAAGATATCTCGAATATAATGAAATCCGAATAGCCCACACAGTTCCTTTTGAAGAATGATTTTTTTTTTATGTTGAAAAGATTGAGATTTTGTTAATAATTTAGGCCGTTGTGGAAGAATGCCATTGAAACGATCGAGATTGTTTTAATATTTTAGGTCCGTACCGGAAGCAAGGGTGTTGGCTATTCCATTCCCGGCACAGGCACAAACTGGGTGAGGTTAATATGGGTAGCTGCGTTGTGAATTTCCAGCGATGAAAGGTTCATTAACCAAAAAACAATAATAAATATCAATATAGTTGCCTTAGGCAACTGTGGATTTTATCGGTCAGTCCGATTCTATTGAAACATTTACAATCTTTATGCATGACATATGTAATATTGTAAGGTGTTATAACTCATCACCACCACCAACAACATTATCATCATCAACAAGAACAATAACAACATAATCTTCCATGATCATCATTTTCAGGTGTTAGTCTTGGCTTGGCTGTCAATCCAAGGCCGTACTCAGGGGGGATACATGGGGTTCAGACCCCCAAACAAAATTTTATTATTTTTTTTATGCATGACATATGTAATACTAGCAGGATACGCCCGCTTCGCTTGGCGCCTTAGAGGCATGGCCGTTTATAGTTTCAACCCCAAAAGGAGCCTATGTCCTTTCCTAAAGTTTAGTCTATCTCCATACCAAATTTCATCAAAATCGGNGGCTGTTCACATAATTTTGAGGGTCATAATATTTCTGTACTTTCCCAATTTAGAATGGATACCTACATGAATTGATTATGCATTGCAATGGACTTTATCCATTGGTATAGTTCCAAATTGTGAAAGTATTATTCGTTTGAGTTGTTAAATTTATTTTTAAAATTTGAGGTAAATTCTAAAATTATGTTTAGAAGGACATAAAATATAGATATATATGCAAGCAGTCGTGGCCGAGTGGTTAAGGCGTCTGACTAGAAATCAGATTCCCTCTGGGAGCGTAGGTTCGAATCCTACCGACTGCGAAAATTTGTTTTGATATTTTATTTTTTATTTTATTTTTGCGTTGCAAATTAAAATCTTTCGTTTAATAATAGTGTCTTGTTAAGTCATTGAAGTTGACCTCTTGGTACATTTGATGTTTCTCAATACTTACATAATAATATGCAAGTATTGTGAAATATTTTCCTTAGTGTCTGGTGTCGAATTCAAAGGTTATGATTTAGTTTCCAAAATAAAATAACCATTATTCATCACCAATGACGTTGAAAGGTTGAAGCCGAATTTTATTGGGAAACAAGAGTTGATAATTTTAATAATGATCCCTGATGGATTTGTTCCTTCCTCGGGTTATGACTTATGAGATTAATCTTTCTTTTTCGGGGGGGAGGGGGGGAGGTATTTATATTTCGGTTTCCTGATAAGTGGAGTAATTAATGCTCGTAGATCTTATATATTCGGAGGAGATATTAACGGCGAGTGGTGTTATATCTTTTTTTCCTTTTTTTATTTGGCTTAACATCTATTGGTCATTCAAGACGGGGGTTTTCCGCCCCATTCTCTGGAAACTTGCAAACCAGCTACCCACATTGACCTCACCCGGCCTGTGTTGGACCCGAAAAATTGCCAGCATCACGAGGGCGCGAACGCACGTGGACACCCACATGGCACAACCGCGCTGGACGTTGCTTTACTTCAGTGATCGATCGGGAACTGGTGTATTCAACGTGCCATAGACGCTGGCCGCTGGCGTTATATCTAGAGTTGATGGATGATATAATAGGTATAAAATAATGGCTAATGCTGTGGATCATAATGATCATTGAACAAATTCAGTCGTCCTTTGATAACGAATGCATGTGATTACAAGCTGGCAATATTACGAAAGACTGATCCACATAAATGTAGGTTAATGAATACGGTCACCCGACTCATCACAGGTACTATTAAAACCACTTTAATAGTACNATAATAGGTATAAAATAATGGCTAATGCTGTGGATCATAATGATCATTGAACAAATTCAGTCGTCCTTTGATAACGAATGCATGTGATTACAAGCTGGCAATATTACGAGCGACTGATCCACATAAATGTAGGTTAATGAATACGGTCACCCGACTCATCACAGGTACTATTAAAACCACTTTAATAGTACCCAACGAGTAAGGGTAAAAAAAATGAAATATTTAATTAAATAAATTTTATTAATAAGTAGGTACACATGATTTTTATTGGTATACCTAATAAAAAAAACAGTGGACCAGGTTCCATCAACCTACATTAATATAGACAGGTTGAGCTCCTGGTCGCTTCCAAAGGACATTTTCATTTTTCTTCCGCTAATGTGTAATCAGAATTTGCAACTATCAAACACGATGAAGCTGCACGATCATACTTTTGTTCTTTATAATTTCAAAAGTCTACCTTTAAAATGAACATTTCAAAGGATCCAGTATAAATAATTACTTAATAGATTATCACTCTCCGCATCACGAATCTCTCCATAAATAAGAAGCTAGGCTATGCCTAACAGCAGTCTGCTGGCTATATCTTCACATGGGTACCTACATATCTATTTTATATGATTATTATTTATCTTTTTAATATTATAGAGAAGAAAAACTCCTCCTCTTAATACCTATAACAAAAAAACACATCGTAAAATATAACCATCAAACAAGAAAGTTAAACTTTCGAGTCAGATACAAACGTTGGGTCACTGATGAGACCCGACAATGAAAGAAAAGGTTATTTCTAATTTATCACGAAAATCGGACAGTCACGGTCCCATATCTTCAATTTTGTCGGACAACATACTAACTCAAAGCGAGGAAGTTTAGGTGGCCGTTTTTTTCTCCAGAGATGCGAGTTCGAAACTGGGAACGGGCAAAATAAAATTTAGAAAATCTAAAAAGTCAGAATGGCCGTGCCTCTAAGAGCCCTGGCGAAACGTTTAAATCTTGGTTTTTTAAAGGTTGCAATATGCAGGGTTCACACAACTCCATACTCCGCCCCCACAAAAAAATCCGATGCCCTTGAAAAACAAAAATAGCAATATAAGAATCGTAGCGAATCACGGGCGAAACAGCTAGCACCTAATATACGGAGGAAAATATTTCATAGAGTAGCGAATTTAAAATGAGAAAGGGCTGGTCATGAGACTAGACCAGACCATAGTCAAATGAGCTACTCAATTGAACATAGTCTAATCGCGAAAGTGTTCACAATCAAGGTGGGTTTATAGTATCAGAGGACTGCTGTGAATAAATAAACGAATTTACAGCAGGCCCACATCCTGTGGTAAGTGTGAAAGGAGTCGAGGAAAAAATGATGATACATTCAGTATATCATACAGGTATTTGGGACTATAAATTAATATTGATTTTTTTCTTTTAAAAAAATCTTAATAATTATTAATTATCTCTGGTTTGAATCAATACTCGATCGGTTATTATTTTAACAAGTCTTGTTTCTAATATTAATTTCAATTTATAAAACCCTCGCGCCAAACTTTTCAAATCTGATTAATCTTCTCTTGAAGAGTCTTCCATAATAAGTTTTGAATTTATTTTCTTTCAGAGATAATATTATTTAATATACCAATTGCCCTTCAGGTTAATGAAGCAAGCAGGTGTGTTGGCTTGCTTTATATCTTCTTTTTTCATCTCTTATGTACCTGTAATACATATATTTTTCTTTATAAATATATTTGTTATTATAATAATCATTTATTTATATTAGGTTCTTATTCAAAGCGGTAAATGATGTTCTTTTTAACAGTGATGAGTTACATCTAAATTTATGTTCGGCCTGTTTCGCTGTACACCTTAGAGGAATGAACTCTCTGCTTGGTTAATGTTTCCCAAGCTATTGCTTTAATTAAATTTCTCAATTTGATTTTAAAATCAAATTCGTATTCTGAAGAACAAATATCAATTTTGAAGCTTTTCTCAATCGACTGTGGCTCCAGAAAAAACATCAATTATTTTTCGAATTAGTGGTGCTGTCATGGTATAGAGTTGGTTGCTTCGACACAGCATACTGATCAATCCAATCAACATGTTCCTTTTTTTTGTTTGTTTTTGTATTTAATTTAATTAATTATATATATATATATAATATATGGTGGTATAGAATGTGAATAGTATCTTGTAGGATATTATTTGATATTGCCTTATTCTAGGTGTACGGTGTTTAGGTTGACTGAGAATTTAATAAGAGCTGCTTTTGAAAAGTTTGCAATTATTAAATTAAACATCTCAATAGAATTTGAAGGAAATGTTTGCAGTAGCAAAAGTAAAAATATATATTTGTGGAATATCTATATCTTGTACTTCTTCTTTTGCCATTCAAGTGGGGTCGACTTGCCTTGTCAGTTTTCCTAATATTATTTTCCTTTAAATCTTCCTTGTCTTATATGTGTTTGACCTCCATAATATTCTTTGAAAAGGCTAATTGGTAGGTACCTAAAAGTAAATTCTGATTTCATGGATTAATATGATAATAATCAATGTAGGTATCTCAGTTAAAATAACAGAATAAAAAGAAGTGTCGAATGTCAAAGGAGAAAAGTAGATATTGGGACACAAATATGATTTTAAAATTTATTCTCCAGGAAAAATTGTACCGCAAAAAGTACCTGGTAGAAGAGAATAAAAATTTTTAATGGTTCTCTAAAAACATCACCTAATTCTTCAGAGCAGTTTTCAACAAAGTAGTCATAGCCAGGATTACCCCCTATGTCCAGAACTAAGGGGCACATGAAAAAAAAGTCTGACGTGTGTCTTGTGAAATTTGGAAAAAGTCTGTTAACTACCCAGATAAGAAAATAGTTCAAAGATATGACCAGCTTATGAGTAGTTCACACTTTAGAATCCTGTTTGCGTCAGTAGTAACTTATTTAGCTGAAAACAGTATGCACATCATGAAACAATTTTTTTAAATCAAGTTAGCGGCATTCAATTCTCGACCCACTCAGCCTATCTCCCCCTTAAATTCTATTACATTGTAAGTCGTTGTTGAATGGGTTAATGTCAGGTACCTCTAATAAAGTCATTATGTGTGCGTGAGATTGATACATCACTGACGCTGGTTCCACCACCTTTTCTCCTAATACATATTTCTTTATTATTCTTGACTTCTCACCCGCTACTTCTTTTATTTTTTAAATAATCGGTGTTGTTTTTTGTAGGTATAATACCGATCTAATGTGTTTTAAATTATTTCTCTTGACTTTATTCATTTTTGTAAATTTTTGAAATGCAGCTATGATTTACTTACTAGCTCAAGTCTTTTGGGTCGAACGAATATGCCTCCAAGTATATAGCCATTTTTATCACTATATTATGATACTTACTTATTACTTACACGAAAGAGAACCAGGACCGTTATTTACCCGGCAAAAATCGTGGAATTTTGGGAGCACTTATTTAATATTTTTCCCGAAACTTTTGGTTAAATTTTTGATCGGAGCTTCTTTCCTGTTCTTTTTTCTCTTATCGCTTGGGTTGTGCAACATAGCTTTAATATTTTTGGTTTATTATATTTCATTAATGAAATTTAGGAATCGTCACAAAAATATACCCCCCCCCCTCAAATTTTGATATTTTTAGTTGAACAGTTTTATCCTACCATATCATTGTTGCATTATAGTGCTTGCACTAAACACTATATCATGATTATTATTGCCAAAATGTGTCTCATAATCTTATTTTGAAGTTATGCAGTAATCGACATGTGGAGTTGATGAAGTGAAAGAAAAGGAAGCGAGGAAAACGGGAATAATAAACAAAGCCGAATTGAAAGGTGTACGAATGATTTGATATTATGTTCCCCCAGGTACAAGTCCTCAGCTTTAATATAGTACTTGGCTGTATCTTGAAATTTTAGACCCAGTTCGTTAAAGAAGTTTTTTACTAACTTAATTTACTAGATTTTTTTGTGTGGTACGGTGTTTTGATTCGGTTTTCAATAGAAATTTATTAGGTACAATTATAATAATATACCGACTAACACCATAGCATATAGCGCTCGTATTCCACTCTGATATTCTCTCTACAAAACTTAGGTATATTTCTGATAAAAATATTCGTAAATACCTATATGTATATGCTATACAAAACTAAATCAAGATATCATAATTCAAAATTTAAAGTAGGAAAATGACAACTTAACGTACATTTGTAAAAAGAAGGATACCTATTATAGAGAATCTAATCTAAGAAAGGAATTTGTTATAATATTAAGAAGCCAGAAAGAGATTGTAACCTCTTTATATAAATGTATGTAGTGGCGGCTTGTCTTAAATAGCCTCTCTTAAATGAAAAATTTGGAAATATCAATAGAAAACATTTTCCCAATTTTGCCATTACATTGTAAGCCTGTTACAACTGATGCTCTACAATAAACCCTTGGAAGGCAGTGTAGACTGTTGAAAAAAACTTTTGAACTCATTAATGATTTGATTATCATCGAACGTTGAAAAGTAGCTCTTATTATGCCCCCATAAATAGAATAATAAGGAAACAAAATAGATGATTTTTTTTTGTTCGCTCTCTTTTCCATTTTTTAAAAAAATATTTTTGTTGTTGATGTTAAATTGCATTGTTTTGAAAAAGGGATATCCCGTAAATCAACGAAGGTATATTAATGTATGTATTCCACGATTTCTGAACCATGAAACTTTGATTTTTGAACGCTCTTTCAGTGTAAGAATCATCTTAAAATGTAGGATTTGTATTGGGGTACGCATTAAGAATAGCAATTAAAGTGGAAGGGAAGTGAGCTATTGTAGTGGAAGGGAAGTGAGCTATTGTAGAAAAAATGTGAAAGATTAAAATATCGGGTCTGCTAAGTTATTAGTAAGCTTCCACCTACTATATATATAGGTCAGGATGTAATGCTTTTGAAAGGATTTGATTTTTTTTTTAAAACGACACTTTTTAGCCGTACAAGTACATAGTCGTTACGGTAATAGGTATCGAATAATGATGGGGGACGGATCCCTCAAAACCACAACCAAATCTTTGAAGGATACCCATATTAAATACACCATTAAAACTCTTTTGTGTATCAGTCATAACATTTGCTAATATTTTCAAAGGAAAAAAGAGAGAATAGTTTTCGTCTTAGCCTGACTGACTACCTAATACTAATACAGCCACGGAAAAGGACGCTTACGAAGGGTATAGATAGTTTTTATATTTCGTTAACTTCTCGGTTTTTAAGGGTGTCCCCCCAGAAAAAAACAGGCCAGTAGAATGAGTGATGAGCCCCCGAATATAATAATCCGTATGTAGGTACGAATCGCCACTGCATATTTGTATAAAAGAAGTTATATTCCTAAAAAAGGCTAGAGGTCATATCGATTTGTTTAGGTGTTAGAAAGACTAATATAATTGTATTAGAAGAGTTAGCTGTAGGCTTGATGTTGTGTTCCATAATAGAGTGCAGATTTATATTCCCATACAATAACCTATTACACGCACAAACATGTGCTTGATATTTGCAATATCAGTAAAGATTATTAACGAAATATATTGAGAAGTACTTTAACAATTACTAATGTAGAACATTGGATATCAGGATGATACGAATAAATGGCCATCATGAAAGTTTCGTTAGAAATTACATTTGGTGCCTCGAAATGAAAATTATATTGATTTGACAGGAACAGAATATGAAAATATTTAGTTCAGGACATAGATACGATTTTTCAGGATGCAGATACAGCTTCTGATTTCTGACCGAGAAATACCGTGCATTCACCGATATTGAATCTTTTATAAAAGTGATGGAAAAAAAGTGTCGACTATTTGGAGTATTTGGATTCAGTGACTAATCTATTTGGGCACATAAATTGAAAACAAACAGTTGAAATTGTTCGGTCACATGAATGGAATAGAAGAAGATAGGATACCGAAGAAAATAATTGAATGCAAACCTGAAAGAAAGAGAGAATAGATATAATGAGGGAAAGGAAACATGTTCAATGAAAACTTTGCACGCATATGGGAAAATTCTACCAATATTTCGAGACTTTTCTAATTTTTTTAGCGATATAAGGAAAATAAGAAAAAGGAAGATAGAATCGGTATTTAGGGGAACAATAATAACAGCAATACTTTGTGTCGAAGAAACTAGTTTTGCATCAAGAGCGTTCTACCCGTGAATTTTAAGAAAATCTCTGTATGCTCCAAAATCTTAACTTTATTCCAGACATTGGTATAAATGTTCCACTATTCGTCATGCATTTTTCTCCATTGTAAAACCTCAGTGACAGTCTGTCACTGAGGATCATTTTATAATATTGCCCAGAAATTATTCCAAAAGCTCGAAACATTCAAAATATTCCGATTTTCTATAAAAAAGCGATTTTACAGATTATTGTAAAAGATTTTACCGCATATTTTTTTTTTTTACTAAACTAGGTTTTCCAGGGTATTAAAAAAATGCGATCCAATTTTCTAAATTTGACATTCTTAATAAAATATTACTGGTTTTTCGACACATAATTAGAAAAACACGACAACCTGAGTCAATGGCACGTTGAATACGCCAGTTCCCCTTTAGTTCAATAGCGTCATGTGAATGGGAGTTTGTAAGTTTCCAACCAATGGAGGGTAAAAGCCCCGTCTCGATTGACGGGGCTCAAATTTTAGAGAGACCCAAAGCAAAAAAAAAAAAAAAAAAANAAAAAAAAAAAAAAAAAAAAAAAAAAAAAAAAAAAAAAAAAAAAAAAAAGCGCACTACTAAATACTTTCTGATTGTTCGTAGCTTTGTGTAAGAATGTGACACTTACATTTTTTGTTCCAACCAATTCGTTATTTGGTACACACATTCACATAATATTAACATAAGATGAATATGTTTACTGACAACAAAATAAATGGGAACGAAAACATGAAAACTAATAATAAGCTTATTTCTAACTTGCTGAGCCAGTTCTATGTGTAATGCTGACAAATGAGCGCAATGTGTATCTACATACTCATTTTAGAAGTCTCGTAAACCGGAGAGATTTGACCAATAAGAAGTGCCAAGTTCATCATCTGAGCTCTCCATGTAAAATGATCCAGACAGCAGCATGAATCCAATTTTTTAACTTATTTTCTTTGCGTTAACATTCGTTCCCTTAGGTCTGCAGCGACAGATGTGCGGTGAGAAACAACTTCAGTTCTGTGAGAAACAATACGAGGGTCGTCTCAAAAGTAAGTTACACAAAAAGATACAAATTTTTCAAATAGGTATATTTTGAAAAGTACATAAGCTACATATTCAACTTATTTTTCTACATAATCGCCTTTGTTCAATACATTTTTGGAATCGTTGTAAAAGTTTTTTCAATCCAGTGTCATAACACTCTGTCGCCATACTGGCTAGCCATCTTTCAATTTCTTGTTTCAAGAAATTGAAAGATGCGTGGTGAGAAACAATACGAAGGTCGTCTCAAAAGTAAGTTACACAAAAAGATACAAATTTTTCAAAAAGGTATATTTTGAAAAGTACATAAGCTACATATTCAACTTACATAATCGCCTTTGTTCAATACATTTTTGGAATCGTTGTAAAAGTTTTTAGGGGCCTAACTGAGGGATAGATCGAAGTACGCACAAAGAAATTTTTCAGTGCTGCCACTATGCCCAGATGCAAATTGTATGAAACTCCCAGACTTTTCCGCCAACCACACGGATTTAAAAAAATAGTGTAACTTACTTTTGAGACGACCCTAGTAGAAGTGCACAGCGCCTGTTGTAGATTGTAAGAAAATGTATCATTACTGCTAATTATTTACAATGAACAGGAACGATACATTTTGGTATGGATCAATGGTTTCTATGACTCCTCAAAAATTTACATTTCTTGCTTATTTCGAAAAATTTTAGGGACATGGGCTTCTGTGCATTATAATCTATTTATCGTATGACAACATGTTTTATTTTTACAGAAAGTTGTTCTGATTAACAACTGCTCTTGACCTAGACTATTTACTAAAATACAAAATTATGTTAAAAGTTATTAAATGCCTGGTGTGCCTATTTATTGAAAGGTCAACAGTAATTAATTGGGCAATTTCTCTATTTTCTTCCCTTTTCTCTTTTATTATACATTATTTTGTATTATTTTATTTTGTAATTGTAATTTTTTTTTTCATTTGTAATGTTAGATTGTTTACATAATTATTTGTATGATATCCTTCAACATTTTCAGAGATGATCTTGTCCATGTCTACCAAGTTTTTCTAGAAATGTTTTGTTCTGTAAATAAATTAGTACTAAGTTATTTCTAAGTTGTAATTCTGTGCATTATAAAATATAGTGCCATAGCTTTGCTTATGAGAGCCCATGACAGGATTTTTTCTTCATGCTGAGAGCCCGCTTCCATTGATCGGACTAGTCCATTTTTTACGGACCTACAGTGAACACTAATTTAAAATGCATTCGAAAAACAAAATCTGCGGCTTTCTCCAAGCAAAGTATGTTAGTATTTAGTGTAATCTGTCTATGCAAAGATCGTATGATTCTGTGTAGGTATCCGTGCAATGCAGTTTTCTCTTATCACACCATTGTTGCACTAGACTTTGCTTGCACTAAATCATCATTATTATTGCCAACAATTGTTTTATCTTTCTCTTTGAATCTTTGTCTTCCTTATTGCTCGGGTTTTTATTAGATCAAGCTCTTTTTTTTGCTTTCTTGTTTCATTTCGTGATTGGTTAAAACAATAAATATAATTACCATTATGATAGGTTTCTATTAATATTTATTATTAAAAATAACACTTTGTTAGAATAGATATACAATCGGTTTTATATTTAGAACAAGTCTTACTTGAAGGAGAAAAGTTTCTGTTTCAATTTCAAAATTTACCATTGTGTGAATTGAACTTGTCTCTAATATTATTTAATGGATATGCCTAATATTTTATTATGGATATGCCTGTTGACAAAATTCTATAGGACATTATAATGCAGAGTTTTAGTAGTAAATTACCAAGGTTTGTAAATAATTACAATTATTTCTAATTTTTTGTTTAATTTTTTTTGTCCCATAAAAAGAAAAGTATTACAACTTTCTGAAATTTTCGATATCAACTTTGGTTTATTTCAATTCGAAAACATGTTTCCTGTGAATATAATTTCTCAAGAATGGTAAGAGTTCAAGACTTGAAATTTGTTAAATGTATTTGTGCCAACTTTATTCGTGAGCAGTACGAGGCATTACCGCTTTTCACAAATTCTGCCAACTGGTGAATTGTGAGTGCTTGAGATTTGAATATTGGTATGTATGTTTGTCAATTTTTCGCATGGCATGCGATACAAAAGTGTTGGTTAAAAATGAATCCAACGGCGGTTTATACCCAAAACTGATCTGTTTCCTTTTGATGAATTCTGTTAGCTTTATATTCTGCTGATAAGAATCAATTCCATATTGGCTAATCCCTCCCTATCTGTCGCAATATTAAATAGTTCTTTGTTTGATTTGTTGTACCACTTCCTGAGATACTTGCATCTGTTCTTTTCCTGGCTCTTCCTCTTTTTTTTTTTTTTTTTTTTTGCAAATGAGTTGCAGAGTGTTCTAAAATTCTACATTTCAGGATACGTGTCCAAAAAAACTGTAACTTTCTTATTTTGACTATGTTTACTAATTATTGGTTCTTATACATTCTCTTCAGTCTCTCTCGTTACTAATTTTGTCAATCCAAATAATTCACAAAATCCTTTTGCATAACAGCATCTCAAAATCTATTATGTTGGAAACCAACTTTCATCACCTCACAATAGAACCGAAAAGATGTACCATTTTATATTTTTAAAAAGAAAATTATACGTGGGACCTTTTGCATACCATTCCCGAAACGATAAAATTCGATGAGAAAATCTCAGGACAAATTGTCAGTGGTCTTAACAATTCGGCAACGGAAATCGGTCGAAAAAATGTACCAAACGCATTTTGAGTGCTAATTTTAAACTTCTGTTGCTATTTTTTTTTTTCATCTCAGAAATATTCCATCGTATCTATATTTTTTCATCCTATGGGTGAGACTTATTTATTTTTCTACTTATTGTTTTTATAAGAATAATATATTTCGGTAAGATAGCAACTCAAAGCTAGTTATGATAACTAACAAAATAACTATTGATAGTCATTCTATTAGACATTATTGTGGGCGGAACCAAATCGTGTCCCGACTTTAGACTTTATCTTCTGCAACATAACACACCTTTTCAAAGTTATTAATTTTATTTAATTATGTTTTCTGAAGTATTCGTCTGCTTTTTTATATTCTATTTTTTCCTCTCCATACTTCTTCTTCTTTGTTGTTGTTTTCTCTTTTGATATTGCCACTAGAATGGATCGCAGATATAAACTATTCCATTACGAATCGAATGCTATGCTGAGACTGAGACGTGGTATATTCTTTTTTTTCTTTCTTTCTTTTTGTACAAAGATCATATTGAACTATTTATAAAGGTTATGAACTAAAGAACAAAATTCAAATTATAAATGACATGCCTGCCGGTGAAGACATCTTCTAGGTAGTCTAGGTTCTAAGTGAAAAGTGAAGACTATTTTCGAGTCCTCTGCAAACGTAGGCACACACCGTATTATTGAAATTTTACGATTTATTCTAAACATATTTTCAACTAACATTTTTATGTCACTTTTACTCATGTTCCATTACTACATCAACTGAACATATGATAATTATGTATGGTGTGAACGAGGCTCTTAAATCTTGGCCGGAATCGTCGTACTTTTCATGTTTTTTTTTGTATACATACACGGTTAATTTTATTTTTATTAATGCTAGATTTTTGGAAATTACGTCTTTAGAATTCTTCACCAGCCTTGCATGATTATCATTTTAGGTTTAAAAGCTAGAAAAATTATTATGAAAAATCTAATTTTTGGCCGGTCGATGTGAACCATACTGAAATTTAATGAGACAGTAGAGAAACAGTGATCCTACAGCTTTTGTATATAATTATTTTAATATTTCAAAAGATGCAGAAATTTTTTCGGAAAAATCTTATGGTTGGGAAATCGTTTGCGAACCAACGAGTAT
>CM022883.1:15421922-15447844 GCA_012654025.1 Pachypsylla venusta
AGGCTGCAAAATCTTTTTAAAAGAATGGTCAACATCAACAGAAAATAGAAATATAACAATAACTAAAATATATATTTAAAAACCTTAAAACTTTAGAAGAACAAAATCTGCATTCGGTGGTAGTCTGATGGAATGATTAAGGAAGAGAAAGTCTAGTACGGGTTTCCGTACCATTTATTTTTTCAATAATGAACATAATAAACCAAATTAATCTGTCCATTACAGTTACCTAAGGAACTTATTTTACTACATTCGATTTTTCAAATAATACATTGCAAGTCCTGTATGTCTGCTATACTGTCTATTATTATCTACAAGCAAAATGTTATGAAAAAAAGAAAAAAATCTATGTTTGAAAAATCTTCCTTTCAGAAGTGCATGACCCTTACAGTACTCATTAACATTTAAGTTCTTTTTAAATATTTTGATTAGAAATTATAATATTTTGTGTACAATTTGATTTTTTTGTTGTTGTTTCTTTGGCTTGGGGTGAACTGTAAAACAAATTCTTTCGTTTTGATAAGCCGAACCAAGAGTGTTCAATATAAGATTGTGTTTGTGCATACGCTTGAGAATGTAATAAAACTATTATAACTATACTTATAATTTATTGTCAGCAGAAAAAAAAATATTGAAGAATTTTTTTTATCAAATACTATAAATAAGTTTATGCCCGGATGTGACCTACGAATCCTGGTGTGCATCATTTAAAGTAGTGTTATCACCGTCGATATGGCAATGTTCTCTTTAACAATTATTTTATCTTTGTCAATTTTCATTGTACATTAATAAACTTTTTTTTTAGGAAAATAGTGTAAAATATTGATTTTGATTCCGTCAAGAAGAGATTCTGGTGATAACTTCTTGTTCATTGCAAATGATTTCCTATGCAATTGAATATGTTGTGCCCAAGACATCATGTTATGTACTTTATCTGCCATTTCTTCTAACTTAACATAATCCGTATTTTAAATATTTTTTTTGAGGAAATTTTGAAGTACCTAAAGTTTGATTGATTTTAATTCTGTCAAGAAGAGTTTCTGGTGATAACTTCTTGTGTATTGATCCATGTGTAATTTGAATGCAAGGGCNATTTCGGTACTTTTGATGACTTTTTTGCTTCCAACTCTTTGCTGCATACTCTTTAGAATTTCTAGGGGGGCAGCTGCTCCCCTGCCCCCCCCTTCCTACGCCCATGATATGTTGTCCTCCAGACATCATGTTTTGTACTTTATCTGCCATTTCTTCTATCTTAACGCACAATCTGTATTTTGAATAACTTTTTTAGGAAACTTGAAGTAGGTTCCTAATGTTTGATTGATTTTGATTCTATCAAGAAGAGTGTCTGGTGATAACTTCATTGTGAATTGATCCATGTGTAATTTGAATATGTTGTCCTCCAGACATCATGTTTTGTACGGTATCTGCCATATCTTCTATCTTAACACATAATCTGAGTTTTTCTTCATAAATCCCGGTAATCACATAATATAATATTTCTTTTAACAATCACCGACGAGTGACCGATATTCAACCAATAAGTTACCTGATCTATCTATCTATCTAAAGTCTAAAGAGACGTGCGATTGCGATAACAACATTACTATTAATAATAATTATTTCAAAAGTTTATGTTTCACTAAAGTTACCACCTTCTACCATCTTCTTACTTTTAACCCTTTGTGGCGAAGAAAAAAATGAAAAATTATTTAGAGACATAAGAGTAAAAAATACTGAAAAATATAATTTGAAATGGGGAGGATGTTTAGTGAACCTGGAGATTAAGAGGCATTTATTTATTGTTAGTAAACAGAGAAAATCATATACCTATATAGTTTCAGAACAGACCAAGTAAACCAATCAACTTCTACCCCCGGATTAGGTTGGGTTCGCCGGCACTTGCTTGGTTTGTTTTATTTATTCTTATGTGTTATGTGCCTGTTAACTTAATTCTGATTGTTTCGTAGGTNAATTATGTTCGTTACCTATGATTTTTATTTCTTCAAAATTAAAGTTATGTTTTTGTTCAAATGCATGATTCGTTAAAGCCGTGTTATTTTTATTGTTGATATTGTTTTGCAAAGGTTCTCAACCAAATGCTAACTGCATGTAAATATTGTAAATGACCATCAGTTCAGTCTTGATTAGATCTTTGAGGCGTCGAGTTGTGTTTGAATAATTTTTCTCGGTAGTGAGTGGGGTTTTGTAAGCAAGGGATTATTATTCGAATATAGATTATTTTATGATGAAAATAATAGTGTCGTTGTAAATAAACAGTGCCTTAGTGAATAAGATCGAGAAATGCCTCTGACTATTCGATCTTTTATGGTGATCTCCGATGTATGCTTTTTTTTGTATTTAATGCATTACAAAGAAATTGGTAAATGCAGGTAATGACCTCTGTAGTGTCTCAAATAAATGTCATTAAGATTTCCCATTTTTCACAGAAATATAATGAAGGAAATTCTAAGCAGATTGTAAATGATTCCTTATATAAAGTAGTGACACAAAGCACCACAATCAACGCCCTATAAACATTGATGAATCTGCTCAGAAGATGTCGTAACAGACGAAAGCGCTCGTGACTCGTCAATACAAGATTATTTTAGAAATTATACAGGGTGCGCCATAATAACCTGACCAGTTTAAATTGTTCACTACCAAATCATAACTTGTGGTAAATTGTTGATATTGGTGTCATTCTTTTCCCAACAGAAAGGAAATCAGTGACAATGGAGTCGTGGAGCATCGTGCATTTGTTGTAGAGACTAGAGACATTAATCAATAGAGGTGATTTTATGGTCATTACTCAGAGAATGTTTCGTGCTACCGAATTAGATTATGAGGGAGGGTTCTACACGCAGGGCCGGATTAACAATAGTAGCACTTGTAGCACGTGCTACGGACCTCGCGCTTTAGACAGCCCCGCGTTTTGACAACTTAACCTAGATATTTCGACATTTCTGGGTTGACAATTGAAAAAACATATCATTTTGACGGGGCCCCCAACTCTTCAATGTATGTAGTAAAATCTAATTTAGGAAAGTACAAGTAAGTACCAACTACCTAGGAACTTAATAACGAAACGATTATTGCATGGTAACCATGTTTTATCGATGTTGGTATACTCAAAATTTAATTTCACTTTTCTCTACCCGCTGTAGGTACTAGACCAAAAGGCCAAAAGACGGCGCCTGCAGGGGGTGGAGTGGGTGCCGCTCTGTGAAAGTGCTACGGGCCCCGCGGAAGGTTAATCCAGCCCTGCCTACACGCAATCCCATATTGCAGTAAGTTCAAAATTCTAGGAAGACTGGTTATGTGGAAGCCTTTAGGCAGAACAAGAACTGTTATAGAACACATGAAAACGTCGAAGATGCATGTGCGACATGCAATACAAAACAATCCTCGCCAATCTACAAATGTTTTTCACAAATTATTCATAAAATCATAGATCAAAATAATTCCCCATTTCTTTTCTTTCAAATAAAACAAGAATACTTGATCTATCTCAAAAATTGAATGTATAGCATCATCAGGTTTTTTCTGGAACACCCTGTATTCCAAAATCGCTACAAAAATCCTTAATAATATTACTTCCTTGAACAGTAGTTCTGTCTTCTTTCCCTATACATATGTTTAGCGGTGTCTTATTTTACCACTCGTCCTCAAAAGGTTAATAAAATTTTCCTATTTTAATTTTTTTCTGCTAAAGAAATCACGGATTCCTAGTTAATGTATAGAAAAGTAACTCGTGTGAATGGGCGGTGCCTTATTCGTGACTACAATACCAATATAAATCACTTTTATGTTACGTTGGAAGGCAATTATCGTAAAGTTTTGTGTTGTGGAGCTGTGATGGTGTGTTGAATATCAAGAGAAGTAGGGGAATATTAATTAGCAAAGAAAATACATTCCATGCATAGTACCTACCTACCTATAACATTACCTGCTACTTTACATTTGAGGAGCGTCAGCCTCTAAAAAGTGCCTTATATGAGTAGGTATACATACAGGACCCTTCTTCTCCTTTTGGTGTGTTGAATATCAAGAGAAGTAGGGGAATATTAATTAACAAAGAAAATACATTCCATGCATAGTACCTACCTACCTATAACATTACCTGCTACTTTACATTTGAGGAGCGTCAGCCTCTAAAAAGTGCCTTATATGAGTAGGTATACATACAGGGCCCTTCTTCTCCTTTTGGTGTGTTGAATATCAAGAGAAGTAGGGGAATATTAATTAACAAAGAAAATACATTCCATGCATAGTACCTACCTACCTATAACATTACCTGCTACTTTACATTTGAGGAGCGTCAGCCTCTAAAAAGTGCCTTATATGAGTAGGTATACATACAGGGCCCTTCTTCTCCTTTTGGTGTGTTGAATATCAAGAGAAGTAGGGGAATATTAATTAACAAAGAAAATACATTCCATGCATAGTACCTACCTACCTATAACATTACCTGCTACTTTACATTTGAGGAGCGTCAGCCTCTAAAAAGTGCCTTATATGAGTAGGTATACATACAGGGCCCTTCTTCTCCTTTTGGTGTGTTGAATATCAAGAGAAGTAGGGGAATATTAATTAACAAAGAAAATACATTCCATGCATAGTACCTACCTACCTATAACATTACCTGCTACTTTACATTTGAGGAGCGTCAGCCTCTAAAAAGTGCCTTATATGAGTAGGTATACATACAGGGCCCTTCTTCTCCTTTTGGTGTGTTGAATATCAAGAGAAGTAGGGGAATATTAATTAACAAAGAAAATACATTCCATGCATAGTACCTACCTACCTATAACATTACCTGCTACTTTACATTTGAGGAGCGTCAGCCTCTAAAAAGTGCCTTATATGAGTAGGTATACATACAGGGCCCTTCTTCTCCTTTTGGTGTGTTGAATATCAAGAGAAGTAGGGGAATATTAATTAACAAAGAAAATACATTCCATGCATAGTACCTACCTACCTATAACATTACCTGCTACTTTACATTTGAGGAGCGTCAGCCTCTAAAAAGTGCCTTATATGAGTAGGTATACATACAGGGCCCTTCTTCTCCTTTTGGTGTGTTGAATATCAAGAGAAGTAGGGGAATATTAATTAACAAAGAAAATACATTCCATGCATAGTACCTACCTACCTATAACATTACCTGCTACTTTACATTTGAGGAGCGTCAGCCTCTAAAAAGTGCCTTATATGAGTAGGTATACATACAGGGCCCTTCTTCTCCTTTTGGTGTGTTGAATATCAAGAGAAGTAGGGGAATATTAATTAACAAAGAAAATACATTCCATGCATAGTACCTACCTACCTATAACATTACCTGCTACTTTACATTTGAGGAGCGTCAGCCTCTAAAAAGTGCCTTATATGAGTAGGTATACATACAGGGCCCTTCTTCTCCTTTTGGTGTGTTGAATATCAAGAGAAGTAGGGGAATATTAATTAACAAAGAAAATACATTCCATGCATAGTACCTACCTACCTATAACATTACCTGCTACTTTACATTTGAGGAGCGTCAGCCTCTAAAAAGTGCCTTATATGAGTAGGTATACATACAGGGCCCTTCTTCTCCTTTTGGTGTGTTGAATATCAAGAGAAGTAGGGGAATATTAATTAACAAAGAAAATACATTCCANGAGAAGGATCGTTCGGCAGAACAATTTGTGATCATCAATGTTAAAAAAATCCGAAGAGCTATTTCTGTGTTAGGAAGTACATCTGCTAATTGATCTTTCATGAGAATCTTATACAAATGACTATGAGTTTGATTATTTTGTAATTTTTCAATTATTTTCAGTTGTGATTATATTTTCCTTTAATTCTTTGGAATTTTATTTTTTATGTTTGTAAGAAATTTTTCAAAGATTTTTTCATTTTTCGGGGGCATCCTAAAATCGGGGCCCCAGGCAACTGTCTGTTCTGCCTAATGGTTAAAATCCGGCCCTGCTCCTCCGCGATGCTCACGATTATGTTAAATTTGGTACAGATTAATAAGGCAGTTAAGGGTGAACTTTTCAGTTAAGGGTGACAAGATTTTTTTTTTTAATATAAATACCTAGTAAAATCAAATAATAAATAAAATTGGAATAAAATTAGTATCCCCATCAAAACGCCTGACAAAGAAGCTGGAGCAACCCCCTTAACTAAGAAATAAGATCCTTCAGATTTCAGCCTCAATCTACACATCTGATAGTGTGACGTACATTATCAGCAGATTGTTCTTCTCATTATCACTCTCAACTCTCAGCTGATAACAGCATTCTAAACAAGTTACAAAATGATTCATGAACTCGTATGTATCACCGGTGAAATAATCTAAACTCGCTTCAACCTATCACATGGTTCCGTGGTGTAGTGGTTATCACATCTGCTTTACACGCAGAAGGTCGCCAGTTCGATCCTGGCCGGAATCAATTTTTGGAAAAAAAATTTCGTCTTTTCCTTCTATTTTTTAACAGCGATGTTTGACTTTATTTCATTGTTATAATTTATTTTTAGCAAGATTTTTTCCATGTTGCTTATTCAAAATTGAAAGACCCCCAGGCCGGGGTTTGGGTCGAGCGGACAATTTTCATTAACTTTAACGTTTATGGCCATACAATAATAGCACACATCCAACTGATCCAACACATCTTGTTTTCCTCATATTTATGCTAAATTTTATTTATATCCGGGTTGGATTTGAACTGTCAGCTCCCAGTTAGTAAATTCGTTTCTAACCAGGTAGATATACTGATGAGGATGGCTTTCATTTTATGGTCTTTAATTCTAAAAGTATTAGCATAGGTTTCGACGTTTCGAATCGTTGCTGCGTGAAAAACACAATTTATTTTTATGTGTGTTGGAATACAAATTATACCTACAGGTGCGCGGTGCTCGGGATTTTCAATTTTGTGAATAAAAAATGTTTGAATAAAAAGGATTTTTTTTAAAAAAATGTGATCGTTGTCTGTTATGGATGAAAAAAATAGCGTGCTTTGTAACATTATAGGTTTTAAAATTTGTGAATTAAATAAAGTTGTAATAAAAAATATTTTAAAGCGACAAATGTAAAAAAATGTTACGCAGTCGGTAGGATTCGAACCTACGCTCCCAGAGGGAATCTGATTTCTAGTCAGACGCCTTAACCACTCGGCCACGACTGCTTGTTCATATCAATCGTAAAATAGTGTATTATAAACGTGGGGTCATTGCGCAAACTCCCGTTGAATCTAATCTTAACCTTAATAATTTTATAACTAGTGGTTTAATTGTATCTCTTTAATTTTTATGTTTTCAGATTCAAAATCGCCTACATTGTGATGACAATTGACAACGAGGAAAAGGTAAGAAATAATGCTTCCTATTTTTTCTTCTTTGTGCATTCCCTAAACCCTGAAATCCCTGAACAATGTTGGCGCTCGCCGCTCCCTCTCCTCTAGGAGTGTGGTTGAAAAATATTTCATTATGATTATTTTCTTTTGTAGGTATACCGTATACCTACAACTACATGTAGATATTTTATTGTTTACTGAGGAAAATTAAATTAAAAGAAGTTTAAATTAATCCGGGAAAAATTAATCTTAATTAGTGGGTTTCACGTGGAAGTAATATATATAGTTCCCACGTGATTTTGAGTATATCTTACATATCCCTGGTCAGCGGAAGGAAAAGAGAACTCTGGGTTCCTGACACATCCAACGAACGAGATGTGCGGAGTGACCCAGGGAGTGGCCGACGTCTTTCACACTACAAAGGGTACTGGTCGGACGGGGCCTCCCTAGCGGGGCTGTGTCCGATTAGCCTGGCGTGTCCAAATGGATTTCCACTGGTCCTTGCGGTGATTGGGGGAAGGGGAGAAAAAAAAGGTATTTTCAAAAAAAGTTAAAAAAGTATCTTTGGAATCGAACTCAAAAAAATGTCCGAAGATTTTTTTAATACCTACAAATTCGGATGCCTTTATTATTTATTTTGTGCTAAATTGGTCAATTTTTTTTTATTATTATTTTTTAACTTTGATCTGCGATGGGCTATTTTTCCAACTATTTTTTTGTTGAATCTATTTTGTTGTTCATGGGTTGTATGTTATTCAATATTTTAGATATTCATAATTTTGTGTAGGATGGATACCAAATAGCTTGAAGGGACTTTCTTAATGTTTTATTTTTATATTGAAACCAGATTGATGTGGCCATTTCCATTTGATTGAAAAGATCTACTCCGATGTCTGAGTCTGATGATGTTTCNATTTCATCAAAATCGGTTCAGTGGTTTAAGCGTGAAAGCGTAACATACATACATACAGACAGACAGAGTTACTTTCGCATTTATATATTAGTATGGAGTATGGATTTTACTTGTAGTATCATCAGCACATACTATACTAAAGATGATGCATTTTCGGTATGATAATGTGTTAAATAATAATAATATAAGCTTATACATATCTGGAGTATCGATTTAAAATTCGAAAACCACTGAAACACTTGTTGTTTTACTTCGAGGAAGCATTCTTTCTTTTTTTACATTTTTGACAAAATATGCAGAGCTGCGGCGAGGTAAACTATACAAAATGAAAACACATATACCTTGGAAATATTTTTCCTAGCTCCCATTACCTAACATTTACTTCTCCTTAAAATCCTTTTCCTCTTCCCTCTAGTCCTAAACCTTCTCCCTTGAAGTTTGCTAGTTTGTACACGGATTATGGAAGTTGATTGCTAGAATGAATGTAATTTTTTAAAAAAAAATCAATAGGGGCTTTTTTATTGTACTGTTTTTGTAAATATGTAAACATTTTTGTATCATTATTATATTTTCTCTGTTTGGACCTCTGTTTGGACTGTGAGGGTAAAAGGGCACTTCGGTCTCATCCTCGCAGTATAAATAAGGTATAATAATAATATTACTTTTTATAAACCCCTCTATCCACTGAATTAATAGCCATTGATAATATGGATTTAGAAAACCAAAATCAATGACCTTTGTTCGCCTCATAGGTTGATTTTATTTTGTTGATTATTCGAAAGGTCACGTTTTATCATAATATTTTAGGAGGATATTTTAGCAGTTCAAAGGCGATTTAGAATCTTTCTTTTTATTTAAGCAAGAATGAATTTTATATATTTACCTTAACACTCCTGGGATAGGCATATTTTATTCATCCAATGGTTTTTTACTATACCTACATCAAATCGATTAAAAAAGAATAAATGAGGATGATGTAGGCATAGAGCCAATGAAGAGGCAATTTTTAATTGACAATAATCATACCATTTTGTTTCGGAACAGACGAAGTAATCCACAATCAAATCCTCCACTGGATTGGGTTTGTGCTTACTTTTTTTTCTCATGTGTTTGATCATTGCTTATCTTCTTCTACAATCAGACAAAGTAATCCACAATCAAATCCTCCACTGGTTTGGGTTTGTGCTTACTTTGTTTTCTCATGTGTTTGATCATTGCTTATCTTCTTCTACAATCAGACGAAATAATCCACAATCAAATCCTCTACTGGTTTGGGTTTGTGCTTACTTTGTTTTCTCATGTGTTTGATCATTGCTTATCTTCTTCTACAATCAGACGAAATAATCTACAATCAAATCCTCTACTGGTTTGGGTTTGTGCTTACTTTGTTTTCTCATGTGTTTGATCATTGCTTATCTTCTTCTACAATCAGACGAAATAATCCGCAATCAAATCCTCTACTGGTTTGGGTTTGTGCTTACTTTGTTTTCTCATGTGTTTGATCATTGCTTATCTTCTTCTACAATCAGAGGAAGTAATCCACAATCAAATACTCCACTGGTTTGGGTTTCTGCCTACTTTGTTTTCTTATGTGTTGCATCATTGCTTATCTTTTTCTGATTGTTTTGGGTTGGAAAAAAAAATCATCCAATGATTATTTGCTCGCATGATTTATTAGTAATTTAGCATTTTCCAGGCTGCACGAGCACGTACCTACAGACGAACTAATTTTGTACTCCGACAGTGTTTTACTCTTATAGTGATCTTCCTGGATCTTACTGAATAATTTTATTTCTAAAAATTCTAAAAAATAGTTGATGTGATTATATTCAAATTTTTGAAACACAGAATGTGCTGAATCCGTTTTCAGATTTTGTCACACCCTGAACCAGTTCAATATTATGCCTACAACCATATACCTGTTTTTTTATATATATTTTTAATGTCTCTATTATCTTTAAATGCTGGGTTGAATAGAGCTGATAAGAAGTCTTTCTGATGATTGTCTTCGGAGGCAAAATACTGTTAGGGTGATGATCATTCCATCCGGTTTCATTATTTATTATTTCACTTCTTACAGCATCACTAATTAAAAAAAAAACATTATAATTCTTATGTCTTATATTGCAATGACAGTTGATAGACACATCATACGATCTTCAATTTGTAGGTATTGTTGCATGCTGTAAGTATACATATCAAAAGTATAACTATGATTTCCCTTTAAATAAATATAGGAGATGGACTCCTGTGCATCCAAACTTTGCAGTATGTTGAATTTGATGCTCAACATATCAGCAGAATCCTTTATCAGTTGGTCCATGTTCAGACAACTCATAGAAAATCACAAGAGATGAACTGTACAATTGTTCAAGTCCTATTCAACATTGCAGGTCGTTTCGATGTTTCTCAACAAGAATAGCAAACATTAGATACTGAAAGCAAAATAAGATGAATCAAGATAAAATGTCGATATAAAATGCGGGAATAGTGTCTCTCGTTCCTGGTGGATAGGGAGATTTAAAAGGAATGATTTGAAGGCACCTAAGTCCGTGCCGCTCGTAAAGACGACTAAGGGCATGGTCGGAAACGATATTTTTCCCATTGCCCATGCAGAAAGAAGAGAAGCTACGGTATTATCCGTAAGGATTCTTTAGTATGAACAACTCATGGCTAATTGTTGCAAACCAGCGCCACGACTGTTAACCTATGATGATGAGTGTCTTATATTCCCATAAGTACGAATGAAGTAAAGAAGTACTCTGGTTTGGAATGTAAGAATGCTAGCTCAAGAATCTAATACGGTTATAAATTCATGAAATTTCCCACAATCCAGTAAACGATCGATAGATTATCTTTTAATCTAGGTGAAATTAAAAATAATGAATCATTTTAAAAGTTTAATTGATTTTGTTTGAGAGCTAATACTGCACAAGGAGTTATCAAAAAAATTCTTTACAACGCTACCTATCATGAGAATCGGGTACTTATTGATGTTCCCTCGTACTGCAGTTCATTTTACACATCACTTAACACCGTCAACCTCACAAGAACTTTAACAATAGGTATCTTTCAGATTTTATAATAATCATCCAACACGGCCTCTTCTCTCTAGGCATATCTAATAAATCAATCAATCAAAGCGAAATAGCTTTTGAAGTTCACTTAACAAAAAAACTTTAACTTGTATCTATCTATTAAATTATTTTGAAGAAAATAATAATAAAGATCTCTACCATGAATAATTGATAGGGGTCTTGAACTTTAGAATACAGTGTGAATCAAGTTTATAATATAAATGCATTTGAAGATTTACCACCGACTAATGTGTACAAAAATTGTACACTAAATTTATGACAGTAATTTAATTCTGAAACCAGCTTTTTTTTATAAAAAATTTATTGCCGGCCACAACCTGCCACTTAAATGGCTTACTCTTGCGTAATCATTAGGTCGAAACTGCGAACGTCATCTGACGTATTTTTATATCAATAAAACATTCCTGAAATATTCACTTGATTACTACTTGATTCACTTGATTACACTTCATTCATTAAAAAAGATATTAGGAAAAATCAAATAAGGCAGCAAACTTCTCCCCCGCGTGTTCCGGGGTGTTATGGGTTTATTTTTGAGGCTGAAATAAGAAGAAAATATTCTATGAACATAGGCTCAGAAATTATTCTCTTTACATTTTCATGCACCTACGATCTTGAAATTAAGAATACTGTGACTTTGGATATCTATCTTACGTTTGAAATAAAAGTTCCTTAAAATGAGACCAATTTGAATACAGTACCTATTTCCAATATAGAGATACAGTTATTCCGACGTCTAATACTTTTCAGAACTCTTTAGAACCTTAAATAGACATTAAAACATACCGAATCGTTGGATCCTCCACTCCTCAAAAAGTAAAGCCATTTCTGATATGGTGCTGACCTCATTTCTTATCCTTTAGCCATCTTCATAATGGTTTTCCCCTGATATTTGGAGAAATAGCTAAAAATAATTTACATCTATGCATCTAGCTCGCAGTAGTTATTATTGAATCATCCCGTATAACATGGTGCAGAGAATCTATTAATTCCTTATGTCAGTGCGGTCTTGATGGGGTTTGAAGGTGATGTGATGCCTTGTTTTGTTCCAATCACTTCTCATTTTCCTAATGGTTTTTGTTTTGCTATGGAGTACCAACATAAATTAATAAAACTTGTTGGACAAGATGGATTTGTAAGGTGAAAAGGGCAACAAACATTTTGTGATGTGATTGTGTATTGTTCTTCTTCAATGTTTAACAAGATGTTTTGTTTATGCAATTGACCGGTATTGCTGAAGGAATATAATTATTTTGTGTTTTATAGTAATGCAACTGATACAAGCCCACAATTGGTCTCAACGCGGAATTTAGGCAAGAGCACTTTTTAGCAAAAGGCATTCCCCATCTAAATTATTGTAACTTGAAGAAATATCATCTTGATGTCTTGATGAACAAAGACTGACACAATTACTAATGCTCTCTGAAATTATTTGACTAGTTTTTCAAGAGAAAATAATAACATTAATTTTTTTCTCCGAATTACTTGGAAAAAATAGAGAAGAGGACGAAAAATGGACGGGATTGGACTTCCCCTCTTCCAAATATCATATCACCACCCAGAAAACATGAAAGTTTTTAGTTTCCCTTGATATATGCCGGGTTTTTACCACAAAACATTGCAAATTCAGAAGAACCATTTCGGGATAAGTAAATCAATAATCTGAAATCCGGTATGCAAAATGCTGTAATAAATACAATATTCTGAATCGATTTCAACCGAATAGCTTTGAGAGGTACCACCAAATTATAAACGCCGATGAAATACTAATTTAGATTTTGTTACAGAGTTAAACATAAAAGCGAATTTCTCTTTGTCTGTATATCTGTCTCAAAGCTCTATCCTGTAAATTAAATCAAAACCCAAAAATAGTTGTTTCTTATCTCTGATAAAGATATCTTTAATAATTTTATATTCATAATAGAAAAGGGTCGTACATACTTTTTATAATTAAGTCATCACATAGAATGATTAATAAAAAAGAGAGATAGGCGATCTCACAACTCATATACCCAAGCATTATCTGCGTGTAGGTTCAACACAACACCAGCACCAGCACTAGCCAAACCTAGTAGGGGGTATCATGACTTGAAAATTATTCAACGCCCTATCGACCCGACGTTACAGAAATAATTATCATTAACAATTTTTACTTTTTTTATCTTTTTGTTTTATCTTTTAATTTCGAAATAGAAAGAGTCGTATTGACAGATTATAAACTGTTGTTATTTATTATCAATTTGATTGATGTAGACAAAGATCCCGGGCCAAAAAACATCGACTCTTTTGATATCAATTTTCTCTCCCACCTCCGGCATTATGGATAAATTTGTATTCACGTATTCACTCCGGTATTATGGATAAATTTGTATTCACGAGATTTGAGACAGCGTAGTTGCCTATAGTGTTAGGGNCCCAAAAAGTGATTTCTGCGTGACATTGAAAAAAAAGCATAGGGTTAGATGACATACTTATCCCAAAAAAAAATTTCGGGGGGGCTACAGCCGGCCAGCCCCCCCTTGTGTACGCCCATGGTGTTAGGGAAGTCACCTTTGTATCCAAGTACCAAGTCCAGTCCTGAACATTGGCATCTTGTTTCATCATATCACACTCGCAGGTTCTGCAACCAAGTTGTTCGTTTCCTTTCTCGACCTTTTCCCGCTCCCCGCAGTTCACTCTTCAGACTACTTTTAATATTCCATATCTTTCTGGATTTCTTCTTATGCGTACCAGATATTGCAGCTTCCTGACTTTGTTGGTATTGCATTTTTTCATACGATGAAAAATTACTCTATTGGTCACACCGTCAATTTAGCTGGCTTGCAGAATTCTTTTGCACAACACATCCCATATCTAGTCGCTTTCTATTATTGAAATTCAGTCTTCCGAACTCAGCATTATTTTATTTTGAATAAAATAAGTTGCTCTTGTTTTTTCTATTCTTATCCGAATTTGTCACCTCTTTCACACAACAAGTGCCCACATATGTTACTCCTTTCTTTCCAACCAACCTTCGAATAAGCATTTCAATTATCAATAAATAAACAAATTATTATTGGGCGGAGCGAAGCGTAGCCTTATACTCCCTACAAACTGCAAACTTTTGTTACCCTACTCCTCCGAAACTACTCAACCGATTTTTACCAAATTTTTTTCTTCATATTCTGCATAAACCCAAGGGTGCATATATCTATTTTCAGAGCGATATCTTTAACCGTTTCCGATTTTTTGGCCGATTTTTCGATTTTTTACCAAATTCAGAGAGTCATGATCCGATATCTTAAATTTTGTCGCGACAGCATATCAACTCATAACGAAAAAGTTTTAGGTGGCTTCTCAATACTTAATTTAGGACATAATTTACTAAATTTTGACAAACCATTCCAGAGTTACAATTTCGAATCCGGGATCGGGCAAAATAAAATTTAGGAATACTAATTGATTAGTCAAAACGTTGAAGGATATCGAATATATATATATATATACACCCCCAAGGGTGCATACATCTATTTTCGGAACAATATCTTGAACCGTTTCCGATTTTTCGGCCGATTATTTTGCGTTTCAAATAGGACCTACTACTCAACGGCATGATGCATTCAAGAAAGGTGCGGTATTCTCAAAAAATCTTGTTTTAACGGAATAATGGAGCAATGTGCTAAAGATTATGTGGTGCCCGAAAATTCGAGGTGAAACGGATGGCTCCGCCCGTTTTTGTCCACGGACACACCTAGTTATTGATAGCAATAAGTTCTGTTATGTATTGAAGAATTACAGCATCAGCAGTAGCAGCAGCAGCAGCGTTTACCAAAATTTCACAGGGAAGTTTTAGAGAAATTAGAAATTGGCGAAAAAGTAGACCAAAGATATGATCAAAAGATTAAAATTCAATGAAATAATGAAATTGGATATGGGATTTAATGGGAACGTTTGCTATAAAGCTGCATAACGCTTACCTCAATAAGTGCAAATTTCGAAAAAAAAAAAAAACACTTTCTGAAATTTACGGTCCGAACTGGATTTGAACCAGATACTTTCACGGTTCATATGATTCACACTCTGCTTTTATAAAGTTTTATGAATCAGAGGTATAATTAAATTTTGTCGATGAAATGTTCTGAATAAATCTTCTCGTACATCTTTTCCATTACAACTTATGGTCATTCTTTCTGACTGTTACGATGATTTACCTCTCCATAGTTCTTTGCGTTGATTGAGTTATTCTCATCCTCGGTTCGTTTTCTTCCTTTCCTGTAGCTCCTATATGCCCTGTGTTGGGAGAGCATGACTGTTTAAGACAGGGGTTCCCAAACATTCTTTTATACCGCGCCACCTTTTCTTGAAATGAAAGCCTCCCACGCCCCCTCCCTTATCTCATGCAAATTGCTGAATGCTATCTCATTCCAAACGCTAATGTGTTGCTGAATGCTATCTCATTCAAAACACTAATGTTTTGCTAAATGCTATCTCATTCAAAACGCTAATGTGTTACTTAATGTTATCTCATTCAAAACGCTAATGTTTTGCTGAATGCTATCTCATTCAAAACGTTTATGTGTTGCTGAATGCTGAATGCTATCTCATTTAAAACGCTAATGTGTTGCTGAATGCAGAATGCTATCTCATTCATATTTTCTAAACACCGTGTTCAATAAAATTATACCTTTATAAAAGTGTGTACATATTTTATATTTTAACTAAATGATAATGATTCAACTGTTCCAAGGGGGGCGCGCCCCCCAGTTTGGAAACCTCTCGTTTAAGAGTTAAGCATCAATAAATAAAAGAAAATAATTTCCAATCTGAACTTTGGTAGCAACTTATAATCGACACAGTTTATACTTTTTGAGAGCAGGCGATTATAAGTTGTACATTTGAAAATGTGCTTGACGACTTTACAAATGAACCCCCACAATTTTAAGTGACTGTTTCAATACACAATTCAATTTGCGTTTTGATAATATAAAAATATTAATATCGCCAGGAAGTAAATACCCCAACATTGAGATGGGGGTTATCGCGGGGGTAATTATATTGAAATTAGTGCTCATAAAAAATCATTTTCTAGATTTTTATCTTCAAGTTTTCAGCTAACACGTGTATATTTTCATAGTTATTTTATACATACAGTGTGTCAATTAATGTAGGTATGTTAGTCCCAATCCCCGATATCGAGCACAATGGGCGAGGAAAAATCTTGCCTTCGTGTTTGCGGATTGTTCCCGAAAATTGAAGGTGACATTGCTTAAACCGCGAATCTTAGAATATGAGAACTTCCAAGGAAAAAATAAATCACAGCGGGGTGGGAAATTTCAGAAACCCCTCAAATCCCGAGGAACGTTTTTTAAATTATTCGGACGACGCCAATTTAAGCTGGTTTTAAGTTAATTCTTTTTTTAGTTATTTTGTTCTTAATTTTTCTTGTTTTAAGAGGGTGTCAAAAAAAAATTTAGGCCCGAAAATACATTTTTACTATGAAAAATATAAAAATTAGCTAATCAAATTATAGGTATTTAAAAAGGACTATACAATTCAGATGAATATTAGGTACAAGTATCATATATTGTAGGACTAGGTATTGTATTTTTCCAAATACTAATTTTTTCTAGTAGATGTTATACCTATGTTGTTTTTTGGTAAAAATATATTCAATTATATTCAGTATTCAAATCGACTTCTATATACTTTTGACTCCAACAGACGCCGGTAAATGTGCCACAACATAAATTACCTAGGTATTTAAATATAAATACTGATTCACACTGTAGGTACTAGGTACTTATAACGTACTTAGGAACTTAGGTACATACGAGTATACTATAACATTATGCATAGATAATATGTTTGATTAGCCCTGTATGTAATATGTAATTACATGTTAAAAATTAAGTCATTATAATTTAGTGGACCCCCTCACATTTCTTCCGTTCTCTCTCTCTCACCTCAGATAGGTAGTTCACTTTAACACGTTACGTTCTCATGAGACATTTGGAGGATCTCATTATAGTGATGATACAGGTATAACTTCAAATAGGTTGTGGATGTTAAAACTAGAAACGGTCTCTTTGGTTTAATGATCCTCACACAGAGGAATCACTGGTAAAATTTCAACAAGAAAAACGCCGCTTTGGTTTCGATGTATTCAAAGGTTATATATAAAGACTAGCGAGGATTAAAAAAGCGCCAATGCAATGGGTGAGATGTATGCGTGCTGTGGAAGGGCGAGGATCATTAGAATAGGGTTTGAAAATATATTATTTTGACTGTCAATGCGGACGCGACCCGACGGTTTGAAGTTATGTTTAGCAGACGATGTCTCATATAATTAGATGGGTTACTATTTCATCAACGGCGGTTGCATTTTCTCTTTTGGATCTAATGTAGATTGAAGTGGAAACATGTAAAGAGAAGAAATGAAATTGTCATTAAAAAGAAGGTTTGGAGGCACTCGACATTATTCAGGGAGGAGGTAGATCAAAAGTGAGATGAAAAGCGTAAAATTGAATGCAATGGATAGTAATAAGGGAGTACCTGTTCAACTTCTTTGACACTCCTTAAAAATTTCATCGAAATTAGATGAACCAAAGAATATTTATGTCGAGCACCTAACTATGATGAATTGGGGAATATATCAAATTTGTTCTTAGATGACTGAAATACACTTTACCAGTAGGAAAATGAATTAAAAGATCTGAAAGAAAGAATGAAAAAGAGCAGAAGCCGTGATCAAATTACGTCATTGTATGATGAGGAGAAAAACGAAGTGCCGACAAGAAATGAAAATTGGGAATAAGAATTGCATTAATTTACAGAAAGAGAAGATTGTCTGCAATGATACAGTTGCTGTTATAGGCTTTAACACGAGAGTTGAGCAATGAGCATACACTGCACAGAATTTGTCTGAGTAGTTGTTATAGACAGAGGTTATTGTCAGGTATAGTTGACTATGTCTGGGAAACATTTATACGGTTATTTCTTTATTCCATTGTCACAAATACACAAATGTAAAAAATCATGATGTTGAAAATATTTTTATTTTATATCAACTTTGCTTAATTCATGCCAGACAGGGCATCAACTGTGACTAGGCATTCACGATTTAAAATCAGTATTTTCTATTTTTAATCAACTGTGCCATAAATGGGCTGCCATTTTGATTCTGTCTAGGTGACAGCACAAGTTTTTGAATTTTGTCTCCATTAATAATAGCCCACATTTCCCGAGGATACAACCTCGGGATTTGAGAGGGCCGCGATCTGGTACTCTTAATTCTGTACAGCGCGACGTGAGCTATTTTTTTCCCTCGCAGATATTCTTATATTGCGGGATTCGCCGTTTGTTAGGTATACTTTGTGTTGTTTTATTTCTTTGCGAATTTTGAAAATTATGCAAAAATATATATTAAATAAACTAAATTTTGTTCTTCATGAGAACCACTAAACCATCTGGAGTAGAGAATTTGTATTCAAAATGTAGATTAGGTTAGGTAATTAGTTTGTTAGTGTTAAACAGTTTTATATTATCATCCTGAACATTTAACATTCAAAGATGCCGCAGTGCAAGTAATTCTTGAAATTTACCTCTCATAAGTTGTAAATTATTTTTCTTCTGTATGTGTGTGTTTGTTTGTGAGTACGTGTACAGGGTTGTAAACATATTTATTTGCAATATTATGACAAAAATTAACGGAAGAAACTTCCAATGGATAGTAGCTGTACATTCTTATATTAGAAGAATCAGAAGAATGGGATTGATTAGGTAGAATCGTATGATGGTTATATAGTTATAGTCTTAATTTCGAAAAACAAGTAATTCAACTTAATACAAGCAAATGGTGGACTTTATTTTTTCAGCTTGCCGTACGTTTCATTATTGAGATTTGAGTTTATTGCTTCTCCTTGTATCTATTATATGTATTTGAAAATAAATGTGATTTAGTTAAAGAATACATTTTGAAATTGTCTCCATAGATTTATTAATAGGTACACTACAAATATTTTAGGCTCTTATAACTGTAAATTTGACACTGAATCGGAACTCAAATTGATACTGATACACGAAAATGGCTGACATTCTAAATTATCTCCAAACTTGACAATAGTACCTAATGCTAAATGACTTTTGATAGAAGAAATATGAATTTTTAGCATCTCAGGCGCTGGAAGATTTAGAATAGATATTTTAAGGATAGTTGAAATAAACATTATTTTTTAAAATTTGAAACCAATGATGACTAGAAATAGTTGTTCTTTTCAGGATTTTGTTCTATGCAGATAGCTATGTAATAGGGGGCTACATTGAAACTAAACGCTTAAACAGGGGAAAAAAGTTCTTTTTTGCTGTTTAAGTAAATCAAAATCACCTTTAGGTATTTGAAATTCCTCGAAGACTCCTGGAACACCCTGTATACTTCATATGGTGTGTAAATGTATCTGAAATTTATTATGTGTTCCGACTACAAATTAAAATGTACTTTTTTTGATACATCGCGTGTCCCCTATATTACTAGTTTTATTTTCTGGGCTGTTCTTTAACGTCTTAATTATTTCTTTTTAGTTTAGTTGTACCTTTATAATATTTTCTATTGAAACACTGCTATTAGTGAGAAAGTTTATATCGCTGTGTTGTGTAGGTATAGCTTGTTCTTGATGATCCTAGATCTTCCTTGATATTTATTTTTTAATGATCTTTAACGTCTTAATTATTTTATGTCTTTAAATCCAATGTAAAACAATATATTCAATGTAAAACAGTACCTACCATAACCTTCTTATTTTTCAATATGTCTGGAACGGCTTCTCGTACAGAAATTAAATTTAAGTTGTCACATCTATCAAAAAAAGGTTTTTCAGGTCCTCTTGGTCGTGATCCCCGTGAAAAATATCAACTTCCTTTCAGTAAAGACTTTGAGCAGGTCTTTTCTGTTTTCTGAAGAACACCTCTATGATCTGAAGAACACTTCTATTAATAACTTGTTAAATTCTAGCATAATACATGGGGACACAAAAGTAACGGGAATTTCGTTATAACTCTTTTTATTTATCAATATTTTTACACCAAATTTTTATCACTTTCAAAGAATTCCCCATTGACTGAGATACACTTTTCCAATCTTTTCTTCCATTGTTAAATCAGTTTATAAATTCATAAATTAGGATGTCCTTAAGGTCTTTAAGTGATTTACCTCCTCCATGATCGCAAAAACTTATACTTTCATGTCACTTTTTAGACAGGGGAACAAAAAGAATTCGTTCCGAAAAACTTCAAGTACAGGGCGCGAGGCAGTATGGGCTGGTGTAATGTCACGATGTGGAAGACCTAATCATCTCTGCCCCAAAGATCCTCCCTTGTCTTTTGAATGTCAGTACTAAACAGGAGTTTTACTTTAGACAGCTTCCCTATTTGCTGATGATGTATATTAAGCATTTCAAAAGTTTCCGCCCCCGTTTTCCCCAATGGAACAGATACTAAATTTCACAGCCGTTCATTGTTTCCAGCAGCTTTTTTAAAATAAAATATCACAGGCAAACCAATGCAATCACAGCAACCAACCTTTAGACACTGACTCGGAGGGGGGGGTCCCTCACGAACAATAGGTTCCCCCACTCTATCTCTCCACCGCAGCCCCATTCGGTTCCACCTAGTATGAATCATAGCTCTTTTGAGATGCTCCAGAATTTTAGATCTAAAATTTTTGATAATAATTGTGATTAGATACCTAATAATGACTTTGGAGTTTGAAGAAGAATTTTAAATTGAAATAAATTACACTTATATATTTTGAAATATCATTTTAAAATATTTATTTCTTGGCATAATATATTAAATTTAATATTAAAATCACACATTTTTCATCAGAATTTGTAAGATCTTTTAAAGGCGATATATGTCTCCTGTTGATTGACATCCATATAGTTATTTTGTTTCACCCTTCTAGACTTCCAATTTCGAATACTTTTTAAAATAATTTTGACCCACGGCGGTTAAGAAACACTCGCGCTAAATTTCGGCATTTAATTAGAGTGTCTCTAGAACCTCACCCCTGCTAAGGCGTGTAAAGCAAGTTAGTAGTTTATTCGGTCACTAGGAATTTCCCCGAATATGTATATGGCTATACTGTTTGCATAATTTCTAGTTAAATTTACTTACCTTTACACCTTTTCTATAGACATTTACATCACAAAAGATCTTACAATAAAATTATAAGAGATATCTACATAGTTTTTGTATTTTAATTACATAATAAATAAACAATAAAAAATTGAAATGTCTATCTAATTATTTATTTATAATAATGTTTGAAATATTTTTTACTGTGGAGAAATAGATTGTTTACAAAATGCATAAGTAATAATAATTATTATCAAAAATACATGAAAATTAAGGAAACAATCATATTTATATCAGATAGCATGAAATTATGAAATTTAAAAAGAGATAAGGAACAAAAAAACAACAGTAAAATTTTATCGGTGTGTAGTCTTTTTTTCAGTAGATAGGGTAAACTAGTCAGTTGTTGGCCTCCCCCCCCCCCCCCCCCNGGCCTCCCCCCCAGTGGTTGGCCCCCTTTTCGAAATTTCTGAAATAACTCTATGATTAACATGATTTGTACTGGTCGAAACTTGTTCAATTAAATCCTTATACTCCACAAAAAATATCACTTTAGCCTTATACTCCACAAAAAATATCACTTTAGCTTTCAGTCTTTAATTGTGTGTAAGTAAATTCAGATTGAACTAAGCGAAGTCAAAATATACAAAAATTTGAAGATTTCTTACGCATTTGTTAAGGAAAGTGTTTTGTTCAATTATGGATATCCGTGTAAATATGTAAATTTTATTGATGTTTTCAAGTTTTTTTAGTATTCCTAAACTCAATTTTAATTTATTAATTATAAAATCATCGATTCTAATTATTTATTATCAAATTAAAAGGGGGGCCAACGACTAACATGAATTTTTCGAAGTTTTTAGTGGTTGGCAGGGGGGCTGAATTCTGATATTTAGTGGTTGGCAGGGGGGTCTAAATTGTGATATTTAGTAGTTGGCAGGGGCCCAAAATATTATTTTTAGTGGTTTTGGCCTTTGATCACCTAATTTTCTGGTAGGTACCTACTATATTTATTCCAAAACTCACATGTAACAAGGTATTAAATACCTACTAGGTACTAAAGCTATTAGAGTTTATCATAATATTATTACCAGAGTAAGTAGGTACCCTGCCATTAATACCTGGTAAGTTAGTAAGTATACCTAACTATCTACGCTGGTAAAAAGCTTAAAGCTAATTTAGTCATTGAATAAAAGTTTGAATAACATATTTATTATAAGTGTTAAAAATCTGGTGTGAACATCACACGAATTTCTTTATCTATATAAAAAAAGTATTGTAATGCGCTGAAATTTTCGATGTCGAGTTTTCAATGCCAGAACACGTTTTGAAGTCCTCAGAGCGAAAATACAATTATATATTACACTTCTTGATATATTACACTTCAACCTAAGTTGTATTTTTCAATTTATTGTATAAAATTGATATGAATAGGCACCAAGTTTAAAGTTCTAGCTATTACCGTTACCATTTTAAGCAGGATATTGGAAAGCCCCTAAAAAGCGGCATAAAACCGGTATAGTCTATTTCCACCAAAAGCTTATTTTGCCGTTCATGGCATAAAACTGCCATACATACCAAATTTCAAATTTCTAACACTTGCCGTTCTTGAGATATTTTGTTCACAGAGAGACAAACGGATAGACAGACAGACACATACACGGACCAATGGTTGAAATTCTAGATTTGGTCTCTGGGCACCCCAAAACGTGTTTTGGCATTGAAAACTCGACATCGAAAATATCAGCCCAGTACAATACTTTCCTTTTTATAGGATAAGGAAAGTAAAAAAAATATTTACTATTAAAATAAATGAATTTAAAACAAAACACTTACCAAAAACACTATTTAGAATTATTTATGAAGAAACTAGTTTCGAATAATTTGATTCATCATCAGTCTAGTCGAGTCNGGGGGGGGGGGGGGGGGTCCGAGTATCGATGTATTCGAAGAAAATTTTACTACTGAATTATGAAAGTGTTTCATAATTCCCACAAGAATCCACACTGCAGTCACCAAACAGGCTACCGTTAGCTATTCCTGTTCAAATGCTTTCATGATCTAGTATTCAAGGTTGCATTTGTGCTCAAACATCAAATCAATCAGACTCAAACTCTCAAAATCAAACAGCACAAACGAACAATCAGAAACAAACGTTTATAACAAACGAACAATCGGAAACAAACTCTCATCACAAAAGAACGATTAGAAAAAAACATTCAGATACAAATACTCATAGAAAACGAACAATCAGAAACAAACATTCATAACACCAGAAGAAAACACTCAGAAATGAACGAACAATCAGAACTGGAAAGGGACCAACAACTGGGTGGCCAACCACTGGAAGGGGGCCAACGACTGGGTGGCCAACCACTAAAATAGGGGGGCCAGCGACACATTTTTTCAGTATTTTTAGACTTTTCTGAAATAAGTAATTTTATATTTTTTCCCTAATAAAAGATTAATAAAACAAAACAATTTCCTAAAACTAAATGATATTTTCTATTAGAATAATCAATTTTTATTAATAATGCATTTTTTTCAAGGTTTTATGGTATTTCGAAAATACAATTTTGTATTTTTTGCTCTTAAGGGGGCCAACGACTGACTGGTTTACCCTATATGCACTTACTTCATTGTACTCACAACACAGATATAAATCTGGTCTACAATATACATATTTGCCCAATACTGTATGTGCAATTGTGCATGTTATGGAGCAAGAGGCAAGTATATGCATTTACTTCATTGTACTCCCCTCTAAATTAATTAGACTTCATAAAACCTAAATCGAATTTGTGAAAATCTTTCACAAGGAAACCTACCACTATGCTATTAGAGCCCAAAATAATGTCATGACATGCTTCTGATATAGATCCATGGGCGTCATATTTTCCAACTCTCAAATTGTCTGAAAATGCACACGAGAGACCAAACAAAAACCTCTAAGGCGCGAGCACTGCACTCTGATAATCCAACGTGGCTCGAATACGGAACCGTATCGAAAATATTCAGAGATATTGGAGCGATTTCGATTTTTTTTCTCCAACCGACAATTCTTTTATCCAGTTCACAAAAGAACTACAAGTTGAAGTGATACTGTTTCGTATTCGGGGCAGGTCGGGTTATCGGATAGCGCAGTGCAATATTCCTGTTTATTTAGAGATATTGGACCGATTTCAACTTCCAAAAAATCAACGAGTCAAAATGGAATCTCACTTTATACTGTTATGTCCAAAAAATTCAATTCACTAATTGGATAACACATCGTCAATTAGATATGTATGTCAAAGTACTTACTTGTTTGAGCGCTAAACTGAGTGGAACTCCATTTTTGACTAGATGCTCAACTAACGCAGATTCTAACCCGGTTTCATCAGATATAACGTTATTTTCATTAATATCTGCAGAATTTGGTTTGACAAATATATATTTGGCTCCAATTATCTAAAATAAAAAAAAAAAAAAAAAAAAAAAAAAAAAAAAAAAACGAATGAAAACATGGTTAACAATGAAGCAAGAAGTTTTGACAAAAAGTGGACCTCTTGTAGATACTAAAACCTCCACGCCTGGCAGGCACAAGTAATCACAAACAGCATTTGTGGTTCTCGAGTTATAGGCGATCAAACACGCGCACACATATTATTACTATTTTATATTCAAGTATAGAACAAGATAGTATGGTCTACTCAGACAGAGATAGGAATTTCCAGTTCTGTTGACTGAAAACTGAGATTGATAAGATTTGATAGTATTTTTCATAAACATGGTTATATTTATCAATTTGGCGGAAAATACCTACTATTTAATACTTTTATAGTACAGAGATATAATGGTACTGATCAGAGAAGACCTTAGAAAAGCTTTTCATGCGAATTTAGGCCGCGCGTCCTGATAGTTGAGAGGGTCAAAATTATGTCAATTCTATAATATATTCACAAATCAATCGGTCAAGGCATTTGAGAGATATCGTTGTACAAAAAGACAGACAAATTAAAACAAAATTGTGGAGTTAAAACTAGACCTTACTTTGTTCCGTCAATTATTCGTGACAAACCAAATGGTTTTCTTTATGCTGATAGGATAACAACAATTTAGAAATGTGACACAATTCAGAAATTGTACCTATTACATTTCTACTGATGTCCAAAAAAATATTTTATTATTTAGGTAGTATCTAATATTTTATCAGGTACATTCCAATAATAATAATAACAACCGAAAATACAAAAGTAATATTTTAATTTTTCAATCAGTATTTTCTTGATAATTTCCTGTTATTCACTTGAATATGGTAAATTAAATCTAAATAAATGGTACGGAAAACCGTACTAGACTTTCTCTTCCTTAATCATTCCATCAGACTACCACCGAATGCAGATGTTGTTCTTCTAAAGTTTTAAGGTTTTTAGTTATATATTTTAGTTATTGTTATATTTCTATTTTCTGTTGATGTTGACCATT
>CM022883.1:15449136-15463144 GCA_012654025.1 Pachypsylla venusta
GGTCCGAGTATCGATGTATTCGACGAAAATTTTACTACTGAATTATGAAAGTGTTCAACAAAACAACAAGTCTATGCAATCATCCACCCACAAGAATCCACACTGAAGTCACCAAACAGGCTATCGTTAGCTATTCCTGTTCAAATGCTTTCATGATCTAGTATTCAAGGTTGGATTTGTGCTCAAACATCAAATCAATCAGACTCAAACACTCAAAATCAAACAGTTATCACAAACGAATAATTAGAGACAAAGGTTTATAACAAACGAACAATCGGAAACAAACACTCATCACAAAAGAACGATTCGAAAAAAACATTCAGAAACAAATACTCATAGAAAACGAACAATCAGAACTGGAAAGGGGCCAACGACTGGGTGGCCAACCACTGGAAGGAGGCCAACGACTTGGTGGCCAACCACTAAAAAAGGGGGCCAACGACTGGGTGGTCAACCACTAAAAAAGGGGAACCAACGACACATTTTTTCAGTATTTTTAATCTTTTCTGAAATAAATAATTTTATATTTTTTCCCTAATAAAAGATTAATAAAACAAAACAATTTCCTAAAACTAAATGATATTTTCTATTAGAATAATCAATTTTTATTAATAATGCATTTTTTTTCAAGGTTTTATGGTATTTCGAAAATACAATTTTGTATTTTTTGCTCTTAAGGGGGCCAACGACTGACTGGTTTACCCTTTGTAGCTATATAGGTACCTCTATTTCCAAGTTTTTACTACCTAATTCCATATTTCTACGCTCTGATAAAGAGTGCACAAGCTACCTACCGCTGACAATTATTTGGACTTTTATTTGTCGATTCCGCATGCATTTTTTTATACAAAAAGTTGCCCCGTCAAATTAAAAAAACTTTTTCTTGATTTACCTATAGGTACGTAAGTGATTATATATTTGAGATCCATTGCCTTTCACCTTAAAACTTTCCAGAATTTTTTGGAATATAATTTTTGAATTCTCATCTTTTTACAAGACCGTCCATTATACAAAAGACTGCGACATATTATGTGAGCAGAAATATATAATTATTTAAAAAAATATTACCTACTTGAATGATATAATTAAATATTAAAATTGTAAAAGGAAACATATTACTATAATAACAGAGATCATTGAAAAGAAAATAATAAAAAATACATTACGTTTACACTACAATTCATATTTCAAGAGTTGAGACCACAGAGATAAACTTTTTGTTTACAAATATGGGTACGAGGAGGGGCAAAGTTGCCGCTGTTCGTTTTCAATATCAAGCAATATAGCCAGTACTATCTTCAAACTGTTTTTGGCAACTGTGCCAAATCTCTCCTGTACACAAACAATGTTCGGGAAATAGTTGTGCGAAAGATGTTTCTCGTGCTATTAGATGATTTTAATGGATTGGTGGTGTAGTGGTAAGACGCTCTTACCTCTTACTAGTAGACAGTACGGAGTGTGTTTAAATCCAGGCAACCTAAGGAATTTCATTCTCATGAATTTGATTTATTTACCACAATTGGACGACATGGAAGGGGCTGGCATTATCAACATCTAGTCTGGCGTGCTCAGAGTAGCTTAATATTTTACACAAACATTTTCCGTGATGGCCACGGAAAGTAAAGTAGAATGAATCCAAGAACGAGGAAGCAGGATTAAACTATTTGCAAGAAATATTTTCAATATGAGAATATTTATTACTTAATATTTTATTTTTTTTTAATTTGGCTTAACGTCCTTTTTTTCTCATTCGAGACGGGTGTTTTACCCTTCATTCGCTGGAAAATTTCAAACAAGCAACCACATCGACCTCACCCAGTATGGGTTGGGCCGTAAAAATAGCGTGCATCACGGGGGCGCGAACCCACGTGGACACCCACATGGTACAAGCTCTCTGGACGTTGCTTAACTTCACTGATCGAACGGGAACTGGTGTATTCAACGTACCATAGACGTATACTGGCAATAAACATATTTGGTTTGAATGATGAATCAAAAGCAAACCAAAAAAAATTGGCTACATTTTTCCATAAAAGGTATCAATACGTTTATTTTAAGTTATTGTTATTGTTGTAGTTTTTGTCAAGAATATTGTTGTTATTGTTATTGTCATTTATTGTTGTTGTCAAGAATAAATTAATATGTACTATGAACGGCTACACGTAAGAGGAATTAGGGACATTAGTGAAAAAACAGAAGAAAGCTAACTTGGATGGTATGGGCCACACTGGTCACAGTAAAGAACTGAATTTTATATTGCTTGAAAAAAACAAAACAAAAAAAACATGAAATTCCTGGATGAAACAGCAACAACTAGGATGCGAATTAACAACTATAAAAGAAATATAGAGATGATAACAGACTCTCTAGAAGAAATAACTGAAATATGGAAAAGACGAGGAAGAACCCTATTTTACTTTCAAATATGTAAAAACATATTGTTATTGAAAATTCATTTTACTTGAATGTTCATATAATGTTAAATGGCACTTAATAATTTAAAAGAACAAAGTATAGAAAAGGTAGATTAACAATTTTAATTTAAAAAGAGAAAAGAAATAACTAAAAATAGGAACAATTTCAAAGTTCTTCGGAACTGTGATGTGAAGATCCTGGTGAAAATTTCGAACTATTTTGAAACTTAAAATTACTAGAACTATTATTATTGCTTCGATTTTTATTATAAATTGGAGTTGAATTACAATTCAGTATTGAACTAGGACTATTCTTATTATTACTTACTAAATTTAATACTATTTCTTCATTCGAACTATTTAGATTTGATTTAGTTGGTGTCGGGTTTGGACTACTGGGATGTGATCTACTAGGACTAGCATTGTTTCTAAATTGTTCTTCATGTTTTTGATAGGGACTGAAATTGTTTGAAAATTTTTCATCGTTTTCTTCACTTTTTCTTTTTATATCTTCATCATTATTTTGATTAATTCTATCGAAATAAATTTCTTTAAAATTATTGCTATTAAATCTTTTCGATTTATCAGGAAATAGTCTTTCTTCGATATTATTATTATTCACTCCATTTAATACATTATTTTTTGATAGTAATGATTCAATACTAAAAGGATTTGGTGGACGACTCATACAATGTTTGTCAGTTGATAGATCGGTTGGTATTGATGATGACATGAAATGATGTTGATATCGCTCGTCATCATCGACATCATCCTCGTCTGATAGATCTTCCTCTTCATCTCCAACAACATCGATTTCAATATCTCTTGTATTTGTACTACTTGCTATACTACAACAACTATCAGAATCTTGATTACTTGTATCAATACCACTCATGTTTGATAAGAGATTCATTTCGGAACTTGGAGATCGGCCATCTTCACGATTCTTTTTACCTGGAAACAGAGAGATAATTAAATTCTTTATTTGTGATGTTTAGTTTAACTCTTTGACATTTTCAAATGTCTGTTTGTTTGTTCCACAATGAGTATTATGCATGATAACTGAGCAAATGGTTTTACTATATGAAATGCTAAGAGGTTGAGTATTTGCTCAACCCGTAGAGCAGATGCTACCAAAGTTAGCACAGTAAATTGAAACAATTTTACGCATATTACTCAATAACGCCTTGTCTGATTTTGATGAAACTTGGTGTGTACATTTATTAGACTCATAGAAAAGACCCCTTCTTTGAGTTAGGTCTACAGTTCGCAGGACTCGACTATTATTAATGAATTTTTTTTTAAAATGTTTTTATATTAATTTGTTTATGAAGGTTGTTGTTGTGTAAAACTATGGCAAATCCGATTAGAATGAAAATTCCAAAATATCACACTCAGCAACAGCTACGGTAGACGATACCTCACAAGATTGTTTACATGTGTTTGAATTCCAAAGTTTTTTAAACACCAGTAGACGAAAAATTATGTAGAGTGAGACTGTGAGAATAGCAGTCTTAAATAACACTGGTTGTCTTTTAGAAGCGACTACAAGCTTACGAGATTTTCAAATCCGCCTGGAGTTTTATTTGTCGCTTGAAGTCGTTCTTAGTAGCGAGTAATCGCTTGTATGACACACAAGTTATTTTTCATCATTGACGTTTGTAGATCATAAAATTCATAAATGGAATTCATTATGGCTTGCAGAATAATTTTATGTTCACACGTAACTAGGCAGGTACCTATTTAAGTGTCAACATCAACATAAATGTCAACTTCCATCGTCTATAAATATAATATTCCATATTGATAAATCTCTCTATAGGCCCTACATAAAAGAAGGCGTTCCAAAAAATATTCCAATTAATTTTTAAAAGTAAAGTAAGTGATAATTAATATGAATATAATTTTGTTTCAAAAATAACTCTAGCCTCTCTCTTTGATCTTCAAAAAAATCAAATTTAATTAGTTTTTTATAAGAATAAATCAAAAATATATTAATATAATAATTTTTCTAAACAAGGGGGAGTGTGCGAAATATAATCTATTAAGTAAAAAAAAAAACACACTTTTTAAAATGTTACTTATAGATTCAATGCAAACAAGTTGAAGAAAGGAACAGTGAAAGCACAAACAATATTTTTTAAAGGCACAACCCTCTGCCCTGTACTATGGTGCGGCAAACAATAGAGCTCACAAAAACATGAAAATTCCAACAAGATCTGGACAATAAGGAAAAAATGAATGATGCCGTATATTTTCTGGAGGTTTAGGATACAGTTTTGAACTATATGTAATTGTATTGCTAAAAAGCTTTTTAGGGATAGAAGGCCAAAAAATATTCCAATTAATTTTTAAAAGGAAAGTAATCTACTTTTTAAGGAAATACTTTTTAGGGAATTTTTTTTAAAAGGAAAGTAAGCTACTTTTTAGGGAAATTGAATCCTACATATTGAAAGGAAACTGTGTTCCACATTTCAAGTCTCTATGTTTAGCCATCTTTGAACTACATACACATTATGAGTAAGTCAGTATACCAACTGGGCTTTATGTTTAATAAGTATAGATAGATACCCTTTCTCATATGACTGACAGAACAAATGAACAGATTTCTCCAAAATGGGTCATGTTACAAAAAAATTTGTGTTGAGAAAATGCTGATGAATTTTTTTAAATTACTAAAAAGTGCGATATATTTGTATATATGTACATAGTTTTTACTTGGAAACCATACATCAAGTGAGTTTGTAATTGCTACAGAAAGCATATAAGTAAACAACATGATAAATTCAAAATTCAAAAGTCCACGTAAAGGGCCATGTTTTCTTATGGTTGAGTAGAAAACTGACTCCATATTTGAAAATAATAAAAATGTTCTCGTATTTTTCTATGCATGTGAGTATAGGTACCCAGTATATTTTCCTTTATAAAAAATATTAATAATTAAAACCATTCTAAGGAGTTATGATTAATTATTATTTTTACTTTCTCTTCCATAGAAGATAAAGTATTGTATTCGTGCAGAAATTTTAGAGATATTTTGGCTGAAAANAAAAAAAACAAGAATTCAAAGTGTATCTGCTTTGAATTGAAGGGGAGGGCAAGACCTGACGGAGTTATCTGATAGAGGTGTTGGCTCATTTAATAAATTGACGTCTAGTTAGTAGGAATGGCATTTAGACAACAAAATATTGAAACACATTTAGAATGATTTCCTATAGAGTAATGAGTTACTCGACAAGTGTCAGTACCTAACTAATCGATTATACAATATTGGACTCGATTCAATATTATTCGATAATCAAATGAGACGATAATCAAATGAAATAAAATAGTACTTTCGAATATATTAGACATTATTATTTAACAAATTTATATTAGACTTAGACATCCTATTGCCTTTGACACTACTGTGAGTCGGAAGTGAAAAGTAAGTGAATACTGAATTGACTTGTATCTACATCAGGGCTGATGAGTTTTGGCATTGAGACCATAACTTCGATTCTCTAATTCCAACTCCTCTATAGAAAAAATCTGAATTTATAAATGCAGACCAACTTCAGATGTATGGGCTGATTAATACTTTCTCAATTACCAACATTGCTATAAATCTTAATTCGACAATCGACCAGTACTGAACAATAAATAGAATGGAGCCAATTTTATGTACCCTCTTGAAATTACAGTGTTATAAAAAGGTAGCACATGATCATACGATCCGAAGGACTATATGAGAAGTCAATATACGAACCTTTTGAAAATATTTATACCTCAGAATAACTCAAAGGAAGCTCTTGACAACAATTCAGTATACTCCTCTTGAAATAAATGTGCTCCAAAAATTGGGTTGGGTATAGAAAAGGTCGGGCTTGCTCATATCCGAAGGATTATATGAAAATGCGAAAACACTATCGTGCATATGTATGCGTCAGAACCATAATGAAAACTCTTGCAAATAATTGAGTATTAAGATCAAAGTTCTGTATTTTTTACAATTTTTTTCAATTAATTAGATACCTAATTTGTTTTTGAGATTTCTTATTCGAGTAGGCAACTAGGCAGGTAATAAGTTTTGAGTTTTTTATTCGATGATTGTTCTCGCATATGAGCGATATTACCTATTGTTTCATTTGTTTCTGCGTGAACCAATACAAAATATACAAAATGAATTGTAATTTGAAATTTGAGTAGCCTGCCTGACGTATGTATATGTACTAAACTGTGAATACTAACAGGCTTTAACTGACACAATAATAGAAACATAAAATGCAGCAAGTGTTAAAGAAATTAATTATAATAAGAAATAGAATTTAATTAACAGAATGTCAGATGGAACAAGTTAACGCCTTCTTTTAGAAGAATATTAAAAAAACAATTTATTACAAAACAAGGTTCACAAAACTTGCTGATGATGCTTGTGTTCATCTCTGATGGTGTGAGCAATACATAAATGAAGAACATTTTACAAGTGGGTGTTGATATTACAACAGTTTCCTATGCAGATATAGGCAATAGAGAAGATAAACTGATTGAAAAGGAGAAGGTTATATCAGGGAACAGAATAGGGATATAGTAGACATGAATAAACAACTAAAATGGTTATAATGATGGCGCAATCTGCAGACGCAAGATGGAGAGACAATATTCAGAAAACCGGTGAAATAAAAATGCAATCACTGACTTTGGAAGACGTCCTTATTCAATAGAGGAAGGAAGATAAATAAACAGTTGGAATCAATGATGATTAAAAAACAAAAAATAATAATAATTTATTCCAAACATAGTCTGTTTCCTATTTTTTTCCAAGAATTCTTAAAACTTTTTTATTTTTACGTCTCAGAATCATGGAAAATCAGTGAAGATATATGCATAAGACCGTAGCTAATGTTCACAAATTGAGCAATGAGCATTTGCTCAACTTGTTAAACAGTTGTTCTTAAATTAAAAACGTACACCACGAAAGATTTTTTTATGTACACTCAATATAAAAAAAAATCATCTTAGTCGAAATTTAATGAAAATTTTTACCTTCAATAACACCTTCAGAACTTGGGATCCAACCCTCAATGATGAAAGGAACTTAAATCTAGTATAACTCACCTCCACCGGCTTGTTGATTCTCATTCTCGTTCCATATTCAACCCTCAATGATGAAGGGAACTTAAATCTAGTATAACTCACCTCCACCGGCTTTGTGGATTCTCCCACATTCCCGTTTCATATTCAGCCCTCAATGATGAAGGGAACTTAAATCTAGTATAACTCACCTCCACCGGCTTGTTGATTCTCCCATTCCCGTTTCAAAGTTTCTAAGTCAACTGTTACACCTTTTGCAGCCAATTTTCTTTGTTGTCGTTCTAAAGATTTTTGGAGTTTCTTTTGTCTTCTTTCTCTTTCTTTTCGTTTCAATTCATCCGCAGGAATTGGATCACCAGAGCATGTTACAGGATGAGCGTTATGCGCAGGTCGACCTGGACCTTTCTTTGTATGTTCTTTTTTTCTCCATTTGGCTCTTCTGTTTTGAAACCATACCTGCAACAATATAAAAGTAAAGTAAAAAAAAAAAATATTGATTAAAAATACTATAAATGTCAACTCAGAGGTAATTATGAGCATTTTTGCACCATTTTACATTGGTAAAATAATTTGCCAAACTCAAAGTGAGAGAGATTGATGAACCCTTAAAACCCTGTCCTAATGATAGATAGTCATGTAACATTTTTACAGCTATTTGTTCAATGATTTTTCAATTGTTTTATTTTATGATTTTTGGAAAATAAAAATGAACACATTTTCAATCTTTACGCAAACATTTTTCTATCTATTTGAGTATATTTTAATGTGGGAATCTGTTTTCCCCGTCTTCTTGAAAAAACCTCTAAATTTCTTTCGTTATTATTTTTGTTAGTTCACACTTTATACCAACGTCTTATTCCAATTCATTATTTTGCTTAGAAACTATACAAGGAAATTTCTTTTTAATTGACTAAAGTTTCTGTTTTTACTGCACCTCGTAGTTCACATTATGTGCATTCGTATAAGATCTTCTTGTTTGAATTTGAATGCGTCAGTCCATGAATTTTGGAAAACAAAAATCGCATGACCAAAAGCTAAAATCTACATACGTTAAAAGAAACACACAGTTATTTCAACCCAATGGACATATGATATAGTTTAAACAATAATTCAACATGCCTTTACAAAAATTGCTTGAACTTTTAGTCTTTTCCAGACAGATCCATATTGTACCTACTTAACTCACCCACAACAACTGAAAATATTCCTTTCCATAATCTTGCCGCTTTTTCTTCGGTCTGCCCTGTCTTTTATTTCCGTCGACTTCAATTCTTTCATTTTTTTCATATGCTATTAATTTCTCTCGTATACCTATTCCATTATGCATATTATCATCACCATTATCAGCCTTTTCCCTGTCGGGATACCACTGTTGCATAAATGATCAAGGAAAAATCATCGTCATCTAAAGGCAACAACTTTTCGAACAATCTGCAATCATCCAAAGATTCGTCCAAGCTTTTTTTCCTCACCAATAAATATACAAACTACCAATAGTTACTAATTAATTATTAATTTGTATTGATTATGTAACGTGCCAATTTTTTCCTTAAATTATAAGTTTTAAGAAACTCTATGTATCAACTAGAAATAATTTTTGACACACAACCGTTTTGTCTATTACTACATTGTCAATTGAATTGATTGAACTATTTAACATCAGAAGACATTGCCCCAATCTACGTCAACCATTGCTACTGATGTTACTGTTGCATGTACCGAGTACTGATGATCAAAAGCCAATGGTTTCCAATACCCCCAATCTCCCTTATCAATTCTCAGCGTCCATACTACGTACTCACTGTTGCATTTATTAAAGTGAAAATATCAACAAAAGTCAACATATTGTAATATTACAAGATGTAATAGTTTTCCTGTAAGTTGTGCCTTCAGTATCAAAGGCAACATTTTTTCTTTTTCCCTTTGTAATTTCCTTTCCATTTTTACTGCTGAACTTTTGGGTATATAGCTATCTCTGTCTCCTTGAAATTTCAAATAATGTTCTTCCTACACACGTTGCCATCATCTCTGACTCCATGAATTCTTTATCAGCCATCCGCAACCCACTCTTTTCCAACCCAATAATTAGTAAGATTTACTCCTTGTGGGAACATCTTTCCCTCCTTGGGGTCCACATTTCCTTCATTTGGTGTCCATCCCACTGATACGGCATCAGGCGCAACGAGGTTGTTGATGTAGCAGCTAAACATCTCGCAAATCCTTTAAATTCAAATTTATGTTGCTCTGATTTAAATCGTTAACACCAGCACCAGTCCAGCGAATAAACTTACGACCATCAAATCAGATATTGAACCATGGTCATCTAGCTTCCGTTCATCGAGGGCTGAAGAGATTGTGATCGCCCGAATGAGAATCGGCCACACCCGGCTTACTCACGGTTTCCTATTTAATAAAACNTTTTAAAACTTTAAATAAAGGTGAAAAAGGACCAAATTAGCACAAAATGATTATAAAAAACACATTAGGATATAAAAATAATGTCCTATGCAAAAAACTAGAATTTTTGATGCACTTTAAACACTAGAAAAAAATTAAAAAAGCACCACGAAAATCAGCGTGACTGAAGTTGAAAAAATTTAAAGAGGCACTGAGAAACAATTTTCTCGACTTCAATAGTTTCAACTTAATTTTGACCTACTTTATTAAAAATTGTTATATAGTTAATTTCTTAATTCATCGTGGCATAATGATTAATTATTCATATCAACCCAAAGGAAGCACATAGTTACGTATTTCTCACTTTGCTTTTTTCATATCTATTATTTTCCTTAACACGATTAAGTAAAAGTTTAACTAAAAGAGTTTTTCTGGAAAAGTTTTTACTAAAGTTTTGTACAAAAAATAGTGTGTCCGTTTTACACTGTTTTCTCTGTTTGGTAACAAATTCACCTAATACTTGTAGTTCTATTGTTTATATACTATTGCAAAATGGCGACCAATTAAAAAAATAATAATTTAATACATATTATGTTTAATCATTTAATAAGGGTGGCCCTAAAGGTGTGTTCAAAAACACCTATCATTTATCACACTGGCATTGCACTTGGGAGACCCGGGTTCAATCCCCAACGAGGTCGGAAAATTTTCGACTTTGTGCTTGTGGTTTCGGGGTGCACTCAGCCTCGTGAAGACGATTGAGTAGTTTTACTTTAATGTGAGTAGCGACCAGTATTACCAGCGTGAAAAGATTAGAAGTATGAATAGTTGAAGAGATTATTAGTGTAGGAGGCACTTAGTAATTCTGTGATACGCACAAAAATTGTGGAAAGGCCATTGGGCTTAACCACAAAGAAATTCTACATTTACATTTACACCTATCATTTCATTTATGATAGTATATTTGAGATGAAATGGCAAATGTCCAGTCAGTCTTCTCCAAGTGAAACATAGCCTGACAGCTCAAATTATTATTATTATTATTTTTTTTTTTTGCTTAATGTCTCTTTAATATCTATTGGTCATCCGAGGTGGGACATTTATGTACTAGTCTTTTTGAAAGGAAGGAGTATTACGTAATTGTCGGCCTCTCAGTATACTTGTATGATTATTTTTGATATTACTCAATTTGTTGTTCCGGAAATAGTTTACCTTCTTGTAAAAGATGATATTGAATATTTATTATGATAAAAGGAATATTGCAGAACTAATTACTAATTAAAGCCATGGAATAAATTTGGTATAATCGGAAATTCATTAAGTCTAAGGTTTACGAGTCTAGACTGAAAAGTAATATAAAATAACTTTTGGAAATTGAAAGCAAGATTTGAATCTCTTCCTCATTTTGTTTTGTAAGAATTTTCTTCAATTTTACAAACCTTAAAGTAAAAAAAAATCTACTTTTTTGAATCCAATTTAATAATAAGTAAACGATATTCGCTGCCATCTGTCCAACCAAGAATATCTTGGAAAATTTTGAGATTTAAGGAATAGAACCCAGAGATAGGTAAAGGAGTTGGTAAGAAGGAATATTTATGTGTGGACATGTTTTGAGGATTCCTTATAACAGCGATTTCTGCTATTTAATTTTTTGTATATGACGTTTTATCGTTCATCAAAGAGAGTTAAATGTAAATTATAAAAACTGAATAATAATTATAGATACTATGAAATGTGGATAACGTACAATAGATCAGGAGGCGATTCTCTTATTGTCAACAAACAGAGTAAACCAGATTGTTTCAGAACAGACCATGTAAACCAATCAACACGTACCCTGGATTGGGCTTAGTTTGCTTCGCTTATTTGATTTGATTTCTTTTAACTCAAAACTTTGGAAAAAATCTGATGTGTTATTTCTTTGACATTACCCTGGATACACCACGTGAAAACAACCTTATTGATGAGTACAACCCCAGTTACAAAATGTGCCAGCATTTTCTCAACCTTAGAGCTTTATCTTCAAATACTCAAATTAATGAGGGAAAACTTACCACAACTTCGAGATTTATAACAAGCCCTCTTGTTTACCAGCGCCTCAACCATATGAATTAGACTCAAAGTATTAATTCTAGAAATACGAGGCGTAATTTCTTCCAATCGAATTTTGCATTACTAACTTACATAGTTACTTGAGGGAGACATCCTCATGGGCAGAGTCCACCTGAGATGAAGGTGTAAAATAATGCAGAAAGTTTATAACTCTGCATTATTATATGTTACTAAAGTAAATATATTTCAGTGGCTGACATGGTTCTGGGGGCCCATGACAATGTGAAAACTGCAAAATTAAATACTTTAGCAACAATAACCAATAATTTAGATCTATAGCAGCAAACAACAAACTCTTTAGATCTGCTTTCTCATGCATACATCCGCGGCTTCATCAGAAACCATGATGACGCTATTGATTGATGATATCTCCAAATGAACTTAAGTTGTAAAATGTCCTGACGAAAGCAAACTGAACCGCTATTTTTCCAAGTACGTATAATAATGATAATTAAAATATTTGGTGTGGAAATGTGCCCCATAAATTAAAGCATCACATTAAAATTGTACGAAGTGAGAAATAATGAAGCTGTTACAGCACTGTGTTGGATTGCGGTTAGTGTTGAACATGATTGGTTTGTGGTTTGAAGTTTACCACAATTTTGCACTTCAAATATTGACAGGACGATAAATTATAAAATCTGCTATTTCACACCGTTTATCTTCTGCAAAAAGAGAAATTTTACAATAGAACAGACCATGAATGTTAAAAACATATTAAATCAGGCAAATGCAACTTTGCCCAAGCATTTGAATGGGTAGGCACAAAACACCATCAGCTTTATCTAAGGTATAGAAAAATCAAGATTTCATTTTAGTACTTCGGATCCTAGACCATCCAAAAATGTAGGTTTATTGTAAGGTAAGGGTAATAGCTAAGCACGTATTTTTTAATCTGAAAGGATATTGCGTCTTTCGTTTTTGCAACTTAAAATAAAATCAGACTAACATACCTTTGTGAACAATTTTGGCGTGGCTCACAAAAAAATCCTTTTTTGTGGATTGGGCGTTAATTGGACTGTTTTACCGTTTTTCTTCTTTGAAAATTAATGTTTATAAACAAAAGTGCAAATGTAACTTTTCCAAATGCTTTGGAAAGCTAGGCATACAATCAGTTTTATCGAAGGAAAAGAGTAAAAAAAGAAGAAGATTTTACCTGAAACTGACACAAAAGGCTGGGAGATCTATTTCATCAAATTCATTGGAAAATTATTGTTTAAACTATATCATATGTTAATTGGGTTTCAGCAACTGTGTGTTTCTCTTAAACGTATGTAGATTTTAGCTTTTAGTCATGCGATTTTGTCAAAATTCATGGACTGACGCACTTCTTCAGGTTTAAGTACTCACACCCATCATTCAAACAAGAAGTTCTTATACGAATGCACATAATGTGAACTACGAGGTGCAGTAAAAACAGAAACTTTATGGAGAAGTCAATTAAAAAGAAATTTCCTTTTGTAGTTTCTAAGCAAAAATAATGAATTGGAATAAGACGTTGGTATAAAGTGTGAACCAACAAAAATTATGACGAAAGAAATTTAGAGCATTTTTCAAGGAGACGGGGAAAACGGATTCCCAAATTAAAATATACTCAAACAGATAAAGTTCAGCGTAAAGATTGAAAATAAGTTGATTCTTATTTTCCAAAAATCATAAAATATAACGAAAACAGATTCCCTCATTAAAATATATTCAAATAGATAAAGTTCAGCGTAAAGATTGAAAATAAGTTGATTTTTATTTTCCAAAAATCATAAAATATAACGAAAACAGATTCCCTTTTTAAAATATACTCAACATGGGTGTAGGAAGGGGGGGCAGCAGGGGGCAGCTGCCCCCCCCTAGAAATTCCCAAGAGTATGCAGCACGGAAGGGGCAACTTAAATTTACACTAGATAAAATGATTTTTGGAAGCAAAAAAGTCATCAAGCACCGAAATACGATAAATGCCGCATTTTGTCCCTAATCCAACAGCCCTACTGTGAACAATCAAATGTAACTGTGGCAAC
>CM022883.1:15466675-15494995 GCA_012654025.1 Pachypsylla venusta
TCAGTACTTGGATGGGTGACCGCTTGGGAACACCACGTATCGTTGGCTTTTTCCGGCCCAACCCAGGCTGGGTGAGGTCAATGTGGTTAGCTGGTTTGCAAGTTTCCAGCGAATGGAGGGTAAAACCCCCGTCTTGAATGACCAATAGATGTTAAAGAGACGTTAAGCCAAATTAAAAAAAACAAATCCCAAGATTAGTATAGCAAAGAGCAGATCAATTAGTACAAACTGCTTAAAAATGGTTACCATCTACTACATTAATGATTAATGCTATAATTAATTAATCATGATAATTGAAAACTTTTGCGGAAGACGAGAAAAAGTTAATTTGAGCTGCAATCTTACGTATATGACTTGCTGGCATTGATGTCAACCAGTGATGAACATATAAAAATGAAACAACACACTTTTCTACATAGATGAACAAACTGTAATTTTCTATGGACAAATTGCAATGAACAGATATAATTTATAGTAGTATCTAAGTTAATAATTTATAAAGATAAAAATATAATAATTAATTTTAAGTTAAAATAATTAACTTAAGTTAATAATCAACATGATAATAGTTATCTACATCCAGGCTATAAATATTCACACAAACACACCAGCATGTTCTCACGAAGACATGGTTAAAACGTTAGAGCTATATCTAATAGAATATAGGATGGTATATAAGGGTGCAGTACGAAATTTTTCTTTGGGAACTGATGTAACATTATCTGTTGGAATCCTGTCACTCTAAAGAAAGCCAATAATTTTGCTAACGTGCATATACTCATCTTGTGGAAATTGGTTTGTTACATCAGTTTCCAAAACATATAAAGTAATTTCTCCGTAAATATCACAGGAAAACGTTAAGCTCATATGAAACTATTTCACTAGAAAGGTTGAGTTTGGCAGGAACACTACTACCACGGCAACACCAACTGTTGATGGTTGTCTTTGTCTTTACCGTCTAATATTGTGTTGAGTCGTTCTGCCGGCCGATGTGAAGTATGATAAAAAACCCTATAATTTGGATATTTTATTCAAAACTGCCCTTTTATACCAAAGGCACCTGCCGACGTCTGTGGGGCCCGATGGTAATAAATAACGAATGTTCAAAAGATTTTATTAAAAAGTGTAATAGTTGTGACTACATCTTATAGATTTTGCTGAGGTATAGAAACCTGAAGGTGCCGTACTGGAATTCTTAGGGCATATATTCCAAAAAGTGCACAACACCCATTTCTGATTGAAAATATGAAAAACTTGCTACTTAATAATATAGTCGTATAGTAACAGCAGTTGCACCAAGTTCTGTTGATCCGCTAGAAAGCCTCCTGAATTTTGTCCTTTCTCTAGAATTGAGCCTCACTAATTCTACACAAGACGTGGGGTTGACTGGGGGACCTGAAATAAGTTCAAGTCCAGTCATTTGAAGCAGTCGCGTACGTGTTCGGAAAAATGTTTTCCAAACACCTACCCGACATTAGTAGTGAACGACATTTTGGTGTGTTGCTGGTTAAGATGCATTTTAGCTGGAGTTGGAAAACTCCCAGTTGTCCTGTGACGTAGACCCAATTGTCGTGGGGACTTTGGTGCACCCAGTATTTATAAAAACTATAATATTTCATATTTATTGTAAAAAACAACCTCACGTAGATAATTATTTTAAATTAATATTTTATTCTAATTATATGTATCTCTCTCGTTGATTGTTATAACTCTATTAACCAGTTTAGTTAGTTGGTTTTGTTCGAATATTTACATACCTAACTATAACTACATAGGTATACAGCCCTGTTAATTAACATCAAATTAAGCGATACACCTTGCAACAGAAAATTACTTTAACCGTTGAATGGGGTTCATTAATTTTTACATAAAAAGATCCTTTCGGAGCAAAAGAAAAACAATTTAACACAAATAAAGAATTACTTGAATAGAAGTACCGAGTTAATATTCGGAGAAATCGAAAACGGCATAATTCATCAGAAGAACTAACAATAGAAACAATAGTCTAGTGGGTTCAATTCAGCGAGGTCTGAAATTGATCAACTTAATGATTATGACTTTGGGATGAAGTCACAGCCTCGTGTGGACCAGTGAGTAACACGTTAAAAAGGATTTGGGTTGGTAGTAGATTGATTATTAGTACATGAGGCTCTTAGTAATGCTGTGCTACCCACAAAAACTATGAGGAGTCTTCGTGCCTGACCACAAAGAAACTCAAGAATTCTTTATGAGAAGGCCCAAAGATCTATGCGATGACGAAACTTTGTCTTCGTCAAAACAGAAGAGACAGTAAGACAGAAAGAGTCGAGGAATGAATTGGATACGCCAGGATATGATCCACACTTACCACCTCTCCATTTAAAGAATAATATTTTGGTTCCTATGGAAACTATCTTAGTCCATCTTTTTTTTTTTTTTTTTTTTTTTAAAAAAAAAAAAAGCAGATCAGCTAATAAAATGTCATTCTTTTTAAATTGATTTTGCGGGCGCTGATGATATCTGCGATGGGAGAAGATGCTAGAGGGTAGTCTTTCATAACTTTAATATTTTTATATGTTGAGGAAAAATATCTTTTTTTATCATCAAAGAGATTTTACAGTAAAATGAGATGAATTTGAAATCAAGTCGAAATTTCGCTTGTCTTCCAAAATTATTATTTTCAAAATTCCAAACAAACAAAAAATGTAAATTGAGGACATGTGTTGTATTTCCGCAATGAATAAATCCCTAAAACAAAGACGTCGAACGGAGTTTGTTAGGTAGGTTTCTCCAAGTCCAAATGGATTATGTCCATATTTTTAAAGCTTTAATAGTTTCTCTTTGGTGTCATCAAAGGGATCAAACCATCAGTTTGTTTCTTAAATGTATTAGAGCAAACCAAGAATACAATTCAACTCTCCGGATGATCTGTTTTGTTTTCAAGTTTTCGAGCATTAATTACGACAAATGAAAACTAATTGTTTCAGAACAAACGAAGTAAACGAAACAACTCGTCTGCATTTGTATTTTTATCACTAAGTATACAATCAACTCAGTTGGTCAAACATTGGGGATTCGTTCCGGGGATCAGAGCCGTCGTTTGGAGCCCATAGTAATGACGAATTTTAATTTATTGAAAGTGATTATTTCTACTTCTGTGCCTACTTAATAGAAACTTGACTTATGTAAATCCGCCTGCATCAATATTTACATTATCTCTTTGCAGCTCAAGTATTAAGTATAATTATAGTCGACCTTTCCTGCACAAAGACGTTTTTTTTTTTCGAAAATGGAATATTATGACTCTAAAAGAAAAAACGAATAGAAACAGTTCCCAATAATTTGCTATGGGCAGAGACGATGTTATAGCATTCTAAACAGAAGTTTCCGTAGAGACCACTATGTAACTAGGTATAATTTAGATATGATTCCTATGTTCCTATAGCTGTGCTGCAAAGAGTTATTCCATGCTCCAGATCCGAACCAAGCATCCTTATCTCTTTGTTAAAATGTTTACAGTTTGGAATAATATCTACATACGGAAATTGACTGTAACATAAAGGTTATGAAAAATAATAATATGAAAATACAATAAACAGTAATAGAAAAACAATAAGGGAAGAAAATGAAAATCAGATAATTTTACAACCCTGAACACTCCCTCTATATAATATAGTTTGGACCCTAGAGAGCGGTTTTCTTATAAAGAAGATTGTATCTGGGTAGCCGAATAGAATATGAACAACTTTTCATATATTATTATGAAATATACTATAGAGGGGAGGAAAAATATAGATGCTATGTTGCAGAATGATGAAGATGACGAAAAAAAGAAGATGGTGAAACACTGAAAATGAAAATGCTGGTAGATTATTTGGTCGTGACAGAAAAAATCATAATATGTCTAAAATAATAAATTACATTGGGTAAAGACTGTACATCAAAGGAGAGGTAAAAAAATATAATAAAGATGAGAAATATAATATTTTAAATTTGAGAATTTCAAAACCGGCATTCGAGTTGTTGTTTTTGCCCTAGGAAGACATTTTTCTTTACCTTTTCGTATGAAACGAAAGAGCAGTTTAGAATCAATTAATATGGATTCCTAACCTTTGTACATAAAATTTACATAAAAATTCTAACCTTTGTACATAAATTTGGTCTGTGAGTTCAAGGAGAACTACAAGTTATCTAGGTAGGTATTTTCCTAAATAAAATTTTCTACCTAGATAACTTTTATATTTACATACTTTGATCTTCCCAAGTCGAAAAAATATAATACATATTTGTGATTTTGGGAATTTCTCATATATATTCCCCGTAAACATGAAGGATAAAATAGCTTCAAAACCAATAATCGTCGTTTTTATAAATTCAATGTACAAGTTATAGTTTTTGACCATTCTCCTGAGTTTTTGTCATTTAAAATTTCATTCACCTTATTTTACCTAAAAATACATTTAATCCTATATCAGCAAGTCGGGAGACGCACAAAAACTTTTTGAACATGAGGTTTCCGAATATATAAAAATATAAATTGCTTCAATTTGCAAAAAGTTTTGAAAAAATATTGAAATCTTAGAAAACTTATTTTCAATTTCAAAATTTGAATTGAAAAATATATTTTGAGAAACTAGAAGCAATTTGTTTTCTATCCCGAACTTTCTTCTCAACTTTATTATATTCCCATTCGGAAAAGAATGGAATAAATATAAAGATGTGGACGAAGACTTTCTTAGTTTAGTATGGGACAAAGGCATAAGAACTATTATAGACCTTGGACAACACAATACATATTATCCACTGTATTTTCATTATTATAAAACTGGTTGCAGATCTCTGATGAGACTAATTGCATTTATCACCGCGCCCTTTGTTTATCTATTGTAAGAAGAACATTATCTTCCATAATTAACTAAAAAAAAAAAAAAATCGTTTTTTATACGATTTAAAGGAGAAATTTGCAAAAACAATTAAAATATTAGGAAAATAATTGATCAACAAAAAATTCAGTAATTGCAACATAAAAAAGAAAAAAACATGCAACCAAACTTAAGGTGGTATCAAACTATTTGTCACGATTCCAAAATTTGGGAACAATTTATTTGTGTCAAAATTTTAAATATTTGTTGATTTAGTGTGATGTGCCCCTTTTACACTCTTTGATGATACTTTCTGACAAAATTACTTGCTTTCAAATTTTGTTGTGTATTACTATAGCAACCTGATACCTATTTATCTGTAATAAATATAATTTTGATATTTTTTATATATTTTTCCAATACGATTTCTGATCGAAAGTTTATTTAGTTTTTCTTCAGTTTTTGTATTTTGGATAATTAAGGACTTGAGTGTCAACAGACACCTCAGAAATATTTTTTAAAGGTAAGATTAATGAAAAAGTTTTCAAAAACGACAAACATGACAATGTCCAGCGTTTAAACCCTATCAGACTATTTAGGAAAAGAATGGTAACTTTTGTGGTTGAGATCAAAGAAATCAAATAGCGAATTTAATCAAATATATTCCCCGATCACACTGTTTGGTACTGTTTTAAGTCGAAAAGTGACAAAATTTGGAACCATGATAAATAGTGTGATACCACCTTTACGATATAACTCAGTCTAACATAATCTAATCATCACTTTATGGTGGCTGAACAACCTCAAAAGAAAATGAAAATTATGTTACCCAATTATCCGATTTTTGTAGCTGTAAAAGAAGCGATTAAATTGGTATATAGGTACTACAGGTTGTATATATGTATATGTATTGGACCCTATTTAGAACCGTTTGCTAAGTTAGTCAGATAAGATTACTCACTGTTTCAAGAAGCGATTAAATTGGTATATACTATAGGTTGTACATTTATTGGACCCTATTTAGAACCGTTTTGCTAGGTTAGTCAGATAAGATTACTCACTGTTTCAAGAAGCGAATAAATTGGTATATACTACAGGTTGTATATGTATTGAACCCTATTTAGAACCGTTTGCTAAGTTAGTCAGGTAAGATTACTCACTGTTTCAAGAAGCGATTAAATTGGTATATACTATAGGTTGTATATGTATTGGACCGTATTTAGAAACGTTTGCTAAGTTAGTCAGATAAGATTACTCACTGTTTCAAGAAGCGATTAAATTGGTATATACTACAGGTTGTATATGTATTGGACCCTATTTAGAACCGTTTGCTAAATTAGTCAGATAAGATTACTCACTGTTTCAAGAAGCGATTAAATTGGTATATACTACAGGTTGTATATTTATTGGACCCTATTTAGAACCGTTTGCTAAGTTAGTCAGATAAGATTACTCATTGTTTCAAGAAGCGATTAAATTGGTATATACTACAGGTTGTATATGTATTGGATCCTATTTAGAACCGTTTGCTAGGTTAGTCAGATAAGATTACTCACTGTTTCAAGAAGCGAATAAATTGGTATATACTACAGGTTGTATTTGTATTGGACCCTATTTAGAACCGTTTGCTAAGTTAGTCAGATAAGATTACTCACTGTTTCAAGAAGCTAAAATTGAAAAAATAAAATGAAATCCCAGGAATAAAATAATGTAAATGAAAATAAAAAAAAATCGCCAGACCCTAGGAAATCTATTCTGAGCCAGAACTTTGCCTTCCTGGCATCCCACACAGACAAATGTCTTTTGACAGTGTTTACACACACTTATTTCTTGCAGGTGATACATTAGACATTTTAGACACTTTAGACAATTTATGGTAGCTTTTAATGGTAGTTTTAGACAATCAATATAATGGTTACATGCATTACCCGCAGTACCCGCGCCCAAAGTTTGGCTTCAATATCATCTCCTAGAAGGTTTAGAACATACATATTTTTATACACTATGATGGAAAATATTGTTTGTGACAATTATTTAAGGTCTCATTAAAATAAGTATCATAAATTGATTACTATAAGCTTTTTGCTAAAACGCGGGTACTTTGTACCCCCCACCCCCCTTGGCAATGCTAGGGTTAACATCTATTCAAGACGGGGGTTTTACCCTTCATACTCTTCATGCAAAACAGCTACCCAAATTGACCTCACCCAGCCTGGGTTGGGCCGGAAAAAGAGCGAACGATACGTGGTGTTCCCAAGCGGTCACCCATCCAAGTAATGGCCACACCCGACGTTGCTTAACTTCAGTGATCCGAAGGGAACTAGTGTATTCCACGTGGTATGATGTTTGGTTACCATCAGTTTTAAAACCTTGCGAGCCGCTTGTGAACTCTACCTATATGCAGCTGTTCAAATCTTATAAAAAAAATAGATATACCTATAGGTATTTATAAATTAAATTAAAGAAGAATTTTAATTAGTTTGAATATAAAATTAATAATAAAATTCTAAATAATTTTAATCGACATGCAAAATCATTCTGTGTGTAATTATAAAGTTTTTAATTTTCAGAAGAAGGAGAAAAAAAAATATGAATACAAAAAGTTCTCAGAAATTTAAATTATTCTTTTAACATCTTTAGCCATTCCATAATAGTCACAAAGAAAATGTGATGTAATTGAAGGGAAAACGAGGGAATTTCTGTATCCCAACTTTTCACTGACTTTGAACAAAAGACCAAAAGATTAGATGTATAAAAGCTTCAGCAGTATACAGCAATTTTTTTGTCATAGCTACAGTCTCATACGAGGGTCGCCGGATACGTTCGTGGATTGTGTACTTACAATATACTGTTTGAAGATGTCATATAAAAGTTCAATACATTTCAATTAATAGTAGATCATTTCTAGTTATCCGTACGTAAGGGTTTTTTTCCTATAAAAAAGTGCAGAATTCAACAACATTCTTGGCAAAATTGGGAATTACCTAATACTACTCCAACTACGTTTTTCACAAGAAAGGGCTCCTTGCGACTGCCATCTGTTCCCAAACTTCAAAAAATGCTTTGACGGTAAGAATATTTGACTCTGAATTGATTGAGGATAAAATGGCATTTTTGGGATCTTGACAAAATCAAACTGCACCATTAAGGCGAGAGCCTTGAATGGACCAAGTGTATTCAGATTGTAGAAGACTACGTTGCAAAAGAAGGCAAATGTAAGCGCATTAAATCAATCCTCCCTGCAGAGTCCACGAACATATAACTAACCACCCCCGTCATCTGGTTACCATCAGATACGATGATGCGGCAATTGATGATGAATGTCATTAGATTCCAGTGGTTGCAGCATTAGCCTTTAATATTTGATTATGAATTTATATTAAGGGAATTAATTGAAATCAATCAATTTTATTATAACTACTCCACCCACAGAAGGGAATTTAGAGGTACTAAAATGAAAATGAATAATAATCACAGAAAATGGACGAAGGGGGGAGAAACAAAGAAGAAAGAATAACACAACAGCTTTGGAGATATTTTGATATCACAAGGGATTTGTTTTTGTGTTATTTCCGATTCTTGTTTAACAATACATTAAATATCTTTGAGTTATGTATTGGCCTTTCACTCTCATAACGGCAAAATTGTCGTTCGTGCGTATCACATATTTCATTTTATAAGCATTAATTAAATATTATTTTATTTAATTAATGAATTTAATTAATGCTCCACGGATCCAGTTCCTGATCGAAAAACAATTTTGAGTTGAGTTGACAACTGTAGAACCATACCATCAGCTTTAGGCTGTATGAGGATACCCATACAGCCAATCGTTCTCGTGAGATTCCGCAGGACATGTTCCCCGGTCGCCAGATTTGAGTCCCTCAGTCCCTGTGATTTCTTCCTGTGGGGTAAACTCGAGGCTGAGGTCTTAAAACATCGCCCTGGGACCCTTGAAGAGTTAAAGGAGGCAATTCTGGAAAAAAATCATGCAAATTGATGCGGGTATGCTGACGAGAGTCATGGAAAACTTCCGTGAAAGACACCAAAAGTGCATCACTCGCCTAGGCCGTCATTTGGACGATATTATTTACAAAACAGAGACGGAAAAAAAACTAGAATACACAAGCTTACAGAATATCAAATATCTTTCAAATGTGGAAATACTAATTGCCGCACCCTGTATTTACTAATAGTTTATTGTGAAATGAGTCCCTGGTTGATTTAACGTTCTGGTCACATCTTGGTGACCATCGGCCAGAGAAATTTCAGATGGAAGATTTAAACAGTTGGACTGTTAAGGGGAGATGTAAAAAAATCAGGTTCTCATCCGAGTCAGCGCAACGATAACAAAGTCAGTCATTCTCAGTCTAGACTGGCTGATTCTCATCCTGGTCCGCTCGAGTATCTCTGTAGTTTGTGGTCCAAGAGTATATTATGATTGACGATAGAATTCGATAGTACCTATAGATGATATAGGTCAAGCTGGTTCTGGTATTGGAATAGCTCGGTACTCACTTCCTTTTCCCAAAACTGATCTGACGATTTAGTTCACTAGGACTGACATAGGAAGCCGAGCGATTCCCTATACTTTTAAATTAATATTTCTTTTAATAAAATATCTCTTTATCAGACCTTTAGATGTGAAAGGTTGTCTCCCCTTCTCAATTTCTATTGCGTATAGTTAGTTAACTTTATATAAAAGCCCTCGCCAAACACTCCTCTATAATTTATATTTTAGCATCCCCCTCCATTCCACCCCTTTAGTTCTCCCGTTTTGTCTCCAGGCTCATTACATTAGTTGTATCAGATCAATATTTATTATTCAACCAACGGCAGGAACCCATTCCAAAACAGGGGGTTTCAAATTGGGCATGAAAATTTGGATAGAATAAGTAAACATACAAATTAATATAGAGGCAAGAGAATTAGCTGCACTCAATGGCGGGTATCGTATTGGATGGCGATATGCCACTTCAAATTGGGCATGAAAATTTGGATAGAATACATAAGTAAACATACGAATTAATATAGAGGCAAGAAAATCAGCTGCACACGATGGCGGGTATCGTATAGGATGGCGATATTCCACTTCAAATTGGGCATTAAAATTTGGATATAGAATAGGTACATAAGTAAACATATGACATTAATATAGAGGCAAGAGAATCAGCTGCACACGATGGCGGGTATCGTATAGGATGGCGATATGCCACTTCTTCTCTGGGTTATATTTATCAACTGAACCGCCAATTTGAAAACTATTTATTTCCCCGACTATATAGATATCCTCATCTAAGTATGGTATCTTAGTTTTCAGTTGGCCTGAAGATTCCATTTGGTATCTCAAAATAGTCTATATTTCAAATACGGGCTGATATCCTCAACGTCATATTATATTTATGTTTTTGTCTTTTGATGTGGCTAAATTATTAGTTTTGACCACAATAATTCAGTCTGTATTTTTCAATACTAATTCAATCTGTATCTTCCATACAAAAAACATAAATATCGGAAAATCATTCATAGGTGGGTTACGCTACTATAATGGATTTCTTATGGTATTTTCGGGAAGAGCATCCTCCTAGACAGGCGCTAGTCTTTATCGTTCTGGGCTTGTGCACTTTCTATCTCTAAAACTGATCTAATCCCCCNCCACCCCCCCCCCCCATAGGAAATGTCCTAGGACTTTATACTGCTGCCGACCTACATTTCTGCATTGTCATGTCATTTTGTTTATGTTTCTTGTCATGACCGAAATGACGTCGTGCAGTACTTCCCTATGTTAGTTCGGCAGAGACTGGGTGTCTCTGCTATACTGTTATTTGGGATCAAGTTTAACTTAGGTTTATTAGGATCGGCTGAGGGAGCCAAGCTTCCCTCTGACAATATCCAGTCAAGTTGCCATCATAGCATTTAACTACCTGTTCAATAATATCCAGCCTATTCTTTCCACTGTTCATATTAAATTCTGAAACTTGTTCTGTTCTGATTCTCCCTCAGAAAAGTCAAAAGGTGTCCCATGTATTATTCATTTGTGTCTTGGTCTACATTTATTGAGAAACGATTTCAAAACAAACATCGCTATTTTATAAATTCAATTGACCTTATATCCATTTTGAATTTTTTAATCTCTTTATACAGTTTTATATCAACAATGTGGTTTCTGTTTGTGAACCCCTTATTTTTCAAGCAACTTTATCCCCACTCCAATTTAAATTATCGGTTTGGGTGTTTATCCTTTTTATTAACCCCTAATCAAATTTTATTTTGTAAATCAAGTGTATGATTTTAACATCTTTTGTTTCCTTAATCTTGTCGGGGAGATTTGTTATCATTTTCATATTAGGTCATGTTTAGAATAGTTGGTAATAGTGGTTTTAATTATATCATCGAGTGTATCGAAATGATATTGTGCGATTTTTTAAAAAATAACTAGGTAAAATAACATATTTTTAGGAAATCCAATGGTTATGGTTTTAGGACCGTTTTTGGAACCATAATATTAATACACTCAGCATCATCTTATTTACTCCATAATTTTCTTCTTAGACTGATGATTGCAAAAACTTTCTGTATTCGTCGTAATCAGAAATCTACGCTACTCCGTATACTCTGATTTTATTTGATTTCCTGATAAGAAATACATGAAAAGAATATGTCGCTCAAATTTTAGTACCTATTGGGAAAATGTCTAGGCCATAAAAAGAAAGTTTTATGTTAATATTCCTATGATACAACTAGGAAGTTAACACACTGTATGCTGCCTAATAACGTCCGTGTGTATTATGGAATGGTCTTCGTGAAAAGGTCTTCGTCAGAATTTTGGCTAAGTGGGGCCAGAGAGAGAGAAACAATTTATATTTCTTCAAAAATATAAAGGGTGCTGCCAAATTATTTTGGTTGCCTTTGACACAGCATATCGATCAATCTTCTAGACATTGGTTCTTTAGTGATGTTTTCTTTTCTTTCTTTTTTTTTTCTTTTTTTTCTAATTTAATGTAGTAATTAATTTGTATTATATATGTGAAAATTTGTTATTTTGATGGAATCTGATATTATTTTTTCAACTATTTCTTTTATGTATTTTTTGTTCAAATTAAAGTCTTCAAAAAATTTCAATATATGCGATCCTATCCCTCCACGGCTACCAAACCAAAGTCCATATCCTTTATACTCTCTCTTTCCAAATTCTTTTTCGAAGCTTTCTTGGAGTGAAGGGATACATCACTCATATATTTGTTTCTTCTCATTGTCAACATAAATTTCAGAACCAAAGGTCAACCCCTGAACAACTTACAAGCCGAATGAATGCCTATGCCTGTAGAATAATGTTAATAGAAGAATGATTGTCAAAAAATTCGAAACATCTCCAAGGGAACTATGTCTAACTCCGGCTTAAACTATTGAGTGATCTAAAGCAGGTCGAATAGTGTTTTCAGCCAAGCTTTAAATCTACTCGGAGGCTACATATTGATCGCTTCACCCTAGATGATAGAGCGATCATTTCTCGTAGCGAGTAACTGTTTCTTTTCTCATTTTTCACTTCTTCTTTTCAATCGTATATTTTTTCCTTCAGAGTCTCCCCATTCCTTGATGACACACTTCTCTATAAAACTATCATCCAGTATATTTATATAGAAAGACAATATATCTTTCTATTCTTCCACCAATCTATCTACGATATCATTTGTAAAACCTGTCCCCATCTCTCACTATGTGTTATGTTAAGGTAAGGGAAGATTAAATCAATATCTAGGCGTTAATATAAACTTACTACCACGCCCCATTAACATAAAACTAATAAAAAATACAAGTTGTACTTTTAATTATTATGATTGTTGTTAGACTTGTTTTTATTATTTTCTCAAAACAGTAATAAAAACATTCATCAAAGTACAATTAGAATTATTTTTTCTTTTTAATACTTTCTTTATTTCTTCTGTCTTCAATATACGCTTCTAACACTGTTTTTGTAATTTTGTTTTGATCTTTCTTTCCATAAATATTGCCTTTTCTTGTTTAGTTTTTCGCCATATTATTCTATATATTTTTGATATTTTAATTTGTCTCTGTTTCTATAATTATTTTATATTTATTTTCCTTTTTTAATGGTTCCCTATAAACTTCTATAATTGCTTTTGTGATCTTATTTTGTTCTTCAATTCTTTATATATTTTCTTTTCTTTTTTGTTTATTTCATCTATTTTCACATTGCATTTCGATTTTTCTTGTTGCGTATATTTTTTATATTTTTATAAATCATTCTTAAATTTTCTTCATTTTTTTTAAAAAAAATTTTTCAATTTTTTTTTCTCCTTTTGACCGAAAATCATCCAACGTTTTGCCCAATTTTGATTTTTTGGAACTTGGTTTTGACATTTATTACGTTGATTACTTTATTAAGTTGAAATAAGTTTATTCTTGATATAAGCTGTTCTTGTTATAGGAGTAATAAAATGCATAATAAGAGCAGTAAAAAATATTCCAAATGTTTAAACTCTGTGGTTTCAATTTTCCGACGGGTTGGAAAAAGTGCGTGTGATTTTGTGTTCCACAGTAACCATATTTGTTTTTGTAGAGAATTAAATAGATTATAAGTACATAAAGCGTTTAGTAATGCTGAATACCCATGAAAATTGTGAAGATGCCTTTGGGACTTGCCATAAAGAAAATTTATATACATAAATTTTTTTTTAACAAAAAATATTTCTCCCTCGATTTTCATTTTAAAAACATCATAGATTGCCAAATTTAATATTTATATATTTAATATTTCTGAATTTATATCCGTTATAGGTACTTGGAATGCAATATGGCAACCGAACAGTTTTGTAAATCTGATCATGATTCGATTATTCTTACTTTACATAAATTGTTTTTGAACTTTTAACATTAAAAAGAATGAACAATAAAAAAATATATTATGTAGTCATGTTTTCGAGCGACAAAAACAATATGGGGTTCTTTAAAATACGGAGGCGGTAAATATAGGCGTGATATAAACTCATAAATATTTAAGTTTAAAACTTTTAGAATGTGCTGTTGACTGAAGTTTACAATCTGTTTTAGACTCTCATTTTCTTTGCTTGTAAATTGTACCTACTTATACTGAAATAAGTATTGTGTTTATCGCTCAAGCTCATTTCTGCTCAATATTAGTATTTTTACTTTATATTTCTCGTATAAAGTATAGAGAAATATGAAGTATTATTACCCGTAGGTAACGCTATTTTTTTTTCTTTTCTTAACGGGGGGAAAAATCAAAGATGGTTTATATATTTCATTGATTTTTTATAGGTTCATATCCTCGCAATAACCGGTTCTAAGAATTAGGACGACCTGGAAAACATAGCATACGGTCAAGAGCCATCAAAATATTTTCGTCATATTAACATATATATTATAGGTACTCGTATCATTTTTCCAAACGTAAATGTAGAAAAAAATGGAAAGCTGTTTATTTTTAGAGAAAAAAACTTCATTGTACGTTTATCGATGTCTATCACAGGAATCTTTTTTTTTTTTTTTTTTTTTTTTNCTATTGGTCATTCAAGACGGGAGTTTCACCCTCCATTTGCTGGAAACTTAGAAACCAGCTACCCACATTGACCTCACCCAGCCTGGGTTGAGCCGGAAAAATATAGCAAGCATCACAAAGGCACAAACCCACGTGGACACCCACATGGTACAACCACTCCGGACGTTGCCTAACTTCAGTGATCCAACGGGAACTGCTGTATTCGACGTGCCACAGATGCTGGCTAACACAGGAATCTAATAACATGTATCCAAAAGTTGTAACATATTATATGCTTCGTATTAGTATGAGTGTTTGAAGTATACCCATCATAATTCGTAACATCTTCTCAACCAGTTGTACAAATGCTGAACCTTTGTGCAATTGCTATAGTAAAATCATTGGCTTAGTTTTTATGTATACTACTCAATATCCCCGGAATCGTAAGAGTTAACCACATTCAGAGATTGTATTGCCGTTTATCTAATTGCATTTAATAATGGAAAGGATAAATGAGCAATAAGCACAGCATTTTATTTGTTTTACTCTTTTCAAAAAGAGCTAATGAAACAAATTGAAAATCAAAAAATAAAATGGTTTGGAAATATAAATAGAATGCCGAATCAAAATCCTTTGAGGATTATCCTAAAAGGATTTTGACGAGAAGGTAGTTAAGGAAGAAGAAGACCAACTTAAGTTGGGAAGGCAATCGGAAAAGTTACCTTGAAATAACTCAGGGAATCATTTGGCAAAGGAGCGAGTATCGCCGTTGACACAGCAAATATCAAAGAGGACGTGGTGAGTGGTGAAGGAGAATATTTATTTTCAATAATGAAACTTTGGAAAAGTTAATAACCCAAGGAATCTTTTGGCAAAGGAGGGAGTATTGCCGTTGACACAGCAAATATCAAAGAGGACGTGGTGAGTGGTGAAGGAGAATATTTATTTTCAATAATGAAACTTTGGAAAAGTTAATAACCCAGGGAATCTTTTGGCAAAGGAGGGAGTATTGCCGTTGACACAGCAAATATCAAAGAGGACGTGGTGAGTGGTGAAGGAGAATATTTATTTTCAACAATGAAACTTTGGAAAAGTTAATAACCCAGGGAATCTTTTGGCAAAGGAGCGAGTATCGCCGTTGGCACAGCAAAGATCAAAGAAGCCGTGGTGTGAGGTGAAGGAGAATATTTATTTTCAACAATGAAACTTTGGAAAAGTTAATAACCCAGGGAATCTTTTGGCAAAGGAGCGAGTATCGCCGTTGGCACAGCAAAGATCAAAGAAGCCGTGGTGTGAGGTGAAGGAGAGTATTTATTTTCAATAATGAAACTTTGGAAAAGTTAATAACGAAGGGAATCTTTTGGCAAAGGAGCGAGTATTGCCGTTGGCACAGCCAAGATCAAAGAGGACGTAGTGAGTGGTGAAGGAGAATATTTATTTTCAATAATGAAACTTTGGAAAAGTTACCTTGAAATAACCCAGGGAATATTTTGGCAAAGGAGCGAGTATCGCCGTTGGCACAACAAAGATGAAAGAGGAATTAGTGAGTGGTAAAGGAGAATATTTATTTTCAATAATGAACCTTTGGAATCGAATACGAATTTAGAATTGTCAATTCAATTTCACGTCGAATTGTTTGTATTGCAGGAATTATCTCCTTTTCGGGGTAAATGCATTTTAAAAGTTACCGCCTTCGGGTTGAATCATATATACAGACATATAATCTTAAACAAACTTTTTGAAAACAAAACTTTCTACACTGTTATATTTTCTTTGAAAAACTCTGCAAACATTCTATCTGAAAAAAAGATATTCGGTATCACGGCACGTGTACTTTATAAAACTATCACGTGACTGATAGTATTACCTGAAATCACGTTCTAAATGATTGTGTCAGTCACGCGTCACGGCATGTCGTCTACCCTATAAAGTTATTCTCTATTGATGTTGACACTGCTTTCTGACATCACACACACACACACCAACTTGAGAGTGATGAAATGCTTTTAAATCTTATTGTTTGTCACAATCATTGATTTTGAAAGAGTCGACCACTTTATTGAACCCAAGGGGATAATGATTGCTATATCAAGAGTCTATTGAATTTTGGATTTTTATTTGGCGTTGTCTCAATTTTATAAATTGATTTTATGGAATCCTCTGCTTTTTTTTTAAAAAAAAAAAAAAAAAAAAAAGTTGACACAGTTATTTCTCTATAAAGAAGCCTTTTAACAATGAGTATCTATATAATTTCCTTCAAACTGCAAAAGATACGTCCTACAGGAAAGCCTTCAAGGAAAAATAATATACAACACACTCAGTCCTGGAAGAATTTCCTATGGATCTACATACTGGGACAATTGTATGAGACGATATCTGAAGCACTGTTCCACTTCACAACAAGCAGAGAAGAAAATCAGATAAGAAATGTCGTGTTAAAATTAGTGCTCACTTCGTTCGGTCCATCATTCTCAATATGCTAGATTTTCTTTCGAACCCCTAAGAAAGACTAGACTTTCATTCATTTTATTTGGAAGCTTCTGAAGAATTCAAGTCCAAATCCATTTATTTTTCTAAATTGTGCTAAATGGTCTGGATCCATTCTATATAAAGTTTAGTATTTCCAACTGGGGAAAGAATATCCACAGGCGTCAGCAGAATAATTACGAACAATTTTTAAGATTAAATTATAAATCATGCATAACTAATATGTTTGTAGCATTACTTACGTGCTTCAACCAGGGATTTCCAAAGTTTACAAATATTCATTTTACTTTAGAATTCAACTGTGAATTCAATTTACTATCTGATATACATTGGATCCCATTATCAGTCACGCTACTATGACAATCAAAAGTGAACGTAAAGTTTGTAATTTTCGTACAAAATAAAGATCATCCGCGGAACAGAGTTCCAGCTCTGCTATAATGTATGCAAAACCGCCTTCAGGTAGTCCTGGAGGTTCATGGAGGGGGTTACAATACCCCAAAGCAATTATTTTGAGGAACATCAGTCGACTATAAAATACCTGCCTCTATTTACCTGCCTAACTCGTACATCTGACTACTACAGGAAAGTATGATGCCACTATTTGTAGTTTGTTATTGAATAGAATTTTCATTTTCATAATTATTATAATATTTGATTACAAAGAGGTTTTCCTAATCTGTTCTGGACAACTTCTTAGGAAATGACGATACGTATACTCTCATTCTCCTTACTTATTCACTCCATATACATGGCCCTTACAGTTTAGAGTTAGTATTCTAATACCCATTAAAGAATAAAATGTTTAGGAACCCCCGAATATAAAAGCAATTCTCCTAGTGTGAGCAAATTAAGTTATTTAATATTCATTCACCTCTCTGTTAGACTAAATTGATTTATTGATATACTTGGTTCAATAATGAAAACACAACGTTAGAGAGCATCGTCAATATGGTATATGGAGTGCATTGGTGGTTATGGGTCTGACAGGTAACTGGTGGGTTAATGATATTTTATTAATTTACATCTCTGCGGGATAGTGCTTTTGCAAACACTATTCACAATCAGTCTGCTTTCATTTTAGGGTGCTATTATCGTCGGAATGTGACAATGAAATCATAATGTACCAATGTCTGGCTGATGTACATTTGTCAAGGTGAATTTATCTCAAGAATTATTGAATGTAACGTCAGTTGAAATTTCACTCTCAAAATTTTGGACAATAATGATGAAACCGATTGATATGAGGTTACCAAATNGTACTCTAACGAAACTGGTTTGAATTTGCTCGATGTATTTGACATCTGACATAGATTTGGGAGCCCAGATGATTGAGGCGTACTCGAGTGTACTTCTCACCAGTGCCGTATAGAGTGTGATGATGGTACTAAAGTCATCAAAAAATTTACAGTGTCGTAGTATTAGACCTAGGTTTCTACTAGCTGCAGTCTTAACAACTCGACCTCGGAGATCAGCATTGAATAGCATTTTCTGTCAGTATCAACTAAGCCAATCATTGACAAATTCAGATTTGGGTGAAAAAATGATTGATGAAAAGTGGGTTTGATGGTCCTATTTGGGTAACTGTGATGTATGAATCATTAGGTATCTAGTATCACAGTCTGTATAGAACCATCGCGTACTTGAGGACTTCTTGCATAATCAATATCAGGAATTTAGTCGAGCTTAATTTCTGCTTTCATATTAGCCTAAGTAGCTCAGTTGGTGAGATTGTGATTTGCGAAGGATTCGTAAATAAGATGCTGTTTGAATCCATGCAAAAGCATTTTGAACAAGGCAATAGTTTAATGCAAAATATATATATATATAAATAACCATAAATTTCTGCGTGCGAGATATAATGACCAAAACACTCCTACTAAATCTACTAACACAACGAGAATCGGCTGCTGACTGGTATTCAAACGAGAATCAGCTGCTGACTTTTATTATTCAGTCTGTCAGCATTATTAAACAATAGTTAACTATATTGTTAAACCTTGTATGAACGGCCAGTGACCCAAACAGTGTGGAAGCCTTCTTTACTTTCAAGTTCGAGTATTAAAAATATAGAATCTACATCTTTCTTTCTTTTCTTTTTTAAATACTTTATTTATTGAAATTCTTCTCCTCCTTTTTCATTTAAAATAAAATATTTATTATAACAAGCCTGTTTTGTTAACCCCGAAGGCCCTGAAGATAAATAACTCGCCACGCCGGGGTATCCAAATAAAACTCAAAAACAATTATCTATCCAACACTTCATATTAAACAATATCTATCATGATGCTATTTTTAAAATTTCTTGTGAAGTACGACAATAAAGATGGGTTCACACGATGAAAGAAAGAAAAAATACAATATGATCTGCGCACTCGGTAGTGCGTCAGGCCAAGTTTTAAAAAGCACCAGAGTATTTTTTTTTTATTTTTTTAGTGAGAAAAGAAAAGAGCGATCCTATATAATTACTATTGTCGTGCTTGGTACGGATCTCAAACGTCGACATTTTAAGCAATCAATGCATAGACACTATATAAACGGCTCAATGTTTGTTTCCATCATCTATTTGTTACTCCTGCCTTCGATATTCCCGAAAGACTCTTCTTCTATTTTACACCGATTCGGCATCAGATTTCTTTATTTTAATATTCTTTCCAATGGTTGTTTTCAAGGATAGGTAAGAGCCGTTCATTTCGAGGATTCATTCTTACGGTTCCGAACTTTACAGAATTGTTCTGCCAAATAAATTCATCGTTCTTCTTTAACGTTCAGTTCATTCTTTATTCCTTATTACTTTTCATTTTCTCCACACATCTATTAAATCGTCATCAGATTTCTTTATTGAAATTTTCTTTTCAATTAATTTTTCATCAATGCTTTAGATTTCCTTTATTTCCGGCATCAGCCTTTAACCATCTAATACCTACTATCTCACTCTACTGAATTATTTTGTTTTGTTCGACTTTTATTTTTCTCTTCTATATTTGTTATTGGTTTTCCTCCGATTTCGGGACACTTTAACTTTCTTCTATTTGACACATATTGGTCATCTCTCCTATTAAGACATTAATTTATATTGCGCTATTTCTATTTATCAGTTTTTATTTGTGCATTTTCCATCCATTTCTATCTCAGATTAAATATCTTTTCTTTTTCATTAACTCTCCTTATTCTCAGAATATAGTTTTGGTCCTCACAGTTCACAGAGTATCTAAATCCACATAGCTATCAAGATTTTCAATGTTGTACTTTTTACTTCTACTGTTTACCTCAGTCTTGTTTTTCAAATTCTCGGTATTATATTTTGATCTGATATTTTTTCTTCCTGAATTCAATTTTTTTTTTATTTATTTTATTTTATATTGATCTATGTTTCAACCAAAAACTTTATTCTTTATTTTCCGTTCAAAGCCATTATCAATTAATATCTTCAATTTCAGGTAGATATCTACCCAATATTCTTTTATTAATAAAAACTATAGGTATATTTGAAAGGATTTCCACTCTTTGCAGTATCATCAAAATTTTGAGAAAATCTGAATTTTTCATAAACTGTTTTTTTTTTCAATTAGGCGCTTTAACCACTGCATTAAAGCAGATCGTTCGCGCCGACTCCTCAGCTATTATATTTTTTTCATTATTTTGATTGCATAAACTGTTTTTCAATATGCATTTAAATTAGACATTGAGTTTTGTATTGAAATCAAAGTATACATAAAATAGGTCTATGTGAAAACAATTGTGAAAAATCAGATTTTTTTTTTTTTTTTTTTTTTTTTTTTTTTTTTTTTTNTTTTTTTTTTTTTTTTTGTATCGTTTAAACCTATCCTACTTATATGCATGTGTATTATCATTATGATGAAGATATCTTAATTTTGAAACATAAAAAATGTATAGGAACCTAGTTTGCCTCCTGGTGCGTATAATACCAAAGACTGACTATTTTTTTTTTATATTTTTTTTTTTTTTTTAGTTACCGCCCCATAATCTAAATGTCAAAAATTTCAAACATAATGATTTAAGGTTTTAAATTTTCCTTTTCACATCTTAATTATATCTTTTCAATTAAGTTATATGTTTTGAGGATCCTTAGATCCTAGAGAAAGGAACACAACTCAGGTCAAACCAGGTGGATTTTAGAAACTTCTTTTATTGTATTTTTTTGAAATGTTGAAAGTGTTGGGTTACATAAATCATTTTTTTATCATCACGTTATTGGTATTTCTTAATTTTTGTACATCCAAAATTATTTTAAAGACTGCAGTATAATGAGATTAATGAAGACTGCTTATTACAAAGAAAAGATTATTTTCGATGAAAATTATGATTTTGGTAAAAAGATAAATCAGTAAAAATAGGAGGAAAATAGAATGGAGGAAGATAAAAAAACACATGGATAAAGGTGCGGATACACTGGGGGATACTCCCCCCCCCAAAGGATTTCTGGACATTTGAGCTTTTAGGAAATTCTTTTATTAACTTTCTTTTCTTTGATGCTGAAAACAAATTATAATATTTCCTTATAACCAGCCACAAATGCTAGCGCTGAATTTTCTTTTTCTTCTTTGTGTGAGATCAAAACTTAAACTCTTCAATTTAAATGATTATTATGATATTGAGGTAGCATCACTTCGTACTGGGGAGATTGCCTAAAATGGGAAACATTCCATTGTTTTTAAATGTTTAAAATTACTCATTGAGCATTATCATAAATTTAGATATTTAAAAGAACATTATTAAAAAAAAAATTTAAATAATTAAAAGGAATAAAAACACCCATCTGGTTCCACGTTCCAACCAGGTGCTTTTAGACCTTGTTGGTCAACAGACTTGATGTACGTAACACTTATTTTTTCATTCTACCATTGTTCTTATTTCCATTTAAATGTAATTTTTTTTTATGTTAAAATTTTCAAAAAACATATAAGGCCGGTATGAAGAAAACTGACGATAAATATCGACACTACTTGTGTGTGACAAGCCAATAAAAAAGGAAGAACTAAATCTAATTTAAGAAGAGTTTCCGAATATTTAAGGAGAGAGAGCAGTATTCAAAAGATGATTTGTGACGTGAAACGGAATGAACAAAATAATCGATTCATCTTAGGATTATCGTTTTCAATAAAGAAAGGAAAAAGTACCAACTCACCAAATTGGATAGTTTTTACCAAACTGGGTCTGTAGAATGCTAAAATGTTATAGAAAAATATATCCCCGTTCCTGAAAGGCCGAATATGTTCTACAAACTAATAAAGAATTCTTTGAACATAATTGTCCATAGAAAGTTTTTTCACAATTGGACAGACGTCCAAAAGTTATCGAGGAACGAACAACAGTCAAACAGAAATGGAAGGAAATATTGTGGTGTTAAAACTAGACCTCACTTCGTTCCGTCAAAATTATGCACTGTATATTATCATCATAACACCTTGTATAGGATTTTGTTATGATTATTTTGAAAAATATATAGCTCTAGGTAGAATCTAAATTGATAGCTAATTTAGTTTCTTATAAATGTTTCAATCCGGTAATAATAGAGTTCTTCCATTCATAATCATCAAAGCAATAGATCTTCTATTTAATTAGAAATCAATTTTGATTCTGAAACCTATAATAGTAAAATAAAAATAAAGATAGAACTAGGTATTTTGGTAAGAAGAAACATGTGGGATTTGAGTGTTTGAGAAATCAATGGAAACATAGCTCCTTGAATAAGTAAGGTACGTAATAATAATAGAGCTTGGTTATACTGCCCGAATAGGATTTAAAAGTCATTTTACACCGACGGTATATTGGGAGCTATTTTATATGTGGTAAATTCAAATTGATGGAGGGATAATTCCATTGGTTGGTTGGGTTTGAACTCACGCCCCACTGTTTAAAAGTCAGAGACACCACTACACCACCAAACCTTAATAAATATATGTGTATGATAGATTCTCGTCCTTCAATATATCTTCAAAATAATGAACCTTTGAAATCGCTACGAAGAAAAATTATACCCCACCCCTCTTTTATTTCTTCGACCGCGAAATCGATTTTTATTCTATTTTGTCTGTTTGTCTATCTCTATAGAAAAGGAGATAACAAAAGAAGAGGAGAGATGAGACGGGAGAAATAGAAAAGAAAAGTTGGTTTTCTTTTAGCATTAATGAAAGAGAAAATGGCGAATAATAGGGTAAAATTTGTGAAAAACTTTATTAGTGAATCAAATGTCTAAACGATAAATTCAAATGAATTAAAAGAAATCACATGGGATTGGTTCTTTGTACAAATATTTCACTCAGTTTCAAACAAAGATCGTCTATCTTTTGCTATCCAAATTCAGCTACTGGTATTATCAATCAGAAATGCATTGATGAAATAATCGAATAAACAATAAAAAGTGTTTGCCTAAAATAAATATGAAAATGTAACCGAAAAAATGGAAATGTCTCTACCAAAATCCTACCTAATACATCGTTGTGAATTGATGTTTTTTGGATGCAACCTTCTGATAGATAACAATATAGATATACCTAATATATTTTTTTAAAAAAAATACTTGCATCTTGTATTGTATTTCACATTTAGATTTTGGAAGGCACTTTTATTCAAAAAATGGCGCTGCAAAATATTAGAAGAACATCTGAATATAAAAATCAGAAATTTGTGTGTAACTACTTCGTATGAGGTAGGGGTTTTCTGTTACAATACCTCAGCACAAATGGTAGCAGATATCGAACAATTTATGAGAATAAAACTCCGCCCCCCCCCAAAAAAAAATAAATAATGGTTTACGACGCTAGCAAAATTATGATTTCGAGTTACCGTCAAATTTCTAATTTATTCTACGGAATCGGACAGTCTGGGTCCGATATCTTCAATTTTGTCGCTTTTTAAGTGGCCGTTTAGTTCTAATTTTAGGACAATTTCTGTAAAGGTACGAGTTCTATTAGTAACTTCAATTTCAGGTAGGGCAAAATAAAATTTAGAAAATACTAAAAAGACAGAAAAGTCGTGCCCCTAACGCACCTGGCGAAATATGTAAAACTTGGGTTTTTTAAAGGATGCAATATACACAAACCCATACTCCCCACCCCACCCCCAAATTGCATTGTCCTTGAAAAATAAAAATAGCAATATAAGAATCGTAGCAAAGCACGGGTGAAACAGCTATAGTATATAATAAATGAATGCAGTTGTTTCTAATTTCTTCCCAACTCTTCCATCTGTTCAAACAGGACGTATTCTAAAGTTTCAAATCCATCAAATGAATTTTGGTTTTTGCAATAGATATGAATACTTTCCGCAGTCCTTTCTAATACGATATTGTCTATGTAGCTGTATGCTTGCAGATTCTGTTTGACACCCAATATTTCCATATACTTTTTGAACTGTCCGATGACTAAGCCGTCCCATGTGGAGACGACAGTGACCTTTGTTTTGGAATAAATCAGGCCCAGATCTTTATCCCGTATATAGATCATATTTTCTGGATTATGTTGGTTGAGGAGAAGACAATATTCTCTTGTTTGTTATCCCCACCTCTATCATTGTAATGTTCTTGCTCTTCATATTATGTATCATCATATCGGGCTTGTTACATTCTATCTTAACTTCTGTTACAATATATTCTCTTGTTTGTTATCCCACCTCTATCATTGTAATTTTCTTGCTCTTCATATTATGTATCATCATATCGGGCTTGTTACATTCTATCTTTTCTTCTGTTACAATATTCTCCTGTTTGTTATCCCACCTCTATCATTGTAATGTTCTTGCTCTTCATATCAGGTATCATAATATCGGGCTTGTTACATTCTATCTTTTGTTCTGTTACAATATTCTCTTGTTTGTTATCCCCACCTATATCATTGTAATGTTCTTGCTCTTCATATCAGGTATCATAATATCGGGCTTGTTACATTCTATCTTTTCTTCTGTTACAATATTCTCTTGTTTGTTATCCCACCTCTATCATTGTAATGTTCTTGCTCTTCATATCAGGTATCATCATATCGGGCTTGTTACATTCTATCTTTACTTCTGTTACAATATTCTCTTGTTTTTTATCCCCACCTCTATCATTGTAATGTTCTTGCTCTTCATATCATGGATCATCATATCGGGCTTGTTACATTCTATCTTGACTTCTGTTAGAATATATTCTCTTGTTTGTTATCCCCACCTCTATCATTGTAATGTTCTTGCTCTTCATATCATGGATCATCATATCGGGCTTGTTACATTCTATCTTTATTTCTGTTACAATATATTCTCTTGTTTGTTATCCCACCTCTATCATTGTAATGTTCTTGCTCTTCATATCAGGTATCATCATATCGGGCTTGTTACATTCTATCTTTTCTTCTGTTACAATTTTCTCTTGTTCGTTATCCCGACCTCTATCATTGTAATGTTCTTGCTCTTCATATCATGTATCATCATATCGGGCTTGTTACATTCTATCTTGACTTCTGTTAAAATATGCACATCTGACGTTGGAATAATACGAGTAGCAAGCGGCAAAGAAGATTTTTGAAATCCCCTGATGTACTCATTTCTTATGAAGTTTAACATGAGAAAGTAAAAATGCTCTTATATTAATAAAGAAATCACAATGTTGAACCTAGAAATTATAGCAAAGCTAGTTGTTAAGAAGAATGATTTAATAATATTGGTAAAAGAAAATATATGTCTTCGAAGAGAGTCATAAATTTGAAACCTGCCTATATCTTGGTATCAAGATGTATATTCTAAAGTTAGGAACATACGAATAGATTGCACAAGACACATTGGGTTTGTGTTCTGTTATGATACACATGTAAATTTATGTAACCAAATGGTTTTAGATATCAAAATCAAATCCTAAAAAAACATCAGCAATTTATCAAAATTTTATTAAAAGGACTAAAAAAAACAATTTAAAAGAAATTCTATCTAAACTCATTAGATAAATTAACATTACATCCATTGGTGACGACATTTTGTATACATGATATCAATAAAATACTAGCGGCCTCAACTTTTGAAGAAATCAAAAAAGTACTCAAATTCCTCTCAATTACAAAAGTTGTCAAGAAATCTTATCTCCCAAAAAGAGGAACTTAATACGCATTGGCTTTCTTATGACTTTTGCTGTATTTTTTTGAAGTGCGAGTACGGGTAATACCAAATTACTATTTGAAGTTTCTTGGTTTAGCCATCGTCGAGTTCCGTCCGTTTGTCAGTCACTATAAATAAATACTGCGCTTTATACCTATTTATAGAATTATAATGACTACAAACGTCCTAATAGTAGAGCAATTTGTTTATTTGAAAGTTCGTTCATTTGATCGTTCTGGGAAAGTTATCGGATTCTTTTAAAACTGAAGCCTGTCTCTATCTCTACATTAATTAATATATTGATATCCAATTAAAATGTTCCAGGTATCTAACAGTTAGGCTTTGATTTGTAGTCTCTTTCTTGACACCGAACCCCACAGGCCAATTTTCAATTTCGGATATGTGTTAAAGAATTTGACTGAACCAGTTTGTTATAAAATTTTCGGTATGACTTTTTCTTCTTCAATGACAACTTTCTCCACAACATTAACTACAATGTTATCAAAATGAAATAAAGATTAATAATGCGACACCTGTTATTATTTTTCTACCCTTTACTTTTTTTCATTTGGTCTTCTGGGGGTGACAAACCATATAAAAACCCTTCAAATATTTTTATTTAGTGTAATTCTCGGGGATTCCCAAAGTGGGGAATACTATCTATAGGTGCCGGACTCATTGAATATATATTTTTTCCAATGTTCTGACTTATGTAGATTTTGTACTGCAGCATTACAATGTCTGAAACCTCATCTCCGTGCTGACTTACCTAGCTTTGTTCATTTATAAGAAGGTATCTCTATTCTATCGAATATTGCAATTTGTCTATTAGCAGATTAGCACTCTTTACAGCTTACTGGTTATTTGTTGTCAGGTTTGCTCGATATATTTCTTCATAATCGTTAAGTATATTATGTGTAGGTATATTAGTTTGATGTGACAACATTTTGAAGATGTAATGGAAATTTTGTACTCGCATTTTATATGAATGCTTTTTTCATTGAAAAACAGCAACACAACATCAATTTTAAGATTTACGTAGATATTTTCAAAAGTTGGTATTTTTACTTTGGGTTACTACCTAATTTTGATGTAATAGGGCAATATTTGAAAATACCAAGCCATTCAAAAGTTGAAGGGGGTACCTGCTGATTCTGAGACAACTGTATAAAAAGCAATGATTGTGTAATAATTTTGATTTTATACATCTTATTGTTACATCTACGGGTTCCGCTCATGAGCAAAATATTTGGGAACCCACAATAAAATCAATGAATGCACCGATGTTGATCGCACCTCATTGATTTAGGAACCCCTCATTGATACAAGCCAACTTCCATTTGAAATGGGAATGTTGTAATGTTTTCACAATATAATTTATGAGGGTTGTAATAGTTTTGATTCGTTTATTTTTATTGATAGCTTATCAGGTTTGATTTCAATCTTGTCCACACGTTCTTTTAAATAGACTACCCACATAATTGTTAGGAGACCGACCACAGATCGCAAAACACCAGATGTGTTATTATTGTGTCTAATATTCTCTTTGTTCACAATTGCATTGGTTTGAATGAGTTTTATTATCTCATTCTGTTTATCTAAAATATCAGGCTGATATTGAATTGTATGTTAGGTATAATTTGGGCAGTGTCAAATAATGATCCAAAGAGTGTTAACATTTTTCTTATAACCTTCGCATTTTACGGGGGAACATCTAATGACCTAACTATTGAGATCCTTGGCCTCAGTCGCAAAAATATCAGTGGCTAACTTGAATGATCACTGTCATTATGGTCTGAGAAAACACCTACACACTGATGAGCTGCCATCAGGACCAAATTTTGTGTGGACCTTAGAGACAATGAGGAAACTGCTTCTCAAGTCATTTTTTGATTGCAACTGCGTGACTATATCGTGGAGACTAAGCATGAGGCAACTACATCCTAGTCTTGAAATTCACGAAAAATCCTTGTTTATATATTTTGCCTCCTCTAAGTAGGCATACAAACTTCTTTACAAGCACAAAAAGCCCATTTGAATACTAGATGCAGGGACTTTTATATCCTCAAAGAGAAGTTTCACCCACGCATATTCGAAGAAACTTTCTTTTCCTTAGCCAACGCCCTACAGCCTCAAGGAGGAGTTTAACCCACGGATATTCGAAGAAACCTTATTTTTCTTAGCCAATGCCCTATAGCCTCAAAGAGGAGTTTAACCCACGGATATTCGAAGAAACCTTCTTTTCCTTAGCCATCGCCCTATAGCCTCAAAGAGGAGTTTAACCCACGGATATTCGAAGAAACCTTCTTTTCCTTAGCCATCGCCCTATAGCCTCAAAGAGGAGTTTAACCCACGGATATTCGAAGAAACCTTCTTTTCCTTAGC
>CM022883.1:15496351-15552751 GCA_012654025.1 Pachypsylla venusta
TCTTAAAGTGGCAATATCACTCCAATGTTGATGAAATTTAAATCAGACACTGAAATATTTTTTTACTAGAAAGATGCGACAAAGAGGATGGCTGACAAACCTAATTCATATAATATTTTCACTAATGAGCAGTGACAGTAGCCGAAGGCTGCTTAATCGAATTCATGTCACGTTTTCACCTGAGAGATGTGACAAAAGCCGAAGGCTGCCAAATCTAATTCATATGACATTTTCACTAGTGAGCTGTTACAGCAGCCGCAGGCTGCCTAATCTAAAAAAAAAATGTAAATGTATATTTCTTTGTGTTATTATGTCACAATGTTTGTGGGCATCATATGTAAATACCTTGTAATGCTATGATGCCCACAAACATAATAACACAAGGAAATATATATTTACATATTTTCTCCAGAGAGCTGCGATAACAGCCGAAGGCTGCCAAAGCTGATTCAAATATTTTTCATTATAAAGCTGCGACAACAGCCGCAGAATCCAAATCTAATTGAAAGGGTATTCTAACCAGAGAGCTTTGACAACATCTCCAAAATTTTGACCCGTTCCACATTCGTCAATGATCAACCTTGTATTATCATTTTGTTTTCTCAATTTTTACTTTTTTAATTATGAAAGCGTCAACAAGATTAATTAATTTTATTAAATAGAATATACATTTATCAAATCTAGTTATTAGAATCAGAAAAGGAAACAAAAAAAAAATTCTGCATATTAGAAAACCGGTTGCCGATTTTATACAGGCTTTACCAAAAACCAACCCAACCCCCACCATTTGAATATAGGTTCATCTTCCATTGTGCATCCAATAAAGGTCTGCGTGTTCCAAGGGTTTTGACTGAAGAAAACGAATGATTCCAAAAAAATCTTGTCAATTAGGTTTGGACAGTGTTTAGATGTCTGCTTAAGTGCGTATACATCAATATTAAAAAATTATCATAATGTTGAGGCAGGTCTATCTATTTTTCAGTCATTTTTTTCTATATAATTTTAATAGTAGGTTAGTTTGTCTTTTAAGGTGGAAAAATGAGATACCTGTGAATTTTTTGGAAGTTCATGTAATTTAACGTCTTGTTTCTCATGTAACCTGCATGGATTTTTTCTATTTTAATAACTTATGATCACCACACGACCAATTTTCTCCAATTCCTTATAGTTTTAAAAATTCTAGTGGGTCCGCCCATAAGGCCTTGAGTCCCTGATATTATATTTTAGCAAACCTCATGAGATTCCAAAAGTTTGAATTTCGTTTTCGAGTTTGTCAGTTTAGATGACAATTGATATCTCATGGCGCTTTGTCCAAGGTAATCCAAACTGAGCTACATCTTGGACTAATTACTAATAGGTACCAATGTTATTGCAAGGAGGATACATTCAGGTCTCAGATTTGGTGTGTCTACCATTTTGTCGATGACATTGAATACTGTCTGTCAATCAAACAGTGTAATGATTGATCATGACTGAGGTTTGTATGAAGGACAATTCAATTTCCCACAGTGGATCCTAGAACCTCATTTATTTTCTTTGGTGTAGGAGAATGAGCAAAAGTACCTAAGTCACCTAAAACAAATTTCACGGCAAAACTCTCAAATGAATGTTTTAGTTTTAGACACCATACTACAAGAAATGTTTACAGGATAAGTGGATATGTACCTACGTGTGTAAGTGTGTCTAATCTACTTTAGGACCCCAATCTGCATGAAACAATATCTCCAAGTTCAATTTATACTTTGGACATAAATGCACAATGATTCCAATTTGCTCATATGAAATAGAAGTTGAGTGAACGATTTTTTTTAAAAAAAATTATTGTCACTTTCTTTAGTAATTTTTACTTTCCTTATCCTATAAAAAGGAAAGTAAAATTTTCGATGTCGAGTTTTCAATGCCAAAACACGTTTTGAGGCCCCAGAGCCCAAATATCGAGTTTTTGCCATTGGTCCGTGTGTGAGACTGTCCCTCTGTCCGTGAACAAGATATCTCAATTTTATGCCTGGAACGAACCACGAAAATTTTGGTTGAAATCAAAGTTATACGATTGGCGGTTTTTCGCCGCTTTTTAGCGGTTTTAGTTAATCCCACCTAAAAAGAGAACGGTAAAGAGCTTGAAATTTGATGCCTGTTTATATCATGGAAGGCCAATTTGTTTTAATAGAATCTCCCCTTTTTGCTTTTGCCGCTTTTTAGCGGTTTTCACGAGTCTGGCATAAAAAGAAAACTGTAATAGCTAAGGATTGAAATTTGGTGCCTATTCACGACATTTTCAATTGAATTGCAATCTAGCATTGTCGGTTTAGTGGTTTTGGCCGATTTTAGGCGGTTTTCAGAAAATGCATAAAATAGAGCAGTATTAAGAGCTAGAGACATGAATTTTCTTTTTATTGTGTGAATTTTATGTATTGTACTCTTATTTATTGTGTGAATTTTATGTATTGAGTCTCTAATTTTAATAAAAAATGAAATGTACACTCGGCGGTTTAGCCGCTTTTAGGTAGACTCCATGAATCCTGCCCGGAAGGGGAACGGTAATTGCTGCGGAGACATAGGACACAACAAATCCTTCCGAGACATTTTTCTCACAACACAGGGATGAATGGCTAAAACTCGAGATTTGTCATCTGATGACCTCAAAACGTGTTTTGGGCGGTGTCATCAAAAATTTTAGCACGAAATCGAAAATTTCAGTCACTTATAATACTTTTTCTCTTTATTTATAGCTAAAAAAAAAGTCGTGTGATGTTCACACCAGATTTTTAAAGTCCATTCAACCCCATATTGGAACAACACTCACCAAAAATAATTTAAACTCACTTCGAATTGCCACAATGAGGCCCGGTTGGCCCAATGTGGCCAAAAGGCGTTATCGTAGTACAAATACATGATTTAGTTCGGCCATTAAGAATCTTACTTGAAAATTAGTGGCGTAAGTTCTTTTGCCTAAGCATACATCAAAGTACCAATATCGGTGAAGTGTTTTCTTCGGCAATACAAGGAAAATTTTGATTACTAATAATATTGACAATTCACAGTATATTGATTTGACAGATTGGTACTAAAAAATTATCGATAAAATAGTTCGCAATCAATGGCAAGAGCGAGAGAGAAGAATCAATTTTCTGAACAAAATAATGGTTTGTCGTAGACTGGGACCCGGGGAAGAAACTAGGATAGTCATCACCCGGAGCAACCACCCATTTTTGTGCCCCTTCAAAAAACGGACTAAGCACGTTTTGTCGTCCTGACCGGGGTCAGCTGCCCCCACCCTAGTTACTTCCCTACTGGGACCTCTAGTCTAAGTGTAGACAATGCATTGATTCCACTCCGACATCATCATGGGAACAAACGATAGGCCATTCAGAGTTCTGATGTTCTGTTCACTTAGCAAAAATGGAAGATGCGGCCGTGCGGCGTCAAGTGTGTCAGTTTTTTTTATTTACCTGTGTTGCGCGACATATCTCAATTTGGCAGAGGCTTTAAGTATCTCTATATTTTGAAAAAGGGTAAATGTACATCGAAATTGGTCCTTCTGAAAAACCATTTACAATTCTGTAAACAGAATCCTAATTTAATGATATTATCTTACCTTTGTGTTTCGGTGACATTTCATCCGAGCTGTCCTCACTATTACTTGTGTGATGTCTTTGTCGTCTCCGAGAAGATATTTCTATTCGCGGATGATTCTCGTTGGATCTTTGTTGATTTGTTGCTACATTCAATAAACTATTTGCATTGTATCTAGGATGATGTTGCTGTTGTTGTTGATTTACATTTGATTGGCTATGATGTAAAAATGGTGGTAACGCTGAAAACATTGACGGAAAACCTCTTCCTGATGCGGCAGCAGCTGCAGCAAAATGTGGAAACAATGGATGTGGTGCAAGAATTTGATTGGCAGAAAAACAATTATTATTGTTCGAATTAGATCCATTGTTTGAATTGTTATTTGATGCAGCAGCTATTGCTTCAGCATACAAACGTAATGTAGGAGGTAAAACTCCTGACTCAAGTACCATCATTCTTATAGTAATAGTAACCTACGAGCTGATGATGAACATGATGTTGAAGAAGCCAAAGATGAAATAATTGCAATCACAGGCACAGAACACATTTCTTAAGTGTGCATGAAATCGTTTGGTAATAATCCATTTAAAGTCATTAATCAGTGCACAATTAATTATTATCAATCAATAGCACAATTAATAATAGTTTGAAACACAGTGCAAAAGAAGTAGAATTAATTTAAGAAACACATTTAGAATAATTATTTTTCACCAAATTATATTGATTTAAATGGGCTTATATTTCTTTACTTCTTTATAATTTCCAATTATAAAACACGTGGTCAATTCCTCAATTATTAACTATTAGTTTTCTGACACATAATTATGATAGAATTAAATTTTCGATTATGTTTTAAAACATTATTATTAATTCACAAATAAATCCAAATAAACTAATCTATATTTATAAAACGTAAATAAATCCTCTAAAAGAACAATATTTTAATCCGTATTTTACATGCACAAAATTCACAAAAATCTTTTTACATCATCAGAAAATGAAGAAGAAAACATACGTTAAATTGTTCAAAACTTGAAACTTTACCAATTATAAATAGAACGAAAAATTATTATTGTAGGTCAATCAAAGAACAAAACTTTAAATGATTGAAAACGGAACGTAAAAATTAATTATCCACCAGATTAAATGAAAATTCATTTTTTTTAAAATTAAATTAAAAAAAAAAAAAATATCANATATAGAACGCCCTAATAAAATTAAAAGATACTTTTGTTTGTTGTTGAAGATAGCTTGGAGTAAGAAGCTTTCGAAAGCGTTTTGTTATGTTTGTAGAGTTGTAGATTGAAAAAGAACAACACAAACAATGATACTATGATGAGGATTGAAAAACATTTTTGTTTGTTGTTTTCATTGTATTTGATTAGCATTTTATTGTTTTTTGTGTGAATTTTAAATGGTTCTTCTTTGTTATTGGAAATTTAAATTGAAAATAAAGTTTATGATTGAGCTGTATGAGGACTATGTATACGAGCTTAGATTAAGCTATTTGGACTTTAGCAATTCCGTTGAATTAAAGTTGCTACTATTTACGTTTATGGTGGATTTGTATACTGCCAAAATTAAAAATAAACTATGTTACCCAACGTCTTTGGCACGTTGAATGCTATTGATCGCGTAAGCAGGGGCGTTTAATGGCGGAACCGAAGGATGCGTTTTCAGACGGTGCGTGCAAATTCCGAAAGGTGACCAAAGATGCAAAAGCCAAAAAATAATACGGGAGTAACAAAAAGAAAAAAACAAAAAAAAACGGAATTCAATGTCATCAGTCAAAACTCTTAAGCAAACCAAAGAAATGAAAACACATCTTATATCACAAATTACAAACAAAATATAGGTACTTGGTGAGGAAATATTCACGAAAAATTGTAAATTGATAACTTTTGTTTTCCAGGAGGAAAATCGGAAAATTGAAGTTCTGAGGGGAGACTAGCCCCACTTCAAACGAGCTTCCGTCACGATATTACGAGATCATTTTCAAAAAAGAAACTTCATGGGCCTCACCCGAATATCTGAATAAAGAGTCCTAATATATGAATATTTTTCAAGTTTTTTTATTTTTTAATTTTTAGTGACCCTCCATTTCGACACTCCTGGTCTATGTGATCATCGTATTTAATGGTATCTAGATATAAGACGTTTACTGATGAGCACCGCGGTCTCTGGATTGCGGTCTAGCAAGAAAATCACAGTCTTTTCCTCAACTCTTTAATGAGATATATTAGGGCCCGTTTTTTTGGCGAACCATAACCACCGATTCAACTTAACAGAGTCTAATGAGATTGTAGTCAAGACTATATTTGCCTTCAAGATATATGATACATCTTAACGAACTTTGAAGTACCATACCCTTTATAAAATAAATTTATTACTTAATCAATTTTAATTTTGGGTACACAACAAATAAAATTAAAATTTCATCAACCAATCTTGCAAACCCTTTTTTTACGTATCAAACAGTTGGTAAAGGTAAATCCATTGATTGCCCATTTCCTCTTCCCCTCACTTAATTTAGGATCAATTAATTGGTAGATCCATGTTGAGGACGGAACGAACAAATTAAATATTTTGTTCAATTAAAATTCTAATTAATATGATAAATATCAATTTATACTGTATGGTTCATGTGCACAAGAAACAAAATTCTTCCTTCTTTGGCAAGGTTTGGAAATAATTTGTTTCCTTCTCTGAGCTTCAATCAATTAATAGTGTCATCATCGTTTGCGGTGGCAGCTAGATGTATGAGAATAAAGCTCTATAAAAGTTTTTGTTCCCTGTAAAGTTTTAATTGTCATCATATATCTAACCTTGGTGGCTAATAATTGGCATGGCCCCCCAGGACCAAGTCCTTTACTACAATATAATTACGAGAGTAACAAATAATATTATAGCAGAATTTCTCTCTGCGTTATTTTACACAATCAACTTAGTTGGACTCGGCCCATGAGTATTTTATGAGTAACTAACATTAAGCAAACATAAATTACGCCTTTTGAGTTTAATTTCACAAAAACAGTACACAATCTGAAATCGTTCTGACAGCACTATACCCCTGTATGTTTCGACTGTGGATCGAATTTCACCCGGCTTTGGCATTGAACCAATCTTTAGTACCCCTAGTGGTACGATCAATCAAACTATATAAAACTTTTGAGCGTTATGAAGATGACAATAAAACCATATAAATATATCAATGCAGACCTTATCAACCCAAAAAATGATCCTGTTGGAACTCTTTAATAACAACTTTGTGAGAAATCTTCATTCATCTAATCTTTAATGGAGATGCACTAACAACAACTCTTTTCAATCGGGTCGAGCAAAGATGACATGTGAAGAGCAAGGAAAGAGCAAAGATGACAGAGATTGAAAAAATATCTCAATCACATGAATGTGTATGAGTCTCGTTTGATACATTTTTGACCAGGATTCCGTTTGTCTGATGTCACAGTTCATTCCCCGATAACTTTCGTACGTCCTATTTGACTTTTATGTAACTTGGTATGGCCGGTTCTACGCACAAGAACGACCCGGAAAGCATATTATCACAGTTACAGCTTTTTAATTAATCATGCATCTATAAATGGAAAGAACGGTTAATTTTGTGAGAAAAGCGACTAATACTACTATATTCGGATTTCGTCACGGCCCGATAATTTGAGTAAGATATACAGTTTACAGAACTTCTATTTTAGTTGATATATCTTGTATGTACTGAATATTTTTGTTCAAGGCCTTTTTCAACAATTACAAATCATCAAATATTTCTTCTCACTTTACACAACTTTTCTTCAAAGACAAAATCCAATGTATCTTCTATACCAAAAATAATCCATTTTTTCTATGGAACCCATTTGAACGTAATCACAATTTATTTTTCCAAACATATTCACACTCCGTGCTGGTGTTGGTGCGTATAAAATATTTATATTTCATTTTTCGCAATAATGATGACATATTTGTTCTCATCGCCATGTTCTACATATTACATGACATTATTTGAAGCTATGTTCCTGGCTTTATATTCACTTTTTATGTAATCTATAAAACTAGAATGTACTAGACCTACAGGGTGACAGGTATAAGAATGTATCCCAAAGTCGTAAATGTTTGCAGTACCTGTATTATGTACGTACTTCATCATATTTTTCTTACACACATGTATAAGTAATCATCATGTTAAATTAGCTCTACAGCCCAGTGTGGGCTTTGGCCTACTCAATAATTTCTCTTCATGACGATCTACTCGGTCATGTGCTCTCATCATTTCCAAATCCTCGAATATTTTGGCTATCTCTGTAGCAAAAGTTTGCCATTGCGATTTGCTTTGCTAGCTTGGAGCTAGCCTGATTTAAGGTAGCGGCACCTCTTGTTTGTTAACTTATCCCTCTACCTTATTGTTTTTTAAATTCATTTCCTATGGTGGTGAGGTTACTTGTTATGTTATCTCCGCATGTATTATGTATTTATGATTTAATATCGATTTCAATCATATAAATGGATTATAAGTATCTAATAGCCTAATACGTTTTAGATTATAGAGATTTATATTTGAGTTTCACATTCTTGTAGGCCTTGTGTTCTCTCAAAGTTGCCCCTCGAGTAGGGTCACTAGACGTCCTGCTTTTGGTCGAATTGTCCTGCTTGTTTTTGAAAATAATGGAAAATATCCAGCTTTTTCTTTTTTTATATCATAAACTAGCTGTTTTACCCGTGCTTCGCTACGGGCTATAATAGCTGATAGAAGAATAAGGATAAATATGAATGTTCAAATCTGAAGTACAGATTTTTATAAACGCCCCTTTTTCCGCGGCTGGTGTCCCACTTGGACGAACCTACANTTGGTCGAATTGTCCTGCCTGTTTTTGAAAATAATGGAAAATATCCAGCTTTTTCTTTTTTTATATCATAAATTGACACGTCCTGCTTTTGAATAATTTCATCTGGTAACACGCAGGCGAATATATCTAGTCATTAAATTACCTGGAGTATATTAATATATAGAGTCAGATTGCCTTTGTTATTAGCTAAGCGTTTGAATATAATATAGAATATACTTATTAAGATCTTTCTTTAAATTTGTGATTTTGTTAGAATAGACTGTTTTGTATTTAACATTCTGAAAAAAATTCAGACTGTTAAAAGTAAACATTCATTAAATTATACTTATAAAAGCAAACATAGAAAATGCAGCTTTCAATTTTTTTTTTGTAACTCGCAAATTCCAAATTTGTGGAAACATTTCGTATCCTGTACATGGACGTGTACATATGTACCTTCTAGTATGTCTGTTTTTTGGAGAACATAATAAATTTAATCGATACATAATCGAGTTTGTAAATATGACGGATAATTAGCTGATAAGGAAACGAAGAGGTTAATTGGATAATTTTATGAACAGGGTGTACCAAGAAACACTTTCAATTGTTGTCACCGACATAAATTTTAAAAATATTTCAATGTAACAGAATTTTATTTCGGTTCCTGGTTGGGCAACTTTTGAGGATAAAATACTATAATATACAGTGGCGTAAATAACCTTTCCGGGCACAAATGGAAAAAATGGATGCACCTTTGTCTATTATGAAAACAAACGAGGACAGTATAGCGTTCGACGAAAACTAGGTTGCCGGCATTGGCGTCTTGAATGCTGGGTTGTATAGTAATGAATTTAAACAGATTTTTTTCAAGTTTTATTTCAAAAAGTATTTTGAAATAAAGGATGATGTCTGCTTGCCAGAACTCTTTCTAATAAGAACGGTTAGGCTCCGTTTGCTGGAAGCGACATTAGACTCCGCTGTGATCGTGTCTCTACGTTTGTATACCTATATCTGATTCTACCCCGTCAAGAAAAAAACATTTTTTTTTTAATTTGTCGACCTCTTCTATCTGTTTCAGATTATTTGGATCTTGACCACCCACCTCCCAGTCCAGTAAGTCAATCCTGCATCTAGCACATTTCATTTTTTTACTAGAATAATGTTCCTATCATTTTCTGAAATTGCACAATGCTTTCAATTTCTATTAGCAATTTAGATTAAAAATAAAGAGTCTAAAATGTTCCTATAAATTAAGTAGTTATTTTATTAAACACGATATTAAATGTTCTATATTTTTGATATCGTCACCAATTTTGAGTTATATTATTAAATCTTAACTTGAAGAATGGAAAATCAGTCGTCACTCGCAAACTTTTCTAAAGGAAGTTTTGAATAAATATATATTTTTTTTTTTTTTTATTTATGGATTTGAAATGTTCATGTGGATTGTGTAATATGTATAGTTTCATGTAATACTATTATAACATAAATAAGGGAGGTATACAATACGAGGTGTGGCTATTAAGTTCGTAGACTCGAGCCGCTACGCAAAAGCTGTGCATGCTAGGAAGATATGATGAACATGTTTGGACAGCTTCAAGTCTTGTATTTTGATTGATAGATGTCGCATGCCTGTACTGTAATTAGTTCTGTTGTGATAGCCCGACGCGCAAGACACCTTTTTTAATTTTGCCGGAATTATGATTGATATAAACGTTGAGCAACGAGTGATTATTAAATTTTACGTAAAACTTGGTAAAAGTGCTAGTGAAACTTTTTCTTTGTTAAAGACAGTGTACCAGGAGTCATGTTTGAAAAGATCAACGCTTTATAAGTGGTTTAAACGGTTTCAAGATGGTCAGGAAGATGTTGAGGACGATCCACGTCCTGGTCGCCCCCAAACCTCAAAAACTGACGAAAACATTGAAAAAGTTGGTGTTATGATTCGTTCTGACCGTAGATTAACTCTTAGACTAATGGCTGATACACTTAAAATTGATAAAGAATGTGTGAGACAAATTTTGCACGAAAATTTCAACATGACAAAAGTTTGCGCAAAAATGGTGCCCAAGAACCTTTCAGATGAGCAAAAGGAAGTTCGCAAAAATCTCTCTACAGACGCCCTAAATCAGATCGAAAGTGACCCCAACTTCTTAAAAAGAGTCATTACATGCGATGAATCATGGTTTTTTACCTATGACCCAGAAACGAAGCGCCAGTCCATGCATTGGAAGAGCCCAAATTCTCCGAGGATGAAAAAAGCTCGAATGAGCAAGTCAAAATTCAAGGCCATGATGATTGTTTTCTTTGATATCCAGGGGATAATTCACCTAGAATGGGTTCCTGAAGGCCAAACCGTCACTCAGTATTACTATCTTGAAGTTCTAACTCGCCTTCGCGAGAAAATAAGAAAGAAACGACCCGAATTGTGGAATGAGAAGTCATGGTTCCTGCACCAGGACAATGCGCCAGCCCACAGTGCCTTCTCCGTGAAGACGTTCCTGGCCAAGTACAACATCCCAGTGTTGGAACACCCTCCTTACTCACCCGACCTGGCCCCGTGCGACTTTTACTTATTCCCAAAAATCAAATCTGCCCTGAAAGGTACCAGATTTGACAGCGTAGATGCCGTTAAGAAAAAAGCGGCAGAAGTCATGAAAGGCCTCACACAAAATGACCTCCACCACTGTTTCGATCAATGGAAAATTCGCCTGGAACGTTGTAGGGATAGAGGAGGGGAGTACATTGAAGGGGATAACTACTAAAGTTGGGTAAGTTAAACACACATCGTTTTATGGGAAGAGTCTACGAACTTAATAGCCACACCTCGTACATCCTTTTGTATAAAAAACAGTTTTATCAATTTCAGTTTATTTACTATCGTCTGTAACAGAAATTTTGTTTACAGCGGTAGGTTTAATTAACAGTTCTACTTAAGATGTCAGTAATAGTGTGGTTTTTAGAGGATTTTTTCAAATTCTAGTCTCTTAGAGTAACTTCTCGAGCATACCAACTGGCAGGTGCTTCTGGAAGTGAAAGAGCTGGAACATTGCTTGAAGTGGGAGGTCTATTCTACTCCAACCAAAATTAGCAAACTTTAAGTTGTCCTAGCAGAAATGTATTAGACAAAAACATTGTGAGTTTGTGAAGATATACATCAGCTCTAATACCAATAGGAACGAACACCCTATATAAAAACATAATTGTGTATAATGAATGACCATATTCAAAGCCAAGAAATAAGGGGAAGTCTCTAAGCAAATTATGTGATCCACCTTGGTCCTCAGAGATGACTAGCAGGCTGGACTACTACTGCGTTTGTCGCCTTAGCGACATACACTAAATTTTGGGATAAATGTAGTCTAAGCATATCTATAAAGAATATCTGACTGTCTCACTGTTTTGCGCCTTCAAAAGCGAAACAGGAACAAAGGTTCTGGAATCGCCATTGTTTGCTGCTGCAAATAACTGACACCTTTGAAAGAAAGGACATCCCTTCTGCAAGAGTTTTTTTTTTTAACAAAAACTCGACGAATTCATTTCTACGGGCTCAATGTATTTTGTGAGATCCAGAAGATTTAAATTTTTCAAGCTTTGACTTTCTTCACTAACTGCTCTGACAGGAACAAATAATATCTACTTGAGAAGTTCATATTTTTTGTTGTCCGTAATAAAAAGAATTGACAAGAAGAAAATAAGTAAACATAGAATTGATGACCTTTTGCTGACAAGATAAGTTTTTCCTATCAGCAAGGGATTTGCTGGGGAAATAATATAATAAACACATCAACTGGACATGGACAACTCTGTTGAGAACATCTCCTATTCTATAATCTATCTTTGTCTCAGTATAATAATAGTGTCCAATTGGTTATGGGTAACGATGAATATCTATTTTGATTCTTCAATCGAAAGAAAGATTTGAATTTTTCGGGTGTCTTTTATCGGCTTTCTACAGAATCTATGGTTTGCTGTACTTGACCGATATAACTTCCTATTATTGACATTTATTTTTTCCTGTTTTCTCCTTTATTTTCTTCTTCCACTTCTTTGGATCCTTCACATTTAATCTCTCCTGCGCCTTCTACTTTCTCAAATTTCTTTACTTCATCTTTATTTTCTTTCTGCTTCATATTTCTTTCTTTCCGAATATTTTCTTCTTTTTTTTTGTCCACTTTTTTGTTTGACTTAATCTTTTTTTCTCTCTTCGCCTTCTTCTTCATATTTCTACTCATCTTGTTTTGGTTACTTTCATTGACTTTTTTTTAAGTTTTCTTTCTTTCGCCTTTTCGTATACATTTATTTTTTCTTATTTATTTTCTTCATCCAGGTCTTTGCATTCTTCTTTCTCTCCCCGAAATAAGTTTCAATATTTGACACATTCAATTTATTTCAAGAAATATATTTTTTCATTGACTTCATGATTTATTACTAATTCTATTTATTTTGAAAATCCCGTGGTCTCATGGTTATGAAATAGAGAGGAGCGAGAGAGAGAGAGAGAGAGAGAGAAAGAGAGAAAGAAAGAAAGAGAATAAATTTTCTGCTTGGACATGTATGACAATTTATTGATATATTATATCTATATTTTTTTATATAAAAATCGCTTTCGAACATCGAAAGTTCATTCTTTTCCTTGTTGTTTTGTCGTTTTATTCGGTTACTTTTAGTATATCCTATTTTATTAAATTTGATATACGGGCATTCATAGATGAATTATTAGTCCATGTCTATCTCTGAGAGAATTGATGTACCTACTCGATCTATCTCTGTGAGATTGGTGAACAAACCAGGTTTGTTGCCAAGTGATGTAACATCTACTAATGTTACAACATCACTAATAGCTAATGCCAAAAAATAATTTGGCAGCACTGTGTTATGTTGTTTTTATCTGAAGAAAATGTGAAGAACTCGCTAAAACCTCTCAAATACCCGAGTGGGTATTTGAGAAAATTAATATAATTAAAATTATTTTTTTTCGTACAGGAATTTTGTTTTATTTCATAACATGTCCCATAATCGAAAACTTTTTAATGGCTCTTGCCTGAAAGGAATGCGTTAGAGGTCGTCCCGTGCGTACAACCAATCATCTTTAGAATATCATTAAATCTTTTAACAGTAACTTTTTTTTCCAAACAATTTTCGAGACCTATAATACCATGTGAGGACTAATAACCCTAGGAAGGTGGATAGGATTGTAACAAGTGTTAGATTACTAATTAATCAGATACACTTGGAGATTATCATAAAATCTTATAATCAAACTAACTCTTACAAAACATGAGAGATGAGAGTGAGCAAGATTTTCTACATGAGTATTTTAAATACTGGATGGATATCTAAAGGATGAACTTTATGGTAGCAGATATGACTATGACTAGCATATGAAATGAAATCCAATGATTTCGAGCTCCTTTCGGATGCACAGAATGTTTACTATACTAGGTCAATTAAGGTATGGAAAAAAGAAAGACCCAGATATGTATTAGCCCAATTCCACTTAATCCAAAACTAAAAAGCTTCATGGTGCGTGATATTTTTCCCCTGTTTAACTAATCGGGCGGATGTTTTCATCGGTTATTGTTCTCCATCTGCTTGTTGGCGCACACCCTCCCTCCGGGGAAAATCTGTTGCCTCAACAGGATTTGTCCATGTAGAAAAACTCTAGTTTGGTTGGTTTACCACATAACCCATATCCCATATCATCCAGATTTCTTCAACAGCTGTGATATGTGTGTCATCAATAGGATCTATCCTTGCTATGTAGTTCTGTCGTAGGTGCCACTAACCAGGATTTCTGCCAGAAGTAACGTGAAAGCGGTTGCATAACTTTGTTTTTAAATTTCTAAAACAAAGCTGGCCGGTGTTTCTGATCCTTGTTCTGAATATTTATTGATGTAATTTTTGATGTCGTACACTTTATCATCAAAACAAATCACAAATTGAATTTTTGTATACAGGACTTCATTTTGTCCACGAACCAACTGTTTCGATGAAATGTGACACCCTGTATCTGTATATTATATTTAGTGATAAATATAATATTTATAATCAAATATTTATCTTCAGTATAAATCTGTATGTATACGATTATAATATACAAATCACTTTGAGTTTAATAAATGACATCATGTTTGTTCTTATTGTTATTTAAACATGAAACTTGTTAGCTACTTCATTTTAAAAACAAATTCTTGTGTAAAAAAATTATCACAAATTTTACTCTTTTTGCCTGACTTTTGTGTCAGTAGTCGGTAGGTACTGAAAGAAGTCAGAGTGTTTTTATGAATTTGATAGAACAGGTCAAAATCCTGAATGGATTCCTTCATTTCCATTAAGGATTCAAAGTTTTTATAATGTTTATTTTCGAGATTTCTAAGGCATTATTCCTTTATCTATTAGAATAGACATTGGCTAATCTCCAGTACTATGGTGACCGGTAGCTCGTGTATGCACCTATATCCTAAGAGATCCTGATAATATATGTGGCCAATCTCTAATAGTACTGTGGTGACCTGTAGCTCGTGTATACACCTATATCCTAAGAGATCCTGATAATATATGTGGCCCATCTCTAATAGTACTGTCTTGACCTCTAGCTCTTATATACACCTATATCCTAAGATATCCTGATAATATATGAACCGGCCAGTGGACCAATTCTTATAAGAGGAAATTAATTATTAAAAGACGTAGAAATAAAAACAATGGATGGTATTTGTGTTAATGGAAGAATTGTCACAATGCAATGATCGGAAAATCATTTAAGAAAAATCCGTTACCTAATTGGGTCAATGATTGAAAGAAGTATTTGGGATGATTATTTGAGAAAACTCGAGACAATCAAATAAAAACTCGAAGATGAGGGAAGATGCTGGACAAAATGATATAATTGAAAAAACAAATAAAACTTTAGAATAAAATCACATATTGGAATGCAGACCAGATAATAGAGGATAATACAGATAATTGGTTTAGAGATAGGGACTTTTTTTTTCAAATCAATGGAATTTCTAGGATTAAAGTCTAAGAAGTGGACAACGTCTATGGCACGTTGAATATATCAGTTCCCGTTAGATCACTGAAGTTAAGCAACGTCCAGCGAGATTGTACCATGTGGGTGTCCACGTGGGTTCGCGCCCTCGTGATGTTGGCTATTTTTCCGGACAACCCAGCCTGGGTGAGGTGAATGTGGGTAGCTGGTTTACAAGTTTTAGCGAATGGAGGGTGAAATCCCCGTCTTGAATGACCAATAGATGATAAAGAGACGTTAAGCGAAATTAAAAAAAAAAAAAAAAAAAAAAAAAAANAATAAAAAAAAAAAAAAAAAAAAAATGTGTTAATACAATACCCAGTCTCGAGTGTTTCAAAACTCGGCTTTTGGTAGGACCGGAACTAAAGGAAATGCAAAAAGAAAAGTACTGTATGTTTTATGATTTTGTGTAATGTCTCGTATTTTGGAATGTTTATTCTTGGAACTAGCTCTATGAGTGAACAATTTGTATAAAGATATTCGTTTGCCTCATGAAAGTGGTGGTGAATTTGAATTATATTAAACAGAGTAAGCATGTTAATATTTTGTATATTAATCTTAACACAGGTTAGAACATTTTTTATGAAATTTATCTTTTTTTTTATTAAATAGATTTACAATGAGCTGTGACATTAGGTTCAACTTGGAATAACCAATTCTTTATCTCTCATTATATTTCTTAATAAAATGTTATCCGTACCAGTAGAGATAGGGGAATACAAGTTCTTTAGAAGAAGTATACTGTTCTCATTAATATACAATCGTCTCTCGTTGTCTCGTTCTCCAGCAAGATGTTGCATTTTTCAAATTCGACAAACGTTTGTATTACCGGGGATACATTGGTTACATTGCATAATTTTCTTTCAATATTTTATCGATTGCATCATTGCCTTTCTTAAATTCGACCTTCCGAAACCTATCTTTAGTTCTCCCTAGGTTAAGGCGTTATTTTTTCACTACCTTCAGACAATTCATTCATTCAAGTGTTGCGACTTGTATTTAGAAGATTGTCAAATTTCTCCTGCATTCTTCACGATCTTCTGCTGTTCTTTTCACTACATCTAATGATGTTAGCCCCGTCCATTGTCTTATGTCATCGATCTATGTCTTTCATTTTCTTCCTCTTGGTCTTATTCCCTTTTCTCTTCTTTTAATGATTTTGTCAGGAGGCTTCCACTAGATCCCCTGAGTAACTGAGTATAAGCCCAACGTCTGTTGTTTTCCTTTCTTTGATAGTTTTCAAGACATCAAATTTAGACTTGATTTTATTTATTTTCCTGAGCAATTCTTCATCTGTGAATATTTTCTAGACATCCTAGATTACCACCTCCATTCAAACCTCTAAACCTATCACAAGGTGAAAAAGTAATGATTTAATATTTATGTATATATATAGTTATTACTCAACCTATATCTCCTGGGTTCTTGCTGGTAAATTTTAAAAAGTTCACTCTAGGTCTGCTCAGTTCAAATACTTATGTAGCTATTCAAAGTTGCTTATAAAATATTGAATAAAGATGATCAATGTCTCCATTGCATTCGTTAGTATCGTATTTATTATAATATTTTATTATAGGAAATTTCTCATAATTTTAAACCATATAAGGTTTGCATGTGTTAGGACATCCTTATGACTTTTACATAAACGAACGCAATTGCACAAATCATTGTTGATAATAAATTTCTTATAAAAGTTGAAATTAAAAATTCACCAGATTCTAACTATTGGAAAAAGTTGCAGAAGGTAACATAACAAATTGTTTATTTGGAAATCTCTCAGTTATATTGGTCATTGTATTTTTATGATAATATCCGCTTCTTGACAAAAATGAGTGATCGCCGAAATCTCAACTCACTTTTTTAATTTGTATATTGGAGGAACCTATTGATCGTTAGGGTGACTACCTCAGATTGGTCGCTGTCACTGCATCGATTCAACAACTGCCGGTAACAAATTTAAAAAAAGTTAAAACGAAATTTCCGTTACTTTTGTGTGTGTGTCCCGTACATGACTGTATTGTACTATAATCTTATAATTCTTATACTTTGAGTGTGTATTCTTAGTTTAGATTTATTTTTCATAATTAGCTACCATATTATTATTTTGCTGTAAGCCTTTTTCACTATCCTCGGCATGTGCCCATTTAATGCTTACAAATATTTCATCGTGAGTCTTTTCTAGCATTACTCTCTTGGCTGTTTTAAAATCTTCACCAAAAACTCTTATCAAGATAGAAAATTTAATGTGGGAAAATTTTCTTGTCTCTTTTTTTATATTACATAACCATCATTAAAAGATTAAGGAAAACATAAAAAGTACCCTCTTAGATTCATATTAGACAAGCAGAGAAAAAAAAAACTACAAACAAGGCTTTAAAAGATTACATTATTATAATAATCCCACCAGAGACCTGGGCCACACCACATGAGGAATGAAGAGGAGTTTCTATAACGAAACATCGTCCAGAGCATATTTCACACGCGTGGCTTCAATCATTTTAATCTGAAAAACTTATGTTTTGTTATTACAGATAGAGATAGGGTGCTGCCGCTGGATTTTATCCTATCGGTAGATCTTAAAATAAGTTTTTATTTTCATAATGAAAGTGTTACGGCGCCCATCCCACCCCTCTATTAGTTCATTTAATTGGTTATTTATATAATTTCTATGTTTGTTTTGATATATTGTCCAATACTTTAAGTCAATGCATTTCGAGTTCACACCGACGGGAATATTTTCTTTGGATAGTACTTCTTTCTCTATTTCTGTGTAAATATTGTTTCTCTAATCAATTGTTTTGTTATATTATCTACCTGTTGCACTCCCAAGTTGCATCTAAAACTGTCTGGTGTGGAATACGCATCCAGTATTTGATAGAATTTTGTACACGATTTTTTTATTTTGGCTTAACGTCTCTTTAACATCTATTGGTCATTCAAGACGGGGGTTTCACCCTCCATTCGCTGGAATCTTGCAAACCAGCTACCCACTATGACCTCACCCATCCTTGGTTGATGGAAAAATAGCCAGCACCACGAGGTCGCGAACCCACGTGGACACCCAAATGGTACAACCTTGCCGAACGTTGCTTAACTTCAGTGATCTAACGGGAACTGATGTATTCAACGTGTTTATTTTTCATACATAAACAAGTTGATTTTGCAATTAATTCTATTATTATATAGTAAGCAATAATCGGCTGCGTCAAACCCACAACTATGAGAAAGTGTACCATCCAGCCGATATTTTTAACCTCCCATCCAAAGACGACTTGCAGACTTGCACAGAACGACGAGTACGTTGGCTGTTTAATGGGACACTTCAATTCCTAATAAGACAAGATTCAAGGAGACTGCAAACATGGGAGCAAGAATCAGGAAACCGAAACCGGAAGGAAGAACTATATTATCCGGTCTGGAAAGTCTAGAACCGAATAAAGGCAGGTGTGACCGGAAATAAAGACAAGAAGTAAGGGGACAGTTATTGTGGGTTAATCCAGAACGAGGTCCATCTTGCGTTATGTGAGGGAGGGGGGCTTCTTATTATAATCGACATGGAAGTCAGTATTATTTTATAAACACCAAAATTGAGGAAAGTGTTTGGATGTACAAATTCTGTGGTGGGAGGGTCGATCGCCCCCCCCCCCATTTGCTTCTGAACCACACACGGAAAGTGATAAATACTCGTAAGTTTGGTACTTATACTTATGTTCATGTATCGTTTCAGAGAGGTGAGGTTGGTGGATTACCATTTTTTTTCTTTTAATTTGTGTATAATTCCAAGGATATAGCATGGGTTTTTAACCCTACGATGTCTTTTATCTTGCTAATTAATTTTAATTAAGTCAGAACCAATGATGAAGAAATGTGCATTATGATTCTGAATCATTTGAGGGAGTAGATTAAAATTTAAAACTTTATAATAAGAAAAATCTGAAAAAATATGGAATGATTTAAACTTTTTATTAATATTATTTGTTGACTCATGATTTATAGGATATTGTATTTTAACAATTTAATATATTCCGCCTCTATTTCATTTGAAAGTCATTCCGTATAGCACCTTTTGTATAATAATGAATATATCTAGCGGGCTGGGCTGCATGTTTGTCCTCTCGCTCGCCTCGTGTCCTTAATGTTCTCAGGGATATTAACAATTAATGTTAATAGTGTGTTTGTTATTCTTTTTATTTATTGTTTATTTATTTACAATTTTGATGATATCATGTAAGCGACCTTTTGATAAAAGTTTTTTTTGTTTATTAATAATACCAATCAGTGAGAAACTGAGAAACCTCGCTGGACCATGCTTAAAGTCACTGATCTTACGGGAGCTGTATTATTCATCGTGCAATAGACTTTGATCCAGGATAATCACTAATTTTTTCGATAATCAGTGTGCTCAATACCGAAACAGCATTACCACTCCATATTGCGAGGTCTATTTTTTCTCTTAGTGCCTCGCACATCAACCACTGGTCTCATGGACCAGAGACTTGGAGAGTTTTGTTAACATATCCAAGGCTGCTGGTCTAAACGGGCCAAACGTTATGACGGCAAAGGAAGCAAAAACATAAAAACGTTCCTATCTAGTTTTTTGTACTTACTTCTTCTCCTCTGCATTGTTGGTGCTTCTCCTGGAACCTTTAAGGAAAGATAGATATTCCTTTTTGCCAGGTTATCCTCACAAGGTACGTCACATACCAATGCTTTTCCGATTAACAACCTGATAAATATAGTTGGATAAAAAAGTTGCCGCCATTTTACTGGTGTTAAGAAAGGTTTGGTTTGTTGCGCAGTCCAGCGTAGGTGGGCTTTCATCTCACTAGAAAAAGAACATAGCACTGTTGTTGAAACTTGAGGGCAGGCTGCATTGTCAAGACTTTGGGGTATCGGATCTCACCTCGACTGGATTTTTCTGACCGAATTTTGCCCTGAACATTTTGGGTCTTAACATCTTTTAAGATATAAAATGATTTTCACTATCTCCCTAAATCCTATTTTAGCGATTTTCATAGAATACGAGAGTTACGAGTATTAGTGTCTGAGGTAGTACTGTACAAAATATGAGTGACAATTTTATAAATAAGTATAAATAAATAAAAAAAAGTAAATAAGGTATGAAAAAAAATCATGGAGGGAAAAAAATGAAACCGTGTAGATAATTCTCAGAAATTGTGACGTGAATAAGAAATGATAAAATGGCGATGAAGAGGAAACGACAGTGTACGTGATGAAGATGGAGAAATGAAAAGTGGAAAGTAAAATATCACGGGGAAACTTAAATGAACGAGAAAATGCACAGAAATTATTTGTAGATATAAAGGAAGAAGAATCTCGTCATACATAATATAAGAACAAACAAGGTATTACTAGACTTTGGCCGAATTTCTCTCATTCGTTACCCCCCCCCCCNGGTATATACGTAGGAACTTCCCCGTTAACACTAAGATCCTAGGACAAACATGTGTACTCATATGATTCTATTTTATTCCAATTTGATTCTAATGCCCGAGCCCAATTAGGTGATTTAGTGAATTTAGATTAAATGACTTGGAAAATATACAAATCAAGGCACCTAAGAAAGACAATATAATTATTTTCAAGACTTGCCTATTAGCTTTTATCTCATTGGCGTTTTCCTAAAAGATGACCACTACTCTAGTGGTCATCGCCGCTGCGTATTTATGTTTTCATCGAACGTTGGGCGCTACACATGCGGAAAAATTAACCAATTTAAATACAAATACTAATTTGATAATCCGATGAGTAAAAGATAGGATAACAATAACTTGAAAAACCTTACATCCTAACGATAGGAAAGCCCACAGGCTCACTAAACAAGATTATAATCAAAACATGGAACAATTTGAAGTGTTGATTGTTCAACGTAAAAGATTACTTTGGATCAAGATGAAGATGTCAAGACCTATCAAGATTATGACAAGCATAGCGAATACAATTAGAGGAACAAAACAATAATAACATTTGAGGAGTTAGAAGCGAGTGGTGACGGCTTAGAAAACTTTATGAGAACCAAGAAATGTACGATGATGAATGACTTAAAACTTAAACTGAGAAAAAAATAGAGTACTTAAACGTAACCATCAAAATTCTTTGCAATAACTAATTTATAGAAGAATTATTGCAAGGTATTTTAGCGGGTTCGAGCAATTACCTCTTAGTAAACATTTTTACAGAACGGATTTGACATCCAATTTCAACACCATAACAATGTTTCCTTTGCTTGGCCTTTTGTACCACGATAGCGCTTCAACGCTTTAGACTGGTCGTCTTTAGAGACGACTATTATCGCACTTTTGATGCGACTGATCCAAATTAATCTAAGTTAAGCATAATATTAACTCCAATTGGAGTTGGATTTGTCGCTGTGTTAAATTTGTCACGAACATATTTTCGAAGAAAAAATTAGTTTGTTTCAAGAACAATTAGATTTCTCTCTTCTTTTAATTTATTTCCTATCTTTTTTCCCTTTTCATTTCGGGATGAATGTAATCTGAGTTTCCGAAACGCCTTTATGATATTTCGTAATTCAAGGTACCTAGAATCCAATATTCGAAAACAGAATTAGTGTAGTGCCTATTAGAACCTTCCGCAGGACTATTTTCTTTGGTAGTAAAATGTAAATGTATATTTCTTTGTGTTTGTGGGCATCATATCATTATCACTAAGCCTAAGCTACACTTCAACAATTTTTACCTTATAATGCTACCACTTGTCGCTATTACCATAGCTACTCTATTGTCCTCAGGAGGCTGAGTTAACCCCAAACACAACCAGACCAAGTAGAAAATTCGAGAAAAAACTTTGTTCAAATTTTCGACTTGACCAGGAATCGAACCCAGAACCCCCTTGGTGCAAGCCGAGTGTGATGCGCACTCTGTGACGGAGACGCCTTGATCTGGTAGTAGTGATAAATATTGTGAGCCTATACTCGCTCGTAATCTGCCGAAAATTGGAAATGTTCAATCACTAAAATGGTAACCCTGGATATAATTCATCTTCTTCTGGATTCCCCTTTTAAATGGCTGTATCGTTCTTTGGATATCGGAAGTCTGCGTAGTTATGCCGCATAGTGACCTCTATATTGTTGATAGTTTTAATTAATTTGGGATTACTCCATCTTCTTCAAGTTGAATCGGAATTCGTATTCACATTTCCCCCTCTCTTGATAAGATTCACTGTGTGTATATATTAAATTATCTTCTCATAAGCTGCAATTGGTTAGGTATTCCTTTTTATTTCTTATTCCAATATCAATAAGTTTAAATCAGCATGCAGCAATATCTGTAAATAATTCATACTGTATTACCCTCAGATAAAATACGAAGTAATTTTTTTTATTTATGTGACTTGGTTAGGTAAATCAAAAATGAATAGAAACAAATTAAGTAGCAGGTAATAAAAAAATGCTACACCAAAAAATAATAATGTTTATATTTTTGTCATACTGGGTGTTATTGGTAATATAAAATCGCAAACGGGTATATACGTGGGAACTTCATGTACGTTAAATACAATATTAAGTATTTAACGTACATGAAAAGGAGGAAAATATAAATCATTAATACTAAAAATAGAATGAGGATGATATATGATGGACCAGCAGATTATGTGGCAACTTTACGTTACTTCTTTTCTCAGTCTATTTGAACAGGCCTTACTTCTGATTTTTTTCGTAGAAAAAAAAATCACCTATTAATTGTTTCTACTCATAGGAAAATGAACATCTAAGAATCATGATTTTAAGGGAAGACCTTGCCGTTGAAATGGTCAGATCATTAAGCGCTTTTTAAATATAAGGTACCTAGAATCCATTAATCGAAAATGTAAGCGCTTTTTAAATCAGTCCTAAAACTCTTGCAAGGCGTAAGAACGACTTTTTTAATAATCTGAATTTTCTAATATTAACAAATAAATTCAACCAAATCAAAATGTTCATACATAGGTATAAATCAGAACAAAATTGGCCGTCTCTAAAGTAATCAATTTTGGTGATTTCGGCAGAAAACTTTAATTTTTAGTTTTTTTGCTCTTCTCTAAAATCTTTTCGCATTTTTGCAAGTTCGCCCCTTCAGTTCTCGAATGTCAGGAGACGCAATTATATAAAGGATAATAACTATCACATTATTTTTGCAAATTTATACTTTGTCCATCCTGAATGGTAAATAAAAAAAAATAGAATTCCAGATTGGAAAGTTGAGGACAAAATAATACAAAAAATACGTAGCAGTCAGAATAAGGGGAAGTAGAGAAAAAGAGAGAAACAGAATGTCTAGGGAGTTATAACTCACACTAAAGCGTTATGGTGAGATTAAAAAATAATCGAGAAATCAAGGGCCGGAATTTATGTGCGGTGGATTATCTCTATTCCCCAGGGTACTGTCGGAAATCACATCAGAGCTTTTTTATATGTATGTAATGTATATAAAATGCAGTCATTTTTTTTTTTTTTTTTTTTTTTTTTTTTTTTTTTTTTGTCATATACAACTATGTATATGTTTATTCTTTTTCTTTGGCAAAGGAAACTTTTGTTTCTATGTCACAGCGAGACCTTTGTTGTTGCTTTTTTTATATGAACATTGTTTTTATATTTCATTAATGTTATTGTTGTTCTTTTATTATCTTTTATTTTCGTTGCCTTTTTTACCTTTCCGTTTGGGAAAAGAGGGGGGAATAAATAATAATATGGTTCATATGAATTTTCACTAAAATAAGGAATATGTGATACGACATTTGGTATACCTATCGTTTGGTGTGTAGTGGACGCTCTGTCTGGTAAACAGTAGGACGAGATTGGTAAATTGTAGGATATCAAACATGAAAAATATACCCTTGTCAAAATTTGATACTATACGTTTCAATATAAGAATTCAGTATGGAAGCCTATATGAATGTAACTAACAGTGACGGCGCACATAATACCATACATTTCATGAAAATCTGTCACATTTAAGAGTCAATGTCTTCGCGGATTTCTCGATCTGCGGATTCCCATTAGAATAGTTGTATATTTCCCTTGCATGGGTATAATTATACAGAGATGTGTGCTTTGTATAATAAGGTAAGTAAGTATGCGGCTGTCATCCAGTACCTAGATATAAAAAGATTAGTCAATATTTGCCAATTACTTTCTGATAGAATAAAATTAGGTGAAATTATTAGCTTGGTGAATACTGCTTTGGAAATCTTTTTTTTTTCTTTCTACTGGGACATACTTTTCTGATGCCGATGATGGTTGACATGATTGATGATTGCTTTACTAACACGATGCAACATGAAACACCAATATAATATATCGATGATAACTTGACAACGAATGTGACACCAATCTCATAATAAAGATAATGGAGTGAAAGACATTGTTCTGTTTGAATCAATTTCTGATAAAGAGAAGGTGTAAATTGATATGGCGGCGGCACTTGTTGGTAAGGTCTCTCATATGAGGAACCGTTGTTGTCTGGACAACAAATTGATTGAAATGACATGTTGAATAGAAATGATAAATTGAAATATACAGAAGAGAGTTTATTATATTAATTAGAAAATTCATAACACTTCCTTTCTCTCTATGAGGAGATAATGGAGCTAGTCCATCTACCAAACTCACAAAACAAGCATTCTGTAATGCAATGTGTAGAACAGGAGAGTTTATTATATTAATTAGAAAATTCATAACACTTCCTTTCTCTCTATGAGGAGATAGTGGAGCTAGTCCATCTATCGAACTCACGAAACAAGCATTCTGTATTCTGTAATGCAATCTGTAGAACAAGAAATAGGATTCCTTGGTAAAGCGAAAAGAAGGACCTCATTGAGGAAGATGCAGATGGAGTAGTTTTTCCAAACAACGCATTTCAGTCCTCAGCAACAAGCGAAGAAAACTCGCTCGTTGTATGAAATGATTTATATAACCAAAGAACGAGTGTTTGGCACCGTGTAAATCACGGCTGCATCATTTCCCTCGATAAGTGAAAAACCAGAAGAGAAAATATGTCACATATTTATGTTTATCTTCTATCGAATGTCAGAATCCAATGTGAACCTTGTTTTTGCAGCTTTGAATATTTGACTCGTGTTGTAGTGAAATAAATCCTTTAGATTTTGCATACTGAAACCAACTGATATTGCGTTTACTTCGATCAGCGTTGAGCATTCTTTTACATTCAAAATAGTTTGACGTTAATCCTCAAACCTTGTTACCAGACCTTCTACCAGACAGGCCAATCAGGTGTGTCTGGTAGAAGGTATTAAATAGCATCATGTCCAATTTGGTATTGATAAAGGAAACCTCGATTGTATATTGTGACCTTGCAAATAAATGTGCACCAAAATTTGAAAAAGTATATCAATGGAATTGACATACGTGACATTATGATGGACAGCAATATTGTTTTAGTTTTCCATCAATATGATGATATGATTTCTGGAAGTATTCTACTAATTGTGGAAAGCCATTTTTCAATTAGTAGGATTTTCCACTACTCCTCTCATGGTATTTAAAAAAAAAAATATTCTGAAAGGTATATGAAACATTTTACATCTTTCAAATTTTGGTATTTTTCGTTAGATCATCTCCGAAATCAATTAATTGTGGGCATATTAACTAGTTATAGCACTTAAATGGGATTAGACACTTTTATCCGACAACACCAGGAAAATTTGAACAATTCTAAGTTTTTTTCTATTATGAAAGTCAATTTGTCATTTTAAGAGATCATCTCGATTTTAAAGTTTACAATGCTAACGACTATTAACAGGTCGTGGATTTTAGGGGTACAATCATACTTGTAAGGACAAGGCAACTATTTCTTAGTCAAGTTAGATTTCTTGCAAAGCCGTCCCACAATTGAAATAATCATATTAGTTTGAATGTTGGCACCTTCACTAGTACTATTCCTTAGTCAAGTTAGGGTTCTTGCAAAGCCGTCCCACAATTGAAATAATCATATTAGTTTGAATGTTGGCACCTTCACTAGTACTATTCCTTAGTCAAGTTAGATTTCTTGCAAAGCCGTCCCACAATTGAAATAATCATATTAGTTTGAATGTTGGCACCTTCACTAGTACTATTCCTTAGTCAAGTTAGGGTTCTTGCAAAGCTGTCCCACAATTGAAATAATCATAGTTTGAGTGTTGGCACCTTCACTAGTTATACGTACAGCAATGTTTAATAGCATGATAAATTTAATCAGATTTTGTTGACAGGGCGTGAGATAGTCATGTACCAGATTTGTATTCTTCATTTTGTATGTGACTACTGACTTTACAGTGGACATTCATGTCATATGCTACGTGCTCTTCCTAGTGACATATCGGATAATGTTGTTTTGAAGCTTTCTAATGTTCTACACTCAGATTCTGCAATGTTATCGGAGGAATCGTTAATAAGAATTTCGACATCTTTCAACACTCATTAGAAGAACCAAGAATACCTCATTTGAGTGGCGAAAGATTAAATTAATATTTACAAATTATGAGTCATTGACGTTTCCGTGCAGATTGCGCATCATAATCGGCTTGGAACAGGGAGGTATTGGGTTCGAACCCAGGTCGGGTAAAAAATTTGAAGAACGTTAAACAATTGTCTTTTAAATACTATGATGTCCACAAAATTGAGATATAATAATATATTTTTTTTTGTACAAATTATGAGTGATCATAACACAAAAATCGGCAGGTATAAAGGACTACTTTAAGGTAATAAAGTCAAAGAGAGCGAGGTCACAATCAAGTGTAGCCCTAACTCAAAGTATGCACAAAGTCTTACGGTAGAACCCCAACTCCTTTTTACCAGGCACGATAAATTTGTTTTAAATACCTACTTAAATTTCCTGATAGTTTTACGTAACACAGGGTGCTCGTAAGAGCAGAGTACTTTTTTGAGCTCAGTAAGGTACACACACCAATCATTTTGATCATGTTTTAGAGACCAGAGAGAGGCGTTTATTAATATCCTATGATATTATTTTCATCATAAATACTCGTATACTAAGGAGAATCAGGATTTGCACGTCTGTCAGCAAAATCATACTATTAACTTTTAAATAAATAAAAGCAAAACACTTACCAAAAACATTATTTATAATTATTTATAAAGAAACTAGTTTCGAATCATTCGATTCATCATCAGTCTAGTCGAGTCGAAGGATGGAAGTTNGAACGAGGAATGATTATTTTTTTATAAATAATTATAAATAGTGTTTTGGGTAAGTGTTTTGTTTTTGTTTTAAAAGTTAATATTTTTAATAATTAACATCTTATTCAAAGATTTAAATCATACTATTTTATCCTTACAGAATCTCAAAGCGTACTGAAAGGAGAGACAAAGTTACAATGGAAAATTGTTTATAGATGTCACTGGATCATCCAACGTTTTCGAGTGACAAGACGCTTACCGTATGGTCAGAATTATATTGATAAGGTCACAATAAATTTATTTTTCCATCAACAGATAAACGTCTGTCATGGAATTAATCCAAAATTTACATATATGTGGGACGTAGGTACATAGGGAATAAAACATGGTGGTAAAAAAAAGTTGTGATTGTACTTATGCATTCCAGGTCGAAATTGCGAAACTAGAAACGGCCATTGCGATGTCGAGCTTCTTTTTCCCTTAATGCAATATTTTCTGGGTTGGCGTTGAATTTGAACTCAAAACGGGGTAATATTTCATAGTGTCACTTGGTAAATTATATGCCTCCTCCGATTTTCTTATATTCTTTTCCTACGAGTATATATTTGTAACTATCAGTTGTGCCCCGTTCTTCGCCATGATTAAAATTTATAGAATTTGACCGAAAAATTAGCTTTATTTCGAAAACGATTTAACATTTTTTAGTTCTAATAATTTATTTTATGTCCAGAGCTCTGCGCCCATTTCGCTTGGCCTATTAGAATAATGGCCGTTCCTGTGCTAACATTATTCCATGAAAAAATCGTTCATAAACAGCTCGAGATTTTTTAATGCTGATAATATTTCTGGGGTCTCATTCTATTTTTTTTTTCTCGGGAGGGGGGAGGTGCGGTCGTTTCCCATACTTTTTATATTCCTCCTGTTTTGGATAAACAATTATTGATTCCCATACAAAAATCGGAAAATCGTCCGTAACTCGAAAACGGTTGGACAGTTTTGAATTCTGATTATATTTCTGGGATCTATTTTTCTTTTTTTGGGTGGGGGAGGGGTGATATTTTCCCAGCAATTATTTGATATCTCTTAGCGTTTTAGCTAAACAATTAGAATTTCCTAATTTCCATACCAAAATCAGATTCGAACTTTTAACTCTGAAACGGCTAGTCATAATTTTGCAAAGTATGTCTTAAATTAAGGAAAAGGCCACGTAAAAGTTTCTCGCTTTGAGTTGATATGTTGTCGCGACAAAATTTGATATATTGGAGCGTGTCTTGCTGAGATCTTCAAAAATCGGAAAATCGGCCGTAACTCATAAACGGCTCGACTTTATTGAATTCTGAAAAAAATTCTGGGGTTTTTCGATATCTCCTTTTCTTCTGGCCAAACAATTCCGAACAAATAAACATACACACAAACACACCTACAGCATATTTCTCTTTTATCTATACTTATAAAATCAACGTAGCTCCACGATGGCTAAACGTATAGACTTGAAACTTGGCACACAGATCCATAGGTGTGTAATAAGAAAGGAAAAGAAAATAATAAAGTTCAAGTGGCAGCAAGTTACCGCCAAAAATGACGCTATTTAGCGGGTCTGTTTTCAATTTTTTTTCTGGGCAAACTGAAAGAGATAACGAAAAGTGACCGAGAATAGACCCCACAAAATAGATTAAAAGGACCTCGTAAAAAATATAAAATTTGACAATTTCCGGTTTCTCCCCTATTTATGGACGGTTTTCACCACCAAAAAATCGGAATTAAGAAGTACCATTTCGGGATGAGCGAGAAAGCTGAAATTCGATACAAAGGTTTTCCGCAGTACAAAAAGTCATATCCTTGAATAAAATATTGAGGAGTGGTGCTCACTCCGGGAGTCGGTTCCACCATAAACCCATAATTAAGAAGTATCACTTCGGGATAAAAGAGTAAGCTGAAATTTTATAATTTATATGGAGGTGTTCCGCAGTACAAAAAGTAATTATCTTTAAGTAAAGTATTGAATTTTCTAAATGGAGCCGTGTTCACTCTGGGGTCGGTTCCACAAATATCAAAATAAGATTTAATTGCGAGATCTCGAAATTTTTGTTGAATTTTGTAACTTGTAACCGTAGCGAAGCACGGGAAAACTGCTAGTATATTATATAGATTGCCCATCACAATAAAAAAATATTAAAAAATAATTAATATAATAAATTTCTTGGAAATTTTATTTCCTAGAAAAGGGGAAGATTTTTTTATTTGAGATTTTTACTGTTTTATTATTAACTTAGATAAATATTTGTGTAGTCATTATGAAATACTAGCACGTGTAGCCCGTGCTTTGCCACGTGTAGCGTGGATGCTATCTCATTAAAAACGCTAATGTGTTGCTGAATGCTATCTCATTCAAAACGCTAATTTGTTGCTGAATGCTATCTCACTCAAAACGCTAATGTGTTGCTGAATGCTATCTCATTCAAAACGCTAATTTGTTTCTGAATGCTATCTCATTCAAAATGCTAATTTGTTGATGAATACTATCTCATTCAAAACGCTTATTTCTTGCTGAATGCCTTTGTAAAAAAATTGTGTACATATATTTAAATAAAATGATAATAATTTAACTGGTCTCACGAACCCCTTGGCTTGCCTTTACGCTCTCCTAGGGGGGGGGGCCCNCTTTACGCTCTCCTGGGGGGGGGGGGCGCCCCCGTTTGGGAACCTCTGCTTTAAAGTGTGAAATATCATTTGTTTTAAACCTTTTTTCGATTCCAAAGTTTCAAAAGAAACTTTCCGTTTTGTATGGATTTTTCAATCTATATAAATTCAATTTATGAGTGATTTTCTTATAAATGATGTATTCAAATCAGTAGTCAGTCAATCGTAAAATGGGCATGGTTTGAAAAAATTACCTCAACTATAGAAATAGTTTAGGCTCAATACAAGTCAACAGAATTTATTTGTGTTCGTTTACAACTATTTATTATCTATAGCCAAAACAGTGTCCCTTCTCGCGCCCCATCCAATATATTAGGGTGGACCTACTGAATTCGTCGAAGTAGCTCAACCTCCCTCCCATTCCCCTTCATGTTAATTCGCACAGCATGTTTGTTAATACCAACTATCCCCAGATTGGTTACAAGATACAGGTCTCCTATTGACGGGGGGGTGGGAGCCCCAAATTATAATCGACATGGAAGTCAGTAGTATTTATATAGGTATACCGAATTTGAGAAAAGTGCTTACAATATCATCAGTCCTGGGGGGACGATGATCGCCCCTTTAGCCTCCATATCCGCTTCTGACTATCCCACCGTAGATACGAAACTAAATAACAGATATGACACCTCCTTACAAAACCTCGTATGTGGATAATTATAACATTATAATTTCAGGCCCGACGAGAGGGGGTGGGGAGATCCAGCGAGAAAATTATCATAATTAAATTTTTCAAGTCTGAGTAATAAATCAACTTAAAAGTTTTGAAAAAATTACAAACACACAAAATCAGAAGTTTAGCGATAGTGGGCTAATATGGGACACTGGCTATTGCGGGACACTGATTTTAAAATATAGTGCGACCTTTCAGCTTGTACGTGTACAGCAGTCATAAATATTAGTTTATTTCGTAAACATCAAAATTGAATTATGTGTTGTCAAGAAGAAGCGTACACGCCTTTTCACATCAATTATATAATACGTGAATTGCCTACTTTTATTATTATTACTGCCCCGTGATTTTAGAATAAGAATGATAGAGGGACCCGTAAATGTTTCCCCCCGGCCCGGATTTTCTGTCTACGGCCCTGTTTAATTTGATCTCCCGCCACAAGAGGCAATCGCTTGCCCCCCTTATTATTATTAATTGTGGCGGATTCCTTTTGGAATTACAAGTTCTCTATCCACTAGTTAAGACTTTTGCACACTCGGTTTTCACATGTCTATACTATTTCTCTTCCAATTCTAAAATTGCTTTACCCTATCAGCAATTTACAACCAGTGAACTCTAGCATTGTGAACCGACTTGTGACCACTTCCTCTGCACACATGCTAGTGAATGTTTGCGAGGGGGGCAAGATGACTGCTCCGCCACTCAAAGGTCATTTTCAGGAATTCTTTCTTTGATAATGTGTTTCCTATTGAAACAGGATCAATATCCCCCTTATAAGTTAGGTTTTAGTTTGAGGGGTAGAGTACCACTGACATTTGAAAAGGTTATCGAACGTCGAAGCATTGGTTGTGAGTTGATAAAATGCTTTATCTAATTAATAATAATGTCATATTTCATAGATTTTGTTTTTAATAAGTCTGACATATTACAGTGGATGATTAATTATTGGAACTTCAATATGAAATCATTATCAGATTTATTTTTAAATCAGGTTTGGTCGTGGAGTTCTTTTTGGTTTATTGTTTTCGATAGATACTGAATTTATGCAATCGTCACGGAAAAAATACCTTCTCAAAATTTAATATTTTAAGTATCAAGTACAAAAATTGAATAAAGAAAATGCGTCCGGCACTTGCAATATCATGAGCGGCACTTTTTTCGTTTTGATGAAATTTGCTATGTAGGTCTGATTTGAAGTCAGCGCTACGAGGAACATGTGCAGCATAAGATATGTTCTAGGGATATCAATAAACGATTATGTACGATTCGGTGCTCTTCTCTAGAATGAAAAATGCCTTCGTTGGAGACAGTGTCAATTTAAATTTTGTATTCGATGAGTTTACTATCAGTTGGCGGCAACTGATAGTTCTGAAGTGAGTGAATCCAGGAAAATATTAACATGGGGGAGAAAACATTTTATTTGCAATTTATTTTAAAAAGGTAACATTTTTAATTTTTATAACTTTGTAACATTTTTTTTTAAATTTTAAATATAGATATCATTTTTAAGAAAAGTGGATTACCTATGTTAAGCGTAAAATTTGTTACGCATATTACATTTTATTCCGAGTAAAACTCTAAGAGTCTGAAATGTGATCTATTCATCCATCCCTGATTATTAAATATCTTCATCAACGTCTAGCTTGTCTACTGCATTCTCTATCGTGTTATCAGGGATGAAACTAGGCTGGTGAGCATCCCGGGGTCCATTTTCTTAGCATCCATTTTGACGCCCCTCCCATCAGACGAAAACAAATATTCAACAAATCAATATAATTACCAAAAACAAAAATAATCGATATTATATGTTCTGGTACTACTGTCTATTTTATTGTCAATTAAAAAAGGGGCCCCAAGGGCGGTGGTCCTTTGGAAGCGACTATAAGCTCACGCTATTACGAGCGACTGATTCGAATGAATTTTGGTTAATGGAATCTCGATATGGAATATATAACATTAAAAGCATAAAGGTGACAATGGACACGGTTCCATTGCCCCCTACATAGTCTACATACATTTAGAATATTATTATTTAGAACAGCTACAGTTCCATATATTAGAATTGCGCCTATCGGCACAATATGAAATATTGTGTTAATACCTTGGATTCTAAAATCCTTAAGTTAGGTCTTTTTTTAAAAAAATTGGTTTAACTTCTCTTTAACATCTATTGATGGTCATTCGAGACGGGGGTTTTACCCTCCATTCGCTGTAAAATTGCAAACCAGCTACCCACATTGACCTCACCCAGCCTGGGTTGTGCTGGAATATTGGCCAGCATCACAAGAGTGCGAACCCTCGTGGACACCCACGTGGAACAACCTCGCCGGACGTTACTTAACTTCAGTGATCGAACGGGTAGTGTTGTATTCAACCTGCAATAGACACTGGGTAAGTGAGGTCTAGTGTTAACACTAATATTTTTTTGTTTGTTTGACTGTTTTTTCCTTTTTTTACCAAGATAACTCTAGTAGGTACACTAAACCCCCTTGGTCCAGCGGAATTGAATGTGTATATGGTTTGTGTACCCCGGAGCATATTAATATTAATTATGTATTATTATAATTAGCTAATGAGTTTTTGGGCCCAATTTGGCCAATCAGAGACAAATTGTAGCTTTTGTTTTACAGAACTACTTGTTATAAGCTAATGGTCATAAGGATTTATTTATTGATTTCCGTTAACAAAATAATATAAAATACCTATTATCGATTAAAACAATCAAATTAACTTTGGAAGCTTAGAGTTACTTTTATATAATTTTAAATGCTGAACTTCAAGTAGAATGAATAAGAATATGGATCCCATAGAACCAAGTTAAAAGAAAAGTAATAAGGGACTGATGGGTAACAGAACAGTTCAATTCAATGAACCTGAGCTGTAAATGAACAGCTCCTACCCATCTCTACTCCGAGTGGCAATGAGGCGTATCAACTATTGTCTACAGTAGCATAAGGGTCGCTGGAGGGGAACTTCCTGGTGACTCATCCTCCTCCGACCGCGCCCGTCACACGTCCAGTTTGTCTAACCTCGTGAACTGTCAGAAAGCAATAATTCATTCTGTACTTTTTTTAAAAAAACTTGAATAATAGGGTGCTAAAACGGATTAAGCCCGTTTTGGCGCCAGGTACTGTTGTCTACAGTAGCGGAAGGGGAGTAGGAGGAGAATTTCCTGATCACTCATGCGCCTTCTCCCCAGCCCGTCACTTGCCGAGTTCGTCTTCCCTCCTGATCTGTCAGAAAGCAATAATTTATTTTTGCCGCCCTAAGAAGCTCGTTTTGGCGCCACAAAAACCCCGCGCCCGGGGCAGCTGCCCCGTTAGCCTCCCCTAGATACGTCCCTGGATGATATTCCTTCTCATAAAGAGATTTGGATTAATAAATTTCTCACTAACTTATCGTTCAATTAGAATCCTTCGTTAATTCAACAACTTGTACCAAAACAATAATCAACATCTATCTCTATCTAATAAATGATAGTCTAGCTCAGGGCCGTACCCACAAAGAGGGTGTCCGAAGGATTGACAGCCAAGCCAGGACTAACACCTGAAAATGATGATATCGAAGGTGATGTTGTTGTTGTTGCTGAGAACGTTGCCAGAGTTCAAGCTGTTTTAGGCCACAAATCCATCGACATTTTTTTATTACTTTGATAATAAGCTCAATATTGCTATCGTAATGCAATTAGTGTGTGAGAGCAACCCTACTCAATTACACAAAATTCTTTACGTAGTTTCATTGCTTTCTGTAAACGTAATTAACAATCACAACGCAATATGTCCGCTTTGATTAGGGATAGCTCAACTTACCACCTGCCAAATGAAACTATAGATATCGTCCCTTACACGTCGCGCCGGTAAGTAGCACCGCAGTCAGAGATGCACGGCCGCCAAGTCACTGGTCTTAGAAACTGATATACTTTTTTCTATCCAAAAAATTCATAACTCATTCAGAGACATAGAAAATTTTATCCAGGATCGATTGGTATTGCCAAGCAATCTTTAATGTTGAAAGGCTCTATTCGAAACCAAGCGAAGTGAAACAGCTAAAATCAAAACGAGTTGAACTCTTTGAGGACCCAAACTGTACCCAAGAGTAATGCGCGTTACTTGCTTCAGTATACAGTATGTCCATAAAGTCTCACCCACCCCCCATATTTCGAGAATGTCTGAAAATATAAGAAAACCCAAAAACACGTATCCCTTAGATTTTAGGGGGATTAATTTTAGACGATTTTGAAGCCAGTCGGCTGGGCACCGACTGGCTTCAAAATCATAAATGAGAAGGTATATCGAGTGACATCTTGTTTTAAAGGTCTCGTTAATACGAGTTCATTACAGAAAACCATCTTTTTTACTAAATTACATATTTGGGATCATAAAAATGTATTTCTAGGCATTTTTACCTACCATTTCGGTGCGGTCGCAAAGGGTACATTGTCACATATTCCACCCTGTAATTCGTGAACGGTAGATCCTAGAGAGCTCTGGTTTTCTGTAATTAACTCGTATTAATGAGACCTACAAGTTGTCACTTGATATACCTTCTCATTTAAGATTTTGAAGCCAGTCGGTGCCCAACCTAAACGGCTGGCCGAGGCCAAAAAATATTTAGTCTAAAATTAATAATTAATCCCCCTAAAATAAAAGGGACACGTGTTTTTGCATTTTCTTATATTTTTAGCCATTCTCGAGATACGGGGGGTGGGGTGATACTTTATGGACACCCTGTATAATATTCTCTGCTATTTAGGATGTCTTGTTCTGAATATTTCAGATGTTTTTCAACAATCTGTCATTGTGTTGTTTTACCCATGTATGCTTTGGTCTTCCTTTCCGTTTTTCTTGCTGAAGATGGGTCAATTTCAATGTCTCCACTATTATGTAACCATTCTGACTTCTCGCCACATGATCGTACCATCTTAATTGTTTTTCTTCAATTTTTCCACTAATGTCAGTTATTCCTAAGATTCCTTGGACATATTTATTCCTTATCCGATTTCTGATTGTGACACCTGCTGACATTCTAAGCATTCTTATTTCTGTTTGTTAGCATTTTCCTCGTATACCTGTGTCGTACATTGTGCGGCACTCAGTACCATGAGTTTATTGATTGAACGAAATAAGGTCTCGATAATTATTTTATTTGCATTTGTCTTTGTACCAAGATGACTGTTGAGCTATTATGGAATGGATTATTTTCAAAAACTTCTTTTGTTTGTGTTTCCATTAATGGTCGAATGGTCCAATCTAATCGATACCCAACCCTACTTCGAAATGAGAAAACATCGCCCATTTGCAAGGGGGGGAGCGTGTCCGATGGGGGATCTGCTAGCACCACACAAATTATTATTAAAATAAATTGATGAAATTCTTGGAAATTAAAATTACTATCAATTAAACTGATTGATGGTAATGATTAATATATAATGAATTAACTTGTTATCATTCTATTTTATTTTTGTAAAATAAAATTTTTGTAAAATAAAAAATTAGGGTGCGTCAACATAATTATCCCTAGATTTTATACGCTTAATTTATCAATAACTAAATTTTGCTCAATATTGATTTTTCCTGATTTATTTTTTTTCTCCTTCATTTTTGTTATTATTTTGGTTTATTATTTTCAATAATGAACCTCTGGAATCGTCACGAAAAAAATATACCCCCCTCCTAATTTTTATTAAATTTAATGATATCGATGAGTAACATTTTTTTGAAAAAAAAATATTCATGCAAAGTAGTCAAAAAATATTCATGCAAAGTAGTATTACGTTTGAAATCAAAGGAAAGAAAACTTCAGGATCAAATACAAAAAATGGAAATGATTAAAAACATTTGAGTTTATTTTCTCTATATAATTACTCTTGATAATGGAGTAAAATGCGAAACATGCGTATCGAATAATACCTAATTATATTAAAATCGTGGATCATAATGTCAAATTTTTTTTATCATTTTCATGTTTTTTAATGAAGTTTGTTGAAATGGAGATAGTTCTTTATTTTATACACCTAAAAGTTCAATTCAATATTGCAAGAAATGTATTCATGAGTAAATTTGACTCACATAAAAAATAACATTATAAAATTATGTTAACTGATATTAACATGATCTAATACCAAACACAGACAAAATAAATGCATTAATTGCATTTGTGCAATCATGTATATCTACTACTTGCACCTCGAAAAAGAGGAAAAAATCCAATATAAGAAAAACCGAAAAATAGAAATATTGGAGGAGAGTTATCAAATTTCTCAAGGAAGAAAAATTTCAATGATATAGTTTCTCATTTTTCTATTGGACATGTCCAGCAAAAGATAAGAAAAAAGAGGGATTGCAGAGAGGACATAAATGGGAAGGAAGATGGAAAGGAATGGAAAGAAAAGAAAGAGAGGTAAAAGAAGGAGAGAAAAATAACATGATCTAACGCAGTGTTTCCCAACTTCTTTTCTCCACGGAACGTTTTTAAAAAATTGAAACATTTGTGGAACCTTTAATTTTTTAAACGCCCACCCCCCTTTGTCAATGTACTTTCTTATCCGTGAATTTGTATGACTTCCAGCTCTTCATTCTCCTTTACATCTCATTTAAAACGCCCATGTATAACTTTATACCCACCATGTCTTATTAAAAAAATATAGCCTTTGACTACAAAAAAAGTAGTACGTAAATAAGTAACTCGTAATTTAGGTTGCTAAACTTTCTGTAATATGTCGGTAAATTTTTAATTTTTGAAAGTATAAAAATACAAGTCTTTGTTTTGTTAACAATGATAATAATTATAATATTATGAAACAGAAAACTAAATGAGCTAATGTGATGATCGATATCTTTTGATGCTATCTTTCATGATTGCTGTCAAGTCGGGTGTGATACCTGAGAGCTGTATACGCATATCTGGAGCAGCATTTAGTTGATTTTGAAATCTGTCCGTTGTAATTTGAGTAGGCTGAAAAGCCAGTTTCACACAAGTAAGTTGTCACAATGGCATATCTTTTCTCGCGGAACCCTTGGCATCAACTCACGGAATCTCTTGGTTCCTCGGAACACCAGTTGGGAAACAGTGATCTAACGAATAATGAACACATTCTTTTAGTGATTTAGTTTCTATTTGCTCCGAAATTCAGGAGGGTGGGCCTGTTAGAAAAATGTACTCGTAGGTAACTGGCAATTTGCGACTTTTTCCCCTAGTTAAATCATTTTTGACTGAAAAAATATCATCCCCATCATGCGTATCTACAGAAGGAGGAGAATCCACCTCAAGAACATTTCTTTCTCTTGAGCACTCAAAAATTGTATAGTGTATAGGATATCGAGCATTAGGGCCCTAAATCCGAATTCTAAAAGATTCATTTATTCAGATTTATGATATACTCAAAACTAAATTCTAAATCAATCGACATTTTAAAACTAAATTTTAAATCAAATTTAATTGTCGGCACGTTGAATGCACCAGTTCCCGTTAGATCACTGACGTTGAGCAACGTCCAGCGAGGTTGTACCATGTGGGTGTCCACGTGGGTTCGCGCCCTCGTGATGCTGGCTATTTTTCCGGCCCAACCCAGGCTGGGTGAGGTCAAAGTGGGTACCTGGTTTTGCAAGTTTCCAGCGAATGTAGGGTGAAACCCCCGTCTTGAATGACCAATAGATGTTAAAGAGAGGTTAAGCCAAATTAAAAAAAAAAAAAAAAAAAAAACTTTCAATTTTGAGGTGTGCGTGTTTAAAATGAACATACGTACTTTGTATGTATTGACGGTAACCATTAACCCCTCCCCCCGAAAGGGACTTACATACCGAATATAAAATTCTTAACGATAAGTGATAAAGTGCAAATTGGGTAAATCAATAATCAATGATAAACTCCTTGTATACATGAGTATGTGCACGAGAATTTCAATACCACTTCGTTTAGTTCAAAATTATCCAAATCAACATAATGTTGCTTGGGGAGGAAACTCGTATTTTCATATATTGTACCCATTTTCATTTTATTTGATGTTCGTTGTTGGTATAAGTGAAATCAGGAAAAAAAATATTTCTTTAGAGGTAATTTAATATTTACTATACGTCAGAGAAAGTAAAAATGCTAAAATATAATATGGAATGAGGAAAATATTTAGTAAACCAGTGGCCTATTCCATAAAGCAACTTTGCACTTCAACTTCTCAATTTCTGTTCCATGAACGTTTTTGAGAAGTGCAAAGTTGGAGAGAAAAGTGGAGTTGTAATGCAAAGTAAATTTCATTGATTTGTTTACTTTCTGTTCCATAAAACTTTTATGATTGCAAAGTGAGGAGTAAAATGTGTCTTTTTCTGCAAAGAACTTTTTCACTCCTCAGTTTACTTTTGAATAATAATATATTAATATTAAATATTAAACTTTTGAATATTAATTAATATAGAATATTTTGAATATTGGAACTAAACTCAACTTAACTGAACACTCTAAAAATAAATCAAATTAGAAGAAAAATAAAATCGGTACTTAGATAATTCAGTAAATTTTGAGAATGAAATCGAGATGAAAAAAATGTAAACAACTTCTCATTAGGCCAGTGTAAGCATTGTAATGCGGAAGATTTTGAAAAGCTTCATGGAACAAAATATTCCTCACTCCATTTTTTTTTTTTTTTTGATAAGTGCGAATTGAGGAGTGAGAAGTTGCTTCGTGGAACAGGCCACAGGAGATCAAGGGGTAGTTCTTTATTGTCAACAAACAAAGAAAGCCATATTTGCCTGATGGTCTCCTGATTTTCATTGTTTTTCTTCTTCTAAAAAGTTACATCCTAGGATTTACCGAGACAATTCTTCCCAAACGACGATAACGAAATATAGCATTTCTTTGAATTCTGAGAAAAGATTTATTAATTTTGGTAAATCCATCCAATTTCTCGTACATCCTAAATTTAATTTATTAATGATTATACACTTGTTCCAAGAAATCATTTAAAATAATCAATCGAACTTCTCAGAAATGTTTAATTGGTTTAACGGATCAATTCTAGTTGATTATGAATGAACGCTAACAAAGGTTTAATTTCATAATCATTGATTTACAGGGACATGCATAGTTCAAAATTACATTTGGAACTCCTGTTTAATTCTATAATAAAAACCTTGATATAAAGAAATGTACGTACCTACGGACCTAAATATATAATGAACACTTGTTATAGCGAAATATTTGACTATTGGACTTCGCTATAACCAGGTTCTACTGTAGGATAAATATTCTCAGAAAAGGAGCTGAGCTCATTATCTTAAAAACGGTATCGAATAATAATAATAAAACAAAAAAAAGATCGCTGAACCACGTTTTTTTTATGCCAAAGTTGAGACTTTTTTTTCAAATGAATAAACCTCGTTTGAACTTTGAGAATTAAATCCGAATTATTGGTGACAAAGTTTTTGAAAATCTTCAACTTCGGGAATAATTCCGGTTTGTTTTTCGTACTGACATCTAATAAATCTCAAAATACATTGAGTTTATTCAAATTTTCAAAAGCATACTTCGACAAAGGGGTAGTTCTGATCAGGATTTTAAAATCCTTTGGAGCCACCCCTGACGGTGCAAAAATTTTAAAAACAAGTTAAAAAAAGTTTCCTTTTGGAATAAAGTCATCTGAGTTTCAGTGTTTTTTGATATTCGAAACCAGTCTCAAGATATTAAGCTACAGTCCTTCTTTTTTAAGACACCCTGTATTATTGGATATGCCTCGTTTTGGGATTCTTTAATAGTACCAAACTATTCAAAAACGGTCGTTCCTCGACGTCAAGTTAGAAAAAAACCATATTAGAATGATACGATAGTTCTTGATTGAAGATTTCTCGTAAAAGAACGAAATCTCAAACAAATTGAGATTTTACATATCATTGTACACGAGTAGAAATAAAGTGTTTATAATGGAAATAATCCCAAAGGACAATTTACTTACTTATCATATTGGACATGGACAATTCAAATAAATGTATATGCAAATATAAGAAATGGACAAATCGAATCAAAACGAACGAATCGTACCTAAAGGTGATAAAAAGTTAATACCCAAGCAGAAGAAGAAAAAATGTCTTGTACATTTTTAGTGCTCACTCGAATAGTCAGTACTTTGTGTCATAAAATATTTAGAAACAATTATTGATTCAGGTGGTGAGGTTTAAGCTGTTTCGCAATATTTTAGGCAGATGTAGAACTATAGTGATAGTGGGACTATACAGTCTTGTTAATCTAACCGGAGTAGGGCTCCAATTGTATGAAGAATTTTTTTTTTTTTAAAAATTGGTTCCTGTAATAAGATCAACAATGGCCTGATAGTGCTAGACTGAGTGGTATTTAATTCTTGCCAAAATGATTAATTAGGTTACTTGCGTTAGAATTTCGAACAAAATGTATGTTGAGATTACNCTTGCGTTCGAATTTCGACCAGTATGTTGAGATTACAAAACCTTTAAAAAACACATTAGCAATACGCAGTGTAAACGTAGTAGCGATGGCGGAGTATATTTAGTAACCCCAAAAATACCATATGTTGCTATAAATAATTCCCCGCCAAGTCCGTATTCACTATCCCTTACTTCGAAATTTGATTTCTTGATTCCCTCACTCTCTTCACCGTAGTCTTATTGGGGTACCTCGATTCGTTATAAATTTTAAAGAGACGTTAGGCGAAATTAAAAAAATATTTATATATATAAACACCAGGAGAAAGAGACCTCTCTATTCTACTTTAGCGATTCATTAATTTGTAAAGTTTAATAATGATCAGGGGTACCCCACCGAGACTGCGGATTTTTGTGCGAACATTCTGAAATCGTTTGGAGTGTGGTCGGAATTTCACGCAGCAAGCATTGAGACATTCAATATTTCTCACATTGAGAACGATGTCACCTTCCATTTTTATATTCCTTTACATATTATCTACATTTCGTGTCCTGTTTATAATAATGCTACCGTTTTCATGTTTTATTTACATGTTCCTTTATTTTATTTTCTCTTTTTTCTGCTTTACGAGTGTTAAGTGTGTTATTTTGTTTTGAATGGTGTCTGTTGGTTTTGAATACAAATGTAATAGCAATGGGGTGTTTGTTACGCGTAGGCAGAAATAAAGTCTCTGCTTTCTTGTCTTGATAATGTTTTTTTGCAATTATATTTTATTTGTTGCTGATTTTCTCTCTCCCTGGAGTGAAGGAGATGTACATTTTGCTGACTGAATAATTATTATGTATGTGTGAGCTGTAAGATTTGTAAAAAGAGATTATGTAAAATAGGTTTGCGTTCGGACGGGAGGAAATTTATTAAAATAAATGTTAGTGGGAGTCTAAATAGACGCATTGGCTATGGAGCTGCATCAGAAAAGTTACTATACCTTACGGTTGAACGTGAAGGGAATAACGCCGGACATAATTCATTTTACCTCTACAAAATCACTTATACCGTAAGCGTAAGGTACATGTTTTTCTCTCATCTGTCTGGTTCTGATGGGATATCACTCTTTTCTGTTTTCATATCATTTATTTTTTTATTTTTTTTATGAACATATTTTCTTTATTTATCCATATGTTCGGTTACATAATAAAAGAATTATACAATATTGAAAATAAAATAAAGAAATATGGTACCCCACTTGAAAACTCATTTACAGAAATAGATGAGTTTGTGTTAGGTGGGGTTAATAAACTGTTTTCACAACATTTCTTTACATCTCAACCTCAGCATCATGGATATTTTCTGAATTGCTGGTAAGCCTGTATCTCTAGCTAAGGTTCAACGTCTCACAAGATTGTTTTCGATGAGTTCATCCTCGGGGGATGATACTCCAATTGAGAAGGGTACTACAATCCAAGATTACGTGAGAGGTTATTTCCTCCTTCGCCTTACATATTGTACTCAATAAGTTTTGCCTAATGCTGCCCATATTATGTAAATGTTTTCTAAGACCAAACTCTCCTGTTACTGATCCGGTCACTGAATTCTAATTTATTTACGGTTTAAGCGAAGGAGATCAGCCGTCAAGGATGCTTATGATAAGGACATCATTTCTTTGCTGTGTTGTTTTTCTGAAGTATTAGTATATGGCTTTTCATCCATTTGGATACCAAATGCTGATTCAAGACCAATGCAGTGGGCATCTGACCCTTTTGTCCATGTGGCGAGCGTGTTCATTTCCTTTATTTAAACCTTGTATACACATTTTCTACTGAATTGAATTCTAATAAGTTGTTATGTTAACGAACAAGGAAATATCTAGCAATAAAAAAGTACAATAAAAATGCTACTGTTACGGAACGCCCGTAGACCTTTCTAGTTTTTTGTGAATAAAAAAAGCTGATGTCAGGTTATTATTTCGTATGGAAATCACCCTGGGGATAAAAAAAAAAAGAAAAAAAGGTGGAGGAAGTGGCGAAATGGAAAATAAAGAGAATCAAATTTGTATTCAAATTATTTAAATAAGTTAACATGCCCCTTTTTGTATACTCGGATTTTTGAATTACGAAAGGCAATTTTTTATGCTCATTTTGATTCAGTTATTTTTTCTTGTGAGAAATATAGGTTTTTCTTGAGTTTTATTTGTTGACCAAGCAAGGTGTCTTTCTGTTTGATCGTAACTTCAGAGCGATATATCCGTTTTGTTCAAATTTAGTATTGACATTTATTATATCCATCGTATCGGCTTATTAGTTTCTGGGCTATTTTAAATGAGTGGCGTTAAAGTTCTACAGAACTACCAATTTTGCCGGGTTCACACCAAAATAAATAATAAAAAAAATATAAAAGACAAAGTCGACTCGTTACAATAGTGATTGACTTACAAGTAATATTCAACGGTACTCAATAATGAATTCATGGATACTAGAAAATTGAAAGAGAAATTAGTCTTACAATGTAGGCACGAAATAGTTGACATGAAGTCGATCTATTGCCCAAATGAGTTCTTTGCTTGGCCATCAGTGATAAAATTACTTATTATACAGACCAAACGGCAAGAGATTTAAAAAAATGACATGTAATATAGGTACTCTCTTAAAACTTAGACAAAACCATCGGATAGTATTTGCGACAAAAAACATAATAATTTGATCAAAAGGAAATTAATATAAAGCCACAGCTAGGGCGAATAGTACACGTACTAATAATTTGATTAAAAGGAAATATAATGCCATGGCTAGGGCAATTAGTACACGTACTAATAATTTGATCAAAAGGAAATATAAAGGCTAGGGCTATTAGTACACGTACTAACAATTTGATCAAAAGGAAATATAAAGCCAAGTCTAGGGCGAATAGTACACGTACTAATAATTTAATCAAAAGGAAATATAAGCCACCGCAAGGGCGAATAGTACACGTACTAATAATTTGATCAAAAGTAATATAAAGTCATGGCTAGGACGAATATGAATTCGCGGTTTATACTACTCACCAACGGAAAAATAATGCATCGTTTTATTTAAATTTCTCGAGAAAACAAAACATTTCTTCAAATAATGAAACACGTCGATATTGAATCGGTCGACCAATTTACCCTCACCTTTGTCACTATCATCTGCATAAATAGATATCTGAAGCATAATGACTGTCTTAAACTTAAGCGACTTAACCATTTCCACTATTTCAACGTTACACAACGAGTAAGTAAAACGTTTCTTGATGTAGGTAATGTGGGAGCGGTAACAAGAAACAGGAATAAGGATTAATTTACCTGCCGCTTTTGTGGTAATTTCTGTGATGGCTGGACAGCTTCTTGAATCTTGATGTACTTTAAGTTATTACACGATGTATTCAATTATTATTTTTAGATTAGCAGGCTGTATAGCGGGCGGTAGGTATTTTGGAACAGAATTTTAAAGTTTAAAGATAGGGAAAGATAAGATCGGATGCAAGGAAGAGCCAATCAAATGCCCGAACCGAAATATATGAAACACTACATGTTCATCGCAGTGGCGTAAACAGGTAATTTAAATCGGATACGTCCTTCTGTCCGGATTTGAAAAGAACAAACTATACAGATGCAGAAATAAATAAAATGAAAAACAATTTTCCACGAGGAGTTATCTAAAACAATATTTTGCCAGCGTTTTGTAAAGAGGTTTATCAGACAGGAAGACGAAAGAAAAGAACAAAACGGGGAAAATATAATTAAGAAAAACTTAGTTTAGATTTTTAAAGGTATCAAAAATAAATCCTTACGTAATAGCTTTTACTGTAGTTGGCAGACAAACGGAACAAAAGAAGGGGGAGCTTGAGAGAAATGGTAATTGTACAAAAAATCTTCGAACCATAAAGAGTGATCAAGTTTGTGTAGTAAGGAAGTGTGAGAGGCACACAGTATGTTTTAGTGGATGTGACATGTAAATGACGCGGCACTCCAATTATTAGATCATTTGTGGACTCGTCTCTATAAAATTATAATTATGTTGTTAACATTTTCATTCACTATGTCTCTTTCACGCCAAAGATGGCCACAGATTATTCCGGAATAATATATTGTGGTGTGGGTTGGTTTTATTTTCATCTCCATTTCGGGTAATTCTTCTATATTGTTTGATTGATCTTAGCCCTCCTTTTATTAAAAATATGATTCAACGCCAGATAGAAGTAACAGCATTGGGAGGAATCGGCTTGAAACAAACTGCTCCATAGTATAAACAAACTGTATCCCACAGATGCTTCCTGAACGGAACGAAAGGTTGGCGATCTTTGGTCGGAAAAAACATCTTGATTGGACTTGGTGCGTAAAATCAATAACTTGTGAAGTCTGTCCTAACGAAGGCCGATTCTACGAAGCAGGATTGAACGCCTACCAGGTTCCAGCCAAGGCCCATCAAACCAAACTCTAAAAATTTGGCAGCATTGATAATTTTAAAAGGAACACCGCTACAACAACAACAACTAAAAGTCCGTAAATTTAAATACTAGAATGCATTTTAATCCAACTCCTGCAATTCAACTTGAGTACTTGTGAGAGCTCTACTAAAGTTATAGAATTAAATTTATAAATTCCTTGGACACTATAAATCGAAACTGAACGATCTGAGTGAGGTCTGGTTTTAACATCACGATTTTACTTGACAGCCCATAAAATTTGCTCTCTGGGTGCTCTCTAAACATTCATTTTAACCCAACCACTTCGACTGCTCAGAGTGGTGGAAGAGACCCACGAGGTCCTACATGATTAAAAAAAAACCTGCGATTCTACAAATGTATGATATTAGGAGGTAGTTGATAAAAAAAAAATATTTCAGAAATTTAATTCTTATTAGATACCTACCTACACTTTATATTAAATGAATTTTCCATTGAGAAGATTTCACGCCCAAAAATTTAATTTCACTTCCAATTTTGTTTTCTCCTATCCTCCTGAAGAAGGTTTGTTCAGAACATTATGCACGGGGATTTTCTCCTCCGTTTTTTTGGAAGTAAGGATGGGGGAATATATTATGTGTAAAGGAGCAGCCATTATTTCTAATGGATTTTTCTTTTGTTAATGTATTATCAAATCACATATGGTGGTAGGAGTGAAGAAATCAAACCTCATTTTCATGGTTTCTACATAAAAATCTGTTGATCGTTTTTGTGTCTTGTTGTAGGAGTTTCGTTGAGGACCATTTGTCGTTGGCTATAAGACTTGCGAAAAGTTTGATCTATCTAATAACTCGATTATATCAATTCTAATAATGAGGCGAAACAGATGCTGGTCTTGGAATCGTTTGGAACTCAGGGACTTCTTTCTCAAATATTGATCTGATCCCCTCTTAGCAAATATATGATAGGTTTGTATACTGCTGTCAACACTCATCTCTGGCTGTTTCATTTGTTTATGTTACTGTCCATGTACGAGGCGTAGTTACCACAATCTTAGATCGGTAGAGACTGCATGTCTCTGCTTGGATCAATTATAGATTAGTTTTTTTTAGATTCGGCAGAGCCAAGCTTCCCTCTATCAATATCAGAATATCAAATTATAATAAATTAAATGAGAAACTTTTTATTTAAAAGAAATTTTTACAATTCCCTACAAGGTTACATTTACATATTCTTGTATTTACACAAAGAATAGCGCAATCGTAACTTTTGTATATACAGCTATTCCGCCGGACTCCATTCGCGTTATTTTTTCATAACATAGAAAATATTGTCTAGCTTCTAAAAATAACTACATACCAAATTTCATTATAAATTGGTTAACGGTAAGGAGCATAACAACTATATTTTTTAATCCATTTCATGGGATATCTCCGAAATTGAGGTATTAGACTAAAAATTCCTCCCTCCTTCCATCAATACATGTTCGAGAACCCGAAATGCCAGAGGGAGCTCCAGCGCGTTAAATATAAGTAATAATACAACATTTCCTAATCATTTCACCAAATTTTAGAGTCAGTTTTGATTATATTGACCGTTTGAATTAACATCATATGGTCATCTTCAATGGACAAAACAGATATAATTTATTGAGCATATTTCTCATGGTAGATTGAAAATTCCTTTTATCCCTTGTACGATACGGTTGCACGAAAAATTCCCCAAAAGATCTGGTAGTCTCTGACTTCTGATCATTTTTTGATTGAATATATAACTGCGAAGGCTGTAAGAAAAGTTTGAAAAATTCATTAATCCCATCTTTTGTCTAGTTTCTCCAAATATCTCCATTTCAGGGCCTCGATCTGGGTAAATCAAAGTCAACAGTTAGTCATTGCATAAGAAACTAGATGATGCATCCGATGATTCCATTTTATTGTTTTAAAATAAACACGTTAAGTTTATAGATTTTGCAAAATGTCTCCCAAACCCTTTTACAAGTTGCTACTACCAAGTTTTTATAAATGTAGTTAAAATTATTATAATAACCATTTCTAATGACGTTATAAAATCATAAACAATGCACAAACTTTTCCGAAAAAGTTTTTAACAAAATCGGAGAAGTTTCTCGAACGACATAGGAGAGTGGAGGAGAAGAGGAGAGCGAGCAGTACTGCTTAGTGCTTACAGCTATTTTCTTTCTATTTCAACACGTTCACTGCTCATGTCGTACTCGTGGCCAAATTGAGAGTACATTCTGTGTACTCATGACTTCTTCTTGTCCTATGAGGAAGAGGGCAAGAAGAAGGTATAATTTCTATTATCTTCCTTTTTTAACACGTTATATTTGTGTTACAGCATATATCTCAGATATTTTTGTCAATAACAGTTCTAAAGGTAGGGCTTGTTTAGCTCAACTAATTCCATGAATTAGTTGAGCAAAAATTAATCAAAAAAAAGGTAAAAATTAATCAACTAATTCTAGGGCCCAAAAACGAATGTCTATATCAAGTTTCATAGAAATCGGAAAAGAAACACCTTATTTTGGTCCGATCAATAAATTTCATCCAAGATTTGCTTCTGAAATTTTTTAATTTTTATCTATTGCAAAGGTTATTTTATCAGAGATAATATAGGGAACTGTGGTACTCTTGCTGGTGGCTGTTTGAGCCAAGAGTTGAAAGAAGAAGTCGATTCGATTTTTTTTAAATTTGATTACTAAATATAACTTTATAAATACCCTTGTAAGAAAACAAGGTTACTTGTTTTTTTACAAGGGTATTTATAAAGATAAGAACACAAAAATAAGAAAAACCGAAAATTTGCAAGACAATATTAGAAAATTTACATTGTTGACAGTTTGAAAGTTTTAATTTTAATGATTCGTGCAAACCCATATCTCTTAGAAGTTATGATTTTGCTCGTTGCATATCCTGTGTTTTACTAATTTAATGCATGCATATTCATTTAATAATTCTTCTCCTCCTCTTTTTCTTTTGAGTCAAGTATTAATTTTCTCCGGGTGTAAAATTTTGCATGACTGAAGTTGATTTTTAGTAAGTAATCAGTAACGCTTTTGAATTTTCAACTTACAAGACGAACAGCACCATTGAAAATTTTGTTTTCCTCCTAAGTTGACTTTTTTGAGAAAATATGGAAACGTCAGTTTGTAAAGAAAACTCGATTCTATTTGATCAAAATGTAATTTCCTTTTCGTTTGGAAAGTGAAAATAGAAAGAAAATAAATAAATTTAAAAACAATATTCTAACAAACCCATCAACAAAGAGAGAGAAAAACATTGAAGAAGATTGAATAGAAATTCAAGAGAGATGGTTGAGATTTCATGTGATGCTGATACAACATACAAGATGAAAGCTGCTGGGCTTGATGCGACGCGAAATACACAAAAACTTACTAAAGTGGAAATAAGTTTAATTTCCGACACGTCGTGTTATATTTTCAGTTTTTCTCCAACCAAAGAAATGGAGTGATAGATGAATTTCAAAACTGACTGACACATTGTGAAAGATAAAACGAATTTATAAGAAAACTGAAAAAACAATATTTTGAAGAAAGCAGAAATTTCAAATTTAAATTCAAATTGTTTTTACTTGTTAAACTGAATAGATTTCATTTTCGAGTAAAATAAATAAGACTTGTGGGTCCCTATGTTCAGGTAATGGTTTGTTTAGAAGACTAAGATTAGATAAGCTTAGGGACCCTTTGTTCGTTATGTTAAAGAGATACATTTTTCTTGCGTAACAACTCTTTAATATCTATTAATCATTCGAGACCGGACAATTACCCTCCATTCATTGGGAAGATATAAAATAACGGGTAGTTATACACTTTTCTGAAAAAGTGTAAAAAAATAGCCTATTTTCGTCTTCCCATTCTGACCAAATCGCTGAAGCGAATTTAATGTTTCAATATCTTATTCGACGTCAAGTTATTTCTATTAAGTTTGAATGGGGAATTTTTTTTTCATAGAATTCATTGTTCGAATGTTATAAGCCAAAAAATAAAATTGGCGGAAAAATTCAGCGGCTTTTGGCAACTAATAAATTTAGCTCACCTCAGAAACCGTCGAAAACTTAGATTACTATTATCTGGGATGCCCAACATGAAATGAAATCCTTTCTAACTCATTTTTTACTAATTTTAATTTATTTTAGGCTCGGCTGTTTTTTGATCTAATTTGACTGGGCTATCTCGGCTTTAAAAATCTTAAAAATTAAATTTCACTCTCATAATTTTTTCATAACGCACCTAAAGAAGTATAACTTCAAAAATCCCTCTGATGTCTTTCCATTGGAAAACCTGAATCCTTCTAAATAACCGAATAGTTTATCACTCGGAGTAATTTAATTTTGAAGTAAAGTAATTAGAAAGATAATAATATTTTATTACATTACATTTTTACTCTTTTTATAATTCTATGTTTGTTTTTTCATCTTTTATTTTAAAGTTAAAATGAAGATAGTAGGAATTGTTAATGTAAAATGCACAATAACAGTAAAAACACAAACACTGCTAAACTCTTTTGATAGAATGCCAGATGTGTTATTTTGCCAAAAGATTATAAAATGTGACATTATTGTTTTTTTTTAAAAAAAAACTAGATGAAGAAAAAGATGAGCAAATAGCGTTTCATGCATATTATTATTTGTTATGGTTGATTAAAGTTTAGTTAAAATATAGAAGATACTATGGGAAATAACTTGGAATTAATGCCGTTCCTGGGTGAATTTTGCATGTACCCAGGAACCTCTGGATTTCTTAAAAAACAAGTGTTTGTTTTGTTGAAATTATCAATGAAAAGAAAGAACCCCATTGCACCTTTTCAACTGAAAAGTACCGCCTGAGGGCACTAAGAACAACATCAAGGGAATCAAATTATATTATGACGTTTCTATTATTCTTAACATAGCAAACTTCTGAATGGTCACAAAAGATAAGCGATCAAAAAGTTAAACAAAAATGAAATTCTGTTACAAAACATCAGTCTGAACCGAAAGAAATTTCCCCGTCAGTAGTTGTTGATGCAAAATGTTCTTCCCTAGACGTCGACTTCACGCCGTTAATGAAAGGTGGCTAAAAGCCTTGGAGGAAAAATTTTATCAATGAAATACTTATACCTAACGGGAAATTAATGCAGACTTTTCTGTTTGAGGCAACAATATATCCGAACAATGGTCGCAATTGTGATTGAAATTGTCTCTATGGAGATTGACAATAGTAGAGCGCTCAACAGATTGGATGCCGCGATTATTTTTTTAGGGGAGGGTTTGCAATAATATACGGAAAGACAATATTTAAGAAGAAAATCATGGTTCAATATTTTCACCAGCGTTGGTCAAGGGCACCGCGATTTGAAGGATCCGTTGATAGTAGAACTTAGGTGAACATTATTATTTTAAACCACTTGCACAAGTTGTTATTCCTGCGGGATATAATCCCAGTCATTTGGAGCAGACCGAATGTTAAGTGATCCAAAAAATTGTAAAAAGGATTGAGAAGTTTGTTGTGTTGCTGGTAGTGCTGGACGGTAGCTCTTCACTTCTTCAGTAAGAGTTTTGATAAATTTAAGGGGTTGTGCCTCCCTCTGAGATTCCAATGGTCGCAGTGATAAATTTGAAAATGAAAGAAAAATTTGAAATGTCTTGAGGGTCTGTTCTATCTTTTGAGTTCTGAATTGTCGTATCAACAGGGCTTACCATTTAAAGATGAAAGAAAAAGCTTGCCACATTTTCTGAATCTCCCTCTGATCATATATTTCATTTTCACATGGAACAATCTCTGCTTTTGTTTCTTCTGTACACTGTACGGCCCTAATGACTTATTTTAACAGTACCTAAATAATGATTTTTATAATTACAGAGCGGCTCGTTATTTAACGATGTTAGAGGTGTATTGTTTTGTTGTTTGTCCGGCCGACGCGGTATGATGTGTAAAATTACATTTCATAGTAATTTAGTAATAATATACAGTTGAAGTTATAACTTAAAAATTAGCTTCGGATGTTTTACAGATCAATCTGGTCCATTTGAAGTTTATATTTCAACTGACTCTTGTATATAATGACACCTTCTGTAAGTTTTAATGTGTTTTGAATTGTTTGGATGAAATGTTGTTGTAGATACTGATTAGTTCCAAATGTAGAACATATTTTATTTTTAAGATTGAGTATATTGGTGACTTCTGAAATCATTAGCTTTGATGTGAATGGAAGCGATGATGTGATTAAGTATGTACTATCTAATATTGGAATGTGATAAAGTATAGTAGTTGTATTAATAGTTTCGGCTCTGGTAGCATTCTATGATTTTATATACAAAAATGGACCGTAATTAACACTCCATAATACGCGGCTCTGTCCTTTGCTGTCATATATTATTTTTCGCAAATAACCTTATTTAAGGAATTAAAATAAAGTCAATATTCTAGGAATGTGACATAAAAACACAAATTAATTTGGTATATTTGATTTTCAAGTTTTGATTGAATATATTGATAGAAAACTTATTTATAGTTCAGTGTAGGAAAAATTGAACATAGAATAGAATATTGATCATTTTTGAGGCCTCTTAATGCTGCTCCGTGTGTTCTTTCCTGAAAATCTAGGGCGCTTGTTTTGAGATGTTAAAAACAATTTGATATTTTTGAGATCTGAGTTAAACCCTAAGATTTGGGTGAGGGGAGTTATTTCCCGTCAATTTTTAGATACCAAAAACAAATCAGAATACAGCAAAATATCCAACGAGAGTTCCGAAGTACGAAGAAGAATGCAGCAGTTTTCTTCGGCATCATAAAATAAACAATTTTATTTTCAATATAAAAATAAATGTTTCATTAGTAAACTAATTTGTTTATATGATGGTTATAGAAATACCTAGATACTGAAATAAAATCATAAATTGAATGATGGAAAAGTTCAGATAATAAAAAAATAAATGTAAAAAATGCGAAAATCCAACATAAAATGGAATGAAAAACAAAAGTTGGAAAAAAGAAGACGCGCATGGGTCGATAATTTCATTGGACAAAACGCGTTCTTTCTTCCTTTTCGCTTCTTTTTCTCTGTCATATTGGGTTAGAATATCACAATGTTTGGTGGGGGGCTCGGAAAGCATTTTCTGTTATTGCACCCAAGAGATTTTTATTCGATTCACAAATATGAATAGCTAATAAATTTATTTTAATTATCTCAACTAATGAATTGCCCAAGAATTTCGTATCACACGGCTCGATAACTTTTTTCGTGCTTCAATTATCGCGCTTTTCTATATGTTTCAGATTTAAAATTAAATAAATTATGGGAGTAATATTGTCATGCTATGATATACAATAAGGAGTAGAGGTAAATATCGAGAGAAAGGTTTTGGGATTTCGAAATTTTCTTGTGATTAAGTGGAGACCCCAATGATGTCCATTTAGAAATCTTAATGCAATTACCCCTTTCTTAATACATTTTTGAAAAGTAAAGGAAATTAAAATATTTTTGAATTTTATTTGAGATTTTTACTCAAGAAAGGTCGAAGTTAATCCAAATTGAATAATTAGGAAGCAGCAATAGAACTCCTTTCTAGGAAATAAAATTTTAACAAATATGCAACATATTCAGGGGAGACCCTAATGAATAACAATAAAAATATATACCTAATTACATAAAATAAATATAAAAAATACAAATAAATTACCGAAATTTACAAATAAATTACATACTTCTGATAGTCTTTTGACCCCCAAATTTATTTTCCCTTTTGCTTTCAATTAATTATTTAAACATTGAGGCTCTATTATCAGGGTCTAGATTTTCTTTTATCAAGCTATTGTTAGCTTTGATTTAGCAATATGCGCAACTGCGCACCCCCATTAGAACATGAGTATTTGTTTCTTCTAGCATATATGCAAAGATGTGTGGTATGCAATAAGATAATTAGGTAATTATGCGGCTAACTGCGAGCACTCTTAGGCTGCAGACAGCACGAGCTTTACAGTAGCTTGCTCTCTATGGATAAATTAATGCAAATGACGTTGTAAAAGAAAGGAATTTCTTTCTCCGCTACTGAAATGCAAACCCGGCGAAGATTAAGAGAGAGAAATAAAGTGAAGTGCAAATACTAATTTTGAAATGAACGTCCCTCTGGAGGGGTGATTTTATCTAAAAGCTATTTATATTTAAACAGCCTAAAACTATAATACGGTGATAATGAAAATGCGTATCTACTTACAGTGGATGGGTTGAACAATGTCCTAATCTATTCGCACGTACAAATGGTATGCCTTCATCTGTGTCCAGTAGGCGGACATATTTCATTATTTTGTTTGAAGACGGTGTTCCTTTGAGGAAATATTGAGCTGGACCTTTGGCATTCGGCATCTAAGGCATTTCACAAGACCAATTTAGCAAATACAACATGACATTTAAATTTAAAAAGAATAGGGGACTTAAAAAGAATATTTCCAAGGCAGCCAAAAGTCCATGCCAGTCGTAAAAGACGACTGGCGGAAACGATATACTTTCCATTACCCATGCAGAAACCAAGGAGAAGCCACCTAGGGACCGAAGGGCATTACTTCCATGCGCGGATATAGGGGAGGGCACGGGGGGTAAGTGCACCGCCCAGTTTTTTTAAGCGGACGGTGTTTCTCAAATTTCATTATACCTAATCACGTATTTTTTTTAAAAAAATATCAGATGAATGGTGATCCGCTACGTCTTTTATCCCCATTGAGATGGGGAGGGGGACGGGCCCCTAAATAATTCCCAATCCTGAAACTAAATAGAAATAAATGTAAATAAAAAAAACATCACGCTCATAAAATCGCGTATCACCCTTATGAAAGGTATTTATGGTAAGCTTTACAGCTTTTAACAAATTAGGTATCGTACCTCGATAAACATTGCATTAAAAAGTACTGCCCAGGACTCGAACCCGAACCCCCCAGTCTCTAGGTTACGAGGCCCTCCTCCCCTCCAAATTTTCTATTAGGTATATTTGCGATTGTGCCCCCCCCCTCCAAAACAAGAGGACTCATGATTACTTCGAGGTGAAGTTACTGCATTATATACTTCATATATCCCCTGTGGATGGGAGGACTTGAAAAGAATACTTCCAAGGCATCCAAGTCCTTGCCAGTCGTAAAAGGCGATTAAAGGAAGGGTTGGTAACGATATCTTTTCCATTACCCATGCAGAAAGCAAGAAGAAGCCACTGCATTATCCGTAAGGATTCTCAAGTATCAACAACCCATGGCGTGTTGTTGCAAATCAGTCCCATTGCTGTTAACCTGTGATGATGATGAACATCACATTTGGTAACATGGAGCAAAGCAAGGTACAAAATACTCGTATATGTAGCATGAAAACAAGGGAAAAACCTCTTTTGCAATTGCAGTATGCTTCAAAACTACATTCGCTTTCGAGATTCCGTGTGTTGCCTGGGATCCACAAGCCGCAATGTGCATCAAATTGTCTGAAAGAAAATTGTAGAATAATTTAGTCATCTTTTGACATTCATTCGCCTGTTATGTTTGGGCACCCTTGTGCTTCCTATCCTGGTCTCTCCTATGGCTTAACATAAACATGTGTGATGTGGAAACCAATAATTAAGATGGCGACTTGATACCGCCTGTTATGTTTGGGCACCCTTGTCCTTCCTATCCTGGTCTCTCCTATGCCTTAACAAAAACATGTGTAATGTGGAAACCAGTAATTAAGATGGCGACTTGATAACGCCTGTTATGTTTGGGCAGCCTTGTCCTTCCTATCCTGGTCTCTCCTATGCCTTAACATAAACATGTGTAATGTGGAAACCAATAATTAAGATGGCGACTTGATACCGCCTGTTATGTTTGGGCACCCTTGTCCTTCCTATCCTGGTCTCTCCTATGGCTTAACATAAACATGTGTGATGTGGAAACCAATAGCTAAGATGGCGACTTGATACCGCCTGTTATGTTTGGGCACCCTTGTCCTTCCTATCCTGGTCTCTCCTATGGCTTAACATAAACATGTGTGATGTGGAAACCAATAACTGAGCTGGTGATCCCCAAATACAGAATGTATCAGAAGATCAAAAGTAGACATTACTTGAACACCACTACAGACAATGTAAGTTCAAAGAAAGAAAATATTCTTGTGTTCATGAAGGAATGGGGACAGAAATTCGAATGAACCTCATCCACCAATCATATTATCAAGTGTCCATTTAAAGGCGGAGGGAACCATTAACTACATAAATTACCCTGATATTGACATATTTTGTAAATAGATCAAAAATGGTGTAAAGTAAGTAGGCTAAATAAATGCAAGGCCGCACCATGTGGGGAGGGGTCCATGGGGTCCAGACCCCCCCCCGGATTTTTTATTTCTTTTTTTATGCATGACTTATGTAATATTGTAAGGTGTAACTCATCATAACCATCAACAATAGCACCAACAATATCAACAACAACAGCATCAGCAAAAACATCAACAACAAGAACAATAACAGCAACAGTAACAACAACAAAAACAACAAGAAGAGCAACAATAAGAACAACAACCACATCAACAACATCACCTTCCATGATCATCAATTTCAGGTGTTAGTCCTCCTCCCCCCCCCCCCCCCC
>CM022883.1:15552757-15565784 GCA_012654025.1 Pachypsylla venusta
CCCCCCCCCCCCAGAAAAAAAATCTTGTGTATGGCCTGAATAAATGTGTGCATAAATTGTCCTTGTTTTAATGCAATTTCCCTCTGAAGCTGATTGGTATATTATTTACTACCATAATATTGGTCATAATCCCGATCAATTTTCTCGCTCCAAGATTGGCGTGATAGAAAGCAGTTCACCGACTTCGCAAGAACAGACAAACAAATAAATAATTTTAAAGAACGACCAAACGATCTAGTGAAAAAAAAAAATAGACTCTTGAGTGGAATGTTACCACTAGGTGAGGCAAGGTTAATGCCTGAGGCATTTTCTACCACCTAACCCTTAGAGCTCTATTTTTACTGGTCAAATACTCAAATATTCTGCCTCTGCTGGGGATTGAACCCACACCCTCCTGTTTACCATGCGAACCCTTAACCACTGAGCTGTCGAATCAGGTTAAAACCTTGTTTGTAAAGGTGCTTCATGTATATAACAAATAAACATCGGTATACTAAAATGGGATGTGAAAATAGTTACAAGTCAATTATGAACGCCAAAAAAATGAATGAATCTCTTAATAAAAAAATATTTCTTTTGAACCTGGGTCCTGGTAGCACATTATTCCAGTTAATAATTTGGAAACCTAAAATTATCCAATTTCCGTTTTATCCCCTTCTAATAAAATGATCACCGTATAGTGGGTGCAATAAAATCTCATTGGAATTCAATATTGTTAATTATTTACTCAATTTTGGATTTTCTGTTTTTAATTCGACAACGATTTTTTATATATTAACTAGAACATCTCAATCAAAATAAAAGGATTCATCGAGGTCACCATAATCAAATGCCCTCCTTTGATATATCAACATTAATCCAATAAGAATAAGAAAAAATGATTTATTTATTATTCAGAAAAACACATGAAAATTTTCATTTTCTCACCGGGCCTCTTAGGAAATGCCGGACATGGGGGGAATTTCCCCCCCCCATTCCCCCCTCTCGTCGGGCCTAGTGGTATGAGTATGATTTAGTCATCGTAACTCGTAGCATCCTGTCAACAGAATTAGCAAATGCTCAACTTCTGAGCATTTACTTCTTTTTAGGCATTCTACGTATTGTCCTGGTCTTCTACATAGCACTCTATGAAACATGGAAAATTAAATTATTGTAACGGTGAAAAATTTCGATGTCTGTTTTTATATACCTAATACATATTTTAATTTTTTATGTACCTGAGAAATTATTTGACCCTCGCATGATGCATGTCATATTTTATCCTTTCTATTTTATCAGATAGGATGATACCACAGCCTAAACCTCATTCATTATCCTTGATTCTGTCATATTTTCTGCTTCCGGCAACCCTAATATTCTGAACCAAACTAATTTAGAAAAAAGGTCTTCTTCACACAAACAAGATAAGATGCCGTAAATGAGAATTAAATTGTTTATACCCAGTACCACATGTTACAGGGTTGTTCTTCGGAAATCTACCCTCCCCAATCATCATCAAACATACACCAGTAAGCCTTGGCGCCCTAAATATTGGCATCTAATTAATCAATGATTGCTATACTTTGGCAAAATGCAAAGGTTTCCTACTATGGCATAAGTTATTTTCTCGATAACTTAAGCCGTTTTCGGCTCTACTATTTTTCTGTTCAAAGTTTTTAATCAACTGAACGACGGACCGATTCGGTTGAGCAATGCTCTTGAATATTACCATTCTCGTAACTCAGTTCCTAGGGTAACAGATTCGTAAATTGCAGACTGTCGGTTCAAACATCTGTTAGTGAAGACAAAATTTATTTCGGTATTTCAGCAAATATCATCATTTTTTAGTTTTTCCAATAACTGGGTTTGAAATATTTACACGCATGATAGACCGATTCGGTTATTGAAATTGCTAGCCTCATAGGTCAGTTGTTAAAATAGCGAATTCGTAACCGGGAGGCTGGTGGTCCTAAATCCAAGCAATAACATAATATTTATTCTAGTACCTACCCATGGCAGTACTATTTATTCTAGTACCTACCTATGGAAATATTAATTATTCCAGAACCTATCTATGGAGTAATACGTGTATAGTAAGTATTGAGAAAGCTATGTTATGTAAGCTTACATAATTATAAAACGTAAAACGCAAGGCCAATCTTCGTTAAATCACTGATGTTAAGCAACGTCCAGCGAGGTTTTACCAAGCGGATGTCCACGCAGGGACATAACTAGGAGGGCGCAAATGGAGCGGAAGCCCCGAGCGCGAGACTTTTGGGGTTCGTACAAGGGACTGGTTCGTTCTTTGAGGGGTGCCAAAATGGGTAGTTGCCCCGGGTGCTGACTAGCCTAGTTACATCCTTGTAGTTTCGCCCCCCGTGATGTTGGCTTTTGACTCCCCATTCGCTGGAAATTTACAAAAGAACCCAGTCTGAATGAGGTCAATTGGGGATAGCTGTTTTTAAATTTCCAGCGAATGGAGGGTAAAACCACCGTCTTGAAAGACCAATAGATGTTAAAGAGAAGTTAAGCCCCCCCCAAAAAAAAAGAAGGCCCAAGGAAACTCAATGATGACAGACTTGCAATTTGGAACAGAGTTTCCTTTCAGTCTGTAGGTCTCTAGGTACCTACATAATACGAAAGAGAAAACTTATCACCAGAAATACGATTTTTAGAGATACAATTTTACAGCCTTTTAGGCTATCAAAAATTTTCAATTGATTGCCAGTTACCTCCCTCTTGATGTGTACAATACACCACCCTGACGTTTGGTTTGTAGATGAGCACATGAACAGAGTTATTTTCTTCTTTTCTCCGGGGGAGAGTACCTCTTGTGTCTGTTATTCTGTATCTCCTAGATTGAAGATAAATTGATTTCACACCATTTTGCCCTCTAGCTGTAGAAAATATTTCTATTTTTGTCTATAATAATAATAATAATGATAATTATTACAATATGATTAGATGAAGATTGTGCTATGTAATATGTAGCATGCATGATGAATATTCTCAGGTGTTGATTTAGAAAACTGATCTATGCGGCTCAGCATTTTAAAATTATGTTTTAACTAAATAAAATCGTATTTACCTACCTATTTCTATTCCTGATAATTTTCCCTGAATGGCGGATCTGAAACGTAAAAATTTATAATTGATCACAAAGTAACCGAGATTTCCCCTCCTGTTTTCACCATTATTCTTTGGTAAAATCATACCTACTAGTAGGTATATTGTTTTCAAAATTTGAAAATACATAACTATTACTAGTATTTTTTTTTCAAAATTTGAAAATATATAACTATTACTAGTATTTTTTTTTTTTTTTTTCAAAATTTGAAAATACATAACTATTACTACTAGTATTTTTTTTCAAAATTTGAAAATATATAACTATTACTAGTACTATTAGCATTTTTTTTTTCTTCAAAATTTGAAAATATAAAGTAAAGTCCTAGGATCCATCCTTCCGATAAGCTCAAATTTAAGATTTTTGTGTGATATTTACAATTATCAGAACGAAAATTTAAGTTTAATTATAGCAAAAGTCAAGGTATCGTATCCTACTCTAAATATTCTAAATTGCCTTCCGGATATCGTATAACTTTAGAAGCGTGTTGTTCCGTAGCTAATTACGAGTATTTAGAGAAAATATACACTTACATTGGAATGTAGATATGGAAGGAGAACAGGAACGGCTAAAGAGTGAAGGGACAGAAGTTTGGGGCATTGTCGAATACAAGGAAAGCAACGCCGACCCCAAATAAAATTAGAGGACACACGCCTATTTAGCCCACAAAATATTTTGCTTCAAAGAACCCTTCTTTTACTCTTACGCCCCTAAGTTACTAAGAGCTTTTTTTTTTAAAAAAAAAAAAAAAACCTTATTGACCCATTGTTCTATCTGTCTATCATATCGTCAGCCGCCTTGTGGTTCTCCCAAGTGATGTCTTCATCATAGCATGGCAAGAAGGAGAGGTAATGACTTAATTAACATGAACATAACGTTTGAGATTATCTTACTTGATTCATCCTCCACCAATGTTGTTACTTGAAACAAAGTATCGCACAAAGTCATCGACGAACTTATTCCTATATTAATTAATGCAATGTGCTTGGAGGAATACAAACATATATGATGTATGAACTAATATCATACAAGATCCTTTAAAGTTTCTCATGCTTTTGAATTATAATCGTAAGAAGTATTTTCGAAATGGAAAAAAAAATCCGCGTCAAAAACATTGCCGATCAACCGGTGCTGGCATGTGGATCAGTGTGGTAAAGATACTCTTCTTGGAAAGGTTGTGTTCATATTTTTGAGAATTGGGTTTCAATAGGCCATATTTATCTTTTGCTCACAGCTATGAAACGATTTCCACCTTCCACCTGTATGTTATCGTGGTCAGTTTCACTTGTGTGCCATAACTTCTTAATATTTGTCTCAAGAGTCCCCCTTGCTAATATAATTCGGACTTCTCAAAGCTTTTTCTATTTCTAATTTAACGAGTGTTTATTGCAAAGGACATAGCAGCTATTGGTATGAGTTAAGATTAAGAATTTCCACACTCTGTGGATTCAGTTAGGTTCAGATTATTGATTTCTACAGTTTAGCACAAATTCCGTAGTTGACTTCTGCCTAGGAACTACTGATTTTAAAATAGAAGAACTAACCCAATATAAATAAAAAAAACCTTGCATTAAACTGCTTAACTAAAACAGAATCTGATCCATTTCCTCCAAAAATTATTCTCTGCAAGTAATGAAAATAAGATGAAATACTTTCACACAATTTTTCGATTGACTTAATCCAATCAAAGTTCAAAAGAAGGAATAAAAATAAGAAACATCTCTATCTAAAATGAAATTTGAAAAATATCCATTTTTCGTAGCGTAAAAAATTATGCTTCATTTGTCAAAGACTTGAAAATTTCAGTTTCTCGGTTCCATGTTATCCTTTCATCTTTACTTTTGAAATGGTTCTGAAAATTCAGAGAATGTGCAGAGCGCTTGATTTTTTACTTGAAAAATGTATGTGTTATTTAAAAATATAATCTTGTACCTATTGATTTCAAGAATAACGGAATGATTACAGACAAGAAAATATTTTCCTCATGGTCTGTTGTCAATCTGTTGTGGTCGACACTATCGCGTCTAACGTTCATTTCGTGTTCGATGATATATTCTGGTATTATCCGGGTACATGCCTTGATCAATATGATCAACTATTTGATATAGTTTTTGCGAGCTTATGCGCAAACGTTCTTCCCTTGAAACAAAACCGTTCTTGTTATGACTGTTTTGGTCCAAATTTAGAAGTTCTAGCATTTCAATGCGTACGTTTCACTAAATTAATGGTTGGGAAAGCTATGTCTTGCACGAGATCTGAAAGTATAGCTTCATTACTATTTCACATTACACCTTTTTGAATTCAAAAAAAGCTAGAGTTTCAATCTATATACCTTTCAAATTTGGACTATTTTTTTTAAACATATTTAGGAAAATATCCTGAAAATGCTGGTCCGTATCCAGGACAGGGTTCTAAGGTTTTAACCCCCCCACCCCCACCCCCGAAATTTTTGAAAATTTTTGATTTTTCCTATATTCCCTATATGATAAATCCTCCTTTACATGATATCGAAATAAAATCCTGGATACGGGAAAATAGGAAAGTTAGATGTAGGTACATTCATTTTTGCTAAGTACATTTTTGCTAAAGACATTTGCTAAGTAATTCGGTATGGTGGAGCTTCCTGGTCATCAATTGATGTTGCATAATTAAGGCCCAACAGCCCAACTTCGACAATGCTAAACTTTATCAAACATTTTTATATTTTGGCAGACATCTTTTTACAAATTCCATAAATTTGATCAAATACGAGTATAACATATACCTATCCTCCTAGGTTTCATTATTTTCTTGTGTATATGCTATATTCTATTGCAGATGTATATTTTATGTTTTATGAGATGTCTGGTTGCTCATATTGATAACCGTGTTTATTCGGGAAAAGTCCCGAGGTTAAATCGGAACAATTTCAAAAGAATTACTTCTGTTCCAGCACCAGCACACAAATTAAACCATTAATAATGCACAATAGGAAATCAATCTTCTTGGAGAAGCTTCTTTTATGTTGAGCGAGGGTGATGTGGCTCATCCGTGTTAGGACGGGGTTTGCTTCCTCAAAAGAATGTAGTGAGCTTTTCATAGCAGAGAGAACCTTAGCACTCTCAACTAATAATAACAGAAAAGTATTTGATGGATGTAATGTTTTTCCATGTCGTTTTCGCAACGGTATTATTGAATCACTTTTTTTAGCAGAAGTCAAACATTGTTCTACCAAGTGATACCATCACAATTCCATCCAAGGTCCATAAAGAACTTGTCGATATTCTTATAGTACAGGGTGCGGCAATTCGTATTTCCACATTTGAAATAGCTGGTAAATAAAAACGTCATCAGATATTCTAGTTTTTTTTTCATCTATGTTTTATAAATAATGTCGTCCAAATGACGGCCTTGGCGAGTGATGTACTTTTGGAGTATTTCACGGAAGTTTTCCATGACTCTCGTCAGCATATCCGCATCAATTTGTATGATTTCTTCCAGAATTTCTTCCTTTAACTCTTCAAGGGTCCCAGGGCGATGTTTGAAGACCCCAGCCTTGAGGTAACCCTCACAGGGACTCATTCCGGCGACCGGGGAACATGTCCTGCGGAATCTCACGAGAACGATTGGCTGCATGGGTAGCCCCATACAGCCTAAAGCTGATGATGTGGTCCTAAAGTTGTGAACTCATCTCAAAATTGTTTTTCGATCAGGAACTGGATTCGTGGAGTGCAAACGATACCTTATATGGAACGCCCTCTGATTGGCTATAATGGTTCACTTTTTAAAAACAACAACTTGACAACGAACGCACGATGCACGCTCGACCAAACCATTGCGACAACTAAAAACTAGATGTCATATCGTGTTGAATATCACAAACTCCTCGCTCCTCCCACTCTCACTCCCCCTGCCACGATTTTTTTGAAAAGTGGAAATACTAATTGGCGCACCCTGTATACTCAACCTATTTCTATTCCTTTTTCTTTTTTTTAGAAAAAGAACTTTATCAGTCCAACAATAAAAACAACTACATGGTTACCTGTTTTTCAATAGGATCCATAGTGATTAGTGTTCAATTTGAGACCAGGAAATTTCGGTGTGTTGGTATAGAAATTGGCATCATCTATGTTCAGTTCAGACACATCTTTTATAGAGCGTAGTTCGGACCTACGTTGTACATCATACGTTTTCCGATGAACAATTGATTGATCTTAAATGAAGAAATGTATTTGTGTTATAAACTAATGCTATGTCACAATGCGCTTGCGCATGGTATTACTACATTGTTTATGTCTTCGCTTAGATTTGAACCAAGGGCCTCCAGGTTAGGAATCTGTCACACTGTACAATGGGGGAATTGAATATCTTCTCGGTTTTATTTGAATTTGATGTTTTCTGAGAAAGAAACGAGTAATCTTATATCCTCATCAATTAACTATGATACCTATTTTTTTCATATTTTTTTTTAATAATATAGGTATATTTTCATAAAAAATGGAATATTTTTTTTTCTGACGAGTTGATTTCAATTTCCAAAATCACGCGATGCATTTTTTTTTAAGTTATAACATTTTTTATTATTGGAAATATATAAACAACTCTATTAAGGAGAAGTCAAAAAAATCTGAAAATATTTTGATGAACAATATGTTCTCTTGATGACACGCTTGATGAAAATCATGAAAATTCTATAAAAAGTTTCATGATTTTCTTCTTCTTTTTAGTTCAAATTACGAGAGTTAAAACAAGATAGTTGCGTGGAACGTATAATATTTGTTGCTTTTTCCCTTTTCCAACCTGTTAACATTTTTAATTAATACCTGCGAACAAGCTCTACCTTCGATGACAAAGAAAGATTCAAAATCTCTCATTGAAGTTTATAAATTTTCATATCATACTCATGTTTGCTACACTCTTTCCTCTAATAAAGTCCACTCCTGGCGAATCTCAATTATTTGTTATTAATAATAATAATTATAATAAAGGAATGTCTTTGGTGTCTTTAGGATTTTTTGTTTAAGGAAAGATTTTAAATATTTTAATTTTTGTTCGTTTTAATTTTCGGACTTTTTCAAATTTAGATAGAAAATTAAATTCTATCTAAATTTGAAAAAGTCTATAAGTCGAAATTTAAAATATTAAAAATTATTTGTTATTAAAATACTTTTGGAAGTGAATTAAATAGAAAACCATCAGGTATCATACAACTTGAGAAACACATTCTCTTTATTTATTTTGGAAAGAAACTCCAATTTTTGAAAAGGTCTAATACGGAAATATTCTCTTCCAATTTTTCTTTATATTTCAATGGCTTACTCTATTATGATGGTTAAAGAAGGTTAAAAATTACTATATCTTTACTTGAATAATTTTTAGTCAAGTGAAGATATAGTAATTTTTAACCTTCATTATGGTTTTACTTGACATAGTATTCCACTTTAATCAACTTAATCTATTATGAACAATAATATCTCTCAGAATTCGATCTATCGCTATCTTTATTTTTGTAAACACTTTTTACATTCTCTTCTCAATTCAATATAAAGTATTATTTTTACTTGCGCAGTTTTTTTCCTCAATCAAATGGACGTTTTCACGTTTTACCCAACATATCCCCTCTACCGCATTTTGCACCCAATGTTCACATTGTGTTCCCACTTCTCGTTAGATTAGATAGGATAATTTTCTTTTGGAAAGAGTATGCTTGTCAGAATGAAGAAAAAATTACGGGAAATTCTGAGTGTCAGACAAAATCGACCTTTGATTTATACAAAACGCAAGTCTCACACCTTTTTATAAGTCTATTTTTTTATTAGCACCTTTTGTGTTTCTATCTATTATTCATTTTGATTTTATTCTTTCTTTCTTTTTTTATATTCTTGTTTTGTTATCCACAATGTGCCTATTTCTTCTTACATCTCCCTACTATTTGTTTATAATTAGGAACTGATTGTGCAAGAACTGTATTTTAAGTGTTGATCAAGTACTACTAAAAATAAGTAAATGCAGTGTCCTTTGATTAGAATAAGAATCCTTTGTGTCAACTTGTGCCTTTTATACCTAAAGTTTATTGAATGTAAATATGAAGAACAATCCACTGGGCTTAAACAGTAAGTGGCTTGAAATCTCATAACATGTCTTCTAGTGACAAATGTTGTCTTGTAGAAAAAATTGAAAAAGGACCAAATTTCAAACAATAATATAGTCAAGTTTGCCCTTGCTACCGTTCTAACCAGTAGGTATTGGGAAGATTTTATTTTGTCTCATGTTCTTAAAGTAATATTGCGCCAACGAAAATGGCACGTTAAATAAACCATTTCTCGTAGGATCACTGAAGAGGCTGCTCCCCCCCCCCCCATCGCTTGCATTTGCCATAAGTTCTGGTATTTTCTCATTTTTTCATATCATCGGATCATTTCTCTCTCCGTGTTCCTCACGTAAGCCATCAATTTTTCTCCCCACTGTACAAAGGTCCGGCAAAGGTCATCTTGTAGGATTTCAAACTGGAGATTTAAAACTAGCCTTCAATGACATAGAATCATGTTGATGTAATAGCATATGAAAAATAAAATTTCCGAAGAGGAAATCATAAGTCCATCTGAAATGATTAGATACGAGTGTATGTTGTATTCTTATACCTCTAATAGAAACATAACAAAACATACTTGGCCTATTTGAACAAATCAACTTCATCTCAGTTGATGATGGATTATTTAAAGTCAGTTTAATGTCTTTATAAATTAAGTTAGTCTCCCAACTTAATTAATATTTTTAATTAACTTTTTTTAAAGAAATAATTCACCATAACGGAATTACAGAGAGGGACGGAAAGAGAGGACTACAACGATATGGAACGCTCAGAATAAAAAATATGAAGGGTATATGATGAAAGATGACTTTACATGCGAAGAAATGTATGTCAAGAAGGTATGTCAAAGTATGTCGGTATTGCTGGCTCATTAGAAAAATTCATTTAGAACTTAGCGGTGACCGATTTGGATGAAATTTGTATATAGGTCCCATTTGGGCTCTTATTGTGCCCCAAAACTTTTGGGTGCAATCGTATACACCCTTTGTGATTTTTGCCGCATTTTAGTGGTTTTCAATATTGCTGTCTAAAAGGAGAATGGTAAGAGCTAGAGATTTGAAATTTTGTATGTATGTCATATTTGGGGTCTCAGATAGCTCCGAAACTTTTGGATTCAATCAAATATACCGCTGGCGGTTTTTACCGCTTTAAAACGGTCTTCATTAATCCTGTCTAAAAAGAGAATGGTAAAAGCCACAAAGAAAACGTAAAAAATTTCAATTATTTTCCCAAGTAAGCATTTTTAAACAAAGCACAAAGTCCCAACTGGGACTTTAAAGGGGGTTGGTTGGGACTGTCTTTTGAGGTGTCTGGTTTGATAAACTAGATTATTTTATTGGTACTCATAAATTATGTGAACGAATCTTTCTGTGGAACAGTAACGAAATTGAATTGTACATCAAAGATAATAAAGCCATCAATCCAACCTCTGAGAGATTGAAATGATGCAGAGTAATTAATTTTCCAACATCCTCATTCTGTGAAGACAGAAGCCTAGCCGACACCAACCAGACTAATAACAATGGATCAACATAGGACTCATCAGGCATGCGATGGTTTTTATAGGGTCCATAATCAAAGCATTTGTAATCTATAGAGCGCACAAGTATCTGTAGAGCACACAAGTAATTTGCAACGAGAATTGCTGAGTCCTTGAGATTGGAAAAACCTCATCCAAGAGCAAACCCTATTTGCTTCTGAATATGTACAGAGTTCAGGATTCGTTGATAAGTGACACAGGGCAAGAGAAATGCTATCTTCTCACACATTGTGGTCGTAAACCTCTTACTGCCAATGTGCCAATTATTCTGTCATGAATTTTGACAAAATTTGCGTCAATTCCCTTGATAATTTTTGAGAGACATAAGGTAAAAAAATGTTTTCTAAATCAAGATCATTTGGTTACTGTATCACTATGTGTCCTGTACTAGCAATCTGAGCATTTGGTATCAGTGGACCAAACCAATTATAAAGATGGGCCTCTCTGGGTGGAGGATTTACATATTCTCTGATAGCCAGGCAGCGTTGAAGGTTGTAGTCAGCTAGAACATGTTCTCTAAGATAACTTGAGTATGAGAGCTGGCAATAAAGCAACTTACGCAGAACAACCGGGTTTGCCTGGATTTGGTGCCAGCGTATAAAGACATTGCTGACAATGAACAGGTCCATCACCTGTTAAAAATGGGGTAAGCGACACCATTCATTGGGCTAGAGCCCGTGATCGGAACGTCAGGAACTTCATTGACGGCTGGATGCTCGAGAGCTATCTAAAGCGGTGGAGAGCCATTCCCGGGTCTGGTGTCCCCAGACTCTGTTGTGAGGATGTGGAGACTGCTTCTTGCGTGGGGACTGAGCATGGGGCAGCTAGATCCCAGGCTTGATATCCACGAAAAATACTTAGCGAAAAGGATTATCAAACTTGCGCAGATCTTTGACCTTAGTCAGGCAAACAGGCTACTTTCCAAGCACAAAAAAATCCAGTTTGAGGCATAGATGCAGGGGATTACGAAAAATTTTCAACATATGATTTATTTAGTTAGATGTCCTGACTCTTTGATACCACCGTTATGTATGATTTGTTTATTTCAAATTAAGCATTTTACTGAGTAAATGGGACACAAAACCTTTTCCCCAAAGGCACATTTTCAATGTTATCACTTGTGAAGTAGTCACCTGGATCCATCTCTGTTGAATAACGTTTCTTAATTTCGCCTAGTTTTGCTGTTCAAATGCTGGAAGAATGAACGGGGGAAATATTCTCTACCTCTTGCATTTGTGAGAAATGTGGCCATGAGACATTTCAGCAAGTAAGCAAGACGTATCAATTGATGATATAAAAAAGTTGTTATTCTGGAGTTCTACATGCATAAGTGCAATACAGTGCTTTGTAAATTGTTGTCATAAATTACAACCACTGCCCATATTTTTCAGAGAACTGCACTCTGAAAATCACTTCAACGCACACTACAATTCAACTCTGTGAATTTGACATTTGTAAAAAATATTTTTGTGTGACTTAAGAAATCAGATCATTTTCCATTGTTTTTCAGACAGGACAAACATGCAAATAACATGTCCTGACTTTGGTCTTCTTTAGAAAATTAATACTCTATTGAGTGTTTCTTTGTGATTGGTGAGTAGAAGTGGATCCTGGTTTCATATCTTCAATGGTGGTTGACTTGAAACTCTTCACAATTGTCTACCAGTCCCCTGTTTTATCTTAAATCTAAATTATAGCTTATAATGTGTCTTAATGTCTTAATAAATAAATTACCAGTTATTACCAAAGGAATCCGAACACAACAATGGTAATTCTTGTTCTCAGTGATGTTTGTCGGGTGTCGGGATAATAATTTTGTTTTCAAAACACAAAGCTAGCTTTGCGTGTTCAAAAGAAATTAAGGGCGGAGATATTTACAAAGTAATGAAAATTAAATTAGAAACAAATTACACTTTGACTTTTTAGTGTTTGCTGGAAGAATATATAATTTGGCCACCTTTGCAGATTTCTCTTTTCTGTGCAATAATAAAATCAATCAATGTTTCAATACTTTCAGAGCCCTTAAAATATTTTTCTTGCCTCCTAAATCGTCAAAGGTCATTTCCGTCTGTATTTTCTGCAGTCGGTACAAAAAATTTTTATAGAAATTTATATTTCATAATCACTGCAAATATCCTAAATACCATCTCTAAGTATAAGTAGACGATATTATACTAATAATGTCGATATTATACTAGCCCCACTATCCGATATTATGCTAATAGAGTCGATACTATACTAGCCCTACTATCCGATATATTTTTTTTTTTTTTTTTTTGGTTGCTTCCCGGGGAGGTGGAATTCTCTGCTG
>CM022883.1:15572301-15603362 GCA_012654025.1 Pachypsylla venusta
TTTTTTTTTTTTTTTTTTTTTTTTTCGTGACGATTCCAAAGGTTCATTCTTGAAAATAATAAACCAATATGTGTCTTTTTGTAATATGATAACTTTCGAATGCATTGTGCGATCCTCATGAAAATTGGTTTGGATATTTACTATGTTCACGCAGTCCCAAGTTCGAAGCTTTTATTGAATAATTTAAAATAAAATTTCCTTCGACGGATTCATAAAACAAAATATTTTATAATAATCCTTATTTAATGTAGCCAATGATGGGAGCAAGCCACCAGCTTCATTCGGTGACGGTCCTAAGCTAGTATAAATTCAGCAGATTTGGTGTAAGACTGCAACTAAAGTAGGTCCTGAAAATAAGGATGTGGCATGGTAGAATTAAAGAAGCCAACCCCAAATAGAATTGGGAAAATGTTAAGTATTTCAAATTCATGAGGATAAAATTCCAAGGGTTTGAATAACCCACACCCTTCTGTTTACCAGTCAGAGTTTCTTACCACTACACCAAGAACCAATGAAAAATTACTTTTTTTTTTTAATAGACAATTTATAAAATTATAAAAACGGTTATAAAATTTAAATGCAGAGATTAAGTATATGAAGCTTTCAATAGCACTCTCGCAATCTTCGTCAGACCATGGATGTTGAATTCTTCGTAGTTTGAGATGAAGTTTTCTATCTACTCAAGAAAATCAAGAGATCCTCATCACGGCAACAGTATCCTCCTGCTCTGATCTTAGTGATGTCTGACATGAATATTCCAAGCTATCTTGTATATGTATGTACATGTACAATGGTTTAATATCTGTGGTCATTATGATATTAATGATGTCTTGAACACCGGAACCAAAGTAAATGAAATAGTTAATTACAAGCATTACCTACAACTCATGGTCCCATCTAATCTATTTGTACCATCAAAACAATATATGAAATGACTCTATTAGTGCTGAAGGAAAGAAAGTAAATGTTTGACTGATATCTAAATAATTAGTTCATACAAGGTGATGAGTTTGGCACAGGTGTCTGGCAAAGCTACCAACTGAATTACTTGAAAAATAATAACTGAAATTTACTTCAATTTGAACATACTCGTATATACATATACCTAAGGAACATAAGGAAACTAAAACAAATATAAAAAGAATCTAGGTATGTAAACCAAATTTAAAATGATCAATGTTCTTGGAGTTAAAATGTCTCGTTAGAAATCTACTTTTAGTTTCTTCAGTCCTTTTTTATACGGTGTCGTAGGTATGCTTGTGACTGCAGTGTGTGTGCGCGTGTTGAAAGTTTCATGTTAGTATATATAAAAGTCAATATTATGTACAAGAATAAAATAATAAGGAAACTATAACATTCCACCTTAAAATATCCGTGATTTTATCTTAAAAAAACGGAATAACTAACTACTCTGGCGAATGAATGCAAATGACAATTTTTTATGTATTAGGCCTGCAAAATTTGTTGAATTTTTGTTCAAAAAGTCTGTCAAAAATTTAGATATTTTTTTTTTAAAAAAAATTTGTTCCAATAAAATTTCAAGAATTTAAAATAGATAAAACGAAAATTGTCGAGAAAAGGACGGATAATGATAAGTCCTTGTGGGGCTAAACAGTCAAACTGATGTCATTTTGGTATACGTTAAATCGTTGCAAAAATACTGTAAGGCAGATAAAATACTGTGCCATCACTTGATTATAATCGATTATAATAGCAACCAAAACTATCAAAATTCTAGCTCCTCATATTTTAACACCACATTATCAACTTGAGTTTAACTATTGTCACACAATTTTAAAAAAATCCATAATCATACCTGTACATAAAAAAGGAAATAAAAGATTATCAAACAATTGCAGACCCATATCCCTACTCACAACATTAAGCAAAATTCTCGAGAAATGTGTAAAAGCGAGACTTGGGTATTACATCGATCAAAATAAAATACTCTCAGATCAACAATATGAATTTAGAAAAGGAATTGGTACAGAAAACACTATAACAAACTGGACCACATAATTACATCAACAACTGAATCAGGGGAAAAAAGTTATTGCCGTCTGGACATTATCAAAAGCATATTTATGATTCAATAAAACATATACAATTAATATCAGAACTCATTAAAATTGGACTAACGGGCATAACTCTAAAATGGTTCAAATCATATTTTAAAGACAGAACCCAACATAGTCACCTGTCTGACATTATGGACTGTCACCCATTCTCTATTTGTCAAGTTACAATTTTTATTTACTGAGAACAATACTCGACAAAGACCGATAAACTTTCTATGTCTCCTTCTTGTTTTAAGATAATTCAATAAAGGGTATTTAAAAAAAAAAAAAAATACACAAACATAGACAGCCAATTTTAGACTTTCGAAGTACCAACACTTGATGATATATTCATTTTCAAAATTTGTACTTTTTCCATCAAAAAACAACACCATACACAGAAGTCGCTAATGAATAAATATTTCTAACATATAGGAAGTAAAATATATAACATCATACCAGAAGAAATAAAAACACAACTGAAATAAAACAAACAAGGAACAGACGGAAAGAGTAGCTGAGTGAAGAAGGAGACAAAAACAGAATAAGAAACATTTTACATCAATAAACATAGAAATTTAATTAAAATCAATTCAACTAAAAATTATTTTATCTTAAATCTATAATTTTCCAAAAATGCAACCCAATGCCTTGGCACGAAAGGTTGCATAAACTAAATAATTTTTTACAACAAACAAAACAAACACAAATTTTGAAATCGTTTTAATAATTTTACCTACACCAAAATACCCAATTTAATTGAATAAAAACAATTTGCTTCATGACTCTCATCTGTATTTATGAATTGTTTTGTTTAAAATGTAAACGAATTAAATTATAATAAAGAGTAAAATATTAAAAAAATAAATAATCAGTCTTGTGGTTTTACGTGACATGTGGTTTTACGTGACATAATTCAACCAAAATAATTCCAACATTTTGAACTTCAACAAACACATTTGTTTTGTTATAGGGATGTATCTCTATAACATTGTTACACAGGATACATCCCTAGTATTTCTAATAGAAATGATTGTCATGGCTCTGAAGGCCTTTTTCAAAAAGTGTTTCGCCATCAACACTACAGCAGCATTCACGAGTCTTTGATTTTACATTGACTATGGACTTGAAAAATGAATTGCTTACAATCACAGTGATAAAATCGACCCATAAAAGAACCGCACAAAACACTATATTTAATCCTTTGCAATATTATATTCTTTTTAATTTTTGAGGAAGCATTTTTATATTCATTTATAAAATGTATAACAAGTACTCAAGTTTTAATATTATAAAAACCAAAAAGAGCAGAGAGAATGGCAAAAACGTTGGAAAAAATAATAAAATTAAATAAAAAAGTTAAAAAAGTAATTAAGTAGCGCTATAAACAAGAATTAAGGAGACATTTTAATCAGACTTTATTAATGAACTGTTCCCTAGAGGACACCCTTCTTCTCCCTCTCCATCCTAACGTGTACCAAACACTGTGGAACTAACCTAAAAATGGAAGATACATATAGCGTTACGAGTTTCTAACTTTCAATTTAACTTTTTGTTACACTTTTCTTTTTATTTCCCCCCATTTCCCGTGGATTCTTTCTCGTCCTGTTATCTCGGATTCTCTCAGTGACAACTTTCCACAGCGAGAATGGTGAATCTTTGGAAAGAAGTATAAGAGAAAGTAGTAATCTGATTTTCGAATATAAAAATTTGGCGGTGATCAGTGTTGGAGATGTGGTTTTACCTATGGCAAACCTACGTTCATTGACTTACAAAAATGTTTTTAGCTTTTCATTTTTTTATATTCGAAAATAACTTACTGTGTTTTAAATTAAGGTATGTTTTCAATTTCTCTCCGTTGCCTGAGTTACACAACAAAAACCTTTTAGATCGTCTAATCTGCGCCGCGCCAGTTCGACACTAAGAATAAGAAATTAGGTAACGTTCCGAATCGAGTTCAACCTTGTCGATATTAGATAATATTATAGGATATTTCCTAATACGCTAGTGAGAATATTTTGAAATGCAAAAATTTTCCCGAAATAAGTTAATTAATTTACAATAATTACCTACGTAGAATGAAGATATGTTACACAAAGGATTTGCTTCCGAAGCGTTGCAGTTATGGATAGAAAACCCTACAAACATTGATCGGCCGACTTGAGGAGCATACACACTAAGCAGTGAGAGTGCCGGCAAGTTATTGCCGCTGACCGTGAGCTCACAGTGATGCAATGTCACGTGCCGTCTAATATGAACATATTCAAATTCCCCTAGAAGAATATTTTTATTTTTTCCCCGGGCCGATCTTTTGCCGGTCACGACACTGTCACTGCTTAGTGTAGCTTCAGATTATACAATGTGCGTACGTAAGTTTGGGCAATTCAAATTTAATAGTGTGCGCTANGCTAGTGAGAATATTTTGAAATGCAAAAATTTTCCCGAAATAAGTTCATTAATTTACAATAATTACCTACGTAGAATGAAGATATGTTACACAAAGGATTTGCTTCCGAACCGTTGCAGTTATGGTGTAGCTTAGTGTAGCTTCAGATTATACAATGTGCGTACTAAGTTTGGGCAATTCAAATTTAATAGTGTGCGCTAGCATTAGGAAAATTTGGAACATTAGTCATTTGCTTGTACTATCAATGTTTTCTATAGGTTTTGAGTTTCAATTCAGTGTCAAACTGACGGCGATAAGATGGCCCAAAAGGTTTTGTTTTGTTTCACTTATAATATAACTTATTTATGTTTCACTTCTAATATACTGGCCGAATAAGATTAAAGCAGCATTCACACTGAGCAGTGTCACTGTGAGGTGCCGGTTTAGTATAAACATGTTGTTTTTTTTAATTTGGCTTAACGTCTCTTTAACATCTATTGGTCAATCAAGACGGGGGTTTTACCCTCCATTCGCTGGAAACATGCAAACCAGCTACCTACATTGGCCTCACCCAGCCTGGGTTGGGCCGGAAAAATCCAGCATCACGAGGGCGCGAACCACACGGACACCCACATGGTACAACCTCGCTGGACGTTACTTAACTCCAGTGATCGAACGGGAACTGGTGTATTCAACGTGCCATAGACGCTGGCTACATGTTTTCTTAAATGTCCTTAAAGAATATCCTTAAAGAGTCCTATACTTACATGGTCAGTTTTTTGGGTGCTAATTATAAGATGGTAAATATCTCAAATTCAAGAGGATATTCCATGAGTTGGCTGGATTTAAACCCACGCCTTACTGTTCACCAGTCAGAAAATATTCTGTCATCATGAACATAATTTTTCTTTTCCATTTTGTTACAGATCTTTGTTTGAGACATTCAAAGTGTCGGTAATAATGATTATAACAATAGAATTTACAACACTCATAAAGATTGTACGCAGCGCTGGAACAATATTGCACAGATGTTCATAAAACATTCGACTGGACTCAATCCTGCGGTAAGTTTTTCAAATCATTACATTACAAAATAATAAAATATGAAAGGGCAGCTGGTGAACATAAAAGTTCACATTTTGGAATAGGCAGTACAAATGTACGTGAAGTCTTCATAGCCATTCTGCCGGGTGAACTTTTTGGTTTATTATTATGTTTTTTCAATAATGAACCTTTGGAATCGTCACGAGAGAGAAAAAAAATACCCCCCCCTCAAAATTTGATATTTTACGTTTCAAGGTACGTAGAATCCAAAAATCGAATAAAAAAAAATCCGTTCGGTGCACTTTTGCCACTTAGCGTTGACCGATTTGCATGAAATTTTATATATAGGCCTCATATGAGGACTAATTGTGCCCCGAAGCCTTTGGGTGCAATCGAAGGCACAGACGGCGGTTTTTGCTGTTTTTTTAGCGGTTTTCAGTATTGCTGTCTAAAAAGAGAATGGTAATAGAGAATGAAAAAAAATAGCTAGAGAATGAAAATTGGTATGTATGTCAAATTTATGGTCTAATTACGCCCCAGAGTATTTTTTATTGGGGGGGGGGTATTTTTTTTAACCAATAAAATAATAAACTCATGTGTCACATTGGCAGAGTTTTTTTTCTTGCAATAGCTATGTTGATTACGCACGATTTCAACCTTGGATCTTGGAGTTTTCTGGTTTTGATTGATTGTTCATTTTCTGTAAAACCGCGGCGTTATTGATTTTCTGGGTTCACGATATCTCATAATTCTCTTATACAGCCGGAGTTCGCCGGATTAAATTTGACTACTGTTTGCTTAAATCAGGGTCCAGAGCTTCACCCTGAGATCTTATTTAATATTTCAGCTTTTTAAGGAAGTAGTGTGGTGGTGGAGCTAGGTCAGTGCAGACTTTGGCTGAAGCTACCTGCTGAGCAGAAGTTTCTATCCCGATGGGATGTGATAGGTCATTGTGTCAACCCGAGCGAGGGTTTGGGCGGGGCGACGTAAGCCCCCAGTGGACCAGATGATGATGATTAGATGTTGCAGTCTTAAGGACCCTGAAATATGGGACCAGGTACGGTGCAACACCGCTGTAATATCCACACGCTTCAGTGTAACTGATGGTTTAATTCTTATTTTAGTATCCGCGTTTCAGTTACTCGTATGTCTTCATATCTTCAACACTAACCTTGTTGAGTTGAAAATCTTTGTGGCAAGAGCCACCCCTATTAAATTATCATAATTCGTTCAAAAAGAGGCATTAGAGAAAACAGACAATTACTGTGTCTGTTAGGTGTATTATAGAACGTATATCTTTAAGCTTACTAATAATAACTTCATTAGAAGCCGTTAAAATTTGAATTATGACTAATTTTTATTTTCTAGTCATATGAAAAGAAGATAGCTTTTAAAGTTGGGATTATTAAATAATAATAATAATGTTATCTTCTACCGGACAGCTTTAGAGAGAAGTTTTATTGAAAGCAACTATCGGTGAGCAGTTCAGTGGAAAGGATTTAACTATCTTTTATTACATAGCTTATCTTTTATTATTATTATTTTTCAAATTATATCTATTATTTCTTTGGACTTCTGGAATTACGTTTGGTTTTAAGAGGAGTAATGTGATTATGACAGTTTATAAGGATGATGTCAAGTGGGGGTGACAATTTAGGTGTTGTTTTATTACAATTATTACATGCTGGATAGAGTGACCAATTAGATTTTTTAAGTAGATACGCTGAGTTGTACAGAGGTAGTTAAAACAAACTCTCCGTTGCCGATTTGATAAGACTCATAAGCATTGACTCTTGATTCGGAGGTTAGATTTTCTGGTTTTGGAAAGATATGTCTATAAAAGTGTCCCTTTTCTTAAAAAAAATATACCCCCGCTTTCATATTCCGGAAATGAGAAATCACTCCGAATCCAAAACCTCGGCCACCGAGATCGGCTAAAAGTGTCATGAATGAACCTTTGGAATCATCTCGATAAAAAAAGAATTACCCTCTCCCCCCTCAAAATTTGATATTATACGGTCCAAGGTACGTAGAATCCAAAAATCGAATAAAAAAATCCGTTCGTCCGCGGATGATGATAGGCACTTTTGCCACTTAGCGTTGACCGTTTTGGATGAAATTTGGTACATACTCGTAGGTCTCATCTTGTGCAATCGAATACACCCTCGGCGATTTTTGCCGCTTTTTAGCGGTTTTCTGTCCAAAAGGAGAATGCTGGTAAGAGCTAGAGATTTTGTCATTTTTGGGGTCCCAGAAATCCTCGAAACTTTTGGGTTCAATCAAATATACCGCTGGCGGTTTTTAATGCTCTAAAGCGGTTTTCATTAATCCTGTCTAAAAAGAGAATGGTAAGAGCCAGAGACTTCAAATTTATAGTAGGTATGTCATATTTAGGGTCTAATTACGGCCCAGATTTGGAATCGTCACGAGAACTCCCCTCAATTTTTTGCCCCCCCCCAAAAAAAATTGGGGGGGCCAAAAAAAGGTTTATTATTTTTTGCCCGAAAAATAATAAACCCATGTGTCACATTGACAGAGTTTTTTTTTTATGAAGGATGAAGAAAACAAACTCAGACGAATATCCAAATAATATATAATATCTAGTTGCTATGCAGAGCAGAGAAGATATTTTTTTTCTATGCTTATAAAGTGCAAAGTCCAGTTGATATACTGACTGACAGATGTAAACAAGGTATCCTTCTTGCAATGAAGGTACTTAATAAGAATGAAAGAAAAGGATTCAAAATTCATAAGAAATCGATTTATTGGTCAAAAAACGATACTTTTTAGTTTTTTTTAGTAAATAACAAAATATCCTAAACTGCACATTTCAAGGGCATAAGTAGTATTTTGCTTCGGGGCGATAACAAAGTAGTAGCTAGTTCAATTCATAAATAAATATGATGTAAACAACAGCAACAAAAATAACAAGGGCAACAATAACAATATACGACGTAGGCTCTGGCGTGGATTTACGGTAGTCCGCCGCAGAACCAAAAGCGAGCGTATATATACCTGAGCCTCAGCGTATATTGCAAGTTGAGCGTTCAGCACTCAACTTGCAGATGGAGTAGGGAGTACATCTATATAAAATTTCTTTCTCTCTTTCAATATTCATACTAGACAATTTTTTTTTTCATTATTATTATTTTTATTTTATTTTTTGGTGGGGGGCCCGCAGACCCCTCACTTGTATATGACTTGACGCAGCTTCATTCAAATAACTTAAACGAAAAGAGATATTAAAAAATGCCGCCCCCCATCCAACGGGATCTAAAGGAGAAAATCGAATCCTCTGATCTTGTTTCCTGTTAAAGCTTTGCAATAGTTGATTTTCCGACAGAATTTTGGAAAGGAAAAACAAAGAAAACTGTTATGCATAAAATTTTCGTTTGGGCTGAACGTCTCTTCTACATCTATTGGTCATTCGAGACGGGGGTTTTACACTTCTTGCGCTGGAAACTTACAAACCTGCTAGCCACATTGACTCCAACCAGCCTGGGTTGGGTCGATAACTGTCAACATCACGAGGCGCGAACCCACGTGGTCACCCACCAAGCAAAACCCCGCTGGTTATTGCTAAACTTCAGTGATCTAACAGGAAATGTTTACTCAACGTGCCATTGTCGCTGGTTAGAATTAACTCTATAGAAGCACGGAAAAGGACACGCACGAAGTTGCCGTAACAGCTAATAATATAGATACCTCTAATATGAAAATGAAACAGCGGCTGGAGGAATCAATAACAAAAGGTAGAGTTGAAATAGAGAAGAATTAAGGGGAAGATGCACAGATTACTGGTGAGGAACATAATCACACAAATGAGATCTTGACAAAAATAATAAATTTTAATTTCCAGATACAATAATACATATAAAAATCATGGATCTTAATAAAATAGATAATGAAACTTTACAAAACTTTCTAAATGAAAAGCTCAAAGACTTTCTCATTGAAAAAAGGATAAAAACTCATTATCGAAAAAAACAAAAAAAGTTTTTGAAAAGGCATCATCCCATACAAAATACCCTAACACATATCAAGGGTAAATATAAACATTGTTCTACATGATGAGAAGGGGGAAAATCCCTTGGGTCTCATTGCTTCTATACCAGCTGCCTTGTTTTTGTTTCGTCCTCTTTTTTTCTGGTTTGGGATCCCTATTCATTTTTACCCCCTTAAGGGACTCTCTCTTGAAAAAAGATTCATTTTTGATGTAATCTTGGTGTGCAAATGTTATTATTACAATTATTATCTCTAATCCAAATTATTTCCAGTTTTCACCCCTATGGTAATATTTATTATTTCTTCGTTTTGATCATTGTGGTGTGTGATGGACTCTTTCCATTTTCTTTAATTATCAGATATAAATCTTTGTTTTTCTTCTTTTTCCACTATTGTTTAATTAATGAACTTAACCCTTTTATTAATAATAGTTAATTTTGAGTTATTTTCTGTTCGACATCAAGATGGTTTTAATAATTCTTGTATGATATTGAAAATGAGCTGGTCAATCTAATCTAATCTGAAAATTGCGCCATGAGGCTGAACAAGTGAAAACTTATTTAATATCTAATAAACACATGGTGTCTTCTGTGCCAACGAATTTACCTTGGGTTCTGATAAAAATATGAAATTTGAACCTAAAAAATGAATTTTTTTAGTAAGGTATTAGATCCTATTGAGCTGGAATGTAATTAAATGTGGATATCTTTTGAAGAGATACTGTGACTACCATTTCCATTGATCTAATGGATGTTACATTAGGACCTCATAATAACTCTCTAATATCTAGACAAATGAATTTCAAAGTACTTATATAATTAACGTTGATTTTGAGCTCAAATTTTCTATTGGAAGTCCTTAACGGAGGGACTTAAAATAGAACATAAGAAAAAAAGTTACACCTAGGAGGAATCTGAAGAAGTAGCTGGATTGGGTCCTTTATAATAGAATGGTTCTTGGCTACGAAGGTACGAAATATAAGAGGAAATATAAAACTAGTTTTGCTAGCGCAGGTATTTCTCAAAGATCAAATTCGTCATTGTGTGTGTTAAGGAGAATCCACAACACACAGCACAATATTTTTATCATATTTTAAATCTTATCATTTTTTTCGACTTTACACAAAAAATCTCCCCAAAAAGTTCACAATATATTTGAAAGTTTTCTGTGCCCTCCAAAAGTTGAAAGAGAGAATCTAATAAATTTTCAAAATGTACAGTAAACTTTTTTTCTTCTTCGTCCACACAAAAGTGTTTGAAATGTTTCCAGATAATACCATTTTATAACAATATTGCCAAAGGTGGGAGTTGGAATGGAACAAGAGAAAACTCTTGGAGATCATCAAAAATATCTTTCTCTCCCTTTTGTCTCTTTTTCTAAAAAAAAATTCAGAGTCGTATTCAATTTTTAGGCGTTTCTAGGTTTTCTGTTTTATATAATGTATCTTTAAATTACGAGTAAGTATGTACTTAACATTCCAAAGCGGTTTATTAAAAACAAATTTGAATGTTTGCGAATAGGCTCTTGAATGAGTTTTGAATGGAAAATTAAATTTAAATTCTCTGAGGTTACATATAATACAAAATGTAATGAAAGCTCTTGAACTGATGACGATCAATCACATTTGTGCTGATCTTGAAAACAGTTCACTGTCAATGTTCCAAGTCATGTCTTTCAATGGTTTTATTTCTAAAGGGGGTTGTATCTGTATATCAGCTGCATCTCTTATATATTTGGGTTCTTGGGGAGATCATCAAAAAATTTCTTCCACTCTTTTGACTTTTTATATTAATTTTCATCTTTTCCTCTGAGAAATGATAACATTTGAAGTCATCTCCTCACTGTCGAAAAGTTCAATGCGGATGATTCCGANAGTGAGCTCTTCTGTATCTGCTATGTGATCCTTCTGCTGCTTATGAGGTAGGACAAGCCAGGCTAGCTCCCGGCCTATCTGAGAAATGATAACATTTGAAGTCAGCTCCTCACTGTCGAAAAGTTCAATGCGGATGATTCCGAAAAACCACCCAATATGTATTGCTTATTAACTGGATCAGGGGCATTCTTTTGCCCCAGGAATGATTTTTTGGTCTGGTGGACCAAAAAATGGAAGAACTTTATCATGGACAATTATTTGTAGTCAATAGTATGCGGAAGGCAAACAAATGAGAAGATACTGTATTAAAGACCTCTTATGGGTATCTCTAGCGCAATTATTATGTCATTCATTAAAATTGCCATCATGATTAGTATAATTCGGAATGATATAATAAGATTCCACATCAATGATAACAGTACTGGGAAGTCCATTTGTTTTGGTTCCGATTTTGGGGAATTAAATCTTTTTTAAAGAGTTTTGTGATTGCAAGGAATTTAAGTACTTTATTTGTTTCCTTAGGGGAGTCTCCCAATATTGTTTATAACAGTACTGGGAAGTCCATTTGTTTTGGTTCCGATTTTGGTGTTTACAGAACTTGATTTAAAGATTGTTTTCCTTTGGTTGGTGAAATTTGGACAATCTACCAGTACTTGGGGAACAGACAGAGGGCACCACAAGGGAAAGGATGAGGGACCAAATTTAAAATTAGGTGGATATGCGTTAAATTTGTGTGGCCAATTTAGAGGGGTTCAATTTTGTTCTTTATTTAAGAAATACAAAGCGTTTTTGTGTTTTCTTCTTTATTATGAAAAAAATCATTCGCCATTTTGGTCTAAGCTCCCAAAGCTCAGCCAAGCAGTGAAATCATTGAAGAAATTCCAAAGAGAGCTCTCAATCCCCTACATAAAATTTGTTTACACTTTTTAAGCCCACAAAAATAAAGTTAACAATAAAATGAGAATTTTCTCCCATTTTCTCCACTTCTGTATTTTTTTTTTTTTTTTCTTGTTCTGAGGTTGAGGGCGGGATTTTATAACAAGGGATTATCACCCTATTTTTTATACTACCACAGGAATCCCTTTAAATGGAAATTAACTTATGATTTAGATTTTATTTAGAGGGACAAAAAATAGCATTAATATTTTCTTCCCCATTACATTTGTTGTTCAGTAAAGTTGTTTCCAAATTGTTTCCTTGTTTGTAAATACAAGTGCAACAAGGTTGGTTGTTTCTTTCATTATTTGTTGTTTATGTTGTTGCTGATATTATTGTTCTGATTTCTTTTAAGAGCTCGTATCTTTTAATTTATTTTTAAAAGACGTCTCCGTGGAAGAGTGCGCATCACACTCGGCTTGCACCAAGGAGGTTCCGAGTTCGATTCCTGGACGGGTCGAAAATTGATAAAGGTTTTTTCAAATTTTCTACTTGGTCTGGTTGTGATTGGGGGTCAGCCTCCTGAGAACAATTGAGTATCTATGGTAATAGCGACAAGTGGTAGCATTATTAGGAAATTGTTAAAGTTTAGCTTATTAGTCTTAGTGATATTGTAGTGATTGTTGAGAATACCTTGCAATGCTATGATGCCCACTAAAATTGTGACATAATAACACAAAGAAATATACATTTACATTTACAATTTATTTTTAAATATTATATTTTTGTTTGTCAGATTTTAATTTAGGATTACACGCCTTGGGTAGTGAGTAGATATGTGCTCATATTAAAATTTGTTTGACAAAGTATAGCAAAAAGTCTAATCATCTGAAATGTATGTGACTAATATTTTCTCTCTGTCTTTGCCCAAATACATGTTCTTCATAATGGTCCCAACAATGAAGCATACTACAAACTTTTACAGTCCGACTTTTGCATGCCCCTTAAGTCAGCCGATTAAAATATGTAGTGTGCTCCAGTGACTCCGAGATCCCGTCATCTTCCTGTTGCAGCTCCACTAAAATTGAAAACAAAAACATGAGATTGGTTGTGACTCCATCAATATTGATTGATAATTTTGTTATTGAGTTCATAAAAGTGAGTCTGCGAGACTTGTTATTGTCTGTATTATTTACTGTATTATCAGAGGCATGGCCATTTGTGACAGTACAAATGAAGAAAAACATGCACTATTTTTTAGTGTTTGTATGATCAATAATATGGAATTAATCAATTTATCGACAAAACACTATGCTATTGTATATCTTTCTCTGTTATTCTCAATTTTTATAGAAAGGAAGTTTTAGTACAGTTTTTTCAATTTGCGTGTACAAGAAAAGCCTCATTTCGTTAAACAAAATAAAATTATGGAGGAATCAATGTGAAATATTATCCTGATTGCAATTTTCAAAACAATTTTTAATTTCATTTTTCCCCTGTTTTGTACAAAAAGTAAATATAAATTACATTATTTTTATTTTATGACTTTACTTTAAATTTATATGAGTTTGGTTTTGGTTATTAATTATTCATTTATTTATTTTAATACCTCATTCAGTGTTATTCATTCCATTTATTTGTAAATTTTTATTACTATTAATTTTGTCGGATTTTCAAATTAATTTTCATGTTTTTCATATACCTCTACAATCTATTTGATTACTTTGTTTTGTTGAATATTTTAATTTTTGGAATATTGTATGTTATTCAATTGCCATTCATCCAATGGAGGATGGAGATGAATTTTTTGTCTTTGTGCGCGATTTTTTTTCTATTCACAAAAAATGAACAAGACGACTGGCTAAGTGCTCCTTGTTCATATTTTTATTTCTTGTGTTTTGAAACTAGCGTTTGATTGATATTTGGTTATGTTGTTGTTCTTGTTATTGGTAATAGTGTTATTATTGGTGTTGTTATTATTTTTGTCCTTAATTTTGTTGTTGGTGGTCACAGCGATTCCACCAAAAAATCATGTCACCCCATCTCCTCTGGAAATCTAGAGCTACTGAAATTTTTGCTGCTACATCAAGATCTTTCCACAGGCCGACATGTATAAGCGATTTATGATGGTTATACGGGCTCCTCAGCATAAATCACTGGACTCTCTTTTTCTAGGTGTGGGTACAGTGGTATATGTACCTACCCAGGTATATCTCTGTTCTGTGTATTTTTAGTACATTGCATTTTTAATTTCTTTTCTTTAGTCTCACTTAAAAATAAAAAAAATGGGTGCGTGTACTTATGTACCAGCGTGAGAAGTCATACTTCTTTTTAAAAATAAATTTATTAATATTTCAAAAAAAACATATTACCTCGCCCGGGAGTGAACTCAGAACCTACCATCTATGAAACAGGGGCCTTGCCACTGAGTCACCCTGTTCTATGGATATAGAATGAGAAAATACAATATTTAATTTTTTCATAACTAACTCCATCTTCATCATTTTTTCATAACTAACTTCATCTGTGTTAATTTTGTGTTACACTGATGCGGTGATAATTTTTTGTGTCAGTTTCGTAGGGTGCCTCTCTCTGTGTTTCCCCTCAATGATTTAAGTTTTGTGTTATAAGTCTCCCAAAGCTGAATATTTTGACTCCTATCCAAAAAATCAATATAAAATAATATACTTAGGTACGTGTGTGACTGCGTAATTGATGTGCTCACCAAGGAAGGAGAAAAAAAACACCTACCGGAACAAAGTAGAAGTTAATGTATTAAACAGATGTCAAGTAAGGTAGAATAGTGTAAAAGATATATTTAAGCAACCAGCAACACCCTCTCGTATAAATGATTATTATAGGAAGATCAAAAAGTTAGACAACCTGATCTCAAAAAGATGAAAAGCTGATATGAGGTTTTCCAAAAAAGCTTATTTTCTTTGGAGGTTTTCATCTATTGGACAGCACCAGCATTGATTATTTGTGATCTAATCATAAATGATATAGCAGCAGCTAGGGATGGGATTTTCGACTCACTTAGGTGAGTCGAATCAACTAGACTCATTAAGTCGACTCTCGACCCGGGTCGAGTGTCAATTTTAAAAAGTCAGAAAGACATAATAAAAGCTATTGACAAGTGGCATCTACCAAAATTTGCAGATTTTATGATAACCAATAATATACCTGTATTGGCCTGCAGCTTTCGGTTGAACTCCAATCAATCGTTAACGTTTTTTTTTTTTTTTTTTTTTTTTTTTTTTTTTTTTTTTTNTTTTTTTTTTTTTTTTTTTTTTTTTTTTTTTTTTTTTTTCGTTTTTATTGTTTTTGGCCGATTTGAGCTGGTTTTCACAAATGCTGCCAAAAAGTAAAACAGGATTGAATTTTCAATTGTAAATAATTGGGCGCATCACGAATTATTAAATTAAAGTCGAATGTACTGTTGGCGGTTTTGCCTCTTTTGGCATTCTTCAATTCTGAATCACAAGATTTGTGCTCTCGGGACCTTTAAACGTGTTTTGACATTGAAAACTCATCATCGAAAATTTCAGCCCATTGCAATACTGTCTTCTTTATTTATAGATAAGGAAAGTCGTGTGATGTTTACACCAGCTTTTTTTGTTTTATTAATGATTAGCCAGCGTCTAAGTCACGCTCAATACACCAATTCCCGTTAGATCAATGAAGCCAAGCAACGTCCAGCGAGGTTATACCATATGAGTGTCCGTTGTGGGTTCGCGCCTCGTGATGCTGGCTATCTTTCCGATCCAACCCAGGCTTGGTGAGGTCAATGTGGGTAGATGGTTTGGAAGTTTCCAGCGCATGGAGGGTTAATCCCTGCGATCAAGAGAGAAGTTAAGCAAAAAAAAAAGTCCGCAAAATAGGTCAGTATAGCCCTTGAGCTCTTCGTCCATTTTTTATTTTCCTTATCCTATAAAAAGGCAAGTATTGTAATAGGCTGAAATTTTCGAAGTCGAGTTTTCAATGACAAAACACGTTTTTAGGTCCCCAGAGTCCAAATCTCGCGTTTCAGCCATTGGTCTGTGTGTGTCTGTCAGTCTGTCCGTCTGAATGTATATCAGTTTTATGCCATGAACGGCAAAATAAGCTTTTGGTGGAAATCGAATATGCCTTTGGTGGTTTAATGCCGCTTTTTAGCGGTTTTTGCATATCCCGCTAAAATGAGAACGGAAAGAACTTGAAATATGGTACTTATTCATATCAATATCATACAAGAAATTGAAGAATACAATTAGGTTGAAGTGTAATACATTGTTGGCCGCTAATTAGCGGTGGAAGGCCGTTTTTTTAGTGGTTTCGCCTAAAACCAGAATGGAAAGAACTAGAAATTGAAATTTGGTGCCAATTCATATGAATTTCATATAAGAAATTGAAAAATACAACTCAGGTTGATAAATGTATTTCCGTTCTGGGGACTTCAAAACGTATTTTGGTATTGAAAACATCGAAAATTTCAGATCAATACAATCCTTTCTTCTTCTTTTTATAGATAAGAAAAGTCATGTGCTATTCACACCAGATTTTTTTGTACTATTGTCAGGCTAGGAATGCAACATCTTTACCAGGACATCTTTCCTGTTTTCAAAATATAATGTAGGTTTCCTTTTATTAATATTAGAAGCGCGAGATTAATATGAATGCCTAGCTGTAACAGGTAAAAGCGTTATGACTTTGTATACTTACACTTTCATTATCCGTTTGAAAAGTTTAATAATATTAATGAACAGTATTAGGAACAAAAGTTGATTGTTTGATTGTTTTCTTTCATATTGAAATGATCAACCTGTATATGTGATATACACCCTGTATTGTATTTCTTTGATCTCTCCGTTTTTCTTTTTCTTACAGTGAATCAGGAAGGAGAGGNTAAAAAAATAATAATAATATTATTAAAGCGCGACCCCTTCCCTTGTATAATATTATGAAAATAATAATTACCTCATCATTATCAAGCACAATGCTTTCTCAGACTATTTCACCATGATCTCTGTAGTAAGTCTGATTGAAGGAGTAATTTTTTGCAATCTGCCGAAGGATATCTTGCAAGCTAATTAGGACCTACCAAACTGCAGTGGAAATGGGTCATACCCAAGATTGTGAGCTGTTACTTGAGGGTGACATCCTAAAGGGCCAAGTCCACCTGAGCTGATTGTGTAAAATAATACAGAAAGCAACTCTGCGAAATTATGAAATTATTATGTTACTGGCGTAATTATATTGCAGTGACTGACATGGTTATGAGGGCGCATGCCAATTATTAGCCTACAAGATTATATGTGTGATAGTAATTAAAACCTACCATTTTAAGAAACAGATAAACAACTCCAATTTAAGAAATTAATTTACTCTATTTTGCAATTCCCTTAACAAAATAAATCTATTTTTTCAATCAACTTTTTTTCTTTTTTTTTCGGATTCCCCTAAGATTTTCTACAAGTGTAAAAGGTAATCCGCAATGTACCTTTGGTTGATAATCAAATTGTCCTTTATTTAAACCAAAACAAAAGCTATCTAGAAGCTACTCGCTTTTCCACACTCATACGAAATACAATTTTTGATGTCAGAGGTCATCAAATACCTACGATCATCCGGAGCCTGCCAAATTCCTAGAATATGGTTTTCCGTACCCCTTATTTGTTTATGCTTTTAGATTTTAAAGATGCCTTAACTGGCGGAATGTATCGATAAATAGCAAATTAAAAAAAAAAAATATTTTAAATGTAGGTATTACAATGGTTGCAAACATCCATACATGATTCCTACTTCCTTTTCTTTATTCTCCTGAATTTGTTCTCATTTGAGGAGGCAACATGCATTTTCCTAAGTTCAATGATTCAAACTCATATTAGAAACGTTTTGGACACTGTTGCCATCCCCAGCACCCTCCACAACATAATGTATCTCATTAATCATAATCACATTATTCTAATCATAAACATACTCCCTGCAATCTGAACAGTGTGTCCTGGCATTGTTATTGTTATTTATATTGGTACACATGTTTTCATTTAGTAATTGTTGTTTATTAGTCTAATAAACAATATTGTAAACAATAGATTTCAATTGATTTATTTTAAATATTTCATACAAATGAATTGTATATTGAATTCTATTATAATGTCTTGATTATTGTAACTTTTGATAAATTAAAGTTTAAGGCTATACAATTGACTGTTCGTTTTGTATTTACAACAGACTTTTGAAAGTCTTTTGTAAATTTAAATGAATTTTATTACATTTTCTAATACAATTATTTTGTGTTAAAACTCAAAGCTTTCAACGACAAAGTTGTTCTGAAATCTAGTTCGTCAAAAATTATAAATGTGCACATGAACAGATTACATAAAATACCGAGCAGAAAGTCCTGCTTTTACTGATTGCCGAATAGGACTTAATCAGCCAATTCCAGGAACATAATAAATGTTTATACCAAGTTTCATCAATATTGAACCAGGCGTTGGTACGGACAAAAAAAAATTAGACGTAAGGTCATTCATTGATCTAACAGTACGGGAAATAAATTTTGGGCATAAATTGCATCATTTCTGAAAATTTGAATACATTTTCAGAAATGAGTGCGTTTTAGAAATGAGTGGGAAAAAATGAGTGCGTTTTGGTTCACCAGTCGACCAAGAAAACAATAAATTGCATCATTTCTGAAAATTTGAATACCCATACGTAGAATCTATGCCTTCGAATAAAATTCGGTTCGTCCTTTGTAAGAGTTAGAATTTGACCGTCATTTACTTAGTGCCACAAATATTATCATTAGGGAATAGGGATCCTTGTTTATCTACAATCGATGACAATATCTTACACATAAAATTTTCTATAATTTTTTTTTTTTTTTTATCAAAAAATATATTTATTTTATTTCGCTCCTCATGAAGGGTTAAAAAGTTTACCTAACATATTGGATCTTTTGTGAAAAGTGTTCAAGTGGATCCTTTTGTTTTGTTTTTTAATTCTCCAAAAATAATTAGTTATGGTCACATTAGCAATTTCGTATGGTCTTTTCACGCTTTACAGGAATTGCTGAAACTAAAATATGAATGTAAAGTATCAGATGTTTACTCGAAAACAGCAGCGTAACGAATGTTGAGATCATATTGTTGACAGGAGTGTCATCATTCAATGTTAAAGGTTAAGTTTGTTGCTGCAACCAATGGAGTCGTTCCTACGATGCTGATTCTACACATTAGGTTGTTTTCGAATTTCGAACGCTTACCATCACAGTTTCATACAAGGGACATACTTATCGATACACATATATATTAGACTCATTTCTACATTTTTTTTTTCAAAATTTGAACAGCCTCAGTAGCTCTGTTAATAGAAGAAGTAGATTTGTCCAGAAGGCTGTTTATTCAAATTCAAGCATGAACATAAGATTTAACAAAAACACGAGAAACTATATTATAAAAAACATTAGTTGAACATTACTAAGTTCTCTTTTCAAATCTGTGAATCTAGAAATGGCAGAACAGATTACCTCAAGAGGAATATTGCTACAGTAACAGCAACCAATGGTATATCGATGCGTGCATTAAGTTGGTTCTATGAGCGCTTCTAAATTCATACCTTATTTTTTTAAAAAAAATCCCCTGGAACAAGCGCTTGTCATGAAAATTTGAATACAAAAGGTTTAATGTAATAATGTCTCTGGGCATACTTTCATAACTTACAAATAAAGAAGTAACCTAAAAGCAAAACGGCACTCTTTGTGCAGAGTTCCACAAAAAAATGCTTTATTTATTGTTATAGATATAATTAATGTAAGTACGTATCCTTGGAGTTCCTTTCGTTGTTTATTCTTTGAAAGTGAGCCTTCTTATTATTGAGAGGTGTATGTTTTTCCTGTGAACACTGAATCCTAATGATTCAAACCATTAATTATGGCTCTAGGTAAGCTGCTTTAATAGTGAGTCCACTCTTTGAAATTTACCCTTTTCACTAAACAGTAGTATATGTACCATAACAGTTTCCAATATCAATTGAAATAGAAAATTCTCTGACATTCAATGAATGATTCTGTTTCCTTCTCATGTACAAAATATTCCATTTCATTTTAGCCATTCTAACCTATCTGAGAGAGACATCATTCTCCATTTTTCTTTTTTCGACCCTCTTCATCTTATTCTACATTAAGCTCAATTTCTTCTTGAATTTCTTTGACCCCCTGAAGCTCTTTCAGTATTTTATGGTGACTTTTATATTCTTCTATTATTTTCTCTTTCTCCTAACTCAAATTTATATTCTTTTAAGACTTTTCTTTTCTTTGTATGTGAACAATCTTTCTTTCTTCTCCCTTTGGTTTATTATAAGTTCCCCTTCTTCTTCATCATCTACTCTCACATATTTTTTTTTGTACTGGTGGAACATAATAGTTAAGCCCATTTTCAACTGGATTTTTTTTTTTTTTTTTCGTCTCTTTTTTGAGGTATTTTCTTTTCTTTGCTTGTGATTTATGTAATTTAGTGTTTTGTTCTTTTTGACAAATTATCTAATCTATTTCTCTAACACTATTGGAACTGAAACTTGAAATGAACAAATTTCTTGACCCCAGGTTTCTTTATGTTATTCAATGTGCTTGAATATTTTGTTTGCTTCTCATCACTTTTTATTTTCTTCAAAAATGATCAAAAATGTTTTGCAAAAGTTGTTGTTCTTGTAGCGTTTTTCTCTTTAATTAAGTCAACTGTTCTCCAATTTTCTAGATTCTGATTGGGAAAAATAGTAAAAAAAAATGATCAAAAATGTTTTGCAAATCGCATGATCATGAGCTGGCTGACGCGTACTTCTTCATTCAACTCGGTGAGTACGCGGTAAACAATGGGGTCATATCGATCAAACTTTTTGGCCCTGCACCTTAGTCTATGACCATGAGAGAAAAAGGTAGCCAATATAATATTTTAAGTTATTCAAGCAAACCAGTGCCATACATAACATAGGTAGTACCTAAATACAAAACACACTTAAAACATTCATATTGATAAACAAAATAATATTACTGCAATTCTACTTCACTTATAAACAAACACTACAACTTCCAACATTTTACAAAAACATTCCAGAAAGTTTTAGAGTCAAAATTAGGCAGTAAGTACCGACCTAACCCATTACAATAATAACACAGAAATAAAATTAAAAAAATACATTTTTTTTAGAATTGTAACCGAAGTCCTTCAAAGAAGAAAAGCAGAAGTTCAAATTCGAAAGAATAAAAGCAAAATTAAGAATCAGTTCAAAAGTAGGAAGAGAAAGTAGTATATCATTAAACGTTGATAAGCAGCAAATAAAGATCATTGAAAAAAAAAAAATTGATTAGAAAGGAAAAGGGGAAATAGAATATATATAAACAGAAAAAGAAGAAGTAGAATATAAACAGAGAATCCTCAAAAAAGACGAAGCAATAAAGAAAAAGTACTTTGATTAGAAGATAGGAGACATTAATAAAGAGTCGCAAAAGCAAAAAAATAAGAAGAAACTAATTGAAAGAATAAAAGTAATTAATTAAAGTCACTTGCAAAAGAAAATAGTTATCATGTTTGACATTTGGAATGGCTTGGTGCAATTGGGTACAGTGATTCTGTTTTTAACTGCAATAGGATTGAAAACATTGCAAATAATCAACAAAATGTTTAACACGGTTGAACAGAAAACATCTGAAGATATGTTTTTATATGCAACTCCATTAAGAGCAAATAATACAAAACGAATAATGGAATTGAGAAGATCTCTAAGAGGACAGAATCACAAATGTAGTGTTTGTCAATTTAATGACTATTAATATTTTATGATGTATTATATAATTAATGACTCTTTACAAATTATGATTATTGCGCTGGAAAATGGAAGATTTAATTCTTAATTTCTGACCCTCAAACTAAATCTATACATTCAAAAGTTTAAGCCCAGTCTGCCCAGTTGGTATTCTGAATGACTGACTGACTCATAATCAACGAATCCAACGATGGCTATAACTACAGAATTGAAATTTTAAACAAAGTTTCTTTTCGCATGAAAATACGTAAATGATAATTTTACTGGAAGCGATTTATTGGCAAAAGACTATTTTGAGCGGTACAATCACAAAGCCAAAACATTTTAGATACCTATAAAAAAAGAGCCCTCAAAACCATAATTTGGTTGTGGTTTTCACAGGGAATACAAATATAAAATCCATTCTATCCCCGTTCGTATTCCAGTTATGCCAGAATTTCCGATGGAAACAGACTATTTTGTCCACAACTAATTTTACAGCCAGGTGATGGAGCAAGGTCAGTTTATGTAGAAGCATGAACTATATTACAGTTACAATATTATACTTCTCATTTTTTTTTTTTTTTTTTTTTTTTTTTTTTTTTTTTTTTTTTTTTTTTTTTTNTTTTTTTAATCTTCATAGATAAATAATTAAAATAAAATAAATTAAATACACATGGCTTGTCGAAAATGAAGAAGATGAAGTCCTACTATAGAAGAATCACAACTTGGTTGATAATGTTGGTTCAGTTGCACCCATCCGAGCAATAATTATATCCGATGGAGCGAAGTTACTCCTGTCTTCCTACGAGTGAAGCGAACACTCCAGCTGCCGAGAATAAATACTTATAAAAAAAGTTTTGATTGATTGTAGAATGCGCTTGTAAAGATGACAGTAATTCTTTCAATACAAATTAATTTGAGTAAAAAAATGTTTATAATAAATATTACGGTCAAACAGACCTACTGGGGAGATGTGTCATAAAATTACATTTTCATCAAATAGTCCAAAACATGACGGTATCTTTTTTGTAAAAAGAGAACTGGTCACCTATTCTTTAATTTCGTAATTGTGTGTAAAAAAATAGGGCGAAACAGTGCTGCAAAAATAAATCTAATCCATCATACCTCATAATGCAGTCAATTTTTCCATATTTTTTTTTTGTGTTCAATCTAGGACATTTTTTTTATATAAAAAAAGTTGCAGGAAAAAATTGATTAAGTGGTGATTTTTCCATACATTTTAATTAAAATTGATATTATGTATTAAAAAATATACATAAAAACACATATGATAAAAAAAAAGTATTTTGTTTTTATGAGTTGGGAAAAAAATATACAAGTTCATCCTTTCGTACATGAAAGCAGTAATGGCAATGATGTAATAGTTTGGCTTTTAGGAGAAGAAAAAAAGAATAAAGGACATAGGATCAACACAATGCTCTATAAAGAATGAGGAGCTCATGACAAATATTAGCATCCAGAGAACAATAACTTAGAGTTGGGTGCCATCGGAAACGACGAGGACAATGTTGATTGCGTGAGGAATCATGACATGCGGGACAACGAAGATCATTTAGATACAGGCGGAGAACTTTAAATGAGTATACCTACTCGTAACATTGTTTTCTGTTTTCACTGATTTCTGAGATGGACCCACTTCATTCATGTGATTCGACGTCGTCAGATTATTTCCACTGGGGATATGTAAAGTTGCAGCAAGTTCACCCCGATTCTTCTTTTTTACCTTCACCTTTTCAGAATTCTATTTGGGGTCGACGTTGCCTTTTTTTCAGTGCATACTCTCTCTACCTGTATTCTAACCCGACACGCTAACCCTCGCTCTCTTCTCACAATATCAATGCGTAGTATTAACTGTTATATTTGCTGATGACTTACCAAAGGTTTGTAGCATTTTTTAAACACGGCCTTATTACTGACACTTATTGAAGCTCGCCTACTCTCCACTGTGGTTATGTTAAAGTGGCACATCATTAAGAATCCTAATAATAATGATTGCTACAAATCTTCCATAATGTTGACCCCAAACGGGAAAGCACCTCATTTTTTTTAAATGAAAACATACTCATATAGATTTAATTAAAATTGATAACAAATTTTTTCTCTCTCTTTTTATTCGATTTTTCAGTAAAAATATGAAAAAGTACAACACAAGCTTCTATTAATGCAATTTGCTCGTTTGTCTTCATCAATTGAGAACAATTTTTTTCTCTCTCTTTTTATTCGATTTTTCAGTAAAAATATGAAAAAGTACAACACAAGCTTCTGTTAATGCAATTTGCTCGTTTGTCTTCATCAATTGAGAACAAATTTTTTCTCTCTCTTTTTATTCGATTTTTCAGTAAAAATATGAAAAAGTACAACACAAGCTTCTATTAATGCAATTTGCTCGTGTGTCGCCATTAATTGATAACAAATTTTTTCTCTCTCTTTTTATTCGATTTTTCAGTAAAAATATGAAAAAGTACAACACAAGCTTCTATTAATGCAATTTGCTCGTTTCTCTTCATCGATTGAGAGCAAAGATCTAATTTGCAATTTTTTTTGGACGAACTAAAGGAGATAACGAAAAATGGCCGGAACTCCCCAAAATAGTGTGTAAGAACCCCGTTAATAATGTAAAATTGAAATTTTCCGATTGCCATTCGATTTATGGCCGGTTTTGGTTTTACCGAAAAATCAGAAGTGAGAGGCACCACTTCGGGGTTAGCGAGAAAACTAAAATTTAACGCGTAGGTGTTCCACACTAAAAAAAATAATATCTTTGAGTAAAATACTGAATTTTCTAAATAGGAATCATGCTCACTCGGGGGGTCGGTGTTAGATAATTTTTGATCGCCTTGACCTTTTTGTACTTCTAACTCTATTGGTGTTTTTTTGGACTTAGAAAATCCACATTGACAGTTTTTTCAAGTTGTCGTCCTGTAAAAAAAAAATGGGGAATTGAAGATATAGTATATGTCTGCCTTATTATAGGTAGGGAATTGTTCAATGAATAATTTTCAAAGAAAAATGAATTTTTCTCGAAAAAAAAATCACATTTTTTTATTATAGTTTTTCCATTGTAGGTAATGAATTTTTGAAAAACTATTTTTAATTTAATCTTAATTTAATAACTTAAAAAAAAAAAAAAAAAAAAAAAAAAAAAAANAAAAAAAAAAAAAAAAAAAAAAAAAAAAACACATAATTTAATCATTTCACAAAAGAGGCATATTTTTTTTTAGCCCAGAACAATTGTTGGACTAAAATGATCCTGTTTGGTGCACAGATGATGTTTAGTTACAAAAGGTATTTTTTAGCACCTGTACATCGTCCATCAGCCTTTTACAAAACATATACTGAGCTAGTCTTTTATGCCACTATGACCACTGAACTTATAGGACCATTTAGTATATTTTTATTTGTCTCTGAAAAAACTTAAAGTTCATGATCTGATTCCTCTATTAAAACGTCTGAATGATTTAACAACTAACCCTATTTCCATTCTATCCAATAATTGGCATGTAAATTATTCAAAAGCTTCTATAATAGCTGTACAATATGATTTTGCCTCTAGTATAAAGTTCCGTTTGAAATTATTACCAACCAGTACGCAGACTGTTAAACTGTGAACTGTGACACACAAGATATAATAATTAACATGTTTAGAACATATGGTTTATGTAGAAGAGGGCGTGGCTAGACAATATCATAATATAATATATTTATTATTAGATTTTAGCTAACAGATAAAAGTCTAAAGTCGCAATTTTTTATCTTGGACTTACACATTGTAATCATAATTTCACACAAATTAGAAGCATATAGTGTGGGTGATAGTAATCCAATAGCTCTTCCAGCTTTTGATCAATTTAACCAGAAATGGGTCGAAAGTATCTACTTCTCGGAACAAAAATATAGACTTATTAGCAATTTTTTTTTTCTGCCCTATTTAGTTACCTAACTGTCTAAAATTAATTTGGACACTTAAAATATAAGTTAGAGATAATTGTAGCCAGCGTCTATGCAATTGTAACCAGCGTCTATGTTAAGCAATGTCCAGCAAGGTTTTTCTGTGTGGGTGTCCACGTAGGTTCGCGCCTTCGTGATGCTGGCTATTTTTCCGACCCAAACCAGGCTTGGGTGAGGTCAATGTGAGTAGCTCGTTTGCAAGTTTCCAGCGAATGGAGGGTAAAACCCCCGTCTTGAATGACCAATATATGTTAAAGAGACGTAAAGCCAAATTAAAAAAAAAAGGAAAAAAGAGATAACTGTGAACGTTAGAGAACTCCACTTTTGACCCCGGTATAGATCCCAAAATGCAGTTGTATATATGTGCATGTATGTTTGTTACGCGATACAAGCCACAATTTTCATCCGAAATTTTAAAATTAGATGAAGATATTTTTTTCTATAAATGACTACAACAATAACGTGAACACCTGATCATCTTTATATATATATATATATATATTTACTTAAGTGTAACTCTTCCAAAAAAATTCCGCCTCTGAAAGTAGTGATATCTATTATTGGGGCCAAGTTTATTGTTGCTGCTGTATATCCCGCACTTAAATTTATTACTGCACGTTCTTCTGTCTCAATTCTCTTAAAGTACTACCTTTTTACAAACTGGCCAAGTGTAAAGTCGGTATTACTTTCAGATAATTGAGACAGAAGAACGTGCAATAATAAATTTAAGTGCGGGATATACAGCAGCAACAATAAACTTAGCCTTTTTTCAATGATAATTTTTTTGTTAGATATCAATACTTTTTGTAAAGATTACTATATATAACTGATTATTTGGCCGTTTTTTCTTTATTTCTTCTTCTTCTTTTCGATTTCACAACATATCGGAAACAGGATATTTCTGTGTAAACCGGACCCAAATGTCCAATAAAATCTAACACTAAAGTATTGATAAAGTAATATGCACTACAAAGCAAATAAAAACAGCAATATTTATAGTGTACCTTCTTCCCATAAGTTAAAGCACTGAGAATTTTCGAGTTTCAATTTTGACATTTGCGGGTTTAATTTAATTTAATTCTCTGTAAGTTCATGCAAGATTTCAGAGTCTTAACAGTTGAAACTAGATTTCGTGCATTTTCTTCCCTGAAGCGGAACCGTTTTGGAGCACTGGTAGTAAAAGTGTGAATATATTTATTTTTCCATTTAATTGCATTGAAATATCTTCCTACATACAAGATTTCTGCGTCCTACCAGTTTAAACTAGTTTTCGAGCATCTTATTTCCTAAAGCGGAACCCTTTTGGAGCACCTGGAGTGAAAGTGTTCAAATATAAATTATTTCTCGCTATATTGCATGTAAATATCTAACTTTTGCTAGATTTCAGTGTTTTATCAGTTAAAACTACATTAAAATACGTTGTATTGCCTTCCCTAAAGCGACACGGTTTTGGAGCACTTATAGTTAAAAATTTCAATTTTTCGGATTTTTCCCTTTACGGGAATGTCAATTGTTAACTTCATGCAAAAAAACAGCGCTCTAGGTAAACGGAAAGTGCCTGAAACTTTTGATGATGAGTGAATCAATCAGTCAGTGAGTGAGTATCCAAAAGTGAAAATTTTGAAATTACCTATCTCCTGCCAGGGTTAACATTAACTTTTAAAGTTTATTCTGTAGTATTATACTATACTACGGAATGTATGTTTATAATTTCAATGACCTATCCCCTGTAGAACCGGATATCTGACGGTGTGAAAAACCTGGAGATTGGCCTGGCGCACTACCTTGCGCTCAGATCAACAATGCATTTTTATATTTTTACATTTCTATAAAATAAGTTTGGTCTTATTAGGAAGGAATCAATCTTGAAAATGTCCCTCCTCAGACAAGAGAATAGGTTGGATTCAAGATTGAGACCGTTTCTAACAGGGGCAAATTTTGGACATTCATTAAGAATGTGTTTTACAGAGATTCTGCAAGAACAATCCACTAGTTAAAAATAACTGTTGACCTAATATGTCGTGTAAAATTTGAAAAAAAGTGGCCATGTAAACACGTTTGAAGGTTCTCAATAATGTGATTTAGGAATTGGGCGTCTCATCTGTCGGCAAGATCCGACGTTCTGGAAAGACGTTTAAGACGCTGTGGTCATTTTAAATTTTGAGTTGGACAAAACTTCTGACTATCAATTATTCTTGCTTGCATGGGGATCCAAATTAAAAAACTCTACCAATGTTACAAAAATACGCCGCATTATGTGACACTTTTGCTACTTTATGTATGTCCCACATGGGTCTAATAAACCACAAGGAATACGCCCGCCTTCCATTCTCGACAGACAAACTACACAAAATGTTGTTTATTCATTCAAAATTCCAACTTCCAGTGGTCATTGCACTAGTCTTGCACTCGGGAGCCCTGGGTTCGATCCCCGATAATTTCGATAGGATGTTGCGGGGCCCATTCAGCCCCGTGAGGACAGTGAGTAGCTATGGAGATAAAAGTTCAAAGCGACACGGTGTCAGCATTGTAGATAAATTGGGTGATGATTGATATTGGGAAAATCCTGCAACTCTGCAGTGAGCACCAAAATTGTGAGATGATAACAAAAGAGACGGCATTTATTTTTTTATTTAATTCATTCAAATTTTACGAAAATTAAATTTATTATTTTTACCATCCAAATATTTGTAAATAGGGAGTTTTTCAAAATACAAGCTTCTAGTTACCCAAATTTTCACATAAACCCAATTTCCTATATCTTTTTGTGTTTGCAGATATCGTCAAGTTACGTCGATATTGAGTCAGTCAGTATACCAAATGAGCCTTATATAGTATAGATGCACATCAGATGTTATACCCATCTTCTTGTTTATAGAGACATTAATCGATCTGTCCAGTGATGTTATAATTATGGTGTAGGATCCCAAAAGAACACAATTTCGTTATACAAGAACGTAAAATTCTCATCAGAAAGCCACTAATAAACTTTTAAGATGTAACAACAAGCAAAAACAAATCATTATTTCATTCCGCCATGCCCCGCCCCCTTTCCCCTTCCAAACTAAGAGTAGAAAGTTTAAACTTTGAGAGGAAAGTGTAATATAAATGTTAATTCTATTACACTGCTTAATGGCACTACAGGGAGAGTCTAGTAATTAGAAACTGCCTTCTTTCCCACTTCAAGTCTTCTATCTCCTCCAGTCTTCGTATACAGTGTGATACATGCAGTTAGGAAATGGGGCGAAATAGGAAATCTAAGATGTGAGTATCTGCCCCTTACAGCATAGAAGATGACTTAATTGTTAGTCCTTGTTTAAGGATATCCTTTTTTTAACTTATTGTAAATTTATATACATGCAGTTAGGAAATGTATTTGCTTTCGGAAATTAATGGAAAGAAAATTAAAATAGGATAAAATAAGCAATGTAAAGCTACCCATACATTAGGCGACGCACATCGACCAGCAAAGCGAAGCCGGCAATTACATCGCCAGTCGAAAGGGGTATTTTTGTCATAGCAATCAAGCAAGCAATATCGTTTCAATCAAGCAAGAACACAACGCAATAGATAAAAAAACACGTGCTGCCTGACAACAACAACAACTAGGGGATGACGGGAGGAACCGTGGCCTGAGACCGTAGTGCGCATGCGCGGACCTTGGATATCGCCCATCACAGTCGCTCGACGCCACACACATGGCAATCTGGTCGACAAGCGATGTCCAGATTGCCGTCAATTTGGTGGATCGCCTGAAATTATCGAACGATATTGAGATCGCTGGGCGACCTCGAGATTGCTGGCAATCTGATTGAAACGGTCCCCCCATACATTGGGCGATATTCGAGCAATTTGGTAGCCGGCAATTAGATTGCCGGTCGACGAGCGATAGCGTCGTCTAATGTTTGGGTAGCTCGCATACCTGCTTATTATATGGAATAGCACACATCTTTTCTTATAAGCAGGAAAAAAATAAATAAAAATGTTCTTATGAGAGTCGTCAGATCGAGCAATACTTACTTTGCATATAATAAAGTATGTTACTGGTATGTAGGGTCCATTCGGGGTCTAATTGTGCCCCGAAAGTTTTTGTCACCGTCAGTCACACATACAGGGTTCCATACTTTAGCAAAATTATTCAAAATCGGTCAACGCTATTCAGTGGCAAAAGTTTCCATCAAGGCGGACAAACGGATTTTTGGATTCTGCATACCTCAATGTAAAATATCGAAGTTTGAGGAGGAGTAATTATCCCAAAGATTAATTATTGAAAATAATAAACGAAAAATGAACCTGTCAGTGGGTGACCCTGTATTAACAAGATTTCGTATTCCACTTCTCCCAGTCTCCACTCCATCTATTCCTTCATCATAGCTTATTTTCATTATACTCTTTCCTCTCTCCGTTCTCTTCTCTCTCTCTCTCTCTCTCTCTCTCTCTTTTAACTTTATTTTCTATTTTCTCAATGTTTGTTTTTAGCTTCCACAGAGCTTTTTTTTTTTGCTGTATAGGTATAATTTATTTTTCACACAGAAAATTTCATCCCTTTGAGAATTTTCTAAGTTTTAGGTACAAAAATAAAGAAAGATTTAATGAATTTAAGTTGATTTTCTTAAATTGAGATTTCTTTATTATTGTTAACTTTTTGGTTTCGTTGGTTTTTTGTTCTCTAATGAAAAATTTAAAACTGTTTCTTTTTCTATTTTCTTCTAGATTAGAATTAATGATTTTGTAGAAAGTGCTCCCAATTAGTATCTCTGTGTAGGGCTATATGGTTTGCATTATTTCTTCTCATTGTCTGTGTGGAGGTGGAGTTTCAAGTTGTTGAAGGCAAAATCCTTTACTAGGTGAAGGAGCGTTTGCTATAAGAGGTAATTAATGGTGCCACAATCAGTTTTTTTTTTTCTTCTTTTTAAATTAGTTTATCTATACTTATAAAACGCAAAGCCCAGTTGGTATACTGACTGACTGATAATCAACGTAACTCCACGATGGCTAAACGTAGAGACTTGAAATTTGGCACACAGGTCCCTTTTAGTATGTAGGTGCGCAATAAGAAAGGAAAAAA